>CM058047.1:59213956-59817796 GCA_030169165.1 Centaurea solstitialis
AGCCATGAAGAATCGAAGCTTTGAATGTGATCAAGTGACTTTTACCGCTTTAATCCACATGTACAGTAAATCCGGGAACTTTAACCTCGCAAAAGACACATTCGAGCAAATGAAACTTCTCGGCCTCCCTTTAGATAACCGAGCTTATGGGTCCATGGTAATGGCATACATCCGAGCCGGAATGCTAGAAGACGCCGAGGCCTTGCTAACGGAAATGGAAGCTCTGCAAGTTTACGCGAAGAGCGAAGTTTATAAGGCGATGCTACGAGCGTACTCCATGAATGGCGACTATGTAGGAGCTCAACGAATCTTTGATGCAATCCAAATCGCGGGTATTATTCCTGATGATAAGATTTGTACGGTCTTGATTAACGCGTATGTGGGTGCGGGTAAGAGTCGAGAGGCTCGAGTCGCGTATGGGAATATGCGGAGAGCGGGGATTTTGCCGAACGATAAGTGTGTGGGTTTGATGTTGGATGCTTACCGAAAAGAGAATAAGGTTAAGGAAGTTATGGAATTTTTGATGGATTTGGAGAGGGATGGGATAACGATCGGGAAAGAAGGGTCGGAGAAGTTGGCTCGTTGGTTTCGGGATTTGGGAGTTGTGGAAGAAGTCGAGCTTGTCTTGAGAGATTACGTTTCTATGGAAGTGTAATTCTTCGTTTCCAGATAAATGCTACATTTCCTTTACGGGTCATATTGAAAATGCAAATTTAGGTGTGGGTTTGGTGTCGTAATCGATCGAGTATCATAGCTCGTCGTTTTCGGGATTTTTGATTTCTTGAGTTGGTGTATTGAGGAATGTGGTATGTGTATCTTAGCTCACGTGTCCTTTCATCGAGTAAGGTGACGTTTGTTTTTCCAAAGAGGTAGTGTTGTAGTCTGAAATCTGAATAAGTAAAACTGTTTGTTTTTATAAAACGATAAAGATCCAAATTTGTTTAAAGTGTGTATTTTACCCATTGGAGTATTAAATTGTTAAATTTTTATATATAAATTTTTATAATTTTACATATTGATTCATCATCATAATATCATTACAAAGTTTACATCTAAATTATGAAATTAGTATTTATTTAAACGAATAAGGTTAACTGATAATCACATATTTAAATTATATAACTAAGTCATCCGATTAGAATATGAGTACCGGTACCCTCTTTACCTTGATGCCACCTTAGCGTCACATCAACTTTTTCTCTTTCCTACCAGTAGGTTTTAGGGGCCCTGTGGACCAACTCGAACCAGCCCCGAACTCAGCCCCACAGAACCAAATCCAGAGTTTGAATATCTTAGAAAAGTGTCATCCGTAGGAATCGAACCCTGATTTATGGCTTTCACCCTACGTCCCCCAAAATGTTACCTATCCAATTGAGCTAGCCCTCTTTGATCTCATGTGACCTTTTTAATATCGGAAAAATTCACAAAATTTAACGAATTTTTTATTTTAAATGTTTTTAGCTTTTGAACCTTTTAATAAATAAACTATTTATCTTTCTTTTCTAAAACTAATCTATTAAATCTTTTTAATAAATAAACCATCAAATTTTTAAAAATTAAGTTAAGACAACTTCTAAAAATTAGTCATGTTCATAAATCGAAGTGGGAAGAAGAAAGAAAGGCATTTTATAATAAAATTATGTTACAACAATTAATTTAAAAATGTGTTAAGTAATCTATTAATTCATGTTAATCTATTAATTCATGTTAATTTTTCAAAATGCCTAAAATAATTAATAAATTAACATGAATAAAAATTCATTAATCAAAACAGTTGTTAAGTAAAATCCCAAAATGAAAATGGAAAAAGAAGAAAATCAAAAGTCAAATTTCCGATAATTTTAAAAGTCAACTAATAATGTCAAAGTAAAAATAGTCAAACTCTTTCATCTCATGTAGTATGTGATGGCAAAGATGATGTTTCTAAAGAATCGATGCTTTGCCTTCGCAAAAGCTCCCTAGCCAACTCATGTAAATCGTTTGTTCTGTCGTTGTCGCCACTCTCACCACCACCACCAGTTTGTTGCGGTTGAGCTCTACTAGTGCCAACACTGAATTGATGGTGGTCCATCAGTCTTGCATCTGAAGGTTGTATGGCCCATGCAGAAGGTTGGATCATAGGATCGAAAAGTATTGATAGATCATACATGGTTGGAGGACATGTGGCGGTTGGGAGATCGACAATGGAAGATACTGATAGCGGACTTGGTAGTTGAGGTGGTTGAGGCGGTGGAAGAGGCGTTTGAACCTCTAGGGTTGCAAGGTGGGTTTGGAAATACGAGAGCTCAGCTTGTAAATTTGCCACCTGCTTAAATTCAAGAATTTACTATATATATTAAGTAAACAAATAGTTGTACATTTATTAAAAGATAAAATTACAATAAAATACTATTTTGGTCCTTGTGGTTTATCAAAAGTCTCACTTTTGGTCCCCACAGTTTAAAAAAATACACATTAGCCATCCGAATTAGCGATTTCGTTTAATTTTGGTCCCTGAGACTAACAACCGTTAAAGAAACTAGTTAAGTCAGGGATAGTGTAATCTTTTTTCATTTTTTTTCTTGTTTTTGCTTTAAGAATAACCACAAGGACCAAAAGTGTAAATTTACTCTATTTATCTTCATCATCCCACCATACCCTTCATCTTTACCCTTCTTCATCTTCATATTTATCATCCACCACCATCACCTACCACCACCACCCACCATCACCCACCACCACCCCCACCATAACCACCCTTCCTCATCTTTATCATCCACCATCATCACCTACCATCACCACCACCACCCATCACCACCCTTCTTCATCTTCATCATTCACCACCAAACCACCACCACCACCACTACAGCTGCCACCACCAAACCACCACTACCACGGCCACCGCCACAAAACCACCATCACTACAACCGCTGCCATCGAATCGCAACCACCACAGCTGCCACACACTAATACCTCTCAGATTTGCTTAATAAACACCTCCATTGGCACTGTCGTATGCACACACGATCGCCATCGTCGGCGGCTGCACACACGACTACTGTCATCATCGGCCAAATTCGATGCCTTATCTCTCTTTCATCATCTCGATTCCATATCTGAACCCATATTTGCAGATCTGATCTGATTTGGGTTTCTCAATGGATGGTGGCTGGAGGAGGAGGGTGGTGGGTAAAGTGGGTGGTGGTGGGTAAAGTGGGTGGTGGTGGGTAAAGTGGATGGTGGTGGCAACGGTGGTGATTGGTGGCGGGTAAAAGTGGATGGTGGTGATTGGTGGTAGGTAAAAGTGGGTGGTGATGGTGGTAATTGGTGGTGGGTAAAAGTGGATGGTGGTGATGGTGGGTAAAAGTGGATGGTGGTGGTGGGTAAAGTGGGTGTGGTGGTGGTGGTGGTGGGTAAAGTGGGTGTAGTGGTGGTGGGTAAAGTGGGTGTAGTGGTGGTGGTAAAATAGGTGGTGGTGGTGGGTAAAGTAGATGGTGGTGGTGGTGATTGGTGGTGAGTAAAAGCGGATGATGGTGGTGGTGATTGGTGGTGGGTAAAAGCGGATGGTGGTGGTGGTGGGTAAAAGTGGGTGGTGGTGGTGGTGATTGGTGGTGGGTAAAAGTGGATGGTGGTGGTGGTGGTAAAAGTGGATGGTGGTGTTAGTCTCAGGGACCAAAATTGAACGAAATCGCTAATTCGGATGGTAAATGTGTATTTTTAAAACTGTAGGGACCAAAAGTGAGACTTTTGGTGAACCATAGGGACCAAGATTGTATTTTACTCTAAAAATTAATATGTCCATTGAAACAATTTTCAATAAGCATTGAGCATCAAGTATACAAGGATAGGTTAAATTATCATATAAAAACCATAAAAAAGTTAGAAATAGTGTTGTATGTATTGTTTCATCTATTGTCTTAGAGATGTAACATTAATGTGTATTTTTTTTGTCAAGAAAACACAAAATATACATTTATACACCCCAACTCATACTCATATACAAGAATAAAAACACATGAAACAACATGAATTATAGCTTAATGTCAAATTCATTGGATAACTTTGGTTGATTTCCATGGGTTTGGTTTTCTCATATTTTGTTTCATCTATGAAACATAATACTAGGTTTTATGGTTGATGACTTTTAGACAATTTTTCGTATGATTTGCACTCTACAATAATAATTGTAATAACTATTATTTAAACTGAACTTTTCATCACTTATTTATGGTTAAATATGGAGATGGCTTTAACGTTTTCTATCTTATTTCCTTCTAATCTACTATTTCTTACTTCTTCTTTTGTTGTATATGCATTTATCTTTTCTTGAGGCTAAACAACTATCTTCTTATCTCTTATTTTCTTTTATTACTCGTTTAAATGTCTAACTTCAAAACATCATAATTATAAATGCAACTTTTTATAATGTTGATATAAAATCAATCCTAATAACAACTATAAAAACTCACATCAAGTAATACATATAATATAAAATTTTCAATACCACTTATAATTAGTTGATACATGTTAAAGAAAAAAATATGATACTAAATCAATTTCTCCCACTAAATAGGTTAATCTGATTTGACTTGTTTTGACATATGACCTGACCTGCTCATCTACAACTTATAAATAAACAAAAATGATATTTTTTTTAAAAAACAATTTGTTTATTTAATAAATAAAAAAATGTTGAGATTTGAAAAGGAAAAAGGTTCCTTGCACACAATTGAAAATCAAAGACCATAAGACACCTTCAGAAATTCTTTTTGTTGATTGCAGTCCTCACCCATCACCTTTCATTTCTTTCCCATCGATCAAGTTTTTTGGAAAACATATTAAAAGGGAAAACCGAAAAACATCCTTGTAACCCTCCATCTGGACCGTATGCATTTATGTATAGACGTTGTGCTTATGCATAGGTCTATAATTTATGTGTGCGTAAAAATAACTTAATTTACTGTTATGCATAAGTGTATACGGTGTAGATGAAGGGCTATGAAGGTGTTCTTCAATTTTCCTTTTTGTATACATCTAGAAAGACACGTGCAAACAACTAGTTAATGCGATGAAGGTTGCATATGAAGACTCCTCCATGTAATGGCTGCAAAATGCAACCATTATGAACATGTTCACATGTGATTCGATTATCCTTTTAAGATAGTAGTTGTCTTCTTGTTTAAACTTATCTCTTTATATGTATGTATTTTTGTTTGTGCATATGTGTGACGGTATGGTGTTATTTTATCAATAAAATGGTTGGTAAACATTAACAATTTAATTCACCCAAGATCAAACATAGGCCCCATCAAAGCAAAAACACTTGCCCTCCACCATCCTACATGTTCTTACATCAATGCAAACCATCTTTTTGCCTTGTTGCATATCTCTTTCTCTATTGGCGTAAAAACTAATAATGGACTTGAATACCCTAGCCTCACCCTCCTTACCATGCGTTATACCACTCTACCCGTTGGCAACGGGTAGGGACGGACTGGGTTCATCGAAACACCATTATGGTGTCATTGGGTACAGAGGAACCGGGTAGGGGCTTCAGCTTCTCCATCTCGATCAACAAACCCCACCCACCCTACCTCATCTCCCTTCACCCCTTTTCTCTCTATTTCTCTCTTCTTTCTTTCTCTTAATTAAATATTAATAAAATAAAATAAAGAGTGTGGGTAAGATTGGATTAAGTGTAACACATAGGAGTGAGAAAATGATATGATGCTATTGTAAAAATGAGTAAAGGAGGGTAACTTGGGTTTAAGGGTTTCAATTGCTTATGATAAATGTAGAAATTCACTCAATTATCATCATACATGTTTTTGTGTAAGTTTTTACAAATTCATGATGAATTTAGTTGGGCTTCTTTTCCGTACGATTCTTTTGTATTATATATATATATATATAGTTACAAAAATAATTAATAATATTTACAATAAATTATATAAGCCATCTTTTTATAGAAATTTCCACACTACCCTTTAGTCATCAAAGGGCCGAATTTTAACATAGACAAAAATGACGAACCAAAAAACATGCATTTTGAATTTTTGAACTATAGTTATTATAGTAATATTATTTTCTATCAATATAATTATAAAATTAGTCAAACGCCACATGTTCTTTACAAAGTATAACCTCGTTTTTGCATTTTTTGGAAAGCGATGATTACTTATTAACAAAGATAAAATTTTAAAAAATTGTTAATTTACACATCTAAACATAATTTAGATTCAATAAGTTATATTATTTAAGTTAAAATGTTGGAAAATACACTAACAATACCAATCTATAAACTTTAAATTAATGGGCGTGAATTAAAAAGAACCCAATAAAACTAATATTTTAAATTAAAGGAGAATATAGACATCTTAATAAATAAATAACTCAAACCTTAAAAGGCAAGAAATGAGTAGCAAAAACAAAAAGGACCGACAATTTCCTCAAAAAAACAAAGGAGGTTTAAACGTGTCAAAGGAAACATTGTAGTCCCCAACCAAACAATGACTTAATTAAACTATTATTGCTTAATCAAAAAATTAATCTCCTTTTTCACTTGAATTAAAAAAATTAAAAACCTTTAAGAAATCACTTACTTTCATTAATTTCAGCAACTTCACCCCTTTACACTTGTTAATGTTCTCCCGATGTAGCTCTCACTTTCTTGCATACATATACATATATACATAATACATATACATTTAATAAATCTATATATATATATATATATAAATATTTAAACGAGAGCATATTATTATGAAAATATGAGAATTTTTTCTTATTATAGTCAATCTCAATTCTCATGTCATACAAGTAAAAGAATTTGACGGTATGCAAGTGACATGACATGTGATAATACATGTAAATAAACATGTCTTGTCTATATATTTTTTATTATATATATATATATATATATATATATATATATATAGAAAGATTCAAATGAGAAACATATCTTTTAAAGAGAACGTAAAAAGCAATCTTAGCCACTATTCGGTTAATAAAAACGGTTTTGACTAGTCCCCCCTTTAATAATCTCTACCCTTCCATTAATCGCATCCATTCTCCATGATCACGTCTACAGTAACCGAAGATAAATGGCTGAAATTAATTGCTCCTCACGTTCTTTTAAATTGATATGTGTCTCGCATGAACTTCTTCTCTCTCTCTCTCTCTCTATATATATATATATATATATATATATATAGGGTCAGGTTCAAATGTGAACTCAATTTTGGTTGTAATCGTGAGGACAAATCTTAGCCACACAACCAAAATTGAGTTCACATTTAAATCGTCTATAACTCTATATGTATATGTGAATAATGTGATGGACATTGTTGGGTCGTTTTCTAATAAGACAAGGTTTAATTACAAAATATATAAGTACTGTTACCAGATTATATGATATTGACACATGAATTAAATTCTTGTGATCTTATGGAATTCAATTGAAAATGATATAAAACTTCTTGTCGTAATGCATGTAAAAGAGAAGGGTACGTATCCATTCCATTATTTTCCAATAAAATGAATACGTTTTTTCTAAAAGATCATATATATTGATAGATGATGTGACAATCTCATCCCGATTACCAATTATAACGTTCTTTAAGACCAAGAATATTTGATACTTTCTTTATATATTTGTTGCTGAAATCCGATGAAATCATGAAAATACATCTTGAGAATCTATGTAAATGAGCTAAATGAATTGGTTTAGATGAAGGATTGTAACTTTTTGGTGGGTTATAAAATAATCGTGACCCTTATACATACACACATATAAGGAGAAGTATCAAATACAAATCGGCAAACTATAATAATAAGAAACAATAGCGATATTTATGCATACTTATCATATTAATTAAACTAAGATGTATATGGTAGATGATATATATTCATTAATTGTGATTATAATTTTAAATTAGAAACAAAATGAAAATCAAATATTTGTTAGACTAGATAATTTTATTATAAAAATCAAATATTTGTTAGACTAGATTACCTGTTACAAATTTATCAAACTAAACAATTTTATTAACTTAACCGATGGAATTGAAAATGAATATGGTTTTAAAATGACAATGGTTTTCAAATGAAACTAGCTAGCGGCCATATTAGATTATTAGTTATGTTCGTACGTAATCTATATAATAAAGTCTAGCTAATTTTATATTTTTCCTGGGAATGAAATAATTGTATGAAATGAAATCTAAGGATTTAAATGAATTAATAATTATAAATGATCACCTGTTGTTGAAGGGCAAAGAGATGAGCAAGGCAGCCATAGACGGGGTCACGTATCCTTGCTTGAGCTTCGTAACAAATCGTCACCACCGCCTCCATCCGCTTATTCGACGGAATACGGAACAAGAGCTTCGACACGTTACTGGCTCCGAACACCTTATGCACCGCCGCGAATTGGGCTGCACCGATTTGCTCCGAATCGAAATATGGTGCAAATATGCACCCTGCCACACACTTTCTTCTTAAGAACTTGCAAGCACCACATGGCCCACCACCACCACCACTGCCGCCACCGGAGCTACTTCCGCCACCACCGGTGTGGCTGGTGCTTGGGTTTGCACTCATTCTGAGGTGTGTTTGGTTTAATTTGTGTGTTTCTTGTTTGATTGATTAGGGTTTGTGTGTGAGAGGGAGAGAGTTAAATTTGATAGGTGTGTTTTAAGAGAAAGTTGAAGACTTTAAAGGCACGAATTAAGAGAAGCAAATAAGACTGATTGCGTGAAGCAAACATGCCATATATATATATATACCCATCTGCTTAATTGTTTTCTTTATCTCCTTAACTTATATTATTAGCTAGCTAAGCCCAACGAAACACTCTTTCTCTTCTCTCTCTTTCTATATATATCTATATATATATACATGCATATATATATATATATAGGTGAAAGTTCAATTGCAAACCACCTTTTCATTGTGAACGTGAGGACAAACGAGAGCGCGACACGTGGCAATTTGAAAAAATTTCGACTTAGTTATTCAGACTGAATAAAGCGTTATTCAGTATGAATAACACTAACATGCACTCTGATGCAATTGGACGCGGGCGGGTCAGCCGCGGGTCATCCGCGGGTCAAGCGTTATTCAGTTTGAATAACACTAACATGCGGTTTTATTCAGATTGAATATGACTTGACCCGCCGTTTCAGATTGCCACGTGTCGCGCTCTGGGCTATCCTCACGTTCACAACGAAAGGGTGGTTTGTATTTGAACCACCCCTATATATATATATATACCCCTCCTATCCTTTTTTTAACTCACATAAATTCATACCTCTTATCTTTTGGGTTTCACCTATTCACTCACAGGCATCTATAACACACATCTATACATACTTCATGTAAGGGAGTAATGGGGTATGGGTAGAAAACTCCTTAATATATAGACACAACCCGACACATTTACATACATATACATACATATGTATAATATATAGTATTAGGTTCAAATGAGTAGTGATAAAAAAACTATGAAGTAGAGAAGTGATCATAGCCTTCCATTTTTTGGAATAGGAAAGGGTATTTTGGTAATTATTCCAATTATTCATATATGAATCATTCGTATTATTCATATATGAATCATTGTAGTGTGAAGATTCATATAATAATTCATATCTGAATCTTTGTTATATGAACCTTCTTTATATGAAGGTTTATATATGAAGTTCATATATGAATCTTTGTGAATAGAAGATTTATATATGAATCTTTGTAATATTAAGCTTTGTTATATAAAGGTTGTTATATGAACATTCAGATATGAATCTTCATACTACAAAGATTCATATATGAACATTCAGATATGAATCTTCATATTACAATGATTCATATATGAACAATTGGAATAATTACCAAAATACCCTTCCGCTATCCCACAAAACTTACGGTACTCCTTTAATAATCTGCTGCATCAATTAATTAATAACCATTGATCAAATAAATGGAAGGCTATGATCACTTCTCTACTTCATAGTTTTTTATCACTTCTCATTTGAACCTCCCTATATATATATATATATATATATATATATATATATAGAGAGAGAGAGAGAGAGAGAGAGAAAACGTGAAGAATGTTAATTTAAGAAAACGTGAAGAGCAATCTCAGCCACTCATCTTGCGGTTACGGTGGACATGATCACAGAGGATTGACGCCATTCATGGGAGGCTGAGATGAGTGGCTGAGATTGTTTCTCACGTTTTCTTAAATTGATATGTTTCTCGTTTGAACCTTCCTCTCTCTCTCTCTCTATATATATATATATATATATAGGGTTAGGTTCAAATGCAAACTCAATTTTGGTTGTGAACGTGAGGACCACTAAAATCATGTAATGTGGCAATATTCACTCTGAATATCATGCATTACTCAGAGTAAATAAAGCGCTTAAGTTTTATTTACTTTGAATAATGCATGATATTCAGAGTGAATATTGCCACATGACATGATTTTAATGGTCATCACGTTCACAATTAAAAATGAATTTTCATTTAAACTTTTCTCTTTATATATATGTATGTGTATTTATGTATACATGTTGATGTCTGAAAATATATATATATATATATATATATATATAGAGGGAAGTTATTTTGCAAACCATAAAAAACGTGCAAACTCATGGTTGCACACGTAAAATCAGTGAAATTGATTCATGGAGTTGTTTAATATGATGAAAATGTTTCATAAACATCAAATTTTGAGGAAATTGTTTCATATGTTGGTGTTTTTTATTCATATGAAACTTTTTTATCGTTTCTATGAAACTTTTTCATTTCTACATAAATAAACACCTTCATATGAAACAATTTCATCACAAAATTTAGTATATGAAACATTTTCATCGTATTAAACGACTCTATAAAAGATTTTTCATTGATTTACGTGTGCAACCATGAGTTTGCACGGTTTGCACGTTTTTTATGGTTTGCAAAATAACTTCCCACTTATATATATATATATATATATATATATATTCTTTTACAAGTTTTACCCTTAATTGTTATCCTCAACTATTAATTACACATTCACAGGCAAGCGTACCTGATCAGGTATAATATAGTTTAGGTAAGTTTCAAGTATCGTTCTTACCACTGGGAATAGTGAAGCTACCTAATCTTGGTTCTAAGTTAAATTAATCAATCTTTAAACTACTAATAATGGGGGTTTATGGAAACAAGTATTAACTAAGAAAACAAAGTAAAAATCTAAACTTTTTTATATCAAATAATAAACAAGTACTTACTATAGATTATAGAATCCCTTTTCAGATGATTTGACATAATTTACCAAGAAGACATAGATTTAATGGTTATTGTAAGAACTTAAGCATAAAGCACCCTAACATAAACATCTGTGATTGCAAACCAGGTTGGTCTCCGGGCCCAAGTACAAGGATTAGAAATCTAGTACAAGTCACCCTAATTATTGCCAATTCGTGGGACCCTACTAACCAATCTATTCTCGGTCCGAATAGATTGCTTACCATGTCACAAAAGCGAAAGGTAAAAGAGGTTTGATTTAACCAAAAAGGAGTCTGTTTATTAGTTAACAAACACACCTAACCAATGAGTTCAAGTAACCACAGTTAAAACAATTATTAGGAATCACAAGACAACCATTCAATAAACCATAAATCTAATAAACAAATTAAAACCACAAGTCAAATCATTCTACAAGTTCATCAATCCATAGCAAGTACCACAAACTAACTAGCCACTAAACATAATGGAAAACAAGACACAAGAATAATATGAACACATTATGCAGACCGTGCAGCGAGTGATGAACGAGCAACGACAAGAAGACTCCGAGTAAGAACTGGTGAAGTTTCACCTTTTTTAAGCACCGCTTTTCACTGCTGGTTCATACAATTCCACTCCTTGCTAGCTAATCTGGACTCTCCTCTGCTTTTCTGTAATTTTACTAGATTGTTTTCTTGATGCTCTTTAGATCTAGATTGGAAGTTGTATTTAAAGAAGAGGTTCGACCCTCCTCGCGATCGCGAGGAGGCACTCTCGCGGCACGAGATACTCAAGAAGCCCTAAAAGTTGAATCTTGAATATTCTAGAATCTTCTAATCAGGGTTGACTTCTTATTCTCGACAGTTAAAAGATCTTTCGCGACGCCAAGTTGGTTGCATGAAGGAATCTTCTAGAATCTTGACACTCTCGTGTCGCTAGACATGGGTCTCGCGATCGCGAGATGCTTCTATTTCCCCTTTGTTCCAATCTTCATACTTTTTCATCTCTTTTTATACTTTTATGATCACGGGCCTCCAAATCTTTTTAAAACTGAAAAGCAAAGACATTCGGGAGTAAATTGCACAGAAATAAGCTAAAATGGGATAAAACAATACAATTCAGAACGACCCAAACATATATAATTTTGAGGTTATCACATGTATACGGATATATCTCTCCCTTCCTTATTCTTCTCTCTCCATATATATCATATTAATTTTATGTATATGAGCCTATATATGTCTATGTATGTGTTTGTTTGTGTAGAGAGAAGGTGACAGATATATGAATGTATGTTGTATATCAATATTATATTATATGTGTAAGAAGTAAGAAGGCTTTACAACTAAATAGAATAAAGATGGAGGGAAGGTTTCACTCACTTGTTTTCAACTATTTGCTTTTGGCTTACTTTGGTAAGCGTAGACATATTGGGCAAGCAACATGCATTGAGACTTGTGTTTGTTTACCTCGTCGTAGTTTTATATATTAATTAAAGGTATTTTAAAATTATTAAGAGATCAATCTTAATGTATTAAAAGAAAAAAATAGTCTCTTTTAAATTTTAAAACCTGAATGGTTTTGTATCGTGGGTCTTTCTTAAATATTCAATGCTCAAATTTTATTCTGAACAATTAAAGAACAAACATATATCATTTTGCACTATATCGTAAGAGTTTCTTAATCTCTTAATCATTCCGTAACCAACCATTCAACAACTTCCAAACAACCCTTAAATTCAAGATGATCATGAATGGTGTGAACTCTGAAGTCATCACATGTCACTACACCAAATGTTGTCTTAGACAACATATGCTAATTGCCTATGTTGCTTAAGGAAAGCTTAGGCAACAAAGGCTATTATATGTTGCCTAAGTTTCATCTTAGGCAAGGTATAATTGTATGTTGCCTAAGTAATCACTTAGGCAACGTATAAATTATTATATGTTGGCTTAAACTATCTTAAGCAACGTTGGCCCTTGTGTTGCCTTAGATTTTATGTGGACCATTCATTCTTTTTAAAAAAATTAATCAAAGTTATCTTAAGCAACATATAATCTATTTTCTTTGTTGCATAAGACCTTTTATAGGCAACATACGTTTTCTTATTTGTATGTTGCCTAAGGTCAGACTCAATTCTTTTTTAAAAATTAGTCAAAGTTATCTTATACAACATATAATTTATTTCCTTTGTTGAATTAGAGTTTTCATTTGCTACACATATTTTCTTGTGTGTATGTTGCTTAAGGTCAGACTCATTCTTGTTTAAAAATTAGTAAAAGTTATCTTATGCAACAATAACATTAATGTCCTTGGTTGCATATGTATACATGCATTACATAATACATACAAATTCATAATAAGTCACCATTGATGTTATTGGGCCTTAATAAGTCATGAAATGTCTTGTTAGGTTATACCGTTCTTAATAAGCTATGGTGGTTCTTAACAGGCTATAGTGGTTCTTAATAGGCTTTAATGGTTCTTCATAGGCTATGATGTGCCTTAATGATCTTATAGAGCTAAATACACACCACATGAATATATAGTACATACATGCATGCATATAAGTCACAACCGGTGTTATTGTGCCTTAATACGTATGAAAACTCTTGTTTGGTTATACCAAATGATGAAGATTATAATGAGAAAGAGGAGGATGAGGACAAGTATGACAGTGATGACAAGAACGATATGCTCGGAATCAAAGATGGTACAAATTAAGATAATGATGTTAATTAAACAAAAGATTCTCCATGCGTGTGTGTATAGGTATAATAGTACAAATGAACGATCGTGTGAGAAGTTAAGTTAATAGTATGAGTTTGTAGAAAGCCAACTGATCTAATCACAACCGACCGACCATGATTGGATATCTAATTATAACTAGATCGAACTGGATCAGTTCGGTTCTTGGATAGCAATCACCGACGGGAACCGACCGAACCAATCCAATTTACCATCCAATCAAAAACCAATCGGCCCATCCAATACGCATCCAGTCATCATCCGATGCCCATCTATCTAACACCCATCCAATTAGGGGTGTGCATTGGATGACATCCAATGGATTTTAAGGGGATCCAATCAGATCCAATCATCCATTGGATGTTGGATTTCTCCAACCGACCCGATCCAATCATCTAATGGATGCTGGATTTTTCCAATACAATGGATGATTAAGTTGGTTCGGTTCCATTCATTGGATTTTCTTATTGGATATCCATTGGACCGGATTAAATCCAACCAATATAAATCGGATTGAATTGGATCAGATCCATCCAGCATCCGATGGATGATCCAATCATCCATCCAATGCTTTTTTTTGATCGATTCTAGACCACCATCCAAGAACCGAACCGATCCAATTGGATGTCAATTATTTTCATTCGATCCAATCCAATTAAAATTGGATATCCAATCATTGTTGGTCAGTTGGTAATTGGACCAGTCAGATGTAATTGGATTGCTTGATTTCTGCACACCCTGTTGGGATTTTATGAGATCCTCGTATCAAACTGACACGAGAAAAACCATGATCTCAAACCTAACTGGTCGAGACACATGACAAAACCATATGAAACAAACTGTTCCAAAGGTTTAACAATCAAACCTAACTGGTTTGATTAAGCGGAAGCAATAACGATTAAAATCCCGAAAACATCACAGATCTTATTTGTTTATCTTATTACAGTTAATATGTAGGTTTAGGGTTATTACCTGGATTGCTTGAGATAGATCCACCCGTGAACGACCAAACGGAATTCCCTCTAGCTGGATCTAACCCCGGAACGCTTCACGAACAAACGGTACGCGAAGAACACGATCAATCAGAAACGAGACCGGATCTGGTTTCTTTCTTGGTGAGATCGACGAAGAGAGAGAGAGAGGAGAGAGAAAGGTTTCTTGGTGAATTGAATTAGTTCAATGAATAATAGATGGCCTAGCACATCTATTTATATGGAAAGACTACCATATAGCTTTATTCTTTCTTTCTCTCTAAGAAAGAATAATTTCCATAATTATCTTATTCTTTCTTTTTTTCCAAGAAAGAATATTTACCAATTATTATATTTCCATACAATAATTAACTTAGATAATTATAACTAATTAATTAACTTTATATATATATTTATTTAACTAATAAATATATAACTGTAATTAATTATCAGAAACCTTTTACTTTGGGGTTTATACAGAAAGCACCCAACAGTTTTATAATTCACTATTATAAAACTAAACTCTCCAAACTGGGGTTATTATACTATCCGAATTATAGGTCCTCACAGGTGTGACCCTCAAGTGACTTATAACGTTGGATGTGCGATCAAACGGTTTGTCAACTTATGCACATAATTCCTAACAGACTCCCACTTGTGCAAGTTGGCAATACCAGATTGATGACACGGACCTAAGGAGGCCCCTAGACAGGCACTTAGGCTAACCAGGTTATAAGCACCCTTATACCCAGGTAGGTGATAAAACGTTCCTGAAAAGGAAACAACATTTATGAACAAACTGTCCACAAATCGGGTATAAACTAGGCTTTTCCTTTTGCATCACGATATTTCAATTTTGAGTATGAGCATGGATACAGTCAACTCTGAATACTCAAAGATTATGTTTCTCGACTATCCGACCTCTACTGATTGGTAAACGACAAAGAGCAAATCAGTTCGTTTGGGCATGGCCATGCACTTCATCAGTCTTTTCAGTCAGTCAAGGGGCCCAGGAAATATCTCTCTTCGAAGAAGAGGTGCAAATCCCATCTTGCATATCTGCATTTGTCACCACGGCTTCCGCTGAATCTAGTTACGCCCCGTATGACCACCCTGTTACGGCGTGATGTTAGAACGTACTAAGTATCCAACAGTCCTCGTAATGCCAAACCAAATACCTCAGGTGCTAAGGACAACCTCTGGGAGTCTTACTCATGACTAAATCCATGGAGTAATCTCAACCGGCGGATCACCTCCGATATTCGCTGCTCTATCGAATATCCGTGTAGTTTTTGGTCTACATCACTTGTAGCTGTTATTGAACGACTGATCATAACCACCCAAAAACTCCACGATGACTTTATAGCCCTACCAAGATTCCCACCTTGATAAGTTGTCACGGATAATTTCAAATAAAAACTGAAAACTAGTTTTATTTCCCGGATCAAAACATGCTAAGTGTAAAAGAGACAAAGAAACTAATTTCGTTTAGTCCTCCATATTCCACTCTGTAATAAGAACGAAATTAATAGCATTTCTAAGCTACTTTTATGGTGTCTACTCAACGTATACTAAATACTGATTTAAACGAAGTATCACCCTTCTTCAGTTTAAACCCTTTGATTAGCGTTTACCATACTAGTCAAAGAAATAACCAAAATAATACAAGTTTAGTATCCACTGATACCTTATACTTGATTATGCTAATTTTGTTCTTGCAAACACCCTCAAAACAAAATTAGACTTTCACCATATTCTTTGAACCTGGAGATACTGGAATAACTCCTGGCTTCCTTGAATATGCAACATCAAACTGCAACTTCCCTTAGTTGCTGTGTAGATACATGATTTCAACCTGAAATCTAACAAAATTTCCATTTACCAAGTCTGGTAAATCCAGGAAATTTACTCTAGTGTTTTATAACACTTTGGAGTCAAAAAGATATTTGATATCTTTAATTAAACATTCCAACACACTTTAATTATTGATTATCTTAAAGTCAATTATGACTTTGTACTGTTTCTATCCTTTTTAGCTAAAAGGTAGATTTTATATCTTATGAATTTATATCCTACCTGGATTATAATTCCGAGATATATTAAATCAATAATTAATACATACAGACATATATACTTATATATATCTTTTATTCTTTATCACGGAACTGGATATAGAATAAACTGGGCTCCCACTAACCTATATGAAAACTGACCATTACTTAAAATTAACTATTGACTTTAGTCAAAACTTGACTTCCTAGTCAATTCTATTTTAAGTAATACTAGAATTTAACATTTACAAAACTCAACTGGATTTTATCAAATCCCAATTCCAAAACTTGGAATTTTCTAGTTTTATAAATACTGATGTTATCAACGTCGTCTGAGATAACATCCTAAATTCTCTCTAAAACATGTGAGTAATATTTTATAATCCTTATACTCATGTATGTTTTATTCTCAAAAACACATTCCTAAAATAATAGTAATTCGTGTGTTTTTGACAGTTTTCATATAACTATTACTTCAAATCAATTATTGAAGTAATTCTGTTAGCGTAAAACATGACATCTAGGATCTACTATTTGAATCAAGTCAATCTCGACTTTAAACAGATTCAACAACATTATCATTTACAAGATATTAGATCAAGACAATAATTTTAAAATTTTAAAACAATTTAATAAACCATAAATATTCAAAAGATCACAACCATTAAAATTGTTTTACAACCACAAATATAAATTTAAAATTGTCTTGATAAATATCTAATGATAAACTAGCGTGTAGATCCTCGCAATCCTGGGCTCCTCACTTCTGACCACCTGCAATTAGAATATTTGCACTAGGTGTCAACATACTTGTAAACTAACAAGTGAAAGTGATAAACTAAAGCAATCACAAATACCTGAGGCGTTATTGCCTTCTTTGTGACGCTTTGGACAGTTTCGCCTCCAATGACCAAGTTCATGGCATATGAAACACCTATTCTCGGTCTTGGCTTTGTTAGGCTTCACTTTCTTGCCCTTGCCCTTGCGTTCGTCATCGACCTTGGTCACACTCTGGCTTGCCTGAGACTGGCTTTTGCCCTTACTGGTGTTTCCATGCCCACGCTTTCTCTTCGCTCTACCATCTCCGACCATGAGCACATCCTTGGTCTTGGTCCCGGTCCCCATACTCAACTCAGCAGTTTTCAACATGAAATGCAACTCTGCAATTGTCTTTTCCATGTTATTCATATTATAGTTAATTACAAACTGCTTATAATCCTCAGTTAATGAGTTGAGTATCGTATCCGTTGCTAACTGCAACGGAACTGGGTGACCAAGCCTCTCTAGGTGATCAATATGCTTTTTCATTTTCATGACGTGATCACTAACCGAGGTCCCCTTGGCCATCTTGCACGCGTTCAGTGCCCGAGTGGCATCATAACGCTCTGTGCGTGCTTGCATCTGAAACATGTCCCTCAACTGGCGGATCATGTCATAGGCATTGGTGTTCATGAGCCCTGTTTGCAGATCTGGGCTCATAGTCGCAAGCATGAGACAGCCAACATCCAGCAAATCATCAGAATGCTTTCTATAAGCATTTCTTACATTGGCACTAGCATTTGCTGGAGGGGCCTCACCTAGAGGCTCTTCAAGGACGTACCACTTCCTCTCGTGCCTGAGCACAATCATCAGATTGCGCTCCCAGTCGAGGAAGTTAGCTCCAGTGAGCTTGTCCTTTTCAAGAATGGAGCGAAGAGACAGGTTATTAGTGTTGGTAACAGTGTTTGCCATCTACACATATAAAACATTTGGCTTTAGTAACTGTGAATAGACTCCCAACAAATATCAATAAACCCTTAAATGATAAGTATTGGGCTAGGATCCTTATTTCATACGTCCTGATGTACGGCTTGCTCACGTCACACCAGGCCCGTACTATTTCGGTAGGTAAGGACTTATACCAATCATATCTAACTGACATGATTCCTAGATCTTTTCGGGACATCGGATAAAACCGTACATGTTTTAGTCCCTCAGTGCATTTTGGCCCGATACGACACGGTGAATTGTTACAAAACCAAAATAGATCACACCATTTGGGACTGGTGTACTTATCACACCCCTTTCAGCTTGGGGTTTGAACGCGGACGCCCAAGGCTTGCTCACTTCCAACGCCCGCGTACCTTACGCCGTTAGGTGTCCCAAGTGGGTTGCACTACTGATCTATGATTTTCGGGGTTTTTAACTAAGTTCTGAAAAACCTTTTATTTTTCCAGTATTTTTAGAAAACTTTGCAATTTTAAAACTGACTGTTTTAAAAAGGCAACCAATGTTTAAAACTAACTGTTATTAAACATACACGCTATTTAAAACTAACTGTTTTAAAAGCACCTGCTAATTAAAACTAACTGTTTTAATAGCATGACTGCTAACCAAAAACTAACTGTTTTTGAAAGCCTTCTTGCTGACCAAAACTAACTGTTTTGTCAACATGCCTTTATAAGAAAACAATCTTATAAATATAAGGTTTTAAAATAAAATTTACCGTTTAAAAAGGTTTGGAAAAACTGGCAATTTTAATTTTTAAAACCTAACAGATTTCATGATTGTAAAGTTTTAAAACTCTCTCTATATTTTAAAACGTTTGATAAAATAAACATGCAATAATTATCAACCAATCATGAGCAGGCAGTTAAACACATCTACGCAGTTAAAGATTAACAACTACGCATTTAAAACATCTAATTACAGATTTGCCAATTAAATGACCTATTATGAATTTTCTCTCGTAGCTCCCACTGGCCTTGGCATGTCTGATGGAACTCCGGGAAAAAGAAAATATTGAAAAATATCCTAAGGTCATTTTCATTATGAAGGGGTTGCAAGTAGCATACATGCCTTAATGTACTAAGTCGGCAATTACTGTAATAGATACAACTAATATACACAACAGGTATAATTCATGCAATCATATAAAGCATTTAAGCAAGCAGAGAACAATCCTAGATCCGTTAAAGATTATCTCGTTTGGTTTATCGTAAAACATGGTTTTAACTGATTTATAAAACAAACTGTTTTACAAATCAAAACTAATATTTTAATCTGAAATCGGTTTTACTATAAATTTATTATATAAAACCAAATTTCTAAAATATTTGTTTTTATCCAAAACATATCAAACCGGACATTCCGAACCAACTGTTCGAAATTATAGACACTGGCCTAAAAACTGTATCGTGGTTTGACCAACTGGTCAAACATGACACCTGGCCCATTTGACCAAGACTGAGTCAAATACTGGTTTGATAATCACATGTTTAATAGAGATAATTATTAATTAATAAAATCTATTAAAACAATTTTATAAGATAATAAACTTATAAAATTAATTCGGATAAAAGCCTAAAACCATCAAACCCTTTTGGGCCTCAAACTGGGTCCAAAATTTCTGGGTCTTGGGCCTCGGATAGGTTAGACCCAATAAAACGAAGAACCCAAAAACACGATCTCGTGATCGATTGACATCTCGTCGTTGATCACGTAATCATCGCCTTTGGTGATGATAACAACAAACGGTTGCTACCACCACCGCGATCACCACACCACTATAAACCGGCGACGATGGTAGCCAAGAAAACGCCACCGCCGTCACCAACGGTTACAAAACAAACATCGTCGCCGCGACGATCGACGCCACCATCACCGGTGACGCTCGACGAATTGATCGGCTTCGGCCGATTCTAACGACCGGCGACGATGACGCCAAAGCGCCACCGCCACCTTCGCTTTTGACCGGCGACAGCCGTGACACCACCTTTCGGTGGTTTCGGCTTGACCAGCGACGACGACGACTGTCGCCGCCGCTATCGTTCCCGTTGAATCAACAACAATCGCTGCCACCACCGCACGGTGGCTTGCGATCGCGAAACAAAACAGCCACCGCCGCCGCCTGGCGAGGCCGCAAGGCAGCCGGCGGACGGCCTGGTGGTTTGTGGTTCGCCCGGCAACGATGGCCACAGTCGCCGCCACCACCACGTTACAACCGCCACTACCATCGCAACACCATCGCTGCCCAATCGGGCTTGCGGTGGTCGATTGGTTTTGGGAAGCCATCACCGCCGATCACGGCCACCACCAAACTGGTGGTTTGGCCACGGCTTGGTGTCGTGTGGGTCCGGCCACCGCTTGAGTGCGGTTCGGCCGCCGCCTGGCGGTCCGGTCGGTCGCTGCCGCCGAGCCGCCGCCGTGGTGGTCTAACTGGAGATCGGTGGGATGGTTGCGGTTTTCCACCATTCCGCCACCGATCTCGTTACCGTGTGTGATTTCGTGTTTTTAGTTTTAATGAGATAAACGATAAACAAAAACTGATAAAAATAAATTTTTACACAACTGATAAAGATTAAACCTTTATCTAACTGATAAAGATTAAACCTTTACCTAACTGATAAAGTTTTAGTTTTTATTGAAAAACTGATAATTACCCAAAATCTTTATCAAACTGATAAAGATAATCAAATCTTTACCAAACTGATAAAGATTAAATAAAATCAAATCTTTACCAAACTGATAAAGATTATGTTTTATTCAAAAACTGATAATTATCAAACTGATTAAATCTTTACCAAACTGATAAAGATAAAATCCAAACTTTATTCACAAGAAACAATTTTAACGGATCTAATAAACAAATAAATAAAATAAACAATTAAAACTGTGGCTCTGATACCACTGTTGGGATTTTATGAGATCCTCGTATCAAACTGACACGAGAAAAACCATGATCTCAAACCTAACTGGTCGAGACACATGACAAAACCATATGAAACAAACTGTTCCAAAGGTTTAACAATCAAACCTAACTGGTTTGATTAAGCGGAAGCAATAACGATTAAAATCCCGAAAACATCACAGATCTTATTTGTTTATCTTATTACAGTTAATATGTAGGTTTAGGGTTATTACCTGGATTGCTTGAGATAGATCCACCCGTGAACGACCAAACGGAATTCCCTCTAGCTGGATCTAACCCCGGAACGCTTCACGAACAAACGGTACGCGAAGAACACGATCAATCAGAAACGAGACCGGATCTGGTTTCTTTCTTGGTGAGATCGACGAAGAGAGAGAGAGAGGAGAGAGAAAGGTTTCTTGGTGAATTGAATTAGTTCAATGAATAATAGATGGCCTAGCACATCTATTTATATGGAAAGACTACCATATAGCTTTATTCTTTCTTTCTCTCTAAGAAAGAATAATTTCCACAATTATCTTATTCTTTCTTTCTTTCCAAGAAAGAATATTTACCAATTATTATATTTCCATACAATAATTAACTTAGATAATTATAACTAATTAATTAACTTTATATATATATTTATTTAACTAATAAATATATAACTGTAATTAATTATCAGAAACCTTTTACTTTGGGGTTTATACAGAAAGCACCCAACAGTTTTATAATTCACTATTATAAAACTAAACTCTCCAAACTGGGGTTATTATACTATCCGAATTATAGGTCCTCACAGGTGTAACCCTCAAGTGACTTATAACGTTGGATGTGCGATCAAACGGTTTGTCAACTTATGCACATAATTCCTAACACACCCTACATCCAGCTATCATCTGATGCCCGATCTATCCACCACCCATCTAGTTATCATTTGATACTCATCCAAATACCATCAAATAAAATATAAATAACTAATATATGTATTATGAAATTAAACATCATGGATTATTATATGAACTATTGTAGATTGGGTTTAAAGCATTGGATGGATCTAATCAGATCCTCCATTGGATCTAATTAATGTGCATTCATTTTTCATCCAACTGAAAAGAGCTTCTTATTGAAACATTAACTTCTCATCAAATCCAACTAATGTAAACACATACATACGTTAGTTTAAATTTTTAATAAATTTAAAAGTTATTATTTACATATATTTTAGAATTATATATATATATATATATAATCTATTAGTTAATATTAAAATTATATGTATTTCCTATATAAAAGATGTAATTGTAAATAAAAACTTGAACCTACTTCGACATTATTTTTAATGCATAATTAATCTATACAAAATAATCTAGCATTTGTATTTGATAAATACATTTACGAAATAATGGAGTTTAAAATTCTTAACAATAATAAGAAATTATCCAAAGTCCAAACTAAAATTTTCCCCAAATAATTTACCTCCTTTATTTTCCCGCCCTCCCAAATTTTCATCCCCTTTGTTTTCCCCAAATAATTTTCATCCATCTTTTTCCCGCCCTACCAAATTTTCATCCATCTTGTTTTCCCCCCCAAATTTGTTTTCCTCCTTTTAGACGTGTTCTCACCTTTCTTCCCCTTATTTCCTCCTAAATTCATACCCCCCTCTCATATCAAAGTTTAATACCTTTTTTGGATTGTTGAATGAAATGAAGATGTTTCTTGTCTTGTAGGTGAAGAGAAACGAAAAATAAATGGTGAAGGGAGATTTTCAAAGTAAATTTGTTGGAGGACTCTATGAACTTTTTGTAGCAAATTATTGAACACTTGGTATGCTTCTTCTAATTCTATTCCCCACCATCTTCTCTTCTCTTTCTTCTGACTTGTTCACTTTAATTTGTTTTCTTAATTCACAAATTACAA
Organism: Centaurea solstitialis; assembly: GCA_030169165.1. Taxonomy (NCBI): domain Eukaryota; kingdom Viridiplantae; phylum Streptophyta; class Magnoliopsida; order Asterales; family Asteraceae; genus Centaurea; species Centaurea solstitialis. The sequence goes on from CM058047.1 coordinate 59,237,575, forward strand.
TCCTAACTGTTTTTTATTTATTATTATTTTTATTACAGAGGACAGCCCACAACTGGGTTTATTTTGTTTGTGGAACAACAATCGTGAAAGAACAGAAGCGAAAGCCTTTCATCTTGTATCAAGAACACAAGGTAACAATTGTGAACAACACTGTTTACTGTTGCAGCTAAGGCCCAAGAAGAAGATCAAGTGAGGAGTTACAAGTGTTCTATGTGTAATATTGTTAAATTTTGGAGCATCTGTACTTTTCTTAGTTATCAATTAGTCATTTTATTTGTAAATAGCAATGAAAGTAAACTTGATAGTCTAATTCAAGATTGATTTTTAATATTTGCTATTGGTTTCCTGGTGTTACTTGTTTGTAGAAAGTGTATGAGTAAAAAACCGCATCATGGTGCAAAGTGGAGCATTAATATTTTTTTCTCATTAGAACTTTTTAGACAACTTAATAAGCAATATAAATGTTGTTTAAGAAATATATTATATTAAATTAATTATAGTTTAAAGGTAATATATAATTATGTTTTAAGTGTGTAAGGCAACACATGTAAATAGTGCATGTTGTTTAAATTGATACCTTAGGCAACTTATGCAATCATTAATGTTGTTTTAGAGTTTGTAAGGGGCAACATGCTTTTCAGAACATATGCAACATAACCTTTTATGTGTTGTCTAAGAAGTTAGTTTAGGCAACATATGGTGTTTGACTATGTTGCCTATGTTCTTATGCAACATTGAGAAGGCAACAAAGCTTAGGCAACATAGGTATGTTGCCTAAGACTTAGGCAACATATAAACCACTCTTAGGCAACATTTTTCTTTTGTTGCCTAGGTGATATTTGGTGTAGTGTGTAAAACTCCATAGTCATATAAGGTTTTTGACAATGCATGTATTTAAACACAAAGAAGACAAACCTATAACCTAGCTAAGAATATAATATTAAGAGTAAATTATGGATTTGGTCCTTGTGGTTTGATGGGTTTTACAGATTTGGTCTCTAGACTTCATTAATTACGGATTTGGTCCTTGTGGTATGCATTTTCTTTTGTATTTGGTCCTCTAGCCTAACGGCCATTCAATAAATTTGTGCATACTATAAGAACCAAATCCAGCAAAAAATGCATACCTAAAGACCAAATCCAAAACAAATTGCATATAATAGGAACTATAGTTTTGTTGTTGGACTGTTTAGATAAATTACAAACATTCGTAATTTGAACAAATCATCTTCTATTTTAGGAAAATGTCAAGAGATAACATTGAAATAACTAAAAAAAAAAAGTTTCGTAATTGTTCTCTCTTTTTCCTTTTCTATATTTAATACCATTTACAAGTCTAAATATGTTGGAAAATAGATGGATAATGACGATAAATTCTAACTAAATAATAAATTTGATTGTTTGTGTGACTTAGGTGGCATTTGTTTTTTAAGAGATTTTAAGTCTGAAATCTTATTTCACTTTTGATTAATTAGGTGGTACTGAAATTTGATCGAATTAGACTTCCATGCATTTCAATGATTTTCTTTGAAAAACAAACAGGCCCTTAATTTATTTTTTAAGATATTATACAAAATGTTACATTATAGTTCTAATATATATTAGAGTAAATTTCACTTTTCGTCCCTGACGTTTGACCATTTCAACGGTTTTCGTCCCTCACCTTTGTTTTAACAGATTGGTCCTTCATGTTTGACACCTTGCAACGGTTTTCGTCCCTCCACTTAACGGTCGTTAACTTTTTCAGTTAAGTCTAATTTAATGAAGGGTAATTTAGTCATTTTACTTATTTTCTTAGTTTTCTTGTTTCTACAAAAATATCAAACTTTAAGGACCTATTATGTAATTATATATACACACACATACATACACAATTGCAAATGAGAAACCAACTCTCACCGGACAGCAAATCGACGAGGACTAAATCCGGCGACTCATTTTTGGTACCGGTGAAACTCCTAAATCCGACCGCCTACTCTTTCATACCTGCTATTCCCTTCCAAACCCACCATTCACCATTCTTTCCACCACCACACTGTCACCAATTGTCTCTAACTCATCTTCAGAAATCGATTTGGAAAAGAAATAAAGTTTCAGAAAATTGACTTTGGGGAAGAATGAGTTTCAAAATTCGATTTGGGGAAGAAATAAAGTTTCAGAATCTGACATTGAGGGAGCTTCAGAAATCGACTTTGGGGAAGAACGAGTTTCAGAAAGAAATCGAGCTTCAGAAATCAACTTTGGGGAAGAACGAGTTTCAAAAATCGATTTTGGGGAAGAAATCGAGCTTTAGAAATTGACTTTGGGGAAGAATTCAAGTTTCAGAAATCGACTTGGGGAAGAAATCGAGTTTCAGAAGTTGTTACCTTTCTCAATTTGCAAAAGATACGAGTTATCGACATGGAACCAACCATCTGCAAGCATCGATTTGGAAGATGGAGGCTGCCATAAAAACCGAGTTGGGTAGATGGAGACTGCCATTGATGGAACACGCTTGTTTATAATAGAATATATAAATATAAATAATATTTTATTTAAGATTTTAGAATAAAATTAAATAAATATGTAAAATGACTACAATACCCCTCGTTAAATTGGATTTAACAGAAAAAGTTAACGGACGTTAGGATGAGGGACAAAAATCGTTGCAAGGTGTCAAACGTGAGGGACCAATCTGTTAAAACAAAGGTGAGGGACGAAAACCGTTGAAATGGTCAAACGTTAGGGACGAAAAGTGAAATTTACTCTATATATTATTTTACAGATTAGTTTTTATAAACATTATAGTTATTTGGGTAAATTACACATTTGGACCCTGTGGTTTACTATTTATTGCACTATTGGTCCCTCTTTGGAAATAATTATGGATTTGGTCCCTGTGGTTTACATTTTCTTGCACTGTTGGTCCCTGCTCCTAACTTTTATTTTGTTAATCATAGGGACCAATAGTGCAATATAGTGTAAACCACAGGGACCAATAGTGCAATATAGTGTAAACCATAGGGACCAACAGTGCAATATATTGTAAACCATATGGACAAATCCATAATTATTTCAAAAGAGGGACCAATAGTGCAATAAATAGTAAACCACAGGGACCAAATATGTAATTTACCCTAGTTATTTAATGATACCTAAATTTAATAAAAAATTATTTTTCATTATATTCATTAAATTGTAACAAAATATTCACTTTATTTGTAATTTGACCATGTAGAGGACCTCTGCCACGTAGCGACCTCCGCAAAAAAATCAACCCCCCATTGGTGGAAACAAGCCCCCCGTTATCGACTGCTGGCAGAAAGACTACATATTCACCATTTCCTCTATATTTGACATGTCTGCTCAAGAAAGGAATTTTATAATTTGTATCCACCGTTACCATTGGCTGACACCCCTTGACAGACTATATGATTATTTTAGACATTTAAGGAGATCTTGATAATTAGGAGATCAATCACGTAAATAAAAATGATTAAAAAACTAATTTCTCTTTTAAAATGTGTCATTTAACCATTCAACTATTAACAAACGTGGTAAAAATTATCTAATTTTTACTTTTCAAAAGTCATTGAATTTCATTATGAAATGGTTAACAAGTTATCCTTGGCTTTTGGATGGAATATTTGATTAACAAATGTAAAAAGTACAATACTTTTGATAACCGTTTTAAAATTCAATATAAGGTACAAATAAAAACGTTATTTAGGTAAATATGATATTTTAAAGGTTATGAAGAAAATATATGATATTTGTAGATTATGTTGAGTAAATATGATATTTTCAATTTTAACCGGCCTAGTAATCATCTACTAGAACCATACATTTCTAGGGATAGTTTCAATTTTACATGAAACTTTACATTGAAGCACTGTGAAGGTTTTAAAAAATTGAGCATTCATAGTAAAAACAATGTAAATTTACGTTCATGGTGTTTTTTGATGTCAAAGCTCGATTTTTTTATATACCTTCATAGCATTTCCGCTGTAAAAGTTCGCATTATTTATTTGTTAATTTCACAACATTTGAGCTGTGAAGGTTTCGTTTTTTACCTTGTTTTGGATTTTTTACCTCGAAAACGTTTTTAGTTATGCTATTCGAGTTTTATTTACCTTCATGGTGTTTTTATATGAAGTTATATACGTTAGGTCTTGGTCTCACGTGTTATCACGGAAACAACTTGGTTTCAAGCGAACCTAAGTCTTTATATATGAAATTGTGGTTTTTAGAGCAGCTTACAAGAATTGACTAACCTCTCGAGCCACCAATGGTCTAGAATTATTGCAGGTGAGCCTCTATTGCCAAAAATAACTTAGCAGTGTCTGAATTTGAGCCTAAGAAAAATAATATTTTGCACTATTTTTTCCCTTAAGTCTTAATAGTGCACTACAATCTAAGGGGGCGTTTGGTTGGGGGTATTGAGCAGTCAGGAATGGGAATGATAATGAAAACTGCTGTTTGGTTTGATATTATATAATGGAATCATTCCTGCAGATCCATTAATTTCCATTCCTAACCAAATTTGGGGGAATAAATTTTTATTTCTACTTGGTTCTTTTTTCCACCCATTGTTCCATCTATGGATGTTAAATGAAATATCTTTTGTATTTTCAAGATGGAAAAACATATATTTTCAATATGAAGCAATTTTTCATTGATTATAGTGAGTTAACCAAACAACATCAATGCAATGCTCATTCCTATTCCCATTCTCCTGCATTCCCATTTTCATTTTCATTCTCATTCCCTGAAATGAGCCAAACGCCCCCTAAGTAGTTAGTAAATTGTATTTTTCTCCTTGTGTTTTGGTAAAATAATTTAATATTAATTTTACATTTTTTTTTTGTTTATTATTTTTTTGGTTATTATCGCTTCGGTTTTTGATGGCTATCTAGAACTTGTGCTAGACGTTATTTAAAGATGCATGTATACACAAAGGTCTTTGCCCAAATGAAATATGAGTCTTTGACTCTTTGTCTTTCCTAGAGTTTAGGATTCAAACCTTATCAAATATAACAAGAGTGTATAAGTTTATTTGTTACAATTATAATACATAAATATTATATGCTTAAAAAATATTCATATAAACATGAGGTAACATATTCAATTGTCAAAGTATTTCATTTGTAACTCATGTCAATATGATCTATTTATGTTGTCTATGTATTCGAAATATGTTGTTTTCGTGATCTATCAAGCAAGCTACAAGGATTTGGTACTAAAAACATGATAACTTCTTGTTACTTGTTGATGACTTTCTATTTTGAGAGTTATTTATTATTCAAAATCTCAATTTTATATAGTATTTAATATCCATTTTATTTATTCTCTAGTTCTTTTGTCCAAAATGCTTTTAAAAGGTGATGATACATCCAAATGATCAAGTCTTGAGGAAAAAGCCTAAAATTGCAGCCAAAAGCCAAATGTTTAGAAGCAGAAGTTACAGCAGGAGACCCCTTAGTGACACTTGTTGATCCAGCTCTCCTAAGACCTGATGAAATGATAATGATCATGTTACTTTACTTAGTGAATAGGTCTTTACTTCATGTTATATCTTGATGAATTATCACTGAGATTGTTCAGTGTTATTCCTTGTTATTTATGTTGTAACTTGTAATTAAAATCATCAGGATCAGGATCAGGAGTTGAAAGAGTCTGTTCTGAAGACTACTGATCCTGACCATCGAAGTGAAGACCTCCTAAAGACATTAAGATCATACTCAAAGAACCATCAGCGACGTTGAATAATTAGCTGATGACAGGAACAACATGCTCGTGATCTGAAGACGGAACTCAGTGATAGCAGGCTGCTCAAATTCATATGACATCCTGAAGAACCATCAGGATACAGTGACCCCTGATCATCATCAGTATTAGGGTCTTCCTCACTAATCAGTATCCTAATCATGAAGGATTAGAATAATGTCTTAGTCTAATGCACAAAAGGATTATACGCCTTTACTGACACAAAAAGTACACAAGGACAGTCACTTTATTGTTTCCTCCGTACTTATCAGACCACAAGGCAACTGTTTATATAAGCTCTCTTTTGCACAACATGCAAAAGAGATTGTTTATAGTAAATAGTACAATGGACCTCTAAAAATGTGACACGCACACAATAGTAGGTCTACATGCATTTAATGCATTGGGTATAAATGGACGTGAAGAAGATGTTCTCCATACTTCTTCGAAGGTCACCCTTTGGGACCAACAACACCACTGAGGAGAAGAATAAAAATTGAATATTGAGCATATTCTCTTTCCTGCAGCTTTAAGTGGGCACATGGCTAGTACACATAATCATTGGTGAATATTTGCTGTGTAATTCTCATTGGAGGAAAGAAATGGGTAAAAACCCATGGGTCAAAAATGGCTATAAATATAGGCATTGGAACATCAACATTCCTTACACCACCTTTCTCTTCCATTCCCTCCCATCACGAACCTCCTCTATCTTTGGTGGAGCTTAAAGGAGTTATAGTCATATTTTATTGCCTTTTTTTATTTTCATGTCTTTGTGTTTATGTCTTTTATCTTTCTCGTAGTATAATTTAAAGTCCATCTTTATTTTAATGCAAGTAGTAGTTAATTTAATTTTTGTTATGTCTTTTATTTTAGGCTAAAGCCTTTAATGGGTGCGGGTGTGAGCCCATCTTAAGACCGTATAGGCAACACTTGGGTCTTGTCCTTATTTCTGGATCTTAAGATTGGTCTTGTTAAATCGAAGCTTTATCTCAACTCTGATAAGTTGATCACTTTGATATGTTAATATTAGATCTTGACCCAGAGATGAACGGATTCAAAATATGGTTTACGGGATGCGCAAATGTTTGAAAGAATCTTTGATAACCACGCAGAGATGCGGGTTTTGTATGGTTTTCTAAGGTTCAGTAAGCTGGTGGAAATTTATATCACATGGAAACTTGGATATAAGATATTCGGTGGAACGAGATTTGTTTTAAAGTGTTTCCATGACGTGAAGTTTCTAACCATTTGTACTACATTGTTTTAAGAGAAAGGTTACACCCATTCTCATTCCATTACTTTAATTTATTTTTCTTTATTCAACTATTAAGAATCCCCAAAAATATTTTATTCTTCTCTAATGCAATCAGTGTATTTTCAACTATGTACTCGAAACTCTGAAAACCGATCCTCGTGGATACGATCTCGATATATTTATCACTTTATTACTTATAGCGATCTCAGTATTGGTGTATAGTTGCACCAATATTGTGGAATATTATAGCCCATTTTAGACTATAGTGTTTTCCGCTATCACTTGTCTGATAAAATCACTAAATTTTTCTAGGTTATGGATTACGATAGCAAAAATATGTAACTTAAAAACCATCTTGATTTGAAATACAAAGTGAAAAGTTATAATTTTGTGAAGATGGTTCTACATCACGAACCTTCACTTATTTGATAAAAGAGAACATATTTGATGCTAAGACAGAATCTGTAAGAAATTGAAACCACAATGACCAAAAATATAGTTTAACAACTACAAAATATTATGCTAATGAGATAGTTAGTGTACTTATATATGTTGTATTAATGCAACGATGGATTGTAAAGTTGAAATTTAATTAATATGTACTATAAGTTTATACGTTATACATTATGATATATTTTTAAGAGTTTTTATTAAATGTTGTATACTATAGTATAAATTATATATGCCTAAATCCGGATATGGTGTAATCTCTCCTTTTCCCTGGTGTCTAGTGTCTTGCTTGTCCTTGGTTGTTTTCAATAAAATGCTGTAAAAAATGTAATATTTATAAAGATAACACTTAAGTCTTCTATTAAAAGTCAATGGTTATGTTAATTATATTCTAGATTATTTGTATTTAAATGAGATGATTATCTTGCATTTGATTATATTTATTAGTTAGTATATAAATTTAAATATGCACCTTTAAGAAATTGTACTTAAGCATCAATTACTTGACTATTAAATTTTAAGTAATATACATTAATAAGCAGTTGTTGCATAATTTTTTTTATTTAAATTACATTATGATATATTATTGATATTAGATATATTTATTATTTTTAAACTAAGAATAATAAATATTTGACTAGTTAATTTAACCCAACTCAACCTAACATGTTCTAAAATTTTAGCACTTATTATTCAACCGCATCTCATATACTCGTGAGTCGTGAATATGTTTATAAAAAAACTTTACGAAATAGTAAATTACAAAAATTATCCCCGGGTTTAGTAGAAACTCGGGCTTTCATCTCTAACTTTTAAAAATTTAAATAAAAAAGATTCATTCAAGCCTATCTTTCGTCATAGAAATAGTCTCTGGTCATTATGGCTGATAAGTATCCTTCTTTTAAGTGTCTCAAAAACCAGACATTTCTCTGGTCGTTATGGTTGTTAAGTTTCCTTCTTTTAAGTGTCTCAAAAACCAGACATTTCTCTTTTAAATTTGTTGTTGTACAAACTTGTAAAGCACATGTAAAACTGGGCTCTAAAGACGTTTATATATAAGAAAACCTGAACAACCGCCCCCCACATCGACGCTCATCCTTCTCCGACATGCCATCCTCGACACCCCTCCTTCACTGTCAAATCCTTCTTATCTGCCTCCATTTCCTCTTCCTCTTCCTTTTCTTTTTGTTAATGCATGAAACTTTGGTGGCAAGTTTCAAGTTCAAACATTTTAATAATATTGTGATGTAGGTTCAATTTTGGCTAAAGATGATAAATGACATTGGAGATGATAGTTGCTAATTTTTGAAATCATGACAAAGAAGATCAAGATGTGTTTTCCTCACTTATGAAATGGTGGTAGTAGAATGCAAATATGAAACTTAATTTTCTCTCTCTTTCTCCTTGAAAATATGGGATCCGATTCTTATCGAAGCCCATGAAACCTAATTGTTCATCAAAGTCCAATGCAAATTCCGAACAATATGGTGTTGAGGATGGTGAATCTTGAACATAGAAAAAGAAATGCAAATATTCCTTGAAATTTACTTCCCAATCTCCATAACGATGGGTGCATTCTCCTTTTTATCTCTTGGTTCAATGCCTCCTATCGTCGAAGAAGATAAAAAGAGTGGACTTTAAGATTTTGTAAGCAGTGTAGGTTCGACTGATGTCTTTTTTTTTAATTCGAAATACTTATACTTAACAAAAAAAACTTGTACAATAAAATTACTTTATATATAAGATATAATGATTATAATATCCTTGATATGTTTAGCATGTAAATTGAAGCTATAACAAAATACAAAGTAGGCTAATATTCTTTGAAACTTCTAAAAAATGAAACAAATCGAAAGCTTCCACATACCGGTAAAAATGATTTTTTATAATCAAACTTTTAATTAAATAATATAAATAGGCGCCAACTAAAGTGAGTTTTAGAACGAAAGAGAATAAAACAAAGAGTTTGCTATGAGTTGGATTTGAGCAATGTACCCAAACATATTGACCCCACAAGAAACTTTTTATTTATTGTTGATAAAGGCAATTAAATTAAATGGGTTTTCTTTTATGAAAGTATGCTAAATTAAAGATCAGGTTGAGCAGACAAGGACCAAAGAGCTTTAAATTGAAAATTATAGCACCTGGAAAAAGTATACTAAAATAAATAAAATCATTAATTTTGAAGATCATTAAAAGTGGTCAAACTACATACACCAACTTCTCATGAAACTTGGGATCACTTTATGAACTTCAAAGTATACTTTGGTCAACTAAATTATCTATCTATCCATATATGTCCAGATTGGGTTTTAGTGACAACATGAGGTTCACATGAGATATATAAGAAACTAGTTGGATGAGAAATAAATGTACATTATAATGTAATACATTAAGATAAGGTGTAACAAGTTAATTCTTTTATAAAATGCAATTGATAAGAGGGCATGGGTCCAAGGTGTTGTGGTGGAATAGTTAGTGCTTGGAGGGTACATAGTGGCCACCCAATTCGAATCTTCCCATGCACAAACTAAGGACATTTGTCAATTCATTTGTAGCTCAACGGTCGGTAACATCCTGAAGGGGCAGTGGATAGTATCCCTGTCTACTTGGATTCGATCCGGGGGGAACAGGAGACGACACCCCAGTTCATGGGTCGACCTTTGGGCCGGGCATGGGCGAGGCTATGGGCCAGTAACGATTTCCATGGTCGAGAGGATTAGTTGGGTGCCTGAATGGACCCGGATACCTCTTCGACTTCGGTCGAGGCGTGTCTGTGTGTGTGTGTTTAACTGCCGTCCAAATTTTTAATTTTTTTATAAGAGGGCATAGGATTAAAAGTGATCAACAGTTCACATCTACTTTTCAGCTTCTCATGTTAAACTCAACTTCTCACACAATCTTTCGCCTATTATGTGTGTGTATGGACGTTCAGATATGAAAGTTAAATGTTTGTGATAAGAAAAAGTTCGCATGTGAAAAAATCCAAAAAGAATTATTTTAAGATGCATATGTGAACTCGATGTTACAAATGAAACCATGAAAATTGAACTAGTAGTTCCATGTATTATTTCGTAGATAAAACTAACATATGTGAAAATCAACTTCAACCAATCCAATAAATTTTGATTTTAAGTTATGATTATATATCATTTCATGTTAAAAGGTTAATCTAGATTTAATATTATTATGTCTACTTAAGTGTTAATTTGGAAAGGGTGGGACGGTTTGGAAGTTGGAACCATTACAATGGTTGGAATTGTGACATTCAAGGGACACTTACCAGGGTATATATATGTATATGTATTGTAAATTGAATCATCGTTGTGCAAATATGAAAATTGTTATCATAATTGTGTATGTTGTCTATGTTTGATCAACTAAAGTGGTATCAGAGCTTTCTTTTGATTCAGATTAAAGATACGTACAGAAAAACAAAATGCAGAAGATGATGGCTTTGCACAACAATAATGTTTTCCGGACCTCACTTCCAAAATTAAATGGTACTATCACCAATGGAGTATTCAATGGAATGTGTTTTACGAATCTCAGGATGACATGATCTATGGGACTTGGTTAAGGATGGATTACAAGAACCTAAAAATCCTGTCGCTTTAACAGCCCAACTAAGCAACAAATTGAAAGAATATAAGAAGAATGACAGGAAAGCGATGTTCTTTCTATTTTAGGTTGGGGATGCAGTGGTTTTTGGAATAATTTTGTCGTCTTCAACATCAAAGGAGGCATGTGACACACTTTACAGGACTTACCGAGGAGAGGGAAAAGTTAAAATGGTACGTTTGCAAACTTGACATTGTGAATTCGATGTACTTAGGATGAGAGAATCCAAATCCGTTGAAGACTTTATAGCTATGTGATTACCCTAACTAATCAACCAAGGATTAATGGGGAAGAGGGTTGAGGATAAAAGAACTTTAGAGAAAATTTTAAGGAGTTTGACTCGAAAATTTGGGTTATGTACCTGTACGTAATGCGGCGCGTAACATCTCAAAATGGAAAGCGACAACTTAAAAGGGCAATCAAGTTCCATTTTTTGTTCTATTTTCTGTCTTCTCGATGTTAATTTAATGTGGTCTTATATCGCAAACTGGATTGTATGGTCTATTCGCTAAAACATAATTGATGGATAATGGACTCAAAACATTTGTTATTCTTAACTTTTAACGATCAATTTATGCATTAATAGTTTATGCACCTTCCAACTATATGTGAAGTTATTAAAACATTTACAAGTAAAATATAATATAAAAAGAAAAAGTACTAATGAAATAAACAAATACTTGCACAATGACCGACTATAATCACTATAAAAAAAGTGTCATTTATTCACGTTTCATAAAAAACGTGAAATTTTTTTGTGTAACAAATAGTTTTTTATATAGAGATTGTTAGTAAAAGAAAAAAAAAACTCCACATTTGTAAATGTGTACTTTTGATTTCAAAAGTCCATGCTTTTAAATGTGTAACTTTTGTAATTAGAAAAGTTCATACTTTAGACTTTTGTAAACTTAGAATTATTTTTCAAATTTCCCATGCTTAGAGATGTGAAAATTTAGATAATTTGTTCACACTAATAAATGTGATTTTTACTATAATTTTCACACTTTCAAATGTAGAGATTTGATAAAAAAAAAATTGTAACGTCAAATATATTTACGCTTTATTAGGCTATCAGTAGTTCAGTACCAACTCTCACAACCCTACTGTTACATCAGGTTTTCTCCAACCTCACAATTAACCTCTGGAACCCTCTCTGATTAGTACCCAACCCTCCCACTTTTTGTCAAATAAAACACACCACACACACAACACACGGTTTCTAGAGCGGTGTGGCATAGCCGCTCCTGCTCCCAACCCGCCCAAGCTGCTACCGGCAGCCCACCAGCTCGACGGCTTTGAGCCCGCCGAACCCAAGCTACTTGTATACATAGCCTTATAGTTTTCCACACTTAAAAGGTATGGATAATCAACCACTTTCTTGTAGTGAATACACACAAGCTGTTGAAGAAACTACAAGCATAACATATAAACATAAGTACATAACATCATTATAGTTTTTAGCTCCATGACATCCATGTTTTGCTTGTAGATAAAAAAAAGTTGAACTATTTTAGCCTCCTAGAAAAACAGAAGATTAGAGCTTGTTATTTACCATTTTAGCAAGACTAAAGAGATTGACAAACTCAAAATCAAGAACGAAATGAATGTCAATTTAAAGAAATACATTAAAACAAACTGAAATCAATATATATATATATATCTAAACCTTATGTTGGGTCTTGATTGATACTGTTGCTGAATACCACTGTTAGTAGTGAGATAATATTGCTGACACAATCTGGAGATTACTACTGCTAGTATGTTGGTTACCACTGCTGGATGAATTACCACTGTTGGCACAGAGTTAACACTGCTATAAGTTACTACAGCTGGTTTGAAGATACTATCGCTTTTTTTTACTACTGCTAGTTGGATCGCAATAAGGAAAGAATCTGAAGATTGAAGATAAGAAAAGGATGCGGAGATCTTGGAGATATCTTAAAGATTATTTTGCAGATTTACATTCATTGATCTTATCTTGTAATCAGTATATATAGATAGTTGTTAGATCCTTAGACGTACGATTCATTCAGTTTTTGTTTAGAAAATTTGGAGCCTCATGATTGTTCTTAATCCCTGCAATTGAAAAGAATTGCACGTCTGCTTAAGCATGTTCAAGTATATTGGGGCTATGATTTGTAATCATTAAACTGGTGATCAATATAATTGTTTTGTTGATTCATTCATTGTTTTTCATTCAAAACGTTATTCCGCAAACTGGTTTGAATTTGTTTTTCTGTTATTGTTAATTGATCCTGGACACCTCCTTACCTTCCAAAAAACAAAAATGGTCTAATTAACTACTTACGTCCAATTGCTCCAACGAAAAGAGGTCATTTGCTGCTACACAATAATATGTTTCCCTTGCATTTTATTACTACACGACACGTGTGTCAGTGTGTGGATTAAAAGAAAAACAACAACTTTTGGTTCGATCTCTAAAACGTAGATAGATAATTTGGGTTTTAAAATATGAAAAGCAATAGCAAATAAATATGGAAACAATTTCATACAAAGCCAATGAATATCTTGGGCATGCAAGGCCTCCTTTAAAGTGATAATACTAATTAGAGTTCGTACCTGCAAATTGACGAAAGCCAAACAAGTAAATATATGTATACACTGTTGGAAAATTAATATAAATATTAATTTAAATTTGAATGGAAATTAAGATGGAGGTTATAGAAAATATAATAATGACCCATTATGGTTGATCTTAAAGATGGAGATTATACCAAAGAAATAATGTGTAGAAAATATAATAATGACCCATTATGGTTGATCTTAAAGATGGAGATTATACCAAAGAAATAATGTGTCATTATTGTTGGCTTTTAAACCTTCTATGAGTTACATATGTGTTATGTATATATATAGGACTCATAGCTTGAGTTCTATGAAGAAGAAAATATATGCTAAAATATGAGAGAGACACACATATGGAAAAGTAACTTCATAGAAAGCCAAACACACGTGAAAAACCAAGACATATATTCTCAAATTCAGGCATGATAGTGAAGTCCGGCAGAACTCGATTCTGTTTCGAGTCGTTGTATCCTGGGAAATCGACGCACCGGTAGGGGGCGAATCGGTTTTAAGGAAACCGTGTTTAACACGGGCCTCGACTCAATACTTGGGTTTGTTCCCATCTCTCTTTATTTCTTAATTTTCCTATTTTGGTGAAACTATTTTCCTACAATCTTAAAACCGATTCCGATCTTTCTTTGTTTCACCAATCGGTCGGTAATATTCTGTTACATTTGTTTTCTAAGTGAAAATGGGCAAAAGCAAGCGTTATTTTTGAAAAAATAAAACTATGTGCTTTGATTATTTGTAGAAGATGAGTTTGTATAAATCAACTTCTTTGCCTTATTTTTTCAAACAAGTCGAATGATATGTTTGTTTCGATTGTTTTTTGTTATCGTTTGAAACACCGAAATTATGTTGATTTTGGCAAAAATTTTAGATTGTGAAATTTGCATAGAAGTCTAAATAGTTAGTTGTACGATGTGTTTCGAAAAAAAAAATACATCTATGGTGTCTAAAACAATTGTTGGTTTTGCAATATGTTTGCATATGTTAAAATTGTTAGTGCACAATATTTAAGCAACTCTTTGCTTATTTATGCACAAAATTTATAAGTGGAAGAAGTTCATTTATAGAATGCAATATCTTGTTTTGAGTGCAAAGGTTAGTTCATAACCTCCTTGATGTTTATAAGAGTGAAACTTTTATAAATATAAGTGTGCATTGTTTTCTTTTGTGGGAAACAAAATGGTGCATTGTTTTCTTTAGTGGGAAGCAAAATGGGTAACACCGGTCTTAAAATTAGAATATCCCCGCGAAGGGGATGATGTTTGGTTTTCGGAACCAAATGCCATGTGAGTGGTTCCAAATGAGATATGTGGTACTCATTAATGAAGGGTGCTTAAAATGATGAAATTTGGAAAAGTAGAACAATGATTTCTACAAGATTAATGAAAGAATGTTGTTTCTAACAATTTACATCCACAAGCAAATTGGTTAAAGATGGATATTTTTGGCACTCCATATTGAGGGAGGGGCTTTAATTGTTAGGACAATTGGTGTCTTGGACAAAGGATGCATCCACGATGAGATGTACGGATTAATTCTCAAGAACAGAAGTCTTGATATGGAGTTTTTAAAATAAAGTGAAAACTTGGTATACATAAACTCCATTTGTTATATGATGGGATTTTGGTTTTGCAAGAAAATAAAATAGTTTATCTATTTTAATGTAACCAAAATTTGGACAAATTTTGATCTCATGTCAATATTTTCTTGATATTAAAGTGAGTTTTTAATATAGGTTTAAATCCCAATTAATATGATAGCCGATCAATGATATTTTGATGAGTAAATATATTTTGACTATGCATCTTTAGTAAGTCAAATTATAATGACAATCTTATAGAATTTTATTCTATGGAAATAAGAAAGGTTGAGTACCTTGAAATGTGGGGGTACCTTACATTTGAAAAAAAAAATGTGATAGTTAATTCGTTTAATTGTTTGTCGGTTACGAATTAATTACGACAGTTACGAATTTTGATTTTAATTCATTTAACTGTTTGTTGGTTACGAATTAATTACGTTAAATTCGAATTTTGTTTTAATTCGTTTAACTGTTTGTCGGTTACGAATTAATTACATGGTTAAAATTTCAGTTTTAATTCATATAATTGTTTGTCAATAATGAATTAAATGTTTCGATAATAATTCGTTTAATTACACATTTAAGTTGGAAAAATTATGAATCAACTCCAAATAGGCTCACCTATTTGGATACAATGTCTAGGAAAGATATAGGCGGATTGTTTTCTATTCTAATGAGGTCGTGTTTTTAAATGCTTTTGAGCATACCACCCTCACCGTCTTTCCTGGTTGTGTTCGAGTAGAGCTACCGAAAGGGGTTGAGTAAATAATAGTTTCCCTGAATGTGTTTATATACTTATGTATATTTTGGATTTAATTCAATAATTGTTTGTCAATTATGAATTAACCATTTCGATTATAAGTCGTTTAATTACGAATTAACCATTCGTTTTAATTCATGTAATTGTTTATCAATTATGAATTAATAATTACAATTTTTTTTAATTCGTTTAATTGTGAGTTTATAACGAATTAATCATGATTGGTAATAGAATGCCATGATATCAATTGATAAACGAATCCAATAAGTTTGGATCTAAATCATCATATAAGTTTGATGAAATATTAGCAATGAAAGTAAAGGTTAAAACTTTGTGTATAACCTAAGCTAAATATATCAAAAAGAGAATATAGTCATGATAGAGTGATCATTGAGTATGACTATGTTTATAGAACAACTAGGATCCTAGAGTTTTGGATGCCTAGATTGTCACTTATAGAGAGTTGCGATTAAGCTCTTTGGTGGTGACAATAACACTCATGTATGATGCATTGACAATAACATCTGGCCAATGTTTTTGTGAATTCATCAACATATGTGTGTGTTCTTGTTATAGCTTAAACGTATTGCATAGCTAGCAACTCTATTCATGATATAGAAGAACATATTACTCAATGAAAATGTTTAAATACATTAGTTGTATCAACTTATGCGAAACAGATTGAGTAGATAATCATATCATTTGAATCAAGATTTGTGCAAATGATTCATGTATGAGTTTGAAGACTCTAAGCAACCGAATAGTTTGTGGTCACATTTGGAGAGACTTACAAACTAGAAATCATAAAATATTTGATAAGTTATGATATCTTAATGGTGAAAAAGGGATGGAAAAGTCACTAGATGACATAACATTATACAATGGTATAATGTATAGATATCTTCATCAAAGGATATAGACAAAAGGAAAGTCTAGATTATTAACATCCGTTAGTTTTATGTTGGGAATTGCAAATCTGCAAATGCACCAAATGGATGTGAAAATTGATCTTCTAAATGAAGATTTAGAAGAAATTTATATGGAGCAGCCTAAGGAATTCGTTGCCCAAGGTAAAGAGAACAAGGTGTGTAAACTTGTTAATACCTTATATGGCTTAAAACAGGCTCCAAAGCAATGACATCAAAAGATTGATCAATCCATGTTGGAAAGTGTTTTTAAAATAAGTGTGTTTATATGAATGACACCACTTACGGTTATGTCATATGCTTATCATCGGAGGTGATGACAAAATGATAAGGTCCACGAAGGATATGTTGAAATCTAAGTTTGACATGAAAGACATGGGTTTATCATATGTGATACTTGGAATAAAGATCACAAGAACTCAAAATAGTCTAGTGTTAAGTCAAACACATTATGTGGACAAGATTCTTGAGAAATTTTATAAAGGAGACACAAGTATAACTAAAACTCCTAGTGACACTAGTCAACATCTATTCAAGAATAAGAGTGGATAATGTTGTACAAAGTGGAATACTCAAGAATACTAGACAGTCTGATGTATCTCATGAGTTGTACCAGACTTGACTTAGCATACGCAGTAAGCAAGCTAAGTAAATACACTAGTAATGCGAGTGTTGAATATTGGAGGAGTATTACTAGATTATTAAGGTACACAAGAGAGTGTGGACTGCACTATGGAAGATATCCATCTGTAATCGAGGGATACAGTGATGCAAATTGGATTTCTGATATAAAAGATTCCAGATCTACAAGTGGATATGTGTTTACACTTGAAAGTGCGGCTATATCTTGGAAATCATCCAAGCAAACTGTTATAGTCAGATCCACGATGGAATCTGAGTTTATCGCCCTAGATAAATGTGGCGAGGAAGTAGAGTGGCTGCGTCAGTTTGTGGAGGATATTCCCAAATGGCCTAAGCCGGTAACGGCCATTAGTATACATTGTGATAGCCAATCGGAAATTGGCAGAGCTCAAAGTACAATGTATAATGGGAAGTTACATTAGACGCAATATGATAAGACAACTAATCTCTATTGGAGTTATCTCGATTGACTATGTAAAGTCAAAAGATAACATTGTGGATCCACTTACAAAAAGTTTAAGTAGAGATTTAGTTTATAAGTCCTTAAAATGAATGGGACATAAGCCCTGAATTAATAATTCATGCAAAGGAAACCTTACCCAGAAGACTGGAGATCCCAAGATCTGGGTTCAAAAGGACAACCTAGTTGTATGAATATGGGAGGTCACTGTGGGGGAGTTAATAAACTTTCTAGTTCATTTGATAATTAGTGACATTGAGGATAAGCTCATGGCTTTTAATGATTATTGGAAATCACCTATGTGAAAAAGAAGTGGGGTCGCTTCGAAGGGAATTGACGAGGGCACAACTCCTAAAAGCTTTCACAGAACCAGGCAGTGTTCATGACCATAACGAACACGACTATGAGGACTTTACCATGTCAGGAAGAATCTTGTGTGAAGTGTGTTAACGTTTACACAAATGGCAAAACAGTTCAAGGACATCGCGTCTACTGATTTGCTAGTAGACTAGACATGCTTCATAAGGGAAGGTTCAAAGGTTAACGCCTACCTATCCTTTGCAAGATTCCGACATTGAATTTGAGAATCATGATATATGAGATGTCTATAATAATTTCCATTCATGTGGGGGATTGTTGGAAAATTAATATAAATATTAATTTAAATTTGAATGGAAATTAAGATGGAGGTTATAGAAAATATAATAATGACCCATTATGGTTGATCTTAAAGATGGAGATTATACCAAAGAAATAATGTGTAGAAAATATAATAATGACCCATTATGGTTGATCTTAAAGATGGAGATTATACCAAAGAAATAATGTGTCATTATTGTTGGCTTTTAAACCTTCTATGAGTTACATATGTGTTATGTATATATATAGGACTCATAGCTTGAGTTCTATGAAGAAGAAAATATATGCTAAAATATGAGAGAGACACACATATGGAAAAGTAACTTCATAGAAAGCCAAACACACGTGAAAAACCAAGACATATATTCTCAAATTCAGGCATGATAGTGAAGTCCGGCAGAACTCGATTCTGTTTCGAGTCGTTGTATCCTGGGAAATCGACGCACCGGTAGGGGGCGAATCGGTTTTAAGGAAACCGTGTTTAACACGGGCCTCGACTCAATACTTGGGTTTGTTCCCATCTCTCTTTATTTCTTAATTTTCCTATTTTGGTGAAACTATTTTCCTACATACACACACTGACACACATATATATAGAGGAAGAGGAAATATCAAATACAAACTGAGTAGTTTGTACAAACAAAAGTTCGCTTGCACAAGCAAATTTCATTTAAAACATGAAGACAACCGAGAGAGCTAGCGCCACATGGCATATTCAGTCTGAATAATACAAACTGAATATGAGTATGAATAAAACATGATTATTCAAACTGAATATTTTACGTGGCGTCCACTTGACTGTTCTCATAAAATAAATACAGGCACAACAAGTCGTCTCAAAAGTCTACTTTTAGAGACCACAATGGGCGGTCTCTAAAACTTTGGTCTCTAAAAGTAAATTTTCTTGTAGTACGGTTCCATTTAAACCTGACCTTATTCACACCAAAATATTGGTTCACAAATGAAAATTCCTATATAGGGGTGGGTTCAAATGTGAACCACTTTTTGGTTGTGAACGTGAGGACAATCGAGAGCGCGACACGTGGCGGATGACTAGGCGCCACGTCAGATCAACGACGGATGACTAGACGCGATTCATGGGAGGGCATTGAATTAAAGAGGGGGACCACACTCAAAGCCGCCACGTGTCGCGCTCTCGATTGTCCTCACGTTCACAACCAAAAAGTGGTTCACATTTGAACTTTCCTCTTCCTATATATATATATATATATATATATAGCATAATTCACCTCCAAATATATGGCCAAAAGGACCAAAGGAGTTCTACCATATCTAATATCTTTTTCACTTGTCTAGCTTTTGGAACCACCACACAAACTGCATAAGATCGAAGAAGAACCAACAGGGTGAAAAAAATAATAATTAGTAAATGAATTTGTTCAAATCCAAACAAAAGATGCCAAAAAGACTTGCATGTGTGATAGAAATGAAATGAAGTGCAGATCCAACCTAACGAAAAACTAATTTATACGGTACCAGGTGAAAGACTACAAGTTATCATAAGTAATAACATGTAGTTGAACCAAATAACTTGAGTAGAGACTATAGTTGATCTTGAAAGAACTTATATTACAAATATGAATGTATATTGAAAGAACGATGCTATTATTTACAAATAAATCATGCCATAAAACTTATATTACAAATATAAATGCACGATGCTACTTTTTCGGTTCTTTTCTTTTAAAGTTGGTTTTTTAGCCTTCAAATATTTATATTAACAATTTAGTATCATTTATATTAACAATTTAAATATCCTTGAATTTTTGTATAGTTTACTTAATTTAAATTCTTTAATATAACTTAATTTATGTTAAATAGTAATTTTTTATAAAAGTAATAATTAAATATTATGTTAAAACTCAATTATTTACATTTATATTTTTTTATATTTGTAATTTAAAATTTAATGATTGTCTTAATTATATTTTATGTTTTCTTAGATTTAAATGAGTAAATTAGTGAGACTTAGAGGATCTCCAATGGGTAACACTATTTTTTACACCAAATGTTAAAAATAGTGTAAGATTTAGTGTTACTACCAAATCTTCTCCAATGGGTAACACTATATTTTACACCAAAAAAGTAGTGTGGAAAATAGTGTGAAAAATAGTGTTACACCAAATTTGGTGTTATACTATTCATCACACTATATTTAGTGTGAAAAATAGTGACCCCATTGGAGATGTGAATAGTAATATTTACACCAAATTTGATGTTTAGTGTAGGATTTAGTGACCACATTGGAGATGGTCTTATTAAATAAAATGATATGTTCAATTAAACAAGCTTAAATGAACTGATAATATAAAATACGTTGAAATACATATTTAAACAGGGGTAATTGATTCATATGCCCATAACGCACATCCACTTTGCACAATATACCCACACCGTTACGCCGTTATAACGGCGATATAACGCACCAAAACGCCGTTATAACGCACCAAAACACCGTTATAACGGCCCAAAACACCGTTATAACGGCGTTTTGGTGCGTTATAACGGCGTTTTGGTACGTTATAACGGCGTTATTGGTATAACGGCCCTTATAACGGCCTTTTGGGGGTATGGTTGCAAAGTGGGGGTGGGGCTTTGGGTATACCGGTAAAGCTCCCTTTAAATAGGAAAAAACTGAAACCAATTCAACAGACAACCCATGACACCAAGTTTCTTATTTATTATATATAAATTTTAAAAGGGCTTATGACTTATTTGGGTAACCAACTATTCGATTTGTACTAATATATCGTTACCTAAATAAGTTATAAACTCATTTTAAAATAGCTGATTAATAATGAAAAAAGTGTTAATAGATATGGAGTAAAAATCTGAAATTAAATTGAGTGATGGAGTTGACGTGGACAAGACCAGACGGATGTCTGTGCATGCACGTGTATGTGCACGTGGAGGGTGCGGCGGTTGGGAACCGTTGCTCTGTAGTTGTACAGTACAACATTAACAGCACACTCCTGTCCTCCATTCCATATATTATTTTAAATAATTATTTTTTATTTTAAACTAAGGACTTCTATTATACTTTAAGCATACTTTTGCCCCTGTACTTCTTCCCACTTGCCAATGCCATCCTAACCTATTAACCTACCTTTGCTTTTAAGTTTTCATTTTCCACCAATTCCACTACTTAACACATCTTCTTTACAAAATTCATCCATAAATGGAATATATTGGTGTTTGTTTCTCAGCTAAAGTAACTGTTTTCATGAAAAAATATTGTTAAATGTTGTAAACAATCTAAATGCATATGGTCAAAACTTATAAATCGGTTAATTCAAAGATTGCATCATATTTTAATACTATTTTTTGTAATCGAATAAGAAATTTAATTACTAATGAAACTAAGTAAAAAAGATTAAAAAAAATACTTATGGAATTTGTTCTTCATACTTTTTTGTAGTGAATATGAATGGAGTTGTATAAAATAATCTTGGATGGAATTTGTAACCAAAATTGGATGCTCAAAGATTAAGATAAATCGAATTTGATTGACTTGGCTGAACCTAGTAGGTAATGATGGATTTAAAGTTACTAATCATTAAGATTCAATATTGTATTAATATAAAAGTTTGATTTTTTTTAGTCAAACTTCAAATTTAATTTAACAGTTAACAAATGACTTTAGAGATATTAGCAACTCCGGCTATGGTAAAATACATTTACATATGTTCAAATATTTTGCTCAAATGCTCTTCAATGTCTTTACAAGTTTTGAGGAATAGAATAAGGTATAAAAAGATAGACTCTTTTTGAGCATTTTTCCTTTAGGCACTCTTCTCACTATTAATAAAAGACATCCATCCCAAGTTGTAGGCTCAATTGTTTCTAGTATTTTTATCATGTCGATTAAGATTCAAGACCAGTCATGAAATACCAAGAGTGATTTGCATTCCTGGATCTAGCTTGCCAAGACCAAAACATGAGGGATCGAGATAGACCTAACCCTGCTAGGAACAAGGATTATTTCAATCAACAGGAAAAGAAAAAATAAACTCGATTAAGTTGACTAGCTTGGTATTTTTCTCATATATAAGAGCAATTATGACAAGTGACTAATTTATAGGTGCTTGGGAGTGATATAGTATTTCTAGGATCAAACTGTCAATTGTTAGAACCCTTAAGTACCAAGATATGCCAACTTTCTAAAAGATGAAATATTTTATTAAACAATTAGAATAACTGTGTTTGGCAAAAATAAGCTAGCTTATAAGCTAGTTCATCCAAACATGTATCATAAGCTAGCTTTTTGAAATGCTACTTTAAATAGTTTATTGAAGTTTTTTTTAGTTTTTTCCAATTATACCCTTATTAATATTAATTATTAAATTCAGATATATTCTTTTACGGGATCAATAATCAAACCATACAAACTATTTAGATTAGTACCAAATAACAAAATATAACATTTTTAAAATGTTCTAAGTTATATAGATTAAAGTTATATTTCTTTTATAAATAAAGTTTTTAATAAATAATGATTTAAGTTATTATTTAAAACTTATTAATTGATTAAGAATTATACAATGGATAGACGTGTATATAAATTTAGTATTATATGCATTAAAAATTTATAAACAATACTTTTTACATGTTTTAAAGGTGAAAAAATAGTGATTTTTAATTTGATAATGCATAATTTAATAAATAAAAATACATGATTTAAATAGTTGTTATTAAATAATTAAAGTATTTATAATTGATGTATTTTATAGAGAAGGGAGTGGTAACCCAGTCGAGCGGAGAAAGCTCAAAGGGGTCGCGTGGTCACGGCGTAACACCGCCCCCTACCTCGTTGGGATGGCAGGTGATAACCCAGTTGGGCTAGCCACCCGGTGTGCTCACGGCGTAACACCGCCCCCTACCTTCACTGCATGCTCAACACTAAACTGCATACCATGGTTGTATAGAACTTACTAACTACAACCATGGTATGTAGTTTAGTGTTGAGCATGCAGTGAAGGACGAAGGCACACACAATTAATTCTTTTAAATCGATTATAAACATACAATCGATTCTTTTGAATCGGTGACTTGAGAGCTAAAACACAAACACAAGTCACCTAATTGATTAACGATACTCAATCGATGGCAGACTCAACCACAATCGATTATCAATGGCAGCAGACTCAATCTATTATCATTTGGTTGGTCTTGGCTTCTTGAAGTAGGCCGAGAAAAAAAAGTAGGTATATGAATCGATAGCATATAACGGTACCAAAGATAGGCCCTAAAATGAACCTATAAATTCATAAGTAAACTTGAACTTTTGATGCCCATGGGTTGTGTGATGCCCTGGGCTGCCTATAGCCAGGGCCGTCCCTGCCCGTTATATTTTATATATTTTTTAAAGAATGTTATAAGTTTTAACTTTTTTTTAATAAAAAGCAATTAAAATAATTTTTTTCCTCCTAGACATTATAGACTTCTCCAAAGATTTGTGTATTTTCGTTTTCATTGGTTAAACATTTTTTATGAATGATTAATACATACTCACTAAATCTAATCCTAAATTCACTCATTATTCCACTTTAACATTTAGAATGAGATTCGAACCTACAACCATAAAAAACACTATTCAATACCACCAAATTACATATATTTTTCCTTTTACTTTATAAAACATTTAAGAACAGATTTTTAGACAAAATAATTTTTAACTATAAAATTACATAAATACCCCTATAGAATACTAAAAGAGTTGCAATCTTGTCCTATTTGTGTAGGTTCCACCTAAATCGCAAGTGACCCACCATCTAAACCTTCTAAAGTCATTTTTCACTTTTTCAACAAAACTTACCTACCACAATTACAATACTACCCCCCGAAGGTTTACGAAATTACAAACTGTCCCTCAAAATGTCACCCTCATACGCTTTCTAAATTAAAGTTTTACCCCCAAAGGTATATAAAGGTTACAAACTAGACCTCAAAATGTCATCAATGGAACATTCTTTGTACATGGAGGTTCCAACTTCCAAGTTCCAACCAAGCTAACCCCCAAGTGACCCACCACCAAATCACCACCAATACTTTACTCTATAGAAGTTCTTTAAATAATATAGCCCAACATAAAAAAATAGGGGAGTTATCTTAATAATTTTCAATATTATATTTTCATAATTTTAAAGTTTGTAAATTAATATATTTTTCCTTAATATATTGCCAGGAGTTCCGCCTCCTTTCAAAAAAAGTTTGTAAATTATCGAATTAGTTAAAAACACGAATCTAATCAATTTTTCTTTAAAAAGGGTGTACTTAAACAAGAAAAATGGACTATACTCTGTATATATTATGGCAAATTACAAATGTACCCCCAATGCAAAACCTATACAAAATTACAAGAATACCCTCATGATGCATTCCATAGATAGGAAAGTGATGAGTAAGTGACCCACCACCAATAATATAATAATACCCTTGTTCCAGAAGTTAAGTTTGAGCAACTCTCTCACTCTAAATAAATACCCTTTTGGCTTTGTGTTTGGTTTTTTTTTTTTTTTTAAATTTTCTAGAGAGAGAGAAAGAGAAAGAAAGATGATGAGTTGCAATAAGAATAAGAATGGTAATGGTAATGGTGGTGGTGGGCCTTGTGGAGCCTGCAAGTTCTTGAGAAGAAAGTGTGTGAAAAACTGTGTGTTTGCACCTTACTTTGACTCGGACCAACTGGGAACGACTGACTTTGCGGCGGTGCACAGGGTGTTCGGAGCTAGCAACGCCGCCAAGCTCCTCCTTAGGATACCACCGCATCGCCGCCTAGACGCCGTCGTTTCGCTATGCTATGAAGCATTGTCTAGGGTTAGAGATCCTGTCTATGGCTGTGTTGCCAATATCTTCACCCTCCAACAACAGGTAATTACCTTATTTATTACCTTCATTAATATTTTACTACATGCTAGCTTTTAGTTATTTCTTCTTCATCTTCTTCTTATTAATTAATTAATTAATTATCAACTTAGTTAACCACAATTTTAATAAACATTACTTGAGCCTTTTTTTTTTTGTTTAAGTGTTTAAAAATAATAAAATACGGTTGGAGATGATTTTTTTGGTTGTATTTGGTGTGTTTTTAAATATGGTTGGAGTTAAATTGTTTTTTAGTGTCGAAGGTCCTGCCATTTTTTGGTGTTTTGGTATTATGGGTTGGAGTTGGTCTTTAAGACAAATGGAAACGTCATTATTAGTTTTAGGCTTTGTTTGGCAAGCATAAGCTAGCTTATAAGCTAGTCCATCCAAACATGTACCAGTAAGCTGGCTTATCAGCTAGCTTATAAGCTAGCTTTTTGAAACGCTACTTTGAGTAGCTTATCAGGAGCTTATTGTAGTTTTTTCCAATTATACCCTTATTAATATTAATTATTAAATTCAAATATACCCTTTTTGGTCATTTTACATACTCATAAGCTAGTTTTTGCCAAACATAATTTGTTCAACAGCTAGCTTATCAGCTACTAGCAAGCTTATCAATCAACAGTTAGCTTATCAGCTATCCGCTAGCTTATAAGCTACCAGCTAGCTTATAAGCTACCAGCTAGATTATAAGCTACGCTTGCCAAACATAGCCTTAATCTTGATATCCTTATTGATTAATTAACTCTCTTTTCGTTGTAATTAATATGTTCATGATGTCTTTAGTTTACCATATATTTCAAAATACTTTGCTTCATATAATTAATATTTCGTCGGTTTTGGCCAAACATCATGAGTCATAAGGCTACACGCACCCAAGCTTTCCAACCCTCTCAACCCACTCACTTTTTTAATGCCACATCAGCTTCCACATCAGCTTTTGGTCAACCCTCTCTTTACCCTCCCATAACCCTCTACAACACACACCCAACCCTCTCAACCCACTCACACACAACACACACACACAACACACACAACACACGCAACACACGTAAAGTAAAGCGGGTTCATGAAGCCAAAGAAGCCCCAAGCCGCCGGCTTCAAGACGTCGCGCACCCAACCCCTCCTACCCGCCGGCTCTCCTTCCCTCCTACCCGCTGTGAACCGCTCGACCGGTGCGACTAGCCTAAACGTTTACTTAGATCCGAATTGAACCTATTATATATATCGTCTTAAACTCTGATTTTAATTATCAAGCCTTTGGAAATGACAAGAGTTGGCTCTTTTTTGTCTTATTTTATTTATTTTCTTTTGAATTTTTGCAGAATATGGAAATTGGATTTGATGTTAAAAGATGGGTATAAAGTAAGATATGTCAAATTTTTGTACAAGACATAAAGTAAATAACATAACAAGTGATGTGAAAAGAGCTGAGGTAATCCATTATTAAAAAGAAATAGAATTAAAATACATGGTGCATATATAGTTTTTAACTTTTAGTATATATCTCTATTTGAAAATAAAATCTCTTAACATCTTTTCATCATGGATAGTGTATTAGAAGGCAAATGGGATGTTTTGGGTAAATATAAGTTAGAATTTGAAGTCTTTTTTTATGTATATAGATCTTCAATTTAATTCTTCTTTAATAATTTTACTAGAATGTTTTATACTGTTTTCTTGTTGTCTTGTTATCTTACTCTTTCTAAACCTTGCTTTATAATAAGGATTATGGTTCGATTGATCCTGATTTGGTTTTATTGATTTATTCTATGAGAAATTGAGAATGCATATTTTTTGGAATTAACCCCCTAATTTTTCTCTTTTTCTGTTATATTGAAGTATATTTTTGGTTTTGTTTCAGCAATAGAAAATTTTTATTTCTTTTATTTTGTTTTGCCTAGAAGCATTTTAGATATGTAATTGATTTAATTGACATATTTAATAAAATGTTGCATTTTATAGTCAAGTCGTAATCTAAGAGAAAAATTAGGGGGTTTTACAAAAAAAAAAAAAAACAATTTGTTTGATGCATAAAATATGACATGTACAAAATATATTTTTCATTTTTGTTGTTTACCAGAAAAAACTTTCTTTCTTTTATTTTGCTTGCTTAAGGGGCATTTTAGGTATTTAACTGATATGTTAATAAAATATTCTATTAAACTCTACATCAAATCAAATATTGCATATCTTCTAAGTCGTCATATCCTTTGAGAAAAAGATATTAGAGGGTTTTACGTCACAAAGTTCATAATCTGATGACATCACTAAATATTTTTTTTTAATAATACATAATATTATATTGAGTAAAGTTCAATTTTCGTCCCTGAACTATCTGGATTTTAACATTTTTCGTCCCTAAACTAAGGAAATGCACAATCGACCTTGAAGTATGCAGTTTCGTTTTGGTTTTGGTCCCTCTCACTAACACCGTTAGATATTAGCCGTTAAATCCAATTAAATGAAGGGTAATACCGTCATTTTACCACTTTTATTTATTTATATGGTTTTATAAAAACCATCAAAGAACAAGGACTTGTTATGTAATTTAGTGTAGCTTATATAAGAGAGGGGGG
Organism: Centaurea solstitialis; assembly: GCA_030169165.1. Taxonomy (NCBI): domain Eukaryota; kingdom Viridiplantae; phylum Streptophyta; class Magnoliopsida; order Asterales; family Asteraceae; genus Centaurea; species Centaurea solstitialis. Next base: position 59,265,717 of record CM058047.1, read on the forward strand.
GAGAGAGAGAGAGAGAGAGAGAGAGAGAGAGAGAGGAGAGAGAGAGAGAGAGAGAGAGAGAGAGAGAGAGAGAGAGATGCCGACGATTGCTCGCCGACGAACTCCACCCGGCCCTTTCCGGCGAACACCACCCGACCCTTCTTTCTCTCCGGCGAACTCCACCCCGTCCCCCACCATTTCTTTCTCTCCGGCGTACTCCACCTCGTCTCCCACCCCTTCCTCTTTCCGTCGAACTCCACCCGTCTCCCACCCCTTCTTCTTTCCGACGAACCCGACCCACCCACCATCGTCTTCATCACCAAAAAGGTGATTCAAGAACTCATAGTATATTTAAAAATAACTTGAACTCATAGTAAATGAAAACCTAATTATCAGATTGTAAATCTGAAACAAATTTTTTTTCAAGAACCCTAAACTGAAATTGTGATTCTTTTCATGAATTGGTTTAAAATTGAAAAAAAAATCCCCAAATTATTTCCTAAAACCTGTCTGCAAAAACGAAAATTGAACTTCAAGTTTTTTCCTAAAATTGGATTTAGGGTAGAAAGAAGAGTGTGATTGTGTGTGTGTGTGAGAGAGAGAGAGAGAGACCATGGTTGGAGTATTTCTGCAAATGAGTTGTTAGGAAAGGAAATTGAAAGTTTATTTGAGTTGATCATCCAATACATCATTGTCAACATCATTTAGAGAAACCAAAAATCCCTTTTTTTAGCAACAAGAACAATTAAATTAAAAGCCAACTCCAACTACCTAATCCTATCCTACCTGCTGGATAACTATTAAAGAGAAAACAAAGCATCTTTGACTAAGTTGTGTGTGTGTTTAAGTGTGTGTGTGTTGTGTTGTATGTGTTTTATGTGTGTGGTGAATAGCTAATATATATATATATATATATATGTGTGTGTGTGTGTGTGTGTATTGATATACAACATCCAGGGGGTGGGGGATGATGGTCGGAAGGTCACCGGAGAGTCACCGGAGTGTGTGACACATGTGTCTGTGTCGTGTGTATAATATATATATATATATATGTTATATATTTACAAAACAGCTCCCTATAGTTTGATAAGTTGAGTAAAAACAAGAAAATAAATAAAAGTGGTAAAATGACGGTATTACCCTTCATTTAATTGGGTTTAACGGCTAATATCTAACGGTGTTAGTGAGAGGGACCAAAACCAAAACGAAACTGCATACTTCAAGGTCGATTGTGCATTTCCTTAGTTTAGGGACGAAAAATGTTAAAATCCAGATAGTTCAGGGACGAAAATTGAACTTTAACCACCCTTTTAATCGTTTTACTGTGTCTACTGTGTAATTTTGTGCGAATTTATTATTTGATTATTTTAATTCGAATTAGAAATAAAATGACATTTATTGATTAGTTGCCAATTAAACTACAACGTCTTTCGTGTGTTTTAGTAAACATGGTGGCTAGTTTACAGCAAAGTTATTAATTGGGGTTAGAAATGCATTTGATTAACATTTTTGTGTTAATAATGGATGAAAATGCCACAAAACCCTAATTTCTTCATTTATTAATTTTTCAGGTTGTTAACTTGCAAGCACAGTTAGCATGCGTTCGAGCACGAATTTCGACGTTGCAGTGCCACCAACCAAATCCGCTGTCAACTGCCGACATTATTTCGTCATCTAAGCTCATGTCTAGCTCCATTGTATCGCCATCTTACTCTGAACTGGCTAAATCCGTACAAGCATCAACAGTAATAGCAAAATATTCCAACAACGACACCCTGACAAGTCAAGAACTAGAAGGAAGTGATCTTGAGATGATAGCCCGAGAGTTTTTGACAAAGTACGTGCCTCGGTGTTAAGGACCAACTGTTGTGTTCTTGAAAACACAATTTCTTTTGAGGACTTGTAGCTTTTAAAAAGTAACTTGTATTCACATCCTATGTTTCCTCTAACAAACAACTTTAAACCCTAATATTAACAATGTTAACCATATTAATGTGATGTTTTTGGTATAGACTTCTTTAGGGTGTTAAGATGATCCTCTTCAACGTGTGTGAATAATTGGTATAGACTTATAAGAAGTAAAATAGAAGAATTCTTCTTTAGGGTGTTAAGATGATCCTGTTCGACCCTCTTCAATTGTGTTTATGTATATGTATAAAATGGTAAAATAGAAGAATTTGTAAACTCTGATATATATATATATATATATATATATTAATGGACAAGTTCTAACCGATACGAATGGAAAAACTCTAATCTAAGTTCGAGATACATAGGTTTAAAAAATAAAAAAAATACACATTTTTAACGTCATCGCGCGGCATGGCGGGCCATGGCGTGCCATAACGCGCCTCAACGAGCTCGACGTCATGGGGGTTAATGTGGCGGCAAGGTGGCGCCTCGGCGCCATGGCGTGCCATGGCGGCGCCAAGGCACGCCTTTTAGAACATTGGTTGTGCTCCGATAAGAACTTGAGGTTAACATGAGAAGCACAGTTCATGATGGAGGACTTGCATTGTCTATGTTTTTTATGGGTAATGGGATTATTACCCTAGTTTCATGCACAAACATATCTCCCACAAAAGTACCCGCACTAATCATGCCATTCATAATGAATATGACATTTCCACTTTCTATAATTCGCAGCTTATGGTTAGGACAATAAACTATGTACCCTTTGAATTTTTCAATAATTCGCAGCTTATAGTTTTCATATCCAACTTTCTTTCATCAGGATTATAAGCTCTTGCTTGGAATGCACATCCCCAAACTTGCAAGTCTTTCAAACTAGGTTTCCAACCTTTCTAGAGTTCAAAAGGAGTCTTTGGAAGTGGTTTGCTAGGAAGTAGGAATCCTATTCAAAATATATACAACCATGTGAAGAGCATGTGTCCGTAATGACATAGGTAAGTTAGCTATTGAAGAAAAGACGCCAGTAATCTAACTCTGGGTTGTGACCGGTGAAGTTTCATCGCTTTTAATCCCTTTCTTCAATTGTTAGTTCATGCAATCTTTGACCTTCTCTCTGTGTTCTCTCTCAAGTGTCGCTGCCTCCAATATTGTATATGATATTTGATATGTAACCCTAGGTTGGAAGTCGATATTCAAAAGGCCTGGCCGAGACACTTCGTGATCGTGACCATGGGCTTCGCGACGTGAAGTTGTGATATCTTCCAAAACTATTGGATTTTGTATTGTTGGTCCCAAAAGATGACCTTCAAGCTGTAAGGAATTGTAAAGGGGGGGGGGGGTTGAATACAGTTTGGCACAATGTTTCACTTTTAAATTATTTGTTTATTAACAAACTGAATTTACAAGATTGTTGCAGAAATAGAAAAGGAAAGATCCTAATCTAAACAATCTAAAATTTAACACTAGACTTTCACTAATGCACTAGTGAGAAAGATAGAAAAGAAAGAATAAGAAGAGAGATTTCAGCAAAGATAGAAGACTAAGGTGTGTTTGAAGAACAACCTCTTAGTCTCTATTTATACCGCATGCATTAAATGCATGGTATGGTCATTTTTACACGTGTTGTGTATCTAGTGGACCATGTTTACTATTTGCTATTTTAAAATACACATGCGTAAGAAAGCATAGTGGGTAAAAAGCAAACATTTGCTTTATGGGCTAATAAGTACGGAGGGAACAATGTTTAGAACGTCCCTTTTGTATTATGTCAGAAAAGCATGGATAGCCTCTTTGTGCATTAAAGATAATAAGACAAATATTCTTTATCAGGGTCTTGACTCTGATCAGTGGCTAGAGGTTGCTGGTCCTTGGAGACATCAACGAGTCACTGAGGCAAACTCTCTGTTGAGTGTTAGACATGTTGTGATAAGGTAACTATCACTGAAATCTGTCTTCAAATCACGAACGGCCTTGACTCTATCATCAGCTACTTCTTCGACATTGCTGATGATTCTTTGTAGCTTGACTTCTTTGTCTTGGAGATCGATACTTTACTTATGTATATATCATATATTAGGTATACCAAACAGACTCAGCGAGTCCCTGATATAGATACCATCTATTACATTAGATGCTTGATAATAAAATAATCAAAGAGAATTATTTCAGTGATAATTCCTCAATCTTGAGTACAATAAAGTATCTACACTAAGTAGCATCAGGGTCATCATTATTTCATCAGTCTTAGGAGAGCTTGGATCAACAATCTCCCCCTAAATGATGATGAAATGGTCAAATAAAAAAATTGCCTAAGTATAAATAAAGAAAAAAGAAATTCTAATATTTAAGTAAACATACCATTGTTGCTTGGGGGTTTTCGGATAATCTGGTTTTGTATCCACAGTACAAATATGATTGGAACATGAAAAACTTTTGAGAAATAGAGTCCTTTAAAATCCCTTGCCAATCGTACCGTATTGAAGGGTTAATTAAAATGACTGGGTGTCTGGGTTCTTAGTTGCTTGCAAGTGACCACCTGCTTTAAGCATCAACTGCAGAGGCTTAAGATTTACTGCCTGCTTCAAGAATTCAACAAGTTCAGGATTGGTTCTCAAATATGGTTTGTTTAATTAGAGATGATTAAAAACAAGTTTGTTTTTTATGATTTTATCAGTACAGGCCAGTTAGAATTTCAGGAGTGGATTCTTGATCAATTTGGGTGTAAAGTAGTGCGTTATGTGAATGTATTTGGTTTTAGTATTTTTATTATGGGTATTTTACGGCTGGCAATGCCATGGTGTCGCAAAAAATGGCGGGAATGATCTTGAAGAAGGGAATAAGAGATTATATAAATATATAAAAATCTTTTCGAGTTATTTAGGGAGTAAAAGTAATCCATGCTTATTGTTACCTCTATGTTGATGGGTTTGATTTATTAAATCTTTAGACTTCCATATAATTTTTGTTCGTTAGTTTGTTGTAATTGGAACCTTTTTACTTATTAAAGAAGTATTGAGTATCATAATGTCTAAGGGCCTGTTTGTTAACAGCTTAATGAGACAACTTATTTTGTTAGTTATACATGATTGTTTGGTAATGGCTTAATGGTATAGGAAGTTGCTTATTTAATAAGGTTTAAAAGCTTGTTTGGTTGATTTTTCATTAAGTCAAGTATGAATAAAGTTAACTTTATGCATAAGGTTGTTTGTCTATATTAATAAAAATATTGTTTGTTTATTGTACTGAATAGAACGTCTAAACAATAAAAATATCCATTTTACCCTTGTAATTGTTTTTTGTTTTATTGATTTCAACCATTAAAAAACCAAAATAAAATACATTAGAGATGAATGGATTGATTTCCAAACATTATAATTGGAACTCAAATTCAATAAACAAAAGTAATCAAGAACATCAAACAGAAATGAATCCTTAAAATGGGTGTTATACAGTTATACTCACTCATTAATGCTTTCTATTGGGCCCGAGTCAGCCCAGGCCCATCCTAAGTTTTTATAAAAGTTTTAAATGAATATTAAAAGTCATCTGAAATTCAAAATTCAGAGTCTTCCTCATTCCATGGCAAGTGCATCCAGAACCCCAATTTCTTCTTCATCAAATCGTAAATCAGTAGGTTTACACATTACTTTTCAATTGCAAAATCTTTCTTCTTCTTCTTCTGCTAAATCCAACCATTTTTGCAGGTTTTTTTGTTCGAATGGTGGCTGATAGAGGTCGAACAGGACTCCAAATTGGGCATCGGAGGCTTTGTTAACAGAGAGTAAGTAATCATTTTTTTATACATTACTGAATTCATATACATACATCATTTTAGTTAGTTTAGTTCATCGTTTAGGGTTTTTTATTTATACTACTAGAGAACCTTACTTAGATTGTGTTATTGTATTTTATATCTCGATCTTTTCATCACTTTGTGTGCTTTTATCATCTCTTTTTCACTCCATATGTTCAAGGTTTTAAAAATCGAGCCTTGAGTGTTTTTGCTCAACGAGCTTGAGGCGGAAATATGTATACACACTACACAAATGTGTATACGTTTATATACAATATAATCAAATGAGAATGTTGACTATTTAAGAGAATATGAAAACGGCCAAATCACATGTGATTTTGCATTAACGGTCAAAAATAGGTGTGGGGCAACTTTTGCCTCAACTTCAGGTCGTGGGGAAAAGCCGCGTTAATCAAATGCGATTTTGTACGTGATGTTAGTGTAAAATCACATGTGATTTGGCCGTTCTCTTATTCTTTTACATAGGTACCATTCTCGTTCTTGTTTGAATCTGACTTTCTCTCTCTCTCTCTCTCTCTCTCTCTCTCTTATATCTATATATATATATATATAGAGAGAGAGAGAGAGAGAAAGTTCAAAATGTGAACTCAATTTTGGTTGTGAACAAAGGACCACTTAAATTGCGCATACGTGGCATATTCAATTTTGAATAACATGTGAATATGCCATGTGGCTTGCTCTCGACTGTCCTCACGTTCACAATGAAAGATGAGTTCACATTTGAACCTGACTCTCTCTCTCTCTCTCTCTATTATATATATATATATATATCAATAGAAATATATTAAGAGGAGAGCAATCTCAGCTCACATTCAAAAACGTTTGAGTCAATTCTCTACACTCATAATGGGCAATCCTCCTGATCACGTCCACGTCCGTCAATAATGGCGAGATTGACTCGTCACTTCCTTAAATGAATTCTTCCTCGTTGAACCTTCCCTATATATATACGTAGGAAACTTTCCCATGGTGAACGCTTGAAGACACTAAAGTCGTGCCTAGATGTGCAATCATTCACTTTTGCAAATGATGTTCTGTATTGAACCTTCCCTATATATATAGTAGAAAGGTTAAATGTGAACGTGAAGACCACTAAATCGTCCATGTGGCAATATTCACTCTGAATATCATGATATTCAAAGTGAATAAACTTAGGCGCCTTTATTCACTCTAATAATGCATGATATTCAGTGAGTATTGCCACATGGTGCGATTTTAGTGGTCGTCACGTTCACAATGAAAGATAGGTTCACATTTGAACTTCCCCCTCACACACACACACACCAAAACCACACATTTAGAGGAGAAAGTACTAGTTTTTTTGGTTTTAACATAGTAAAAGTACACATTGGGGCCATTGTGCTTTGAGTTTTATTTTCTAAAATAAGAAAAGACACATTATAAAGAGAAATACTACTACTGCCATAAAGCTTATAAAAAAGCCATTACCAAAGGCAGATTATCCGAGGCGTATATCTCTACACCGCCTGATGCCTCACCCCTCCCCCTCACTGATCCGCCTCATGCAACCAAGGCGCAAGCCTCGCCCAGGGTCCAAGACGCCGCATTCTGTGTTGTTTTATGCCACCTTTCCTCGAGGCCTATGCTTCAAATAATTTTTAAAACCATACATATGTCCTATTTTTTTCTAGTCAACTAAACTACTTTGGAGTTGCATATGTATCTTGCTTTATCAGTTGTGCTAAAATGTTCGTATTTTTGGTTTTTTTTTCTTATCTTGCTTCAATAAAGAAACTATATATCTGTGTTCATTTGCTGGATCAAATGATATGCACTTTCAGAATATGTAATTCTTTATGAAAATTGTTCTTTTAAGCTTTTGATTATTAAGTTTAATGGTGAATGTCACATGTCTCGTGTGTCGTATTGAACTTTCTAATACCACAGGACGCTAGGATCACGAGGAATGCGACTTTTGCACTCTGCATCAGTTGGCAAGAGGTACAACCTCGGTGCACCTGAAAATGATTTTCAATCTTTCGCTTCTGTAGCAATTGCCAAGAGGCTTGACGAGAACACTCTTGAAGCAGTAGATGGCATCATAATCACGATTAGTGGTTGCATAAATAGGTCACGCACGCTGTCTTACGGCTTCTCAGCGGAGGTATGATGATCAGCCCTTCCTTGTTTCGATAATTCCTTGCGACATTGTAGTAATTCTGTTTTAATGGGGGTAGCCATGCATGAAAATTCATGGTACAAAACTTCTTTTTGGCTATGTTTGGCAAACTTGCTGATAAATGTCCATATGTCAGGAAATGTTTGTCCCAAAACAAGTGTCCAGCTTCAAAAATAGATGCCTCAATTCTTAAATTTACCCTTAATTAATAAGCAATTATTTAGGAGTTGTGAAGAGAGAAATTAATAGAAGGTATTTGTCATTTGGTAACTAAAAAGTGTAATAATTATGGATGTCTAAAATTGTGTGCCGTTTCTACCGTGGACACTTATTTTGAGATAGAGGGAGTAGTTGTTAGTTGAAATTTGAAAAACTAGTTGTTGGCTAATAAGCTAACAAATAAACTATTCACGTTTGATAAAAGTTAGAGAGCATCTCCAGCAGCTTCTCCAAAATGGAGATCTTTTTTTTTTTGCTCCAATAGATTTTCGAAAACCTTTGTCAAAATGGAGAAAGCAGGAGTGAGGTGATGAAAATCTCCAAATTTGGAGATATCTCCAAAAATGATTACCTATGAGAGAGAAACTAATTTTTATTCATTCTACCAATGAAAATTTTGTAAATTAAATATTTAGGAAGAGAAATAATATTTATTAGTTGTATTGAATATTTTAATAAGATAATTAACTATGTAACCTTCATAATGGAGAATCTGTCGGAGATGAAGGTGATACTGTGATTTTTTTTGTGTGTGTGTGTGTGGAGATTTTGGTTTTTTGTTTCTCCATTTTTAGAGAAGCTGTTGGAGATGCTCTTAGTTGATAAGTTGGATGATAATGTAAAATGACCTAAAAGGACACTAATTGGAAAAATATAAAGGGCATAATTGGAAGAAAAAACTTGGAAAACACCCATGGAGCTTATTGGGGTGCTACCGGAAATAATTTATGGCTAACCTAACAGGGCTTTTTCAATAAGCTTGAGAAATAAATTAGTTTATGGCTGCCAAGCATGGGCTTTGTAATTGTTGTTGGATCTTTTGAACAGGTTTGTAATCGTTTCCTTTCTGGATTTCCATATGACTGGGAAGGGTATGCTGCTAAATCTTCCCGTGAAAAATGTGCGAATACAACTGAACGATCCTTGCCCACCACGTTTAGTGATCTTCCCGTCACTCGAGTAAGGGATATACTGTTGTCGACTAATGGAGAATCTGAAGCATGTGCTTTTACAAGCATTATTTTGAGAGATATATTGAAACAATGTAGTGGAGACTCTCTTAATCAAAGTGCTTCTTTAGTTGATCATAAACAACATGATGGTGGTTCTTTGCTGAATCCAACTCAGAAGATAGTCGAAGATGGTCATAAGATTCATACATTTGCGGCTGATTTACATGATAAAGAAATGGAAAGTTGTAAAGAACCCGAAGATGACTACAAGAAAGGGAACGATGGTTCTGTATTGAATGCAAACACGATATCCGAAGAATCTCAAGCAAACACTCATAATTTACCAGCATCCACTCAAAAGATACAGGCTGAGGAATGCAACGCCACTACAGTTTCACAGAACAAGCCAATAATGAAAAGAAGATACTTGCTAAGAAGATCTGCACGAGCGGAAAACGGACAACCAAAAAGATCGAAATGCGACTGATCGAATTCGGTAAGACTTCAACTCTCCGTTGCTTTGTGTCAAGTTTTTCGTCTATATGATATCTATCCTGGTATGTTGCACTTTACTAAACTTATATGTGTTCATCTTACCTTTTTATTAATTGATTACTATAAAACAAATGTTTTCAACATATTTTAACACATTATTACACACGAATCCTATGAAATACCAACAACCCTCATGCGATTTTCTAAATCCCATGTTTGTGGGATTTCAATAAAATGCAACTGGATTTCAAATTTGAGCAATGTTTTAAACCAAACATGGGATTAGAATGGAATTGAATTCCAAATCCGGTTCAATCCTAGAAAGCAATGGGGCCTAATTTGTCTTCAAGAACCTTGCAAAATTCTTATATCACAATAATGAAAATCCCAAATCCTACCCAAAATTATAAAGAAAATTCTGAATAACGGTCTTGTGATTGCAATGTCAACATGTAAGACTAGAACTTCTTCAATATTCGAGCTGTTCTTAGGGATCTTTGTCTTCATTTGAACCTGACCCTATATATATGTATATATACATATATATACGGGTTGTATTTGCTACAAACCATGAGATTCTTACAAACTGTAAAAATCAATCTCAACCATGCATGTATATGATCAACGATGTGGATTAATCCGGTTTCTAAATTTTCTCTCAACTGCATTTCATAACCGCCTAAAAATTAGGAGATAACCAAAATCAATGTTTAAGATTAGGATTGTAGTGTTTGTTAAATTTCCATGGTTTGTATTTAATACTCCCCCGATATGTGTGTGTATGTATAAATTAGGAGATAAACAAAATCAATGTTTAAGATTAGGATTGTAGGGTTTGTTAAAATTCCATGTTTTGTATTTGATGCTTCCCCTATATATGTGTATGTGTGTGTGTGTGTGTGTGTATAGAGGGAGGTTCAAACGAGAGACATATCAATTTAATAGAACGTGAGAAGCAATCTCAGCCACTCATCCGGTCAACAAAGGCGGCTTTGACCGGTTCCCCCTTTAATAATCTCTACCCTCCCATAAATCGCGTCAATCCTCCGTGATCATGTCCGCCGTAACACTGAGATGAGTGGCTGTGATTGTTCCTCACAATTTCTTAAATTGACATGCTACTCGTTTGAACCTTCCCCTAGATATATATATATATATATATATATATAAGAGAGAGAGAGAGAGAGAGAGAGAGAGGAAAGTTCAAATGTGAACCACTTTTTCATTGTGAACATGAGGACGAATCTTAGCCACTCATCAATAAAGGCGGCTTTGACCGGTCCCCCCGCTTTATATATATGTAGAGGAAAATTCAAATGTGAACCCAGTTTTAGTTGTGAGCATGAGGACGAATCTCAACTACTCATCCGGTCAATAAAGGCGGCTTTGACCGGGTCCCCTCCTTTAGTAATCTCCACCCTCCCATGAATCGCGTCAATCCTTTGTGATTGCATCCACCATAATCGAAGATGTGTAGTTGAGATTCGTCCTCACGTTCACAACCAAAATTGAGTTCACATTTTAACCTAACCCTACACACACACACACTTGGGTTCAAGAAGCTTAAGACCAACTTGTTTCCATGAGACATGTGAGACCACAAAATAACACGGAACCTTTACAGCAAAAACATTGCAAAGTTTAACCTTTACAGTGCTTTACTGTGATGTTTTAGTATTATTTTTGCAATCTCATGAGCCTTATACTTTTACAAAAAGATGATGGTCTCACATCAACCTAACCCTAAGAACCAAACCCTGTGAAGATGGTTATAACAAGCTTATAGTGGTAAAAAATTATGTCCAATATGATCAATTGTGCTTTTATATCCTGTGGTGTAAACACCTAGAAAATGTTTCCTTTTCAGTTTGGATCATTAAACCCAAAGTTTGAAATCATTTTTCTACAGCAAAATGTGTGGCTAGGTGATAGGGTTAAAACATCAACCCTATTTTATAATTAAATTCGGTCATTTTTATATAATTATAGAATTACAAAGTGATAAAAAGTCTAAAATTCACCTTAGTTGACGCCTTATAAAATTTAAAGCTTTATATTATAATTATCCTAATTTAAAATGTTTTTATGCAGGTTTATGTTCATGGACTTTGATTTTTGGAATCGTTAAACGTAACATGAATTGGCGAGAAGCAAAGTGGGTCGAGATGTTTTTGGGCCAAGCTATTGGCCAGTTTTGAAGCCCGGCCCATGAGGCCCATGAAATTTTGTATATATATGTATGCCTAGTATAGTTCGAAACTACCAACTCTTACGAACAATCTCTTAGCAGTTATAACGTTTTGGAGAATAACTAGTTTATCTGGTTTTCTCTCTAGTAAGTTAGTTCTCTTCCTCACGAAGGAACTATGTAATTGTAAGTCTTTTGCGCAACTTAGTTCTACTTTCGGTGTTGTTTTGAAGTCCTTGTGTACGTCGAAAGTGAAGATAAGTTGTTAGTTAATATATGAAAGTTCTAGTTTACTTCATTTCATCTCGTGTTTCTTGTACTTCGTTATAATTTTCTCATATTTCTGTTTTACTTTATGGAAAACACTTGGTAGTAGCTTTATGTTAGAGTCATAAAACTCTTTCGTGACATACGAGTTATTATCCGAAAGACCGAGTTATGAAGAAAACTAACAAAACAAGCAATTTCTCTATAATTCCAAATTTTCTTAGCGTGCAAGTCTTTTAGTTTACAACTGGTCACATTCCAGTTCATTACATTTCCAGTCATTTTACTTTTCCGCAATTTTAAGTTTCTAGAAATTTACTTCTTGCACTTTACTTTTATAGCAATTTACTTTCCCGCTATTTACTTTCATGCACTTTATTTACCTACAATTTTAATTTCCGTCCTTTAAAACTAAAACTCTTGCGCGACAAGTTAATTTTCCTAATTATAAAGAACTGCAAGATTTTATACTTTTCATCCCCGTATTGAAAATTTCTGTTTTTAAATCTTTTATAAAAAGAAACCAGGCGATGATGGGCTGACAACCTAGCTTGGGGTGTAAAGTATAGTTGGGTATATTTGACGGTAAAACGGTAAAAGGTGTCTCTAATATAATTAAGCTTTGTTATATTACTTTAGGTTTTTATCTCATTAAAGATTACGTTTAATTATTTGACAATTAATCAGATGTATGAAAATGCGATAACTTTCAAGAAGTTACTTAAATAGTAATTTTGGGATATACGTGACATGTTTTGTTGTTACTATTTCAAGTTTTTAATATTTCATTAAAGATTGCATCTATATTAACTGATAAATAATTAAGAGTATGAAAATGTGTTAGCTTTTCAGAAGTTAGTAGATATTAATCTTAAAGTATACAAAGCCACTATAATATCTTTTACCAGATTACCTACTTTTATCTCGACAAAAGCTTTACACCCTATGTTTCTCTTTATAATTGAATTTTAATCGTTAGTTATTTTATCAACCAAATCAACCAACCAAAAGACTTTTTCATCCAAAACCCCAACTGAACTTAGCTTTCATATAAAAACTAGACTTTATAAAAAGACTGTTCGCAACGCTTCCCTGTGGGATCGATATCCGGTACTTGTACCGTTATTACTTGTTAAAAGAAGATAGTAGATTAAGGTTATATTGGGACCTAGATCTATTTAATTGTTTTAGTTCTCCACCTCTGAAAATATATTAAATATCTAAAGAAAGGGTTACGGAAAATACCTACCACTAGGATCATGGTCACAGATTGAACTTGTGTAAAGCTACAAGTGGTATGTTTGGGATTTGTAATTCTTTATTGTAGGGAATTGGAATTAGAGCTCATTTACACCTAGTATCAAATTCAATGCTCTTAAACTCTTTTGTTTGGTTTGGAGGATTTGGTGGAATTTGGAATTGGATTTTGTTCCAATCTTGCATTTGGTTTAAAGTGAAGTCTAGAGTTGAAATCCCATGATTTCAACACATTGGATATAGAAATCCCATGAGCTTAGTTAGCAATATTTTATGAGATTTCATAGGATTTGTAGGAGTTGTTTTATTAAAAGGTTAGTGCATTCATGTTATTTTCATGTTTTATTTCTCTCCTGCACTATTTTGTTACTATGAAGTTAATTCCATAATGTGGTTTTATCAGTTAGGCAAAGGATCGTCTAAGAACTTGAGTTTAATGTGAGAAACATGAGAAGTGGATCTGAACTTTGATAATTTTTAATCTCATGCTTTTCCACAAATTGTGTTTTAAAAGGGAATGGATCTGGTGCATCTTATTTGGTGTATATCATCTCAATGTGCATTCACTTCTCATCTAATGGTTGATAACTATTTCTTACGTTTCTCATGTTTCTTGTGTTAACCTTTACTTCTCCCCAAAACCTAACCCTTATCAATAATGTGATATTTTGGCTAAAATTGCTATGGTTTACACCAGTTGGTTCATTAGACTTGGTGGATAGATGTCATATATATGTAAAACATTTATTGAAAATTTCCATCTCAAAACTTTTGAACTTTATCCCTTGTTAGCAAATGAATCTGCAAGATTTATAAGATTATCTTGTTTATACTATGTTATAAAACATTTGATAGAATCTCTTAAAAATCTTTTTGTATGCACCAAGTAATGATAATTAAAGTGTATGACTTAAGTTTAAGATTATTTGAAATAAATGATGCTCAAGCTTTTTAGAGTTGTATGTTTTTCGTAACTAAGTAATAAATACAAGAGAAAATAATTAAAATAGCCAAAAAAAAAAATAATAATTAAGATACCCAATTTAGCGCACCGGTAACCAAAATACCCACCGGTGCGCTCTCCGGAGCGGCCCAATCCAGCTATATATATTAATTGCTGCAAATAAATTAATAAAATCCTTTCCAGCCCAATGGTAAGGCGTCGAACTTGTATGGAAATGGGCTGGGTTCGATTCTTGTAGATGACATCTTTTATGGTGGTGGGTGAGGTTCGAACCCGCACCACTCCAGTATAAGTTATACATTATAAGTTATACATCTAAACCATCTGGCTGGGAATGCCACTTCCATACAAAAAGTCTAATAAATTATATTTGTTCAAACATCTGGGCCGGGCCTGGAGCGGCCCAAATGAATTTTTGCCGCACACCGCCGTGGAGCGGCTGCCGGCGCCGGAGAGCGGCCGCCGGAGAGCGCACCGGTGGGTATTTTGGTTACCGGTGCGCTAAATTGGGTATCTTAATTATTTTTTGTTTTTCTTTTTGCTACTTTAATTATTTTCTCTAGATACAATCGAACACAAAATAAATATCTTATATTAAATATAAATAATTTAAAATACAATTAAGATAATTATTGAGCTTTTAACATAATAGTTACTTCATTTTATGGGTCTTTAAATTTATATTTAATTCAAAGGCAAAAGCATTATCTTTCAAAATCACACAAACTATAGTAAATTTGACAAAACAAAGAATAAAATGAAAAATTAAAATCGAGATATATCGTGTTCCATTATATGAATACACTTATGGATTTTCATTATTAAAAGGTATTACGATGATAGATGAGCAATCAATACGAGAATAACGACTATTGCTAGAATGGGGGGAACACTTCTCGGTTATTGAATGAATTGACTTTTTAATCTAACTTATTTTTTTTTTCAAACTACTTAAAGTACCTTCAGCTACATTTATCGACCTTCATTTACCTTTAGCTACATTCATCAACCTTTATCTTCAAATGTATCTTTGGTTTTAAGTCATTTATATAAACGTTATATACATTTAATCACTTTCACATGCATGAATTTGTTAAAGTTTCAATCAAGATGATAAAAATAGGCAAAAAGAAGTGCTTGGATGTAGATGAAGGTATTGTTATTACCTTCTCACAATATTCTTATTCTTATGGTAGCCCAAACCATTTTGATGATATTGAGTAATGGTAAAAAAAATACTTCTTTCAAACTTCAGGGTTGTTTACCTTTTTTCCATTAATCTATATGAGTTAAGTTTTCTTTGTGAAATATGGGAGACAAATGGTTTGAGACACGCAAAGAGAGGGGGTTCAGGGGCATAGCCAGGATTTTGGTTTAGAGGGGGCTTGAAGTTCTCAATATAGCTTATATATTGAATTTATCCAAATAAAAGACTAATGTGAAATGCAATTAATGTTGCTTCTCTTTAAGTTTCATAAGATTTCGAGAGGAAATTGAATTGTAACAAGTGCCTAGATAAAAAAAAAACTCATAAATATTGTAACCTTTGTTTGTGAAATATTAAAAATAGATGAATATGTTATATTGTAATGCTAATTATAGTTAAAAACTTACTTTTATCATTAAATGAGTTGATTCACTAATTTATAAAAACACCACAAATAATGTTAAATTGTCAATAAAAAAAGATTTTAAAGCTCCATAAAAAATTAATATTATGAAATACATGATCCATAAAAGTAATAGCAAAAAGCTTAATTAACACATTTTTTAAAATTTATACAGTGATATCGAATAAATATATAAAATAAAGAAAGAAATAGAACAATAGGAAAAAAGAAGATGGTCAATTATAATTAATAAATAAACAAATATTTAAATAAAAACAGAAATAAATCAATAAAAAAGAGAAGAAGAATTACAATTAATAAATAAACAAATATTTAAATAAAAACAGAAATAAATCAATAAAAAAGAGAAGAAGATTCGAACCGGTGGAAATTACAACTAAGGGGGGTGTCCAAACCAACTAACCTGGAGCTTTGTATGTGTCTTATGTTTGTATAGAAGCTATATAAAGAAACAGTTGGGGGGGGGGGGGGGGGGGGGGGGGGCTGAGCACCATCCAGTCCCCCCTTGTCTACGCCCCTGAGGGGGTTGGATTATTTCAGTCTTCAGGGGCATTTCTAGTATAATTTCTTTGAGGTGGTTTAACAAGGAGAAGTGAGCTTATTCCATTTAGCCATTTTGGTTCAAAGGCTTAACAGTTAAGCCGTAAAAAAACATTATGTATGGCTAAACTGTGAGAAATGTGAAAAACCCCGTGACTGGGGAGACGTGTATTGACAACAATATATAAACAGATAAGTTATAGAAAGGGTCCTTATACTATACAAATATTTAACATAAACAAATAAATTGATCAAACATTTAAGCTCATTAAGTTGTTAAGTAAATAAAATATATGTGTTCTATCCATCTTTGCACTTAAAATGTCTTTTATAAATTTTATGAATTCATGTAGTTCATCTTCTTGATTATGTCGTAATTGTACATAAATTAGTTTTTTTTATAGGAGAGCATCACAATTTCAAAGTGAGGTCCTCATACTTTAGATTATTGGCTGCTTTTTAGGGTGTTTGTGGTCCTGTTTGACAGCTTAACTCTTGAAATTATAAATCAAATTACTAGTTAATGTACCCGCGCGATGCGGCGGGTGTAACGATTGTAAAGTGTTTTTCATTTGTTTGAATTCTGAAAATTTACAACTTTTTATGAAAAAACATTAGTTTGTAAAATTGGAGGATTACATGACTTTAAAATACAAAGCATATGTTGTTTTTAGCTCTTAGAGATCAAGAAGATATGCATTATAGTTTATGCTCTTTGCAAATTGTAATTGAAATATAAAACTCAAAATTTATGCTTTAGTAAATTTAAAAGTAAAATAAGTTGTAACAAATATGCCAAAATATTACTTGAACAAGAAACATTGTAGTATAGTGGTTAGGCTTGATCCAGAAAACTTTCATATAGGATAGAATCACTATTTCCATGAAAATGAATATTTTCCCAAAACCCAAAAATGGTTTGTCATGTATACCATCTCTCTCAATTATATTGTATAGATGATTTCAACACAAAACATGTTTCATTAAACCATATGGATGAGTATATCATAAAACATGTTTTCAACAACCATAGTCGACTGATATCCTTTTTACTCAACGCTCCTCTTTGTATCCATATGCTTCCTACGAATACTCTTCATCACCCGTTAAATATTAGTACATTACAATCATGCTTGAGCAGTTTGCGTCTAAATTAGGCCATGTACTTCATGCACGTGGCGTGTAACTATGCTTATGTGTTCAAAGAAAGAAACTCTGGTAACTTGTAAAAATGAGAGGCAGATTCCAAGGATGTTGTGTTAGTGAGACTTATAAAAGTCCCCTATTTCGATTCTCGTGTTGGTGTTGAAGGTAAGCAAGATGAAAAAATAGCACCAATACAGATTAAGCTAACATTCAATCATGTCTTGTAACAGAATAACAAACAATTAAATGCATGTACATCTGTATGTCACTTGCAGAATCTCAAATTATATAAATGAATTGTTCTGATTATCAAAAAAGCTCAATCGCTAATGGAATCTTGTATGTAGAAAGCTTTCAATAATTAATATTGCAACCCATCTGCCTGAGCCTTCACAGAAGGCTCCTGCAAGCATGAATACCATCATGTTAGTCACAAGAACAAGGTGTCAATTAGTTATCACACCATACGGTCAAGTTTCCAGAGAACAGCAAACAAGATCAATCCACTTACTTGCCAGCCAAAACTTCAGGAGCCAGGATGCCAGGATGCCAAACTGATCCATGAGCTCATCAAATAGTTTTCTAGTAGGACACCCAGAATTATTGTATGCATCAATTAAATAGCAACCCTATTCACAAAGAGCACAACTGAAAAATAAACAAAAGATAATTGATGAAAAGTAATGTTAATATTGAGATGTCATGTATATCCTTACCCCATATCAATTTGTGACCTAAAGATATAAATATACGATTCACGGTTTCTCAGAACCAGAAAAAATCATTCTTATTAAGAAATTCGGTATCAACCACAAGGCTTGTGGCGTAGCGGTAAGGCCTGTGGGGGATATGGATGGTATCCCATTCACCCAGGTTTGAATCCCTTCGTGCGCATTTTATGGCCAGGCTTAGTCTCAGACATCCCAATTTTCTTTCAGTTCCAAATTGCCAAGGATGTAGTCTATGAGAAGCCTAGATGAACCTTATCCAAAAAGAAATTTGGTATCTAAAGAGTCTTAGGGGAAGAAATGTATATATGATGCCGAACTTATATCTCCGGTATAATGACAAATTGTGGAGTCGGAACAAGCCAATCTTCGCTTGGTGAAAGCTTGTGATTCTTAGAAGTTTGGTACAACTTTTGTATAAGACCAAATGAGTGAAGGATAACTACTTATTTATCTTAATAGAGAAAGGACCAACATCCCATGTTTAACTTACCAGGCTTCATCTAGAAGAGCTATAATGCCACCCGGTTTCTATGTAATAGAAAGTCGATACATGAGAGATGAAATTATATGAAACATTGATATATAACTGACCTGCTAATCTCAAGTTAAACCATAAGAATACAAAATAGCAGCAGACAGAAGCGGGTGGAAGGATGCACTTAGAAAATAAACCAAACCAAACCAAAACCAACCACCTCTCATGGATGCGCTTAGAAGTAATTAAAATAAATGGCCTGCAAAATATTTCATTAGATAAGACTTTAATGAAATGTTTCTATCAAATATATGAATGATAAAAAAGAAGAAAGCTACTTAAGCATGCTACAGAAAAAAAGATGCACATGGCTGTAAAACCAACAAATTATCGATGTTGTGCTTGGTTGGGGGTATTGCAGAGTAAGGAATGGGAATGGGAATGGGAATGGCAATGAATGCTGCTGCTTGGTATGATATTATATAATGGAATCATTCCTGCAGATTCATTAATTTCTATTCCTGACCAAATTGGGGGGAATGAAAATTTTCTTTCAACTCAGTTCTTTTTGCCATATGTCATTCCATCTCTTGATGTTAAATGGAACATCTTTTGTATTTTCAAAGTGGAGGAAAATAATTTTTTAATATGAAACAATTTTTCATTGATTATAGTGGGTTAACCAAGCAGCAACAATACAATGCTCATTTTCATTCTCATTCTCCTGCATTCCCATTTTCATTCCCATTCCCATTCCCTAAAATGAACCAAGCACCCCCTTAGTATATTATCTTCAAGTGCCATAAAATCCAATACAAAAATCTTCAAGCTCATTGTCTACATATATGTTCACCTATTATAAAAATGAGTCCCCAAAATTATAGTATGAAATTCATTTCAGCAGAGAACTTGCCCAGCTGAATAATGTCTTTATATTGCGAGTCACCATTACTGCCGGTAATTGGTACATTTGGGAATTTCTTGGATGAAAATGCTTAAATACAAATGTGGCACCTAAAATATCGACCTCGTTCTAATTCGGTAACTAAGCTTCTCTTTGATTTCATAACTTAAATACTGTAGCATCTGATAGTCATGAAGCATATACTACTTTTTACTATACTTCAAGAAAAAATTTCCTGGAGCTTTAAGGAGGTGAAATTTATGCTCCATCATGTTTCGAGTTTGTTGTTGCCTTGTTGGATGATGATACTAAAAAGACACATAGAGCAACTTATATATCTAATTGGATAAAATAAATCTTATTTATGAAAATATCAGAAAAGCGATTATCCCCTGCATCGCCTACACCGTCTCCATGAACTCCATATCAAAACCATCAATACCACCATCACAGATAAGCTAACAAGCAAGTCGGACATTCTAAAAAACAATCTAATCCTAGTCCAAATTTATTTGCACATAGTAAGTAGGAATACGAACCCTTTTTAGTCTGTTGTATTTGATAATAATCAACATGAAATTATCATGTTTTCTTTAGGATGAACTCAGAGTGTCTGGTCATTACATCAAAGGAATATGCAATGGAATTTCACCAATGTGATTAAACATGAAAAAGTTACATTTATTGAAGGCAATATAGAAGTTCATGTCCTTCTGCAGGAGATAACGTTGCATATAGTGAAGTTCAAACATATAAACACCAAACCTTCTCAATGAGATCCACGATATGTTGATTGTCAATAAATTCAATAGAGCTCCAACTAATTTCCTCTTCTGTATATTCTTCTTGTTCCATTTTAAAGATATGCTGCAAAACAAAAATAACCCACCAGATAACCATGTGTATACAATATATTTTATATTTTCATGAATGAGCTTGGAAAGGATTAAGTTCTCTTAAGCAACCTGATTAAAATTTTAATGGATTTTCTCGTCAGATTGATGCAAAATTGCTCAAAGCTGCAAAAGCTTACATGTTCGAAGACACCGAGTTCGAACATCTAACACGTACCATAGATGACGCCTATAATGTGTAACAACAATTTGTTCTTTTGATCTACAATGGTGAAAAAACGTTGATTTGTTCTCGAGTTTGCCTTTTCCTTGGATCCAAGCAGATGGTTTTGTGTATCCTTTTTTGATCTCTTCCCTGTAGAATCAGATTTTTGAGGATAGTTTCAGACAACACACTGCTTCAGGGTGGCATCAAGACCCATTATTTTTGTAATAACACTATGGGTAATTTCGGTATTTTCCATCACTACCAACAAGAAACCTAATTAACCTATAAAAAAAGTGAAAAACCCCAAATATCTCAACAAATCCAACATTCATATCCACTTTATTATCATATTAACTTGAGGGATTAATTAAGCCAATATTGGGTATCAAGAATGAAAAAAACTCCCCCAATCACGTTAGGGGTTAATAACACAGATTCAAAATCAAATCATGTGGGGAATATAGGCGTAATGAAAAAAGTTGAAATAATACCTTCAAATAATCATGTGAGTTCAGATTTAGATTCTATGGAGACAATTGATTAGAAGATGTTTCATGTTCCTCCACTGATTTGTTGTTGGATTGGATTTGGGATGGGAGAGGAGATGCGAGTTTGCAGGGTCCTGGAGAGGGGGTTTTGTGAGCAACTAATGATCTTGTAATTTGGTATGGAAGCATGACATTTCGATCTCTGGTTGTGGGGGAGAACGTGGATGTTGGAGAAAGTATGGTGCATTGGGTTGTTGTACATACAGCATGAATAGCAATACTGTTGAAAAACAGTTAATGTTGAACAAAATAACTGTATTTTAGAGTTATTCTCTTTATAATATAGTATAGATATAACAAAAGCTAATGGGTCGTTTACCCAACGCTTATGTGGTAAGTGCTTGTTGGCAAGAGTTTACAGTTAGGGGTCATTAAACGCTTACCAGATGAGCGGTTACTGATATCATTTACCTTATTGATTGAGATTGACAAGGACCAAAAAACTTACCTTGTGAAAAACAAGACAAAGATCAAGAGTCACTACTAAGAAGGAAAATAAAAAGTTTTATTATGATCAACCTAAAAAGCTACAACTTGTTTGACGCCTTAAATGTTAACCAAAATTGTTTTCCATCAATCACATGTAAATAGAAAAGTAAACCAATAAACCATCGCCATGTTTTGAATAAAAGCATGTCATTACATGAAGACAAAGAATGCAGTTGGATGGCTTTTCTCCCATGCATCTACTACTATACTTCATCTCATTTAGAGCAATTAGTGGACACAAAATCCATTGCCCTAAGCCATTGAGCTTATAACCCTTGTTTTTAGTGAAATAAATTATCAATCTCACATCCAGTAAATTATACAAACAAACACCTACAAATTTAACATGAAATGTAAACACGATAACAGGAAATATGTCAATCTCACAATGACCAGATATGAGAAAACTAATATACCTTGTAATATAGTGGGCACATACAGTTTCTGGTATTTCAACTCCAGTGTTGCTCTCTCTTCAAAAAACTTCGCCTCCAGCTCATCATGCTCGTTCTGTAAATAATAAAACATCGGAAGCAGTTAGCATCGAGTAAAAGAATTACAAAAAATCCATTTGATAAATGTATATGCACATAAATAAGCACTCTATAACCACAATCAGATGTTTGTGCAAGTGAATTGCAACCTGTGACCAAGAAAAGACTGAAAGCTTTATCAGCTTGCATCTTGACTCATATGGATATGCTTTTACGATGATATAAATAAATTAAGAAATACTCCCTCCGTCCCAAAATTATTGTCCAGTTTTGACTTTTGAAAGTCTGTCTTTCTCGACTTTGACCTTCAATATTTTTGTTTGTGTTATATAATACTTGATACAAAAAAATATGAATGGGTTGTGTTGTTAATGTATTTTCATTGGTATAATTTTCATCAAGTATTATATAACACAAACAAAAGTATTTAAGGTCAAAGTCGACAAAGGAAAACTTTCAAAAGTCAAAACTGGACAATAATTTTGGGACGGAGGTAGTAATTGTTTTTCACTTATGAGAAACTTTAAATGAATATTCTGAACTTTAAGGTAGAAGAAATGGAAAGAAATTGTAGCAACTATACTTATTATGAATAACAAACTTTGTTTTTTTCAACAATGAAACAACAAATAATAATAATAATAAGCCTAGTTTAGATACTTACATGTTTTCTTTTGTAGCATGCTTGCATCTCTAATCGACTGCATCACCTTTCTTTTAGCCTCCATATGAACCTAATATAAGGGGAAAAATTATATGTCAAACATAGAAAACATTAAAGAAGAACATATCTTTCCCAAAACCAAGGTATCTCACTGAATAAGCAGAGTATTTCAATCCATCTAAATATATAAATTGGTTGATTTGATTAGTTTTGCAAAGGGTTAAATGAGTTAAGTTTAAAGATTTAGCTAAAGAGGAACTCAATCAGATGGGTCAGCTGGCTTTATTAATGTCTAAGCAACAGCTCACATCTCCCTAGTGTAAGGTCATTACCAGAACTAATCTAGAGGTTGTTTGGGATTGCGATTAGAAACTCCATTTTAACTTATTTTGAAGAAGTCAATAAGTTAAAAAGCATATTTGGCAAATGCAAAACTCCATTTGGAGAAGGAAGGAAAAGTGATTTTTTATAAGTAAGATGGAGGTGACGTATTGACTTATTACCTTCACCATATCACACCATCTCAATAAGCTAACCCAAACACCTTTTTCAAAACTCCTTTTTCTCACCACCATAAGTCAATGAACACTTTTGGTAAAAAGCACTTTTGAATACAAAAAGCAATCCCAAACACCCTCCTAATCTATTCTGGAAAGTAAAAGACAATCAAGGTCCACATGCATATAACGAAACATATAACAAATCAGAAGAGTAACCTTCGGGTATTCATAGCTAAGGATATGGAATCAGTGGAGGCAACCGTCAGTTACGATACTGCAAAAAATCACATAATCTCAATTCTCAATTATCTTTGTTGGGGCATAAACAATAACAAATTAAACTCAAAATTATTATCATTAAATCGAAAAAACAAACGGAAAACACAGATCTCCGGTGACTTTCACCGGCGCCAGAAGTTGAAAACAATCGAAATGAAGGAGTGGTCGGTTGCTTACCTGCTGGGGAAAACTGGAAGAACCACCATATCAACTCAAACGGGAAAAACTCCTTCTTAAACCCCAGCGACCTCCATATCTGGACCAATTTACCAGCAGCCACGATGCAAGATGAGATGAGATAAGGTTACTGCTAGCGATTTCACCTTGTTTGTTGTTTTTCTTCGAACAAAAACCTGCAAAATTGAGGGATCGAGATGGAGAAATACGACGATGAACTCGGCGGATTTAGGGCAATTTGGAGAAACGGGAGGATGCCAATCTTGATAATAGGAAGATCTGGCTTCGACAAAACTGAGGAGAGAGTATACATTGGAATTTCGTCGGAAGCATTGAAGAATTCGAAGGGATAGATTGAAAATTGTAGGCGCCATTGAAGAACTCGTATGTGAAGAAGGAAGAGAAGACGTGGGGAATGATGAAGCAAGACAGTTTCTAATTTCAGCATTGAAGGATTGTACATAAAGCTTTAAAAACTGTAAAATTCGTGAAAACGGTTTTGCTTAAAAAAAACTGATTAAGAATTTTATATATATAGTATAGATAATGGAGATTTAAGAAAATTCTTAATTGAGTGGTTTCGCAATCAATAACTAAACCTGTCAAACCACAAAAGGCAGTTTGATCTTGACGATTTGGGCCTCTTGTGGGTTTTAAACTTATATATATATATATATATAAAAGATCCATATCTAACAGGAAATTTCTACCAATATGAAGATATTAAAAAAGGTATACCGAATTATAGAAGAAAGGTCTATCTATAAAATAAAGTTAAAACATTAAGCAAGTTGACAAAAAGTTAAACAAATCAACGAACACTAGTTGAATATGGTAAAACACTAAGCAATTCAAATGACGATTTGGGATTTTGTATTTTACTTTTAACCATTTTAGGGTTTTTTCTGATTTAGATAACACGGCTAATTAATAAATGAGAACTAAAAATATATTGTGTTGAACAGTTATAAAAGTTATAATTTTTAACAAACCACGTAGAATAAAACATAGCTTACTATAGAAAAAGATTTATTGTCACATTTTAATTAGCCACTTAGACAAATTCTATTACATTTTGATATATTTTTGTGATTTTGATGATTTAATGTTTGCTAATGTTTTGTATTTTAACAGGGTGACAATAAATATATATATTTTTCCCACAATTTTGATCCAAAAAACCCTTTTTTATTTAGCTTATCTTTAACATATCCAGCTTTTGAATTATTTTTTATTCATAATATTTACAATGAATTATGAAGGGTTGATTTCATAACTCTAATTGATTATTGAAAACAAACCCGAATTGATTTCCATCTTATGATATTTTAAGCTTGAAATGTTTTTCAACATGTAATAGCATATTTTTATTATTTCTTCAAACTTTTTCAACTAATATTTTGCTAAGAGTCCACACAAAAATCTTAAAATATACAAAAAAAAATCTCTAACTCTCGACTAAATTAAATGCTTCTTTCAAGCATTTCATAGACTTTCTTGCAATGTTCAAATCTTCAATAATATTTCAATCTCAAGAACATTCATTGCTAAAATAACACTCTAGCCAAAAGTGAGAATTTAATGTTCAAAATTTTCTTGTAATTGGTTTTATTTGGTGTGTTAATCTACATTTTAGCTTTTTGTTTAAAAAGCAAAGAAATAAATACTTATATTTTTCTTGTACTAAAAAATGACTTCTATTTGTATCGAAAGGGCTTGGGAAATACAGACTAGACATGATATACCAAACCACTCTAAATCATCATATTTTTATTTCTTCTTTAACTATTTTTATCTCATTGTGAACAAAACCACTGTGTTGTACAACCTATCACAATATATTTTTAAGTTAAGTGTAAATTTGAAAATGTGCCAAATGATCTATCCATGTCTTGTAGGTTGTCTAACGCTCTTGTTCCATGAAGCGATGATATAATGATATGATTATATTTTGCTGAAATTGTGTGATCTCTCCTTAGAAAGGATATTATCATTAATGCGTTATTCTCGTTTCTCATTTTGTCTGTACAGTATTTAATGGTGATATTGGTAAATAATAAACAATAATCAAGTAAACGATTTTTGTGACCTAAACCACAAACTCCAATTTACTCTTCAAAAAGGGCGTTGACGTCTTCCCTTGTAATGGCCTCAACGTAGTGGTCACACGACTATTATGAAAGAGGTAAATCACGTATTCAAGAGCATGTGGGTGGTGTTTTAACTGGAACCACACCATCTTAGGAACCACTATATATGGAGTGGTTCCTCAGTTGTCTCATTCCTTCTCTAAAATGCATCTTAGGTGACCCTTCCAAAACAATTCCTTCCCAAGAAAACCAACTTTCTTGTAGTATATGGAGTCGATTAGTGTACCCCTTCAAATAGATTGATCATCGCATCCTAAAATGTAGTGATGACAAACCATATTGTCATGGTTTTGCACGCACCATTAAATTAACGCTCAATATATAGAATCAAATTACATGCAAACCGTTTATTATTGTGAACCCCGAGTGGCCCTACAAACCGCCCCTTGGGAACCACACATGAGGGAGACAATTTTAGAATGACTCATGGGCTGAGGCTAGTGGAATGTTTCAAGTCCATCTTTCATAGGATTCAAACTTGAACCTGTTGTGTATTTTACACATATATTAGATAAACGGTTTCATTACAACGAACCTTTACTTGCTTTCCAGATATAGTTGTTTTGACTAAAAAACAAAATTTATCAAACACTATAATACAAAAATATCGCTATTTGGAAAAAGAAAGGTAATCAATCCCGTTTCCTAATGGGAGAGGTGAGTGGGTAATTTAGTTTATTGTTAGAGCAAGAGAAAGGAGAACTCGAGTCAGCACTCAACATAGCGTTGGGGTTTTGATGCTTGAAAAACAAGAAAGTGGGGATAGGTGGTATGGTTGAGGGAAAAAGATTAAGAACAAATGCTTGGATGTTCTATCTATCAGAGTTTGTGAGAACTCGGTTTCTAAAACAAAGGCTGTGAATTCTCTACTAGAAGGATTAAAAAGATCTAGGATAATTTTCGAGTCTTAATAGACCTTCCAACCATCATAGGTCTCTTATAGCTCATGTTATGATTATACAACTTACGAGCCTTTTCTTTGGAGGTGAGAATAAAGTAGCTTCGGGTGTTAATGAACTTGTTGATCCAGTCTTCCTAAGACTTTATGAAATATCAATGATCCTTTATCTTTCATCCCATAATACTTAGCAAAATATAGATGCTTAGGGAACTGCAGCGAATCTGTTCGTTGAAGGTCCACACTGCTAAGCATGGTTCATAAATGATATCAGCGATAGCTTGTCACTGATTCCTTTCAGTGACAGCAATAGCTGATAACTGCTAATGTATTCTCTAAATACAAATAGTCATGTCACTAGGAAAACCATCAGCACCATTTATTGATGTAAGCTGATGATAGAGTCAGCGATGCTAATGATCTGAAGTTGAAATCAGTGACAGCTAGCTGACTACTCATACATGACGTTCAATAAAGACAAGTCACAGTGCCTCCCTGATCCTTCCCAAGGATCAGCGATTCTAAGGCCTGATCAGTGACTTGTTCTTTAAGAATACCGGTTTTGTCTTCTTGTCTTATATATGCACAAAAAGGATTTGGTTTGCCTTTCTGACAAAAGTACAAAAGGGATGTCTCTTCACTGTTCCCTCCTTACTTGTCAACCATAAGGCAACTATTTACCATAGACCATGACTCTACCAAGCATGGGTAATATTTTATGGTACAATAGTACACCAAACCCAATCTTTACATGACAAGTGTAAAGTTGGGTGTGACATGCATTTAATGCATGGGGTATAAATATGAACATAGTGTGTTCTTCAAACACGAACCTTTGGTCCATGTTCAATACCCCTATCATTTCTCCTTTCTATCTTCTATCTTCTTAATTCTTGCTTACTGCATAAGCAAAGGCTGTGTGTCTAAAAACTTAAAGATTGCTTTGGATCTTGACAAAGTCTTGATCCTCTTCAACAAACAATCTACTTCAGTTTCACACAAAGGTTCCATAGGAGTCGTGAACTGAATTAAGTGGAAGAAAATGTGTTGATTGTATTCAACCCCCCCTTCTACAATACAATCTATCATATTGGCCATCAATAGAGGACCAACAGAACTCCCCCTTCATATACTATTTGTCTTGACTAAAGATGAGAGATTGAGAATCTTGAAAACCTGAACGTTGGTCTTCGTAGGGTGTTAAGTTGGATCTGTGACTCAATCTTATGATTCACGTGGTTATATATCTCATACACTATATCATGTCACACCAAACTCATCTTTATTACCAGATTCCACGTTGTCGAAAGCCTTTTTAAATGAATTTAAAATATATAAAATAAAAAATATTATACAACAAAAAACATTGAATTAAAAAAAAATCACCAAAAAAAAATTTATATGAATTGTGTGGCAAGAAAGTTTATTGTTTAGTTTTTGAGTAAATTATAGCTTTTGTCCCTAAGCTATGTCAAAAATTATGAATATGGTCTCTTAACTTCATTTATTACATAAGAAACCTCCAAGTATGCATATTCTTACGAAACATCCATTAAATATCTTCGTTAAAGACAAGGTTAATTTTGTCTTTTTATTATTTTCTCCTTTTCAATTTTTCTATTTACCTTTATTGAATCCCCATCCTCTTCAAGAAGAATAACAAAAGATTTATCTAAATGAAGAACAACAAAAGATTTAAATACTTCAGCTTCTTCAAGAAGAACAATAAAAGATTTATCCAAATGAAGAACAACAAAAGATTTATCTAAATGAAGAACAACAAAAGATTTAAATACTTCAGCTTCTTCAAGAAGAACAATAAAAGATTTATCCAAATGAAGAACAACAAAATATAAAAATACGAGAGACCAACAATATTATTTGATGAATATTTCGACAATCAAAAACATAGATCAAACCCTAAAATCAGAATCTTAAATCTAAAACCAAAAATAGAAAATCTAATTCAAAATCTAAAACCAAATCAATGGAAGTAAATCGTCAGAAATTGTAGATCTAAATCTATGTAACATATCTATAAGCCATGAGAAGCCATCGATGGAACCAAATCAATGTGGAAATTGGTGGAGGTGGGGTGGAAGCTGGTGGTGGCTAAACGATGATGTGGTTGCGATGGTTAATGATCACCTCCACCATTCCATCACCGATACACCCACGACCAGCTCCATCACTCCATCATTGGTAAGCCACGACCATCTCCATCACAAGAAAATGTACCGACCTTCATCTTCTCTCTCACTATCAACGATCATTATCTTTAGGCCATTGAACTTTTATCACCGCTGTCAATCACTAACCTCCATCTCTCTCTCTCTCTCTCTCTCTCTCTCTCTCTCTCTCTCTCTCCCCTCCCTCCCTCCCTCCCTCCCTAGATAGAGCTTATTCTAACCACAAGATTTGCACAAAAAGGACGAGGCCGCGAGAGTTTTATCCAACGCCTAGTTAGCAAACCCAACATACCCGACTTTTTTCGATTTTTCTTCTCCGACGTCCTCTTCAATGTTGATTTAATTTAAACTTGTTGATGAAGGTTTGTTAGTCAAAGTGAGATGGAAGAAGATCATCGGCTTAAAACCCTTCAAAAACAAATAATTACAAAAATGTTAGAATTGAGAAATTGGAGGTGAGATGGAACAAAGATCACCCGTTCAAAGGGATGGTGCAGGGACTAGCGACGGTGACCTATTGCCAAAGATGGTGTCTGAGTTTATTGTTGATCGGAAAGGTGAAAGTCGTTGATGCATATGGGGTTTCTGACCTAAGACACATGATAATGAATCCGAGTTTCTACCAATTCGGTCCTTGTTGTTTGAAAAAAGTAACAACCAATAATAATACAAAAAAACACCAAAATGATCATTTTGCCCCTCTTATTTAATAGACTTATTGAATGAACGTTAGCATCAGAAACCAAATCTACGTTAGAATTGCATACGATACGCGTTGTATCAGTAGTAATAAATAAAGTTAAGGGACCAAATAGGTAATGTCCACTCTTGTTTTTTATTGGATAGAAAGGAGGAGGAGAGTCTTTGAAACCCTCCATCATGTCAGAGCCAGAGGTACACTGAACCTTCCTTGTCTTCTTCTTTCATTCTTCTTCTTCTTCATTCCAACTTTCAGACAATCATCAAATTCAGTAGCCATGAATGGAAGCAAGGTCGAAGAAGATCTCTTCCATCACCATCTCCAACCGATCGCCGATCCTCCGCCGTTGATTCTAGATCACGACGACCACGACGACCACCACCACCACCACACGCCGGCGCCGGAGTTCTGCCTTCCTCCAATGTCGGAATTCGACTTCTTTCGCGACGAAGACGAGGACGATTCCACGCCTTCCGATGCCGAAGGCGGAGTTCAGCCGGAGATGAAGAATTCGAATTCAAGCCCTAGGTTTCAATACGTCAATCCGGAGCCTCACATATCGTCTCAGTTCTACACGTTTAACCTAGGTTCACACTCGCTGATGATCCGGTGCATCCTCGACGGCCGACTCGCCACTCCCGACGAGATCAGGGCGGCGACGCCGCACGCGGTGCTCTCCAGCTGGCGTTCGGTGTGGAAGGACCGGAACGAGGACACCGCGTACCTCACCGGATGGAAGCGGATTCAGGACAAGCTCAGTGTTCACGTTGGCGACCACGGTAACAAGTTTCTTTGCTTCAAGAACAATTCGAATAATCAATTCGTTTCTCATGTTAGTCAGTGGCAAGATATTGTTATGAGTTTCCATGGCGATGCTGATTTGAAGCACCTAGGGTTAAAGGAGACGATTGAGAGGATTAAGCAAGTCTGGACTGTAGGTGCTAAGTTTTATGGGATACCTGAGTCTTATATTAGGGTTTGTGTGGCTGAGTGTCCTGTTTGTTTGGATTCGAACGGGTCTGGGGGTTTACGTTCGAAAAGGCGTAGGTTTGAGTACACGGAGTCGTTTGATGTGCCTGCGAAAGAGGTGCCGAATAAGTTGCAACAATTGGCAACCAAATACAAGGTTGTTTTGTGTATAAGGCAAAAGTATGTTAGGTATAAGCCGTTTATGGCGGAGGTTAAGGATTATGCGTGTCATCGGGCAGGGGAGCCTGCCTCTGCGTCGAAGAAATCGAGGAATTTGAAGAGAGAACCTTATGCTTCGAAGCGATGTGGATGTGGATTTCGGATAAGAGCGATCGTGCCCATTTCGAACTATAATGAGAAAGAGAAAACTTTTGTGTATCAAGAAGAGGGAATGGCTGTGTTTAAACTGTATGCAGTGCATTCGGGGCATGAGCCAGGGCCGTTGGATGGTAACGCAAGGATAATGCACAGAGTTGTTGGACATAAAGGTGGGTTATTGATGGAACAGGATATGGTTTATGGGATGAGCGAAGAAGCAGAGAATGAGAAATTTGCATACATTGGGAAGGATGATGGAGATATGCAGTCTTCTGTGTTGCAACAAGTTAAGGAATTGAGAAATGAAGTCGGGCTGCTTGAAGGGAAAATGGCGAAAATCCCACCGGAGCTACTAGGTTCAGTGTCCCAAGAGTTGTTTGATATACTGAATAAAGTCAGAAGTGTAGGAGCTTATGAGTCGAAATCAACAGGGTTGCTTTCTGATAAGCTGCAGTCTGATGATGTATTGGTGGGAGAGAATGATTTAGCAGATTGGAGTCATCATCAAAGGATTTATGGGGATGGCAAGGATACAGATTTAATTGAAGATGATGATGACAGTTTCGGCCGAACACTTGGAGATGTTGCTTCTTGGGATCAGATCAGGGCAGATTGCAGGAATGAGAAGGATCTTCTGGGTGAGACTTGTAAACCTGAGAAATGGCTGAAATGTAGTGGTTTTGATGAAAAATCCGTACTCAATCATGAGGACAGCAAACTGATAAAGCCCGTGAGGCATGATGACACAATGGAGACAGACAGCCTTGTTGCTTTGCAAGTTGACAGTTTTTACCCTGAAAATCCTAAATGGTATGAATCTCCTTGTGGTTTAGACCCTGGAACAGATTGTGGTGATAATGGATTCAGACATGGGGAAATCGTGTAAAATAACAAAGAGGGGTCAGTGCGCAGTGGCTTAATCCTAAGTTTATTTGCTGCCATTCACCCTTTTGGTTCTGACTTGTATATTTGTGTACACAGAAGAACTGAGTGGCTCACATGCTCTAGGTCTTTGCTGCTTGTGACTCTGTAAACTATCGCCATTAGGCCTTTTTTTGTACATACTTCTTTATGACTATATGTTAATTGAGTTGTGAACCGATAAATTTATGACTTCATGTTACACGGCAATGAGTTTTCTTATCATTTGTTTTTGCACATGTTCTGCTTTCTGTGTATTCCAGAATTGAGTTGTGATGTTTTGCAGTTTCTGGTTCGCAGATACTCATCTTTGCAACGGAAATGATGTTGGTAAGTAGTCAAGCCTAATCACTGTTGCATTTGGCTTATTGAAAACAATCATGTCCTCTATTTTGTTAGTTGTTGATTTTTTTTGTTAACCATGGTCATGAGAATTATGATTCTTCTGATTGAGGAAAATAATGCCGATTCATGATCAGTATGCTAATATAAATGTAAATCTAGAAAGCCACAACCTGCTTGTATTTTGTGATACCCACTTTGACGATTGAAAGTATAATTTCTCTTAGAACTCAAGGATCAGGAGATTACAAAACATATCGAGTGAACACAGAAGTTTCTCGGCTTCGGAGAGGCCGAGTACTCACCCAAGGCTTTCGCCAAAGATACACAAACTACCCTGCTTCACTGATTTGTACCCCAGCAGTAAACACTTGTACCCTAGCCTACTACAATTGACTTATAGACTATAATACCCAATTACTCATCAATATGATTAGTAGGAGAAGGATATCAGCTGTTGATGATCATTCCACAATGATGACTATATGCCTCTATAAATGTTAGACTGCAACTATTGCTCTATCTGTTAAACTCTTAGAGGTACATGTGAAGACTTCTGTTGTCATGTTGATCAATTTTATATATATATATATATATATATATAGAGTCTCCTTATTTTGGAAACCATGAAATCTATGGAAACTTTAGAAACTCGTTATTGTCCGTTGATTAAATAATTGTATGGCTTAGATTGCGTTTGAAATTCACCTATTTTTAAGCTTCTAATCTTAGCCATACAATTATTTAATCAACGGACAATAATGAGTTTCTAAAGTTTTCACAGATTTCATGGTTTCCAAAATAAGGAGACTCTATATATATATATATATATATAGGGGTGGGTTCAAATGTGAACCACTTTTTGGTTGTGAACATGAGGACAACCGAGAGCACGACACGTGGCGGATGACTAGGCGCCACGTCAAGTCCACGGCGGATGACTAGGCGCCACGTCAAGTCCATGGCGGATGACTAGGCGCGATTCATGGGAGGGCATTGAATTAAAAAGGGGGACCACACTCAAAGCCGCCACGTGTCGCGCTCTCGGTTGTCCTCACGTTCACAACCAAAAAGTGGTTTACATTTGAACTTTCCTCTATATATGTATATATATATATATTTTTTATTGACCACGGCTAGTCTAAAAACCGATTTCTTTTACATTCACCCGTTGGATCAACCCCCAGATTAGATCTGGTCTGTTCAAACTAATTATTTTTCGGTTATGAGACTCCCTTTGACAAAACCAGTAACTTCCCTAGCTCAATTCTTGCTGTCAACCTCCCAATGTCGCTGATCTCACGCTCTAAATGCTCTCCTATGATATCCCTCATCCTTGATCCCACACCGTAAATTAATGCTCTCTGAGTTTGGGTCATCTAGAGATAGGATTGCAATTCAAAGCTATAACTCCCATTCTGATTAAATCCATTGTTACTTCTATCATACACGAGATTGATTTCATCATCGCTTCATGGTTGATTGTGTTATCGAGATAGAGATGGGATCAACTCAAAAGAAGGTTTGTGATTCATCCATCTGGTAAACCCCCCATTAAGGTTCTCGTACATCAGGAGAAGGGGTTAGTGTTGGTAGTTGCCTTTGTTTAAATACAATAAGTGAAGGGGTATTTTTGTACTTCTTCATTAGTAGGAATGAGGTGCCCCTTTTTAGTTTGTTGGAAGTCGGTGAGGGAAGTTGATTCTGTTTTGCCAATTGAAAGGAGTGAAATCACTTTTGGGAGAGAGCAAGCCTCTCGAAAGCCTGTAACTATTATTTTCGTTCAATTTCAATACAATCGGCCGGCCAATTCAGCGGCTGTATACCAAATTTGTATCACAGTAGGTTTGGATCCATCCATGGGAACGAGAAGTGCTACCGTGAGAATTGATGATTTGGAGAGTAGCGTCGGTTCGATTAAAAGCTTAGAGAAGATTGTGCAGCACAGATGATTTGGATCCACTCAAATGGTTCCAGTGGGAGAATAAACGACGTCCAATTAATCTCTGAGAGGATCTGAAGCACCTGTTCTTGAGGCAGGTAAAAAAATTAGCTGGTAGTATTGAACCCAGTGTAGCTGGAACTCCCAACTTTGAAATTCTTTTATATTTGTATTATTGTTGTTGACAACTATGAAATTTCTATATATTACTTGGTATGTTTTTATATTTTTCTATTGAACCATTTTGCAGGAGTGGAGCAAAGCTGCAACTTTACAGAGGTCAGTTTCTGTTAAGACAAAAGTCGATTACGTTCTCTTGTGTTTAGGTATTGGTTCATGGTGGTTTCTTTTGTAGTGCTTCTAAGAATGAAAAGCAAGAGAAGAGAGTACTAGCTAATTTGTCACATTCTTTTCCTCTTTGGTATCATTTACTTATCTGTGATGTGGTTATTACACCTTTTAGCAAATCAGGGGAGACAAGTCGGAAGGTAATTTCTAATTCCTTGAGTTTATAATTTTAATTAGTGCTTAACAACGTTCCACAATGAAGAGCTGATGCTGTTTATGAGTGTGTTATGTGCTTTGATGAAATGGAAGTGCAAGAAACTAAACCTATTAGTTGGACTTCTAAAGGTTACTAAGGGGCTGTGTGGTTGGTTTTTCATTAATCCTTGTATGGATAAAGTTGTCTATGTGGATTAATCTGTCTGTATAGATTGAGAAGATTTTTGTTTGGAAGGGGTTTTTTTAGATGTAAGGAACATGTTTTTAATTGGAGGGATTGGAAAAAACTTGGCTTTCTGCATAAGCTTCCCCCTAGAAGCTTACTGAATAAACCACTTTCTGTATCATTAAGTGTTTGGAATTAGTGATTTAGAGAAGAAAAGAATTTAGGAAGAACTAATTTGAAAATCTTATTCAAGCACTCAATTGAGGAATTATTGGAATATTACAAATGAAAGTAAGCTATACAAACTCTAACAGCTAACTAACTGACTAACAATATGAATTAAAGCCACTCTAACATTAAGCCACTGACAAACAGTCTTGTATAGCTGACTGAGTAAGCTATAAGTCCCATTAAGATCATTAAGCCACTAACAAACATCCTGAAAGCCCATTACTATAACTAAGCTGAGGGGGAATGGGAACAATACAATAGAAATGAGTAAGGGATATGGCTGTTCGGTAGCTGCTTAATGGGCTGAATAAGGGATATGGCTTATTTGCACAGCCATATCCTGGTGTTCGGTATGGGCTTATTTGACCAGCCCATGGCTGAATCGGTCAGTTAAAAACCATGAGTCCTCTACATTAAGCCCTTCTATTTCCCTCACTACCCTTGCCAAAATAGACGCTTCCAATCCAGTTCATGCTGCTTCCTCCACGGCTCCACCCATCGACGCGCTCATCTTCTTCATCTCTATATTCAAACGTCACAGGTATATCGATTTCTTCCATGGTTTCTTTTTCGATCTGTAGTCTTTGGGTTTTTTCTTCTTGGCTTCCTTCCATCGTCTAGGTTTTCTTCTGGGTTTCCTTCCTTCATCTGGGTTTTCTTTTTCGTCTGCTCTTCTTCGAGGTTTTCCTTACATCATTGCAGAAAATGAATTGAGTATATTTTTGGTTGGTTTCTATCCGTTGGTTTTTGATTTTGGCTTCTGGTTTCTATGGGTTTCTTTCTGGTTTAAATTGAGTGATTACTGAAATTTGGGATTCAAATTGAGTATGATCACTGATTTTAGGGTTTCAAATTGAGTACGATCTCTGATTTTTGGGTTTCAAATTGAGTATGATCACTGATTTTTGGGTTTCAAATTGTGTACAACATCTGATTTTTGGGTTGATTTTTGATCTACAGATTGGTTAGGAAGGAACAATCGATCATTTTAGTGGTTAAATCGGTGGAATTGAATGTTCATTCAAATTGTTTATTCTGCATACCAACCGAACAACAACTTATCCTATAACATTGAGACAACTTTCTCCATACAGACAACTATATGCATACAGGACTTAATGGAAAACGAACTGAACATCTTCTAGATGCTCAAATATGTTTTGAAGGTTTAATTAAATACCAAACCGTTATCATCTCAGGATACATCTCAAGAAATTCCTAATTTGGAGAATTCATTTGCGGCATTTCCTATCGTCAAGCACCCGAGTACGATTATATGTTTCTGAATTACCCATATTTCATTTCTATTTTGGCTCTAGTTTCATATAGTTTGGACAATGATGAAGGAAGATTTCAAAACCTGTTGGAACTTTGACTCTCATTCTTCAAAGCATTAGATATATCCATTTGTTCTATTTTATCTGTTTTTGTTTGATTATGTTAATCCAACTACAGGGATTTTAGTTTATATATGCTATTGTAATGAGATGAAGCAATTGTGGTTAAAAAAAAGGGTTCAATATATGGGTTTGTTGATTTCAAGCCTAAATGTTTTAACAGGTCACTTATCTTACCGGATGACGATGAACATGGCAGAGAGCCAGAGACCAAGAATCGAGAATATTACCCAGTAAGTGATGGTGGAGACTCTTGCAAGATTAGCACTTGACCAACAATCCGTTTTCATGGCTGAGAATCTTACTCTATAAGGTAAATTGAGGGTAAGCTTTATCTGGTAAACGGCCCCTTAGTCTTTTTATGATGACAGAATTTGGTATCAAATGTTGCTTGCTTTAACCAATGCTTTGAGTATGTTGTTTGATTTGCTTGACCATGGGTTACAGTTGTAGAAGTTTGATACCTTATACTTACAGAGATTTATAGACAAGCTTCTATCAGATCATATTCTTTGGCCGAATATATGCTCATGATTGTATCTATGTTGATGGTCTCAATTCACCCTTAATATTTACTTGGAACTTTACTTAACAATGACTGAAAGTGAATGTGTAAATACAAAGAGGCTGTTTGTTTATCTCTTACTAGTTCCATGAGGGTTCGTTTAGTATCCGGACAGAAACAAATATGAAATAACAAAATTGAACAGACAACTATTCAGCGTTTAGTAAAACAAAACTAGATAAAACAAGACAAATAAAAGGACTAACTTACTCTTAATGAGTTTATATATTTTGGTTAATTAAGTAATTGATTTACTTGTAATAAAATAAATATTTTAATAACGAAATATAACATTAAAATGTTTTTGTAAGGCCATCTACTGTCGACCCCTTGAACCCAATGAACCCAACTACCACATCAGCTTTCCACTATTTTATCCAAACCAACCCAATCCATCCACTATCAACCCACTGAACCCAACAATATCAATTTTTTAAAATGAAAAACATAAAAATAAAAAAAAAACTTAAATCAAAAAACTAAAACAAAATTAATAATTTCATTCCAAAATAATTAAAAAAAGTACAATACGAGAATTTAAATTTTTATACGAAAATTAAAATGAAAAACTAAAATGCGGAACGTTTCATCAATCGAGCAGCTGCCATCCGTGTTTTTACCGTAGCTCCTCCTTCATCCGCAAGGTTGTCGCCAACGCACCTCCCGAAAGATCGCGATGCGACGATACATAAAACCTATAGTCTCGTCGCTTTTGTTTTTCTTCAGCTTCTTGTTCACGTAGCGTCACATCCCGTTGATGTGTCCACGAATCTCGAGATCCTTTCGGCGAGCATCGAGCAACGTGTCAGTTTTCGTGTTGAGCGTGTTTAACTCGCTCAACAAGGTGGAGACTTGATCGCTCGAGGAGCTTCCCGTAGACGCCGATGCCGCATGCCTCGTCACATTTCTACCGATGGGTCGTGGACGCTCGTCTTCGTCTTCGCCTTCGTCCTCGTCCTCGACGTTGAAAGGACCGTGTGCGTCGAAAGTCTCGGTGGTGGGGTTTCGGATTCGGAAGTCTTTGATCATTTTGATGGACGAGGGGTGGATGTTATGAGAGGTACGCAGTTGAATTTCTCGCTTTCTTGGAGGACCTCCCAAGCATGTTCGTGAACAAATGCCCTCCCGGTTTCTTGTTGGTAACAGTAGCGAGCCCTTGCTAACAGATCAATGTCACTCTCGCCTTTTTTTTGATCGTTTTTTACGTTGTTGTATGTTCCGGAAAACTTTAAGACAATTGCGCTCATGGATTGAACCTTGCTTCGGATTTGATGCACAAAACAGTAATTAGGTGCGCATCCGGTGCGAGTCTCGAAAGACAACCTAACCGTGTCCCAAAAATCAACTACAATTAAAGAAAATATAACGTTAGTAAAGTTTTTTTAATCATATTTGGTGCGAGACTCGAAAGACAACCTAAAAGAATACCTCGCGATTGGTAGTTACCTTTTACAGAATCCTCCGATGTCTCCGGCCACGCCTTTGATAACTCAACCTCCTCGTGGGGTTTCCATGCTTGGGCGGCGCCCTCGTGGCAATTTTTTTTTTCTTTTTGACCATTTCGGGTGGCGGTGGCGATGGGGATTGCGGTGACGATGGTTTTGTTTCGGGTATAAAATCGTCGTTGGCCGACAAAGATTCTTCTCTTTCTCGGGTTTCACGCCATACATTTGGTGGTAGTATAGGAGGAGGCGAAATAGGGTTTGGGGATTGAGAGAGCAAACCCGTGAACGAAAGATTTGGAAAAAAATTCGAACCTTGGTAGGCGGGTGTCGGGATGTTCGTGTTGAAAAATAAATGCTCGTAGCCCGTGGGACTCGACATATGACGATTGTAGGAGGCCGAGGGACTCGACATTTGTGGGTGGTATGAGCCCGTGGGACTCGGCACTTGTGTGTGGTATGAGCCCGTGGGACTCGACATTTGTGGGTTAGACGTCGAAACGTTCGTAACCTTAGGTCGGCTACGTTTAGGTTGGGCGGGACTTTTTTCTTTATCCATTCAAAGGATTGATTGAGATAAATAGAGAAGATGAGATTGTGTGAGTTAAAAAATTGTTTAATATAGAGTATTTATAGTGTGAGGTAAATAAAATTGGTAAGGTTTAAATTTGAAAAAAAAAAGTAAAAAGAAAATAAAAAAGAAAAGTAGCCATTAGGTTACCGTTGGAGGGGTGGGGGTAAATCGCCGCCTTTGTCTTCGGCTTCACCAAACCACTGGGGAGCTACCCGCTACACCCACGGCGGTGTTCCCACCCCAACCCGTCGGCTTGATTGAACCCGGGTACGTCGGGCGAGTGCCACAGCGGATGGCCTAAAGCATATGAGATTCTTTTTACATTTAAATCAACTATTAGTGGCTTAAAATTTTCAATTGGAATTATTAAACATTTCAAGATTAACTTTTTTACTATCTCCATCCTAAGATACTGAATAAATAAACGATTATAAAGATTTTATAATATAACTAAAATAAGTCTCTAATATGCTAATTATACAAACACAGCAAAAAAAATTAGATATTGTAAAATATTGATTGAAGGAATATAAAGTTTGATTATTAACTACATACTATAAATTTAGAATTTAGAAAAGAAATTTTAGAAAAGTCTACATTAAATTATGATTTAAATTATCGTGACTAATTAAGTTATTATTAATATTGAATTCATCTCTAAATAAATTTATCGAAAGTACTAAAGTTTGTGTAAAATTTATAACTCTTTTTAGACCCCCCCCCCCCCCCCCTTCAGTCGAAATCTGGGTGGCTCTGATACCAATTTCAAAGTGGTCTAAAAAACTGTGTAAATAAACTAAAATCATATCTTATAAAGCGTTAATCAATGAATCTTCTAAAAAGAGTAGAATAACTCCATCAAAACATAGGCTAACATTATCTAAAATATTATCAGGTATTGTTATTGTTAACATTATTGTTAAAACCATTGATCAAAATATTTATTTAAAATCTGTGTTTTTATAAAAAGGTTTATTTTTTAAAAGTTTTTTCTATACGACTAAGAACATTTAACAGTTAATTTTATTTCAAAAATACATAAATAAAGGGTCCAACATGCTTCCGTACCTATCTTCTTCTTTGACCGAAGTATCACCGAGTTATGCCACGAGACTTTTAATGGGCGTTCTAGCCCCAACCTGTCAGGTAACTTCTCTGTAGCTCCTTCAGCAATACTCAGCACAACCTAGTTCCGTTTCCTACTTTAGGTGTATAGAAGAGAAGTATGGATTTTGGTTGGAGGTTTTACTTATGTAATAAAAAATAAAAGTAAAGATGACTTAGACAATATACGGAAAAGAAAGGGATTTTAATTCATGGTTGCCATCATACAAAGTATTACAAAGTGAAAGGTAGGATCGATGATCCTCCTTCCATCCCTTATCCCCTATTTATAGCTACATCCTTTTCTCCTTTCTTCCTGATGGATTAACATGCCTCATCCTCTTGTAACTTGAGTCTTGGAACTTGCCCATTTATCTTTTTTGGAAAGGCTTTAGAACTTTGAAACTTCCTCCATTTTGTCTTCTTTTGCATGGCATGGGAAGACACGTATCATAAGAGAAGCCACTTTTCATCTTTTTTGTCTTTTTTGTATCTTATTTTGAAAATACCTTTCTTTCACTAATCCGTCTTATTCTTTATCGGAAGCTAAACCAACACTTGTACCTTCATCTGTCTCTTTATCTTTGCTAGGAGAACATGAAGAATATCTTCCTCTAGTATGTCCTCTGTATTGACATATCCGATGTTGGGCCTGTGGGTTAGATTTTATAACCCCTTTGTCCAATAAATCAATCTTTGTCCTCAGATAATTGTCCGCTGATCTTGGTGTAATTTTAGCAGGAGAAATCATGACAGAAGAGTATATCTTATTGCCACCATAAGTACGAAATACTTTTTTGAAACCAGCTTCCATCCCTTGTAGAATAATTCTTATTCCAAGGGCTCTTCTATAGTGAATATCATTTTCACAATATTTTTGAAAACTTGTCTTTTTGTTGGTAATCGAAATGGAAAATGCTTCAGATTTTGCTAATTGTATAAATGAAAAGCCAGATATATATTTTCTTCATAAAAATCAGGTCCTGAAGATAAAAATTTTAGGACCAGTGTATCTTTAGGAGTAATAGTTGGGTTATTGAGATAACAATCTTTAACTCCTAACAGTATCCAATGTGGTAATTTAGAGATTTCTGGAAAATCTGGTGAAGTAAGATATGTTGATCCAGCTCTCCTAATACCTGATGAAATGATAATGATTCTTAACTTTACTTAGTGAATAGGTCTTTGCCTCTATTACATCTTGAGGAATTATCACTGAGTTTGTTCAGTGTTATTCCTTGTTATTTAAGTTGTAGTTTGTAACTTTAAATTTCAGGATCAGGATCAGGAGTTGAAAGAGTCTGTTCTGTAGACTACTGATCCTGACCATCAAGTGAAGACCTCCTGAAGACATTAAGATCATACTCAAAGAACCGTCGGCGATGTCGAAGAAATAGCTGATGATAGGAATAGCATGCTCGTGATCTGAAGACGGAACTCAGTGATAGCAGGCTGCTCAAATTTGTATGACTTCCTGAAGACCATCAGGATACAATGACCCCTGATCACCATCAGTATCAGGGCTTTCCTCACTGATCAGTATCCTGATCCTGAAGGATTAACAAAATGTCTTTACCTAATGCACAAAAGGATTACATGCCTTTACTGACACAAAAAATACAATAGGACAGTTACTTTACTGTTCCCTCCGTACTTATCAGACCTCAAGGAAACTGTTCATATAAGCACCCTTTTGCACAACATGCAATTGTAATTGTTTATAGTAAATAGTACAATAGGACCCTTAGGAGTGTGACACGTGTTACACACTAGGTCTGCGTGCATTTAATGCATGGGGTATAAATGGACGTGAAGAAGATGTTCTCCATACCTCTTCTTCATCCATACCTCTACCCTAATCATTTCTTCTATATCCCTCTAGTTCTTATCTTTTCTTAACCTTCTCACTTAGTGCATAGTGAAAGATTGTAACTTAGATTGTTTAGATTAGACATAGTCTTTTCTTTTCCGCAAACAATATGTAAATTCAAAGTGTTTATAAACATAGAATTTAAAAGTGAAAAATTTGTGTGATTATATTCAACTCCCCTTCTGTAATCCCAAACACTATTCCTTACTTGAAGGTCACCCCTTG
The DNA here is from genome assembly GCA_030169165.1 of Centaurea solstitialis. Taxonomy (NCBI): domain Eukaryota; kingdom Viridiplantae; phylum Streptophyta; class Magnoliopsida; order Asterales; family Asteraceae; genus Centaurea; species Centaurea solstitialis. The sequence goes on from CM058047.1 coordinate 59,308,051, forward strand.
GGACCAACAAGATATATATCGAGTTTATGGCACCAAAATCGTACCAATGTCTAATCTCATGGGGAGATGATCCTTGTAGATAATTAATCCTGGGATAAATTCCAGAAAAATCTACATATCTTAAATCTGTCCTTGAGAGATTATATAAATCTCTCATATTGGAAGTTTGAGTTTCAACATAACTTTGTTGGATGGGAATATCTAAAAGTATTTTCTTTTCTTTAAAACTCAGACTTTCTTTGGATATCGTTTTTCTGAATGAGGTCTAAAAGACAAAGGATCTTATGTTGTCTTTTGACTATCTTCCTCAAGGGATTGATCAAACATTTGTTCTTCAGAAGAAGAACAAAACAACATTCATTTTATCAGAATTCTCTTTTAGTAAAGCTTTTATTTTTAGACTATCTCATTTATAATGATCTATCCCGTTTTTTATTATATGGATTGCTCTTACCAACAAATCTTGAACCTGTAAATTATTTCCTGGTAAATTGGCAACATCGAGTATATTTGAGACAGTATCTTTAATTTTCTCTATCTCTTGATCCATTAAGGAGAGGAGATTGTTGACTTCCTCAATCATCTTTGCCATCTATGGTCAAGAAATCTGCTAAGACATTTTTATCAGATTTAATAATTTCGATATCAAAATTATATTTAGACAATAGGGTTTGCCATCTAATTAATCTGTTATACTCGGGTTTAAAAGGTAAGTTATTCTTAATGCAAGCTTTTACCTGGGTATTATCTGTTCTTAATAAAAACGTTTTTGGTAGTAAAAACTAAAAAAACTTTTGGCAAATTTTTACTACTGCTAATAATTCTTTTTCGTTTATATGATATCTAGTCTGGGTGTCTGTAAATGTACCCGAACAATATCTACAAATGCTTTCTCCAATTTTTTCTTGTTCTGAATTATAATCTATTTACTTAAGAACTCCACTCCAGTAGTTTTCAGAGGCATCTGTTTCAAGAATCAGATCATCATTATCTTTTGGTAATTGTAGCTTGTGTAATATTTTACAATATTCTTTTATCTTTTTTACTTGATTCTCCAAGCTTTTATCAAAACTAAATACTTTGTTTTTCTTAAGTAAACCTTGAAAAGGTTTTCTTAGAAGGGCCAAGTTTTTAATAAAATCTGATGCATAATTTAGTATTCCTAAAAAACTTTGCACCTGTTTTTTTTATCTATTAATTTATCAGGATATGAATTAATCTTTTCTAAAATGTGACTTTAGAGTTTTATTCCTTCTCGTCAATCTTCATTCCTAAAAAATCTATCAGTTCCTGTATTAGCTTGGTTTTGTTTTCAGATAAAGTTAATCCATTTTTTATACATAATTCTATAAATATATCAAGATGTTTTAAATGTAATTCTATATTATCAGATAATATTAAAACATCATCAACATATACAAAAATAAAATCATTATCTTTAAAAATACTATCCATTTTCCTTTGAAATATTTGAGGGGCATTTTTTAATCCAAATGGCACTACAAGCCATTCATATTGACACTGGGGTGTGGAAAATGATGTATACAATATAATGTCAGGATGCATTTTTATTTGCCAAAATCCACTTTTACAATCAAATTTTGAAAATATCTTTTTATCAGTAGTCCAATTTATTAGGCTTTCTATATGAGGTAAAAAGTATCCATCAAATAAAGTGTTATCATTTAACTTTTTATAGTTTATTACCATTCTAGTTTTTCCTCTAGCTATCTCTGAATGTTTTCTTACCATAAATGCAGGTGAGCTGTGAGGACCGTGACTCATCCTTATCAATTTAAGATCTAATAATTCTTTAATTTGTATCTTAAATTCTTTTTGGTCTTCGGGGTTATATCTCATTGGTTTAACCCTTATTTCTTTTTCTTTATCTTTCATTTCTAGTTTGGTTGTAATTTGATTCTTATCCCAAAATTGTAATGGGTTTTTTGTATAACATTGTTTTAATCTTTGTTTTACATCTTCAATATCAAAATCAAGTCTTCGTAAATTTACTTGATAATCTAAGACTAATTCGTTTGATTGATATGATAATAATGGTATTCCTTTAGAAAAAGATCGGTTTCGAAGTGTAGCCTATATCACCACGTTGGGATGTGCGGTTTTTAAAGAGAATAGGTAAATTTTTAGCATACGCTTTTTAATCTATTTATCACTATTAAGTGATGACATGGTGTTTTAAATATAATTTTATAAGCAATTATATCAAAGGTTACTTTATTAAATCTTTGTAAAAAGTTACTACATCTGAACTTGTATCATAGAAGTAAAAAGGTGGACATTTAATCATAAATGATCCTATCAATATTATTGGTTCTGGGATTCCTTTATCTAAAGTAATTATATCTTTGGATATCCCTCTTCCTATATGAAGCCTTAAATCTTGATGGTATTGTTGACTGCTTTCGCACACCCCCCTGTTCTTTTTAAATTATTTATTTATTATTTGAACTGAACGGATGGTGCCAAAAACAGGTGTGCAAAAGAAATAAAACAAGTAACCTTCGGTCCAAGTATAAACCTCCAATTACTGTCGTTTTTCTTGAAAACAAGTAATAAAATGGTACAAGTACCAGATATCGTTCCCACAAGGAAGCGGTGAAAACAATCTTTCGAGATTCAGTCTTTGTGAAAGTTAACTTCAAATGGGGTTTGGATGAAAAAGTATTTGGTTGGTTGGTTGATTATGAGCTACTTTGAGAGAACAATTATAAAAAGGAGCCAGGGGTGTAAAGTCTTTTAGTTGGAATAAAAATAGGTAAATTGGATAATAAGTAGTTTAATAATCTCAATTATGCAGAAATGATATACAAGTAACTTCTGAAAAGTTATCACATTTTCATATAGCCCAATTATTTATCGATGAGTTTAGATGCAATCTTTAATGAAATGTTAAAATATATTAAAAATCAACACTTACGTAACCTCTAAAAGATTAACACATTTTCATGCATCTGACGCATCGTTAAATAATTAGTTATAATCTTTAATGGGATACTAGATCCGATACCAGCTTCAGGAATAGTGCCAATTGTAGTCCCTTAAGAGACTAACACATTTTCATGTCCTTGGATTATTACTAGTTAACTTTTAGACATACTCTTTAATGAAATGCTAAAGACGTGAGATAATAGCAACGAGTGTTGTCACCCACTCATATATCCCCAAAATAACATTTTATTAACTTCTGAAAAGATACCGCATTTTCGTACATTTGGTTAACCGATAAAAATCCAAGGACAATCTTTAATGAGGCATTTAAACTTGAAGCGGCAAAATTGATTTTATATAAAAGACTTATTTTTCCTTTTTACCATATTAAAAATCCAACTTGAACCTTACACCCCAAGCTATGAAATTAGCCTACCATGCTTGGTGTTGTTTTACGACTATTTTTAGACGAATAATTTATTGGACAAGAAAGCGTTAGTACCACAGGAATAATTATAAAATGCAATAATTAAAACAGTTCATAAGGTGCAGTTACTGGAATTGACCAGTGAAAATTAAAACAGTTGATAAGGTGCAGTTACTGGAATTGACCAGTGAAAATTAAAACAGTTGATATAAAGGTATACTGGAAAAGTGACCAGTTAACACTATGAGCGCGTAAATAAACACAATTATATAAGGAAAAATGGTTAGTTCACAATAAACTAAAAAACTATATATATATATATATGCGTATATATATATATATCACAAGTGTTATACCAAACAAGATAATAACCAAAACTATGAGCAATTGAACAAGAACACAAATTAGTACCAAAAATACATAGATTAATTCACCAAATATGGAACCCAAAATAGCCGAAAGTGTGAACCGAATATTTCGTAACAAAAGAACTAAGTTTCGGTTTCTTGAGAGAGAACCAAAAATATCCAAGAAACTACTATGAGAACTTTGAAGCAAAGAGATGACAACCAACTAATCAAAGTTGGAAGTCAAGATCGAGAACTTCCCAAGAATGGAATGATGGTGCTGGATGATGATTTCTTCCAAATGATTGGAAGAATGATGGGTGATGATGGATTTCTTCCCAAAGATGGGAAGAATTGTGGTGTTGATGATGGATTTCTTCCAATTGATTGGAAGAATGATGGGAGATAATGGATTTCTTCCCAAAGATGGGAAGAATTGTGGTGTTGATGATGGATTTCTTCCAATTGATTGGAAGAATGATGGGAGATAATGGATTTCTTCCCAAAGATGGGAAGAATTGTGTTGGGTTTTTCATCAACTAGCTACCTCCATTTATATAAAGAAGAAGCTTGGTGACTAAGGTATGTAACCCATTGATAAATCCATGGGTCTACTAGTTGATCCATGGGTTGCAAAAGAATGGAGCTCCAACTTGGTCCATGAATGCTCCATAAAATTGCTCCAAGTCTTCACCAAAAAGGCTTTAAAAATTGGCCCATTAATCTTGTAGAAATTAGCCCAACAAATCTTCCAAATTTGGTCCAAGCTTGCCATCAAAATTGCTTCAAAAAGTCCGAGATCCGATTGATTCATTAAGTTCGTCTCTATAAATTCGGCATCTCGACGATCTCCTACAATTTATTTATAAAAATAAACGTAAGTAAAACATAATAATATTGACTATAATTAAGCTAAAAACTAAAGTTTTATTTTAAACCAGACGTAATTATAAAAAGCTTATAATTATATAATTAAAGACGTTAGTTAACTAAAAATGGGCTAAATAAAAGATAAAAAGGATAAAAAGTGTTATAATAAGTGGTAATAAATTAACACTTATCAGGTATTCCTTAGGATAACAATCTGGTTTACATATACATATCCCTGCACCACAGTCTATATAAGCTGCAAAATATTATGCTTTATAATCTTTATAAGTAATTCCTACAGGAATATATATATATATATATATTATAAGGACTCGTCATTTTGGTATATATATCATTTTTCCATTATATGTTATTTTTAATCCATAAGAAATTATTTGATAAGGTGTAACATTTTCTAAAAAGGTTAACCCTAAAATAATTTCTAAGGTATCGTTTTCATTGTTCTCTTCTATTAATAATCTTAAAGGGATTATATCTTGTCCAAATCTTAGTACAGTTTCTACTGCTTCACTTATATCATGAGGTTCTCCAATAGAGTTTATATATTGGTGGGGTTCATCTAATTAGTGTTTTTGTAATTGTTTAACTTATCATCACTATTGACACTATCAGACCTCTCACCATCACCACTCCCAAACTCTTCAACCATCATAGCATTGTTGCCAATGCTCTCACCATCAAAAACATCATTCACGTCTTTATCATTGGACCCATCATTCATGCTTTCATCAGAGTCTAAGTCTTCATCAGCATGGTCCTTCAGGCTCAACCTGTACATACTTCAGGCTCAACCTGTACATACCTCTATCATGATATGCCCTTCCAACGTACCTCTAATCTTTGATGAACACGATAACACCATCACCACCTCGAATGCTAAAACCATTTAAGTCAAGTTTGTTGTACGAAACCAGGATTTTAGCGATGGTTGGCACATATAGGACATTCAACAAGGTAAGTATGTTCCCAAAGGTAAAGTGGAGTTGAACCATTCCGATACCAGTGACATTAGCTTTGTTCATGTTCGCCACAGTGACCTATTTCCCACCATGCACCTCATGATATTCGACAAATTTGTCCATGGAGTCACATACATGAACAGTATCGAAGAACCAGCCACCTCTTGATGCCAGCGCTAGAGATCCGTTCACAGCAAGCATATTGATCTCTTCCATGTTTAGGTTAGGCACCAAATCCTTTATCTCAGCAACGACATTTGCAATTCCTGGTGTTCCAGACTTCCTTTGCTTACACTCCCTGACATAGTGCCCTGTCTCTCTGCAGATAAGGCACTTCCCATTCCTTTTCAAACTCCCTTGACCCGAGGGTTATCCATGCCTTTTGAAAGATTTCTTCTGTGGACCCAGGTTCCACTTTTTAGTGGGTCCAGCAGATTTACACTTTCCTTTGCCCTTGCCGCCATCCTGCACGCTGTGGACATTGGCATGGGCTTTGCCTTTCTTATCCCTGTTACGTGTCTCCTCCTCGATCCTGAGATGTTTTAATAAATCATTTCAAAGAATAATTAATCTACGGATTTGTGCATCATACGTTTTGAAAAATCCTTCCAAGAAGGAGGCAGCTTGTCCACAACTACTCCCACTTGGAAGATCTCAGGAAGAGGAATGGATAGATTGTTCATCTTATTGACCTATACTTGAAGCTCATGAACTTGATCAAGTATTGATTTTTCATCCATCATTTGGAAACATAAATACCGAGACACTAGGTACTTGTTAGTACCTTCTTCATGTGCCTTATATTTATTTTCCAAGGCTTTCCAAAGTTCACGAGGACATGTAATAGGCTCATAAAGGTCATAAAGGAGGTCAAACAACATATTCTTTATGTGACCACAGGCAAGATTTTATTATTCTTTTCGAAGAAGTCTTTGTTTTTCTAGGTCGGCAATCACTCTTGGGTCAATAGTTTTCCCAACCTCAGGGACGGGATAATCAGGAATGGGGGCCAAATTCTCATTCATGACTTGAAAGACATTCCTGAGTAAAAGCATAAACTTGACCTTTTCGGCCCACCGAGTGTAGTTGGTGCCGTCGAAACTATAAGGTTTGACGATGTCTTGTACCATCAAGCGAAAATTTCTGGTATCCATTTGAGTGATAAAACCTTTAAGATTGTTGAAAATATTTATGGATATTAGAAATTAAGGTTAACAAAAACCAATTCTTTAATAATAGTTGAAAAAACAAATAAAACAATATACAAAATTAAAACAGATTCAAAGTTAATGAATTTAACAATTACAAACCAAATTGTTAATAAAGTCTTGAACTTTAATTAATAAACAAATAGTAAATAAACTTGATTTATGAAAACTTAAAGAAACCAACAAATCCTAGTGAAGTTTATTTGTCCTTCTCGACAGAAACATAAAAAAATGAAACAGGTAGAAGAGAGTGTACACTCTAGTGAATGTAAAGTAAGGTACAAAACAGAAATTAAAACCAACCTGATGAAGTATCAAGAACAAAAGCAACAGTATAACGATCCGCGCGAAATGAATCTTCTCTCCTTTAAGGTTTTACGGCACCCTATTAGCTGTGAGTCTACAATCCGTAACACCTAGGATTTGATGCAGTCGATTAAGCACCAACAACTATGATGCTTAATTCTAAAGTAGTATGAGAACAGAAATACTAGCCAAGAGAACTATGAGAAAGAAGAGCAGATAATCTAATTTTCAGTGTGTAGAAAATAGAAGAGGGAGTCAACTTTTATAGCCAAAAATTCAACTAGATAACCCTTGATTTTGCTTATTCCCCAAGAATAGGGATGACAGTTTGAGACTAAGTCTCAAACTGATTCTAAAACATGGGAAGGTTAAAAAAATCAGCTTTATCTGATAAAAACGAGTTGCAAAAAACGTGGGATAAATCCAGCTAATTTTCTAGCTTTTATTTCTTCAATTATCTGCTATTTTTTGGTAATTATCAGCTACTCTCTTATTGAGTTTCTCCAAAAAGGAATCACAAGCACAGGTACGGGATCAGGGCGAGGGCTCCTCAGCTCCGATGCGAGGAGCGAAGTGCAAAGTGCGTGTTTTATCGCGACACTCTGTGAGTACCACGACGGCGGCGGCGCCAGCCTCAACCTTGGCCACGACCACAGCCACGCGCGCGCGTGCGTTGCACTTTGTTGAGCCCCCACCATTAGTCCATTCACAAGTTCAAAGTCCTCTCAAGCGACTTATAAATCCATCTCATTTATGTGCTCCTTCCTACACCTTTTATTTTCCATCAGATGATACATGTGTGTGCATGTAGGCCGCATTTAGGAAGAAAAAGAATGTAAAAAAATTCGCGATCAAATAAAGAAAAATAACTCGAATCTTTTTTAGTTGATTTGGAATGTATACTCTTAAAGCATCTATGATAAATTGTTCAAACTCAAGAATGAAACTTAATTGATTATAATTTTGTTTAGAAAACCTATGAATCTAAAATGTTCCATTGTCTATTTCAATTTCAACTTAATGATGAGTAACAATTAGATGAATACCCAGTTTTATGCTCCATAGTAAAAATGAAGTCGATTTTATGAACTGAGAAGAGGAGGGCGATATGTTGGGTTTTTGTGGGTTTCCTCGGGTCAATCTGACTCGAGGATCATCATGGATCTCGAAACCTCGCTGGTTCGATAAATCCCATAGGTTTAATATCCAAACTGATAAAAGCCTATGCGATCAAAAACACACTGATTTGATCTCTTATGCGGAAGCGTTTAAGCTAAAAACCCTAAACTAGCTTACAGATCTTTAATCAATTTAGTTTAATTAATTCTAACAGTTTCGATGGTTTACCTGGATTGCTTGAGAATTGATCCACCGGTGATCGACCTACGAATAGTTCCTCTAGCTGAACTGAATGAAACCCGAAGACTTGGAAAAACCGAACTGGTGATCCGATTAGAAGAGAGGGCGGCGCCGATTGGGAGAGAGAGAGAGAGGGAACTGGAAACTAATTATGAGTTGGTTCTGTTGGAAACCTTAACTTTTCCTTAAACCCATAAGCCTTATTTATATGGAGGAAAAATGCAGTTTGTATAAGATTCAGTTTCCTTATTATAATTATCTTATTCTTTTCTTGCTGGAAAAGAATTTGCTTATGATAATTATCTATATATATATATATATATTTATCTAATATATATAAAACTATTAATTAACTATTATATATTTATTTCATCAAATAAATATACAATATACTTAATTAATTAATAACCCTCTAACTTTGGGATTTCTGACTGAAATTACCCAACTGATTTATAATTGACTATTATAAATCCTAACTCTCCATTTCTGGGTTTCATATAACTTATTCGATTTATAGGTCCTCACAGGTGTGACCCTCAAGTGTCTTGCAACATTGGATGTGTAATTACTTGGTTTGTCAACTCTGGACATAATTACTAACACGATAAGCTTAATCTGTCTTTGAGTTGGTATGAAAGTGTTGTCCACAAAAAAGATCTAAAACCTTATAGTGACTTTATGGAATATCAGAACCTCTCACTTATCTCTATTACGTCGTCTCAAGTAAATTACATAAATAATAATCCAAAGCTCTCTCTCTCTCTCTATATATATATATATATACATGGGCGTTCATATTCCTACCCCCTATACTCACAATCACAAATTGTTGGGACATTAATTTGAAGATGTCCTCTCAATCTAAACATGTCTCCACTTTTTAGAATATTTTGGGATTCTGTAAATGACTCAGGTACCTCAAAAAGATTGGTGAATCAAAGACTACCCGATATCAACTTGACAATATCTATGAACGAATCAAAAATGAAGTTCAAGATTTAATCTGAGTTATCAACCGAACTCTGTCGGCCAAATCTTCTGCCGATTTGGAAGAAAAACGGTAGACCTTTCTGCCGATCTGTAAGGAAAGATTTTCTTAAAGATTTTACCAGAAGATTGTCTTGAAGATTTTACCTGAAGAATTTCTGAAGATTTCCCTTGAAAATTTTCTTGAAGATTTTCCTTGAAGGTTTTCTTAAACACTTTACCTGAAGATTTTACCTGATGATTTCCTGAAGATTTTACATGAAGTTTTCTTGAAGATTTCCCTTGAAGATTTTGTCATCTACAAATCTTCTGTCAATTTCTTCATCTATAAATCTTTTGCTGATTTTCTTCATCTACCATCCTTCTGTCGATTTCAATGGAGGCAAGATCGGCAGATCTTGTGCTGATTTGCTAATCTCTTTTTGAAATATGTTTGTCCTCTTTTGATGAACATTGGCTTTATCCCTCAGATAAAATCATGGACTATTTTAGGATACATCATATCTTTTATGATAAAGACATTCCTTGACTTGTTAGGAACTCTACAGCTACAAAATAACACTGTTGGAAGATTTGTCTACATTAGCTTTAATGAAACTTATTCACAAAAGCCTGATGCTCTAAAAAGGAGCTAAAAAGGAGTCATTTGCTTGCATTACCAAATGTATGTGGGACTATAAATAGAAGAGGCCATGCAACTTGTTTCCTATGCTTTCAAGCTTTCTCTCATTCAGAAGTTGAAATCGACAGAGTTCTCTCAATCCCCAAAGTTCATACTTTCTGGTGGTTAAGTTGTGTTCTTAATTTATTTTCTCTTAGTGTTTAAATTGTTTCAAATAGCTATTAGTTGTTTGTTTTTTCGCAACAATCTTATCTAAGAATGATTTTGAAAAGTATCTCACTATGTTTAAATATTTAAGTATTGTATTCAACCCCTTTCTACAATACCCTGATTGTTTAGCCTGTATTTACTTAGACCTAACAAGGGGTATCAGAGCAGGTTAGTTTAATCCAATAAGCTAGATCTGCAATGGCTGCTTCAGGTCGAAATCTGAGTCTGTATAAGCGTCAATTACTTTTTTTTTTTAGAAAATGGGACTGTGTCAAAACCTCCCAGATTCAACACTAACAACTTTTCTCTGTAGAAAAGCAGAATGATGCTTTCATGGAAGGTATTGATACCAGATACCTTACCATTCTTCGTGATGGTCCTATCATTCTCATAGTTTGGGATATTTTTAAAAAGGATGGGTCTTCAAATGATTCCTCTGATGAATACCGTAACTCTGCAATTGGCAGATACATCATAAAAAATGAAAACAGGTACAATGAGGAATATAGGAAATTAGTATCCTTAGATACTAAGTTAAGAGCTATTATTGCCCTTTCTCTTCCAAATGAAGTGTATCATTCCTTGGTAAATTTCCTTACTACTAAGGAAATGTGGTCTACTATGTGTTCTTTATGAGGGAACAACTCAAGTTAAAAAAAACTAACAAAATTACTCTTGTAAGAAAATATGAGTTGTTTTCCAATGAAAAAGGTGAATCCTTTACAAACTACTACAACTGATTCAACAGTCTTCTCAATGAGCTTTTGCTAATGGGAAAGGTATAGGACAATGAGGAAGTTTTAAACAAATTCATGGATGGTTTTCCTGACTTTTGGTAGAACATCTGTACTTGCATCAAGACATCCAAAGATTTGGATACCATGCCTCTCTCAACCACAAAATTCATATTTTCTCAGTATTTAAGTTGTGTTTTTTTTTCTCAGTGTTTAAATTGTTTTAAATAGCTAAAGTTGTTTTTTTTTTTTTTTTGAAACAATCTTATATAAGTGTAAATCTTGTTGAAGTATTTCAATAAAAGACTTTGAAAAGTATCTCACTGTGTTTAAAATTTAAGTATTGTATTCAACCCCCTTCTACAATACCTTGATTGTTTAGCCTGAATTTACATAGACCTAACACAAACTTATACCCCCTCTTATAAGATCATGAGTACCGCCATCCTTTGAACCCGCTGAACCGTGTTGCCATGTAACACCTCAAAAATTGGAGTAAACAAAAACTTTCATTTAAGAAAGAATGTCAGTACAATTATACGCCAATGCGTGAGCTCTTCCCAAAAACAGGTGTGTAATTACAATGTTTGAAATTAAATAAAGAAATGCGACAAACATCTAATCTAAGTCCTATCTAGGAAGGAGACTACAAAAGGGTTGTCAGTCTATCGTCATCTTTGCGGTCTAGAGGACCGGTCTCTTCACACAATCCCCAAAGCTCACTCTAAACCCAAGCATCTACTTGGGGTCGGCGCCCTTAGTACATGAGATACATATCGACACCAAATCAAGTGTTAGGCCAAAAGAGCCTAGTGAGTTGTACCAACATATCCATACATAAAAACTTCGTAGTATAACATGCGGAATATGTAAGAGTATATAGGTATATGACACAAATAAAGCATGAATTTACGGTTTATCTTTATTCTTTGGAAACAGTGGGAGCGACCCACTTCCACCAACCAATGCCCCTACACTCGTTAGTTCCAAACACCTCGATGCCTTATCCCATGGCACCATCAACCGAGGCCCACGCACCTCGGAGCAACCCGAGGGCCAGCGACATAAGTGCGTACCTATTTCAGTACCTCCCAAGACTGTTTGGTGTGGAAACATTGCGTTGGATCGTCCATTTCATTTTCATAGTAATTTACTACCATGTAGTTCGGTTCAAGGTTTCTTTTCCCCATAGTCTTTAGACCTCTAAGCAACTTGGTAATCCATACCTCAACGTTTCATTTCCATATGTGTGACCATGGTTTCATTACCGATATATCTATCACATATAAGTGTAACAATTTACCAATGTATACATACGATGAACGAAGCTCATTTAGTACAAATACTCGTCTAACAATTATATTTGACCATATTAGCAAGTATTCACAAACCTAACATTCCAAGACATTCATAATAGCATATAAGGACCACAAGTGATATGTACTCAGTTTTTACAAAATAGGTTTAGTAACTCACCTTAGGGTTTGAAACTAAAACCCCCAAATCCAAGATTTAGGTTGAAATTTAGAGAAACCTAAAATCAAGTAAATCGGAACCCTAGGTTAGTTCATAACTCCTAACACATAGATTAAAACAAACCAACAAGGTTTAGATGAGCTCACCTAGTAGGATCTTGAGCAAACCCTAGAAATGGAGGAAACCTTTCAACAATGGAGGTTTGAAGGTGAGAGGTGGAGAAGATGAAGATGAAGGAGATCTAGCTACCCAAATCTTACTATCTTGATGTATCAATCCATCATTGTAGTCTTGAAGAGCTTGGAAAATGGAGAATGTAGGAAGAAAAATCGGCTAAAACGAAGTTGAGGTGAGAAAGTTAAGCCAAAATGAAGGAAGGAAGGTATTTAACTCGACCAGGCCTGACAGCCTCTTAGCGATCGCTAAGCATCAAATTCAGCAAACAGGAACATTTTCTTCATGGCCTTAGCGATCGCTAGAACAATTCCTTAGCGATCGCTAAGGTGCTGTGTCGGGTGAAATTTTGTTTTGGCCATAACTTCTTCGTTAGAGCTCCGATTTCGATTCTGAAAGAACCGTTGGACTCGTAATTGAATTTCCTAACACAGTAGACCACAAAATACAAGATTTGGTCCACAATTATAAATCTTATAATTTCATTAAAGAGTCATTATTACAACCGAAAATTACGGGTGTTACAATTCTCCCCACCTAGATAAAATTTCGTCCCCGAAATTTGCTACTCCTAAAGTGAATAACCGTGGGTATCTCTGTTTCATGTCTTCCTCGGCATCCCACGTGACATTAGCACCACATTGGTGCTTCCACTGAACCTTGACCATCGTCACTTCCTTATGGTGTAGCTTCTTCATCTTCCTTTCTAAAATGGCTTCCGTCTCTTCCACACATCGGTTACCGGTGTCCACTCGAATTTCCGACAAGGGAATGATGCTTTCCTCTTCGGCTAGGCACTTTCGCAAGTAACACACGTGAAAGGTGGGATGTATCCCATCCATTTTGGGTGGTAGCTTTAATCGATAAGCTTGTAGTCCGACCTTCTCCAAAATGGTAAACGGCCCTAGGAAGCGTGGGCTAAGTTTCCCCCGTTTTCCAAACCGTATGATACCCTTCCAAGGGCACACTTTCAACATCACGCGGTCTCCCACTTGGAAGTCTATGAGACAGCGTTTCTTGTCGGCATAGCTCTTTTGACGGTCTTGGGCGGCCTTCAAGCGTTCGCGGATGCCCTTCACCTTATCTACCGTCTCTTGGATGATTTCGGGTCCCGCAAATTGCTTCTCCCCCGCTTCTAGCCAACACGTAGGTGTTCTACACTTCCGTCCGTACAACGCTTCAAATGGTGCCATCCCGATGCTAGAGTGGAAACTGTTGTTGTAAGCAAACTCCACCAATGGTAGGTGTGTGTCCGAATTTCCACCAAAGTCGATGACACAAGATCGTAACATATCTTCTAGTGTCTGGATCGTCCTTTTGCTTTGCTCGTCGGTTTGTGGGTGATACGCGGTGCTCAACTTGAGTTTCGTTCCCAAGCCTTCTTGCAATCCATCCCAAAATCTGGAAGTAAATCGGTTATCTCTATCCGTCACGATCAATAAGGGTACTTAATGCCTCCTCACCACTTCATCTATGTAAAGCTTGGCCAATTTGTCCATGGGTAAGGTCTCGCGCATCTCTAGAAAGTGTGCACTCTTCGTGAGTCGGTCCACTATCACCCAAATGGTGTCGTGACCCCTTAAGGTTCTCGGTAGCTTGGTCACAAAGTCCATCGTGATGTGCTCCCACTTCCATTCCGGGATCTCCAAGGTTGTAAGCTACCATAAGGCTTTTGGTGTTCCGCCTTAACTTGGAGACACGTAACGCACTTCTCGACGTAGCTCGCCACATCAAGCTTCATAACTGGCCACCAATAGTTTGTCTTCAAGTCCCGATACATTTTGGTGCTCCCGGGGTGTATCGAATACTTTGACTTGTGAGCCTCATCCAAAAGTAACTCCCGATTACCACCAACCTTTGGCACCTAAATTCGACCTTGAAACAGTTTAAGTCTGCGACTATCTTCAGTCAAAAACTCCCTTTGCCTCACCATCACCTCATCTTTCAGGTTTTCTTCTCGGAGAGCTTCCGTTTGACTAGCCTTGGTCTTTTCCAACAAGCTCGACACCACGCTAATCCGGTTGAGGGTTACACCAATCCCATCACCATGGTTCTTGCGGCTCAAGGCGTCGGCAACCACGTTCGCCTTACCGGGATGGTATAATAAGTCGCAATCATAGTCCTTTAGTAGCTTGAGCCATCTTCTTCGTCGCATGTTGAGTTCCTTTTGATCAAAAATGTGTTGGAGACTCTTGTGATCGGTGAAGAGGGTACACTTCGTTCTGTAGAGATAATGCCGCCACAACTTCAAAGCAAACACTACCGCCGTCAACTCCAAATCATGGATCGGGTAGTTCCTTTCGTGATCCTTCAATTGACGAGAGGCGTAAGAAATCACCTTGCCTCTTTGCATGAGCACGCATCCGAGTCCCATCTTCGATGCGTCGCTATAGACTACGAAGTCTTCCGTCCCGTCCGGTAACGCCAAAACTGGTGCTTGGCATAGTTTCTCCTTGAGCGTCCGAAAGACTTCCTCTTGTTTGTCGGTCCATAGGAATTTGGCGTTCTTCTTTGTCAACACCGTAAGTGACGAAATTTTTTTTGAGAAGTCTTGAATAAATCTTCGGTAATAACCCGCCAAGCCTAGAAAGCTCCTTATTTCCGATGGGTTCGTCGGCGACTTCCAACTCATCATGGCCTCGATCTTTGCGGGGTCTACTTTGATCCCATCCCGCAACACCACATGGCCCAAAAATTGAACTTCGTGGAGCCAAAATTCGCACTTGGAGAACTTGGTGTACAACTTTTCGTCTCTAAGCACCTTTAACACTTCTCGCAAGTGTCGTTCATGATCGGCTTTGTCCTTGGAGTAGACCAAGATGTCGTCGATAAAAACTATTACCGATTTATCCAGAAACGGTCTACACACTCGGTTCATTAAATACATGAACACCGCCGGTGCGTTGGTCAAACCGAACGGCATCACAAGAACTCGTAGTGCCCGTATCTCGTCCGGAAAGCGGTCTTTGGTATGTCATCCTCTTTCACTCTCACTTGATGATACCTGGACCGAAGGTCGATCTTTGAAAAGCACCAGGCACCTTGAAGTTGGTCGAAAAGATTGTCGATCCGAGGCAAGGGGTATCGATTCTTTACCGTTACTTTATTTAGTTCACGGTAGTCGATGCACATCCGCATTGAGCCGTCTTTCTTTTTGATGAAAAGAACCGGCGCTCCCCACGGTGACGAACTTGGTTGGATGAACCCCTTCTCCGAAAGCTCTTGTAGTTGCGTCATCATCTCTCTCATCTCGGTCGAAGCCAAACGGTACGGAGCGCGTGCTATCGGAGCCGCCCCCGGTTTGAGGTCGATGTGAAATTCCACATGTCGTTCCGGAGGTAATCCGGGTAAATCTTCCGGAAAAAAACGTCCGGAAATTCGCGTACCACGTCGACATCGGCTACCCCTTTCTTTTCTAACTTAGTGTCGATGACATAAGCTAGATACGAAGTGCATCCCTTAGCTAGGCACTTCCTTGCCTTTACCATCGAGATGGTCGTGTTAGTGCCCTTCATCCTATCGCCGTACACGGTGACCATCTCCCCTCGTGGTGTTGGTATGGTGACCATCTTTTTGCCGCACCCGATATTGGCATCGTGAGCGCACAACCAATCAATCTCTAGAACTACATCGAAACTCCTAATACTCATGGGTATGAGAGTTGCGGAGAAAGGTTCTCCATCTAGTTCTATCGTGCACCCCTCAAAGCAATCCCGAACAGTCACAATGAACCCACCCGCTACTTCTACTACTAAGGCATCAGATAAGGGAGTGGTGGGCATAGTGAAATTCCTACCTAAGGATTCATTTACAAAAGAGCGTTCGGCACCCGTATCAAAGAGAATAAGTGCAGGTAGGTAGTTGACGAGAAACGTACCCGATACAAGATTGGATGCCTCCCTCGCCTCCCCGGCAGTCATCTGGAAAGCTCGGCTCGTCACCTTCGGCGGATTTTCTCCCTTTGCAACCGATCCGCATGTAGTAACCTTTGCAATTCTGACCGCTGATCTCATCTCGGCCGGTAGTCCACGTGATTAAGCCTTTATCTTCGCCTTCTCGTCGGGAGCCAAGTGTTCCACCATTCCCAACTTCTCTAAAAACTCCTTCGCATAGTACGAAACAGGAGAATTGCCCTTTTTCATCTCTCGGAACTCCTCCTCGATCTTGTCAAAGGCTTTCTCGCTACAATACTTCTCGAGATTCTTCTTCTTGAAATCGGCCCACGAGAGCCTACCAAAATCTCCGGTGTGAGAGAGGAACGGGTCAAGTTCCACCATGTTAAGGCCTCGCCCTTAAGAAGGTGTGAAGCGAACTTGACTCGTTGGGAGTCATCGCGCTCGCTCGCCTCAAAGGCCATCTCCATCTCACGAAGCCAATACAAGCACGTTATTGGCTCATTACACCCACGGAACTCCAGTGGCTTGCATCCCAAAAAGTTCTTATAAGAACACCCCTTTGCCTTCGCTTTCTCCTTTTCCCCGGTAACCCGTGTCTCCTCGGTGACCACCATTACCGCCGCATCCCCCGACACAATACCGGCGTTCTCTCCCACCGCCTCGTGGCGACGGTGACTAGCGTCTCGCTCCTCCAACATTCTTACGAAGGATTCTTGTTGTTTGTTCATGGCCTCAATCACGGCCTTCATCACGTTATCGAACATCCTTGTCTTTGGAGTCACCTCGGTTAGTACCGGGTTTGGATCTTCGAGATTGACCCTTGGAACGTGCTCCGTTCCCCCACCTAGGATATGGGGTCTCGGTGGACTCTCGACTGCACCGATTCGGTCATGTTGGCCGGCGGTTGAAGCGGTTAACTCGGGCGGTCCTCTCGCGGCACCCGTCTGACTATGAGTGTTCGCCATAACAATCTGCTACACATACGTACGAGAATAGGATAAGAATAGACTAATTTACCTATGTAACATTTATCATCCTCATAACAATAGTTATTAAAAAACACTCGCGTAACAATACATTCATAGATCAGTAGCTAAGTGATTTATGAACAGATCATACATAAGGATTTTCGTCACCATCATTATAATTCCGATCAATGTGATCTCGTAAATCCTATCACTCTCCCCACCTAAGATTCTACCCAAGGTAGGTGGCGTGCATACTAATTTGCTAAGTCTAAGTCTAGGTACCCTATGGTTATTACCTAGTTCGCTTAGACTAAAGCTCTGATACCAACTTGTAACACCCCAAAATTTGGAGTAACCAAAAACTTTCATTTAAGAAAGAATGTCAGTACAATTATACGCCAAGGCGTGAGCTCTTCCCAAAAACAGGGGTATAAGTAGTGTGTAATTACAATGTTTGAAATTAAATAAAGAAATGCGACAACCATCTAGTCTAAGTCCTATCTAGGAAGGAGACTACAAAAGGGTTGTCAGTCTATCGTCATCTTTGCGGTCTAGAGGACCGGTCTCTTCACACAATCCCCCAAGCTCACTCTAAACCTAAGCATCTACTTGGGGCCGGCGCCCTTAGTACCTGAGATACTTATCGACACCAAATCAAATGTTAGGCCAAAAGAGCCTAGTGAGTTGTACCAACATATCCATACATAAAAACTTCGTAGTATAACATGCGGAATATGTAAGAGTATATAGGTATAGGACACAAATAAAGCATGCATTTACGGTTTATCTTTATTCTTTGGAAATAGTGGGAGCGACCCACTTCCACCAACCAATGCCCCTACACTCGTTAGTTCCAAACACCTCGATGCCTTATCCCATGGCACCATCAACCGAGGCCCGTGCACCTCGGAGCAACCTGAGGGCCGGCGACACAGGTGCGTACCTATTTCAGTACCTCCCAAGACTGTTTGGTGTGGAAACATTGTGTTGGATCGTCCATTTCATTTTCATAGTAATTTACTACCATATAGTTCGGTTCAAGGGTTCTTTTCCCCATAGAGTCTTTAGACCTCTAAGCAACTTGGTAATCCATACCTCAACGTTTCATTTCCATATGTGTGACCATGGTTTCATTACCGATATATCTATCACATATAAGTGTAACAATTTACCAATGTATACATACGATGAACGAAGCTCATTTAGTACAAATACTCGTCTAACAATTATATTTGACCATATTAGCAAGTATTCACAAACCTAACATTTCCAAGACATTCATAATAGCATATAAGGACCACAACTGATATGTACTCAGTTTTTACAAAATAGGTTTAGTAACTTACCTTAGGGTTTGTAACTAAAACCCCCAAATCCAAGATTTAGGTTGAAATTGAGAGAAACCTAAAATCAAGTAAATCGGAACCCTAGGTTAGTTAATAACTCCTAACACATATATTAAAACAACCCAACAAGGTTTAGATGAGCTCACCTAGTAGGATCTTGAGCAAACCCTAGAAATGGAGGAAACCTTTCAACAATGGAGGTTTGAAGGTGAGAGGTGGAGAAGATGAAGATGAAGGAGATCTAGCTACCCAAATCTTACTATCTTGATGTATCAATCCATCCTTGTAGTCTTGAAGAGCTTGAAAAATGGAGATTGTAGGAAGAAAAATCGGCTAAAACGGAGTTGAGATGAGAAAGTTATGCCAAAATGAAGGAAGGAAGGTATTTAACTCGATTAGGCCTGACAGCCTCTTAGGGATCGCTAAGAGGAATGCTTAGCGATCGCTAAGCATCAAATTCAGCAAACAGGAACATTTTCTTCATGGCCTTAGCGATCGCTAGAACAATTCCTTAGCGATCGCTAAGGTGCTGTGTCGGGTGAAATTTTGTTTTGGCCATAACTTCTTCGTTAGAGCTCCCATTTCGATTCTGAAAGAACCATTGGACTCGTAATTGAATTTCCTAACACACTAGACCACAAAATACAAGATTTGGTCCACAATTCTAAATCTTATAATTTCATTAAAGAGTCATTATTACAACCGAAAATTACGGGTGTTACATGCCAACTCAATTTTTTCTCTTTCTTACCCTTTTTACCCTAAAATGTAGTACCACTCTCCTAACCTTTACCCCACTTATATATATATATAAGAGAAAGAGAAAAAGAAGGAGAGTGAAGGGAGGAAGGAGTCGAGACCGAGCGGGTTTGGGAAACCAGAGGGTACCTGTTGGGTGCAAGGCGAGGGCCTCGTACTAGCTGTGGCATTCTACAACGCATCAGCCGCAAGCGAGCCCGAAAGAAAGCTCACAGGCGGTACACCCATCCTAAGGGAGTATGGATAGAATAGTCCATATATATATGTATGTATAGACACACACACACACACACACATATATATTCCCCCCCAAGAACCTATCAGTTTAACGTCTCTTAGACAAACAAATTTATCGAGGAAAAACATTTATGTAATGCCCGTATCCCAAAGTTATGAATTCTTAACTGTCGTTGACGTGATTAAGTTAATTTGGAATGGTTATGCTGTTTTTAGGAGTGGAAGGACCGTTTTCTCAAACTTGTAAGTTAAAGGTTAGTGGAGGCATGTATAAATAAAGGAAGTAAGCCTCAAACCTATTTTTTGGGGAGTTAGTCGATTTTAGAGAAGAGAGAAAGAGGGCTTGTGGCGATTTTGGAGAAAATGGAAGCAGGAGACATGGATTTCGAAGGTTGCCATTGACTAATCGAATTGGTGATCGTGTGAATCGCGTAAGGTATGAACTTTTCTTTGTGTTGTTACGAAAGGGTTAAGTTGGGAGTTAGGGTTAGATGTTTATGTCGAAGAGGTGTATAAACACCCAATTGGGTGATTAGGAGTAGCAATTATGTGTTTTTGTTGTTATTTATTGATTAAGGACAGTGTAAAAGCGTGTAATTGGTCAAAATTCGTGGATTTGGAGTTGGGAGATGAAACCCTCGATTTTCAGTTGTAACCCGCGTGAGGGTAGTGAGCTGCGAGCATCCGCGGGTAGTCGGTGGGTAAGAACCCACGGATAACCCGCCGATTGCTCTAGATGGTTTTTCCACTTTAAGCAATCACGTTGGTTTGGGGTTTTCTTGTTTATACTCCCCCAAGGGATGATGAAATAGACTATTTGGTGAAGTTTGGGAGAAATTGGATTAGTGTAGCTAAGTCATTTCGGTAAGAGGGGCTGGGTTAGACTTTTAAACTTATGTTGGGTTACGTTTTGATATGTTGTGCATGTAAATGATATAGGTGGCCCTCCCTGAGCTTATTACGTACAAAAGTGTGTGTGGGACTAGTCAACTAGCAGGTGAGTACTCTATCTGTACCTTATATGGTTATGTATGTGTAATTGATATGCATGTGTGGTTATAGTCTAGCATGATATTGGATATGATAGTACCTATGGTGATGTTTATTACCCCTAGGAAAGATATTATGGATAAAGAGGTCTCGTACCAGTGTCATTGTTCACTAAGTGTAAAACTTACCCATTGTTGTTTACTCTTTTTAGTGACAGTTAATTCTTCAAATATTAAGAGAAAGGATACCGTATGAAGCTCCGGGGTCCAGCAGCTCAGTAACATGTTGTCTAAATGGAGATTTCAAGAGGATATTGTTGTTTCTGAATTAACATCATGAGTAATTCTTATGCACGTTTTCTAAGGGATTGTTTGGACAAAATGGATGTTTTCTTTTACCTTATGGATATTATAACTCTTTCTTTTGGAGAAGACAAGTTAGTTTTGGTTAAATTGTTACAATGGTTTTTTGGAGCTTCCGCTTATTTTGATTGATTTTCATTAATATTATGTTTTCAATGAAATGAGGTGCTACAATTTAACTCATATATTACTTAATGGAAAACAATTACCTCCTATATTGATTTGAAAAACGCCCAATATTATCAAAATCAAGTCAATATAGTAAAAGAAAATAGAATTAAACTAAATCCAACTAGATAAAAGGTGTGTACAATATGGTTTAAAATCTGCCCGACTAAAAATTGAGTTTGATTTGGTCCGTTTAAAAACAATGAGAATATAAAAATAATTATGTGTTTTTAGGTGAAAGCATATTATCAAAAAGAAAATAAAAATAATATTTATGTGTTTTCATGTGGTTGAGAAGTTAATAACATGAAAAGTAAGACATGGTTGTGTGAGTTTGTAACATGCAAATATAAAACTAAACTCTTTTTTATTTATACTTTATTTGTTTTATTTATAATTTTTTATAAAGAGAGAATATGAAATAAGAGTAAAAAGGCTTGATTGCTCCAACACTAGATGAATTTTTTTAGGGTGTCTATAAATAATTAGTTATTTTTATAATAAACTTTCAGTGGTAATTTGTAATCTTATATGTCTCATAAAAATGTGTTGGCTTGACATAAACCAATCGTAAAATATTACAATAATTTGTTTGTCATTGTTAAACGTCCTAACAAGTGTTTTAAAACACTTTAAAATAAAGTATTACATTAGTTATTTTTATGGCATCATTTGGAGATTAAATCATGTTTCCTGTTTTCATTATTGTTAAAAATTACAATTGTTGTTCTTGTGGTTTTGAAATAGTGCTTTTCGGTTCTATAGTTTGTAATTCATTGCTATTTTCTCCTTATGGTTTACAAATCTTTGTTGTTTTGTTTCATGTATTTAGTGATAGGAATTACCATAGAAAAAAAAGTCGATAAATTACAAATGAAATACACAACAATCTTAATTTTTAAACCACGTAAGAAAATAGAGTTAGAGTAATTGTGTTTTTTGGTCTCTATAATGTGTTGGAAAATTTATTTTTGTTATTATGATTTCTTACAATAAGTTTTAGTTTTGTCTTTATGATTTAAATTTGATTTTATTATTTGTCTTTGTAATTCATTTAGATTTTAATCCCTCGTCTTAAAATATACTAACTAGCCTGAAGAATAAAAATAAAAATAAATTGCAAACAATAAAAACGAAAATAGCAGATTTGAGGTTACATTGACAAAATTCGTAATTTTTATCTACTAAAATTGTTAACAAATCACAAGGACTAAAATTGTAATTTAGGTATAAATAATAGAAGGGGGTTTGTTATAAATCAGAATAACGACAAAAATATGGTCAAAGGAGGTTGAGGGAGGCCCTGACCAACTTTTTTCAATTTTCTGTTTTCCCTCACACCACTTTTATTTTTAAGTATTTTTTTTTTCAAAGTAACCTTTTTACTCTTTATCTTATTTTGCAATTCATTTATAGCTATATATATTCATCTATAAAATATATTATAATGTAATATCGTGTAATTCATCTATAAAATCTAATTAAGAAATACATACTTATATATTTTATTTTTATTCATATTTAAATTATTTAACCTATAAATTCAAATGAATTATATATAAACTAGTTATCCGATTTCCATATAAACTTTTAACTGATAAATATATGAAGCAAATGATTTACCATATTACATTTAAAAAAAACATTTATAGCTTTGATTGCAAAACAGAAGATCACCTTAACTTTTGATTATTTGATCCAAAAGCTAGAATCAATATTTTATTACATACATAGAGAGAGGGGAAGTTCAAATGTGAACTCATCTTACATTCTGAACGTGATAACCAACAAAATCTTGTCACGTGGTAATCTGAATTTTATTAAGTGTGAATAGAACTTTATTCATTCAATTTGAATATTCATGTTTTATTCAGACTGAATACAAGCTTTATTAAGTATGAATAAAACATGAATATTGTCACATAGCGGAATACTAGTGGTCCTCACGTTAACAATGAAAGATTAGTTCACATTTGAACTTGATCATATATATATATATATATATGTTCAAATAAGAACGATAACTTTTTAAGAAAATGTTAGGTCGATTCTCAACCACTCATTCGGTCAATAAATGCGGCTTTGACCAAGTCACCATTCTTTAATCATCTCCACCCTCCATGAATCGTGTTGATTCTCCGTGATCGCGTCCACCATAACTGGAAAATGTGTGGCTGAGAAGCGTCCTCACGTTTTCTTAAATTGACATCATTCTCGTATGAACTCACCTCTCTACCTCCCTCTCTCTCTCTCTATATATATATATATTGAACAGAAAATAACTCACACACACGTTCTAACACGAAGCAAACAAAGTACTCGGGATCCATACAGACACCCAACTAATCCTCGACGATTAGGGATCGACCCGAAAGCCAACCCATGCTCACGGCTTACTCCATTTATTGAATCCGGATAGGCAAGAAGCTCATCTATTGTATCTTTCCAAGGATGTTACCGACGACTAAGCTAATTAATAATTTATAAGTAATATATTAATAACTCATACACCAAATTATAATCACCGTATTTTTTATAAGTAATTTAGAAATATAGCCTGAATTTATTTAGAGGGCGGACTTCAAAATTTTCAATTAATCAAAATTTACTTTTTATTGGATTTTGCAAACAACAATTTATTTATGAGAATTTTGAATTATTACCTTTTTCAACCTAATAATAATTAAATAATACATTTTTATTTTACATTTACATTTACACAAACATACACACACAGAATTGATGCATCTGTGAAAATTTCCACACAGTTTCTGGGTTTCGGTGTGTGTAAATTTTGCTCTCAAATTCCCCCATTTTCATTGGAAAACGGTAATGCTCTCTTCAAAATTAGGGTTTCATTTTGCTTGATTTCAATTTCTAGGGTTTTGATTTCTTATTTGTTTTGCAGTTGAAGCAAATACCAAAGTTGGAACTCTGTAAGTAGTAGTTCTTTTTTTCGAGTTTATATTTTTGGATTATGAAGATATAATGTAGAATGATTCTTTTGCTAATTATAGTTAAATTTCGGTTTTCTGTTTTGATTATTATGCTATTTTTGTAATTAATCTAAGTTTTGACTGTTAAGGCCTAATTTTCAGAAAAAAAATATGCATTTAATTTAGTGGATTTGTTACTTTCGATTTTACTCCATGATCACTTTTGTGTTTCTTAGATTTGTTGGATGATTCTTTAAATTTGTTACTTTCTTTTAGTTTTTTAATTTTTAATTTTTTACTCTTTATGGAATATAGTTTATTTTTCTGATTTGTTGAATCTAAGTTTGAGTCCAATTTTGAATTTCCAGATTGATTTAAGTTTTTCAGCAGAAAAATCTGGTAACAAATTTGTGACATCTTAAATATCTGAATTTTAATATGTTTTGAGTTTTATTTCTGTCATTCCTAATTAAATATTGCTTGGATTACATCTTGAAATTGGAATGCTTAGAAGAGCAAGGTAATTTCAATATATATGTTTTCTTTTCTGTTGCATACTGTTTATTAGTCTTCCTTCTTCTTCCCTTTTTGCTCACAAGTTTGTTTTGGCTTGGTTTGGTTTATATATGCATCAAGTTCATTTATGCCCTTCACTTGTGATTGGTTACAGTTCGATCCAACTACGAATGTTTTTTTTGGTTGCGGAAATGATTTAACTTTGTCATGTTTGTTTTTGTTATTTTCTAATGTTTGTAACTTTTAATAGTTCTTAAGGTTTAAAAACTTTAATGTTTATTCCATTAAGAGTCATTTTGGATTTGGATACTTTACATATTCACATATGAATAATTTTCGCTTAATTGAATTTGATATTATTCGAATTCAGTCAATATCCAACAAATCCCAAATTAGAGGTCCAGTTTTAACATCCCCTGAATTCAAATTTGTATTTATATTTGGTAAATGGTAATAGAATTTCAAATATAGATTCCGCTGATTAACATTCTTTTGTAAGCCTAATTCTTTTTTTTGTATATAAAGGAATTTAAATTGCATTAATCTATAAAAATACTATTACAATAGAAAATGTTTTGAGCTAAAATACAGAAAACCATCAATGGATTTTGAAGTGTTGTAGGTTTATGATTTAAAAATCAACAAAGGAGGAGTAACTTTTAATTTCTTAAGTTTTTTGTTATTTTGCATAGAAGCTTTTCCGATCATCATGGATTCAAGGGAAAATATGATGCCGGCAGTAGAAACAATAGCACCCGAGGCTCCAACGAGCTATCAATTGGCTCCAAGGAATGATAGCTCTAACTCTAACCTGCTCATTGGACCACCGGGATTTTCACCAATGAGTGGTGGAATACCGAGTTCTTTGATAAAGAAAAAGAGGGGTAGGCCAAGGAAGTATGGCCCGGATGGCGTAGTTGCTGGTGGAGGTGAAAGTGCTCGCACATTATCACCAATTCCCATCTCCGCCTCTGCTCCGCCAGCCTCTGCCACGTATTCCGATATAAAATTTGGTGAAGGGGAAGGAAGCAGTGGGGGGTATATGGTTGAGAAGAAGAAGAAAGGGAAAATGAATTCTTCAGAGACCAAGCCAAAGCTTGCTTATGGGAGTACAAACTTGGGTAATGTTTTTATCTACTTAAGATTCAAATGTGTCCGTAAAATCAAATTATTTTGCTTTTTGACTTGAATAAATTATCTGAATAACACACACACACACACACACACACTTATTGTGTGCTTGATGTCTAGATTTGCCGAGTTCTAATGCATAACTTAGCTTGACATTTGGGTTGTATATGGGCATGATGCTTCACTATTGGTTTTGAACATTCTCATTTTCATTTTGTGGGTAGGACCTAAGATTTTTTTTGAAGCATGCAAGCAGCCAAAATGAAAGGGGTTGTGTAAAATTCTTATTATAGATATGGTCAATTGGAGTGTGCCAAATACTACCTCCATTAGTGCAATCTAAGTTAGAGATATATTTGGATTGTTTGATGATAGTTTTAGTACTTCCAAAATACAAAATTGATATCATATTTTGTTAATTTTACTAATTTATCACAAAAGGTATCAGTTTAATACTTTGGAGGACCTATGATCAAATTTAATGTCCACATGTTCAGATTCTTTGAGTTCAAAAGTAGCATGTTCCGAATAAAAAAAGTGACTTTGTTAGAACATCTCCAACGATTCCAAAAATTCTCTAAAATGGAGAATCAACTTTAAAATCTCTAAATGAATTTACCTTCATCTCCAATTGGCTTCTCCATTTTGTAGATTAAACATTGATTATTTTTATATTATTAAAATTTTACATACACTTAATAAAATATTCTTTCTCTCTCTCTCTTGTACATTTTATTTCAAAGTTTCTTATTGGTGGGAATATATAAAAAAATATTTCTCTAACATGGCAATCATTTTTTGGGAGTCCTCTGAATTTAGAGAATTTCACACTCTCTCCTACTTTATCTATTTTTGGAAAAAGGGTTTTTGGAGAATCTATCGGAGCAAAAAACTTGCCCAAAATCTCTATTTGCTCCAATTTGGAGAATCTGTTGGAGATGTACTTAGAGATTCACATGAATATGTAAGTCATGGTTCATTAGATATTTAACTTATAGTCAATCACTTCCATTGATATACCCTTAAGTCATTTGTTACACTTTTCATGTAAAGGAACGGGTAGGCATTAGTCCATGAAGACGTGCTTATTGACACCATTTTCGCTATTCATTATACTATTATAGTTAGGCTCTAAATTTTTTTGTTCTTTTTTCGCATCAACCTATGTAACATTAATATTTGCAACCGTAGGTGACAAGATTTCATCTGGTGGAAGTTTTACCCCTCACATGGTCACTGTTAACCCTGGAGAGGTATGTTTAGTTGAAATATAAACGACAAATCTCTTTGAAAAACCATTGTTGCCTTGGCTATTTCTGTATGAGACTATGAGAAGCAAATTTGTCATCAAATTCTACTCTTCTTTCATGTGTTTTGAGTTCAATCATGTTCCAATTCTCGTTCTGCATGACAATACTTCAGCTTTGTTTTTTGTTTACATCATTCCGTTGTTACTTGTATTTTTTTCCCGTATAAAGAAAGTGGACACGAAGACCTTATATAGGTCAGGTTAGGGGAAAATCGCAAAAATGAAAAACTAAGGAACCCATTGTTAATCTTTCTTGTGGACTATATGCACATGTGCATAAGAGTAATTGGTATTATGACGTACACATGCAATTGTGCATAACATGCAGACGTGCAACTGTGCATTACAATTTACACGCAAGTAATTTGTAACATACGCACTTGCAACTGTGCATAACATACAAGTAATTTGTAACATGAACACGTGCATATGCATTTTTATGCACATGTGCGTATCGTAGATGAACCGTTACCAGAGTGCCCCTCAGTTTTTCATTTTTTTTGGTTCCCCCCTCTCCCTCTATATGTATATATATATATATATATATATATATGTATCTATATCTAGAGGAAAGTTCAAATGTGAACCACTTTTTGGTTGTGAACGTGAGAACAGCCGAGAGCGCGACACGTGGCGGCTTTGAGTGTGGTCCCCCCCTTTAATTCAATGCCCTCCCATGAATCGCGCCTAGTCATCCGCCGTGGATCTGACGTGGTGCCTAGTCATCTGCCCCTCTATATCTATATCTATATCTATATCTATATCTATATATATATAAAAGAAAGAGCAAGTTTTATCCTTTCTTTTCACACACTTTACATTCATCGTTCTTCTCTTTGAGGTAGATGCCACTGTGTACATCCCACCTTCCCTAGGTGCCAATTCAGGTGGGATGTACTGGGTTTGTGTGGTTTGGTTTGGTTTAGAATATAAATATAAATTGTATGATCTTTGATCATTATTTATGAAACTCTTTCTTTCATCTACAAATTGACAACTACGTTTACCATAAAGAATAAATTAAATAAAATCTAATTTAAACATTTATACTAAAAGAAATAGTAAATCACATAACCTTTGCTTTTGAATGATTGTGATTCATCAGGATGTTACCTCTAAAATCATTTCGTTTACAAAAGATGGGCCGCGGTCAATATGCATTCTCTCTGCCCTTGGTGTAATTTCACATGTGACTCTGCGACATGCCAGTTCGTCTGGAGGCACCGTAACATATGAGGTGTGAAACGTAATTTTATTCATTTTTTGGAAACCATTATTTCGTTATTTAACTTGATATTGTCGTACTTTCTTGTAGGGAAGATTTGAAATTCTGTCGTTATCTGGTTCTTTCACACCGGAGGTCGGAGGAGTATTATCCCAAGAAAGTAAAATGAGCATAGCGTTATCCAGCCCCGATGGACGCGTGGTTGGGGGTCAACTTGGAGGACTTCTTACGGCTGCTGGTCCTGTTCAGGTATGTCCTTGTTCTTTTGATTTTGACCTCTTTAACTACCATAAATCGAGGGTAGAATAGGTACAAATTGATTTTGGAGGTCAAATGAACGACAATTTGAACCTAAAAAATGCTACTCCATTCGTCCTAAATAAATGCCCACAATGAAAAAGACAGCTGAATTTTAGAAATGTGTAATTGTTAACCTTTTTAATTTACTAAATGACTATTTTACCCTTGATAGCAGATGGAGTAATGAGTTTCTCCGTGTCAGAATAAAGGGTAGAACTGGAAAGTAGGCATTTACGTTTGAAAGTGGACACTTGTTCTGAGACAAATTAGAACTTATTCTGGTACGGACGGAGTCAAAAAATCGCAAGACCTTGATCATTTTTTATGGTCAACATTTTTTTTCGGTCGGTGACATAAGTATGGATCTTTAGATGGTAGAGTAATGGGTCACTTGTCTTGATCAAATGTCTCGTATAATCTCTATAAAACATGGGGCATAGTTGAAAATAGCCGTCTACTTTCCAATTCTACCCTTAAGTATAAGATCGGAGAAATCTATCACTCCCTCTGCTATCAAGGGTAAAATCGTCATTTATTTAACTAAAAAAATGTGATTGTTACACATTTCCAATACCGTGTCTTTTTCGTTGTGGACATTTATCTTGGGACATAGGGAGGTAATTCCTTTTCCTCATCATCAAAATATAGAAAATGGATTTATTATTTTTCTTACCATTCCCTGGTGTCGTGTTTGTGTCAGGTTGTCGTGGCCAGTTTTCTACCAAACATAGGTAGTCCAATCGAGCCAAAACCGAAAAAGTCAAAGACCATGGTCAAACCGTCCTCACCCACACCGGGCCCCACCGAACCGCATGCCACCAACATAGACCAGCCGAAGTTCAAGGAAAACGTCCATGATGGTTCGACCGCTACCCGTAACTTCCAACTCGAGAACTGCACGGTACACGACTGGAGAAGAGCGGCTACGGACATGAATGTGTCGTTGAGCGAAGATTAAAATGTGGTATGCAATCTTCTTGTTCTATAACTTGGGGGGTTCATTTTTCAACTGATTTTTAGGAATATTTGAGACTAATTAGTTAACAAGAATCTTTGGGATAGAAAATGTTGTAGTAATGTTGTTGGTTTTTCTTACAAGTCAAAGTAAAAGTCAAAGGGTAGGAGTTGTTGTTGGTTTGTATTCTTGTTGAATGCTTATTTCTTGAACCACTTTAGGAATCAATAGGAAAGAGTTACTGACATCCTTGTTGCTTGCTGCTTTATGTACTTCAATTTTCATAAAAGTCAAAGTCAAAGTCAAAGGGGAGTGGTTTTTGACATTGATATCTTTTTGGGGGGAAGATTGGACCATGTTGATCTCCTCTTAACCATTTTGTTCTCATTTTTACAAAAATAACCAACGGTTCCATTAAACTGCCTAAAACGGAAAAACGGATGCGGGTAAAAAGACAAAAAAAAATCAACTGAGATCCGCTAAAACGGGATCCAGGTCCATCAAAAAACTTGGTTTTTTTTTTGTTGGGTCCGTTTTTAGCAAATCTTTGTTTTTGTAAAAATAAGAAGAAAATGATTAGAAGATCAATATTGATGTAGGATATGGCTAGAACGACCGGTAGTTTTTTTTTTTTTTTTGGTTGATGAAAATGCAATGTATTTTGGCATATGATTCTTATTTTGGGCTATGTACTTTTTATAGCATCAATTTTCAAATATTTGATTAAAGTACGTTGTATAATGTTGGTATCATACGAAAATACTTAGCATTTTCTCTGTGTATTATTCTTATGTGTAAACCAGGCATCTAAATATTTGAGATGCTGGTTTGTAAATATGTTACATGAAATAAGAATTAGATCAAAATTTGCAATTCACCCATAATTTTTACCGTTTGATGTGATGTGACTTTTGATAGTTAAACCTTAGTTATTTTAGTTCGCAATAAAAAGACGGTTGAGATCTTGAAAAATCTGATTACGGGTTTTGAACGGCTTGTAAAACAGAAAAAATGGTGGAAACTGGGAATAAATGTAGATTTTTTGAATATCGTATGATAGTGGATAACAGGCGCGTAAAATAAAGTTTAGGTGTTGAGACTCTTCCTATATGTTGTTAGTTCATGTCTTTTGAGATAAAAAATGTAGGACGAATGATTGTGTGAGAGAAATAGTTAAGGTGAGAAGTGTCAGGAGAGATCTGGATCCTTGATCATTTTTAATCCCATTTCCACTAATGAATTGTGCTTCTCACAGGAATTTATCTGCTATATCTCGATGCATCTTAGCTCTTTTGATCTTTAATTAGGATAGATCCAAGGGTAGAAATCCTTTTTTACCCTTCTCAATGAAACTAGCCCAATAATGTAATGTAGTCTATTAACTAATAATTTACCCGCAAATCACAGAAAAAGAGTCGAACAAGCCCTTGAAGAAGTTCATCTTTTGTTCATTCTGGAACATTGAGTTCTTGTCCTATCTGATGTCATGCCAACGTGAATATTGTCCCATCCTGTCTAATATTGTCCAATGTACAAAGTTGCAGCTTTATGGCCTTAAGTTCTCCATAATTGCTTCATGCATTTGCAATGTCGCCTAAAATATGCAAATTCTTCAAAAGAGAACCCTCGATTTAGTCAAATGCAGTTCGGCTGAATGCTAATCTTGAGTCAAACTTAGGGGGTGTTTCGTTAGAGATGTTAAAGGTAACTAATGGAATAAAAATGATAGAAACTATTTGATTTTATATAATATAATGGGTCCATTTGCATAAAAACCCAAATTTTCATTCTTAATTAGATTGGGGAAATGAAAACTTGTTTATATATTCATTCTGTCATTTTTAGATTCATTCTTTTGTGTGAGTCAAACACCCTCTTACTATTTCTTTGAGAGTTTCGTAAATCCTTGTTTGTGAAAAGTATTTTTTAGTCCTTCCCAAGTTTCGGATGTGGTTTGTGGAACATAATGGTTGCAACTTGCAAATATCTCCTTAGGTGAAAAGAAAAAAGAAAAAACTAAACCAAAAAGACTAATACCCCTTAATGATGGCCAAATAAAGCAAGTTAACGGTCAAATATAACAAAAATTAGTGATAAGAACCCAAATCATTGTGAAAAAATAACCACGGGGACTTGATTCGTCGAACTTCCAAAAGAGAGCATAGAGTGTTTAAACCACCAAACTATAGGGAGGAGACCTGTAATTTATTGTATAATAACATAAAGAGCAATTTACACTCTTACAGTTATTAAAATTTTTTCTTAAAATGAAATATCTACATTGCAATTTTTAACTTTTCAATTTCGTAACACTCATTATTTCTGTAGTTAACATCATTAGATAACAATTTTTATGAGGAATAAATAAGTATTTGAAAAAACTACATACCAAAATGCAATTCACTCTAAAATTAGTTATTCGCATTTTCCTAAAAAATATTTCATCCATCAAATCACAAACCAACCAACTTTCTAATTAAGGTACATATTGATAAAATCCTTATGTTTATATTATTAATAAAAATGACTTTCATGTTATAAAATTTCAAGTTTAGGAAAATATAGGAAATCAAAAAAATCAAAAACTTTTTAGTTGGGTATTGAAATATGCAAACAAAAAATTGGGAGTTACATAGGATGAAGATACAATACTGAAGACTTAAGAAGTCAAAGATAAAAGCTTGAAGTCAAATTCAACATGAATGTTATGAAAGTCAAAGTTGAAGGCTTACTTGTAACTAGTAACTTGTAATGTCTTATGTTAAATACCTTTCTAGAAGTAGAACTGAATTCATGAAAAAGTTGAGAGTCTAAGGAGAGAAAATCAGATATGTAACTTTCTATCAAGGTTCAATAGAAAAAATACCTTGTGATTCATTATTACTTTAACAATATAGGATTAAGAAAAGGTGCATCCCATTTTAATGTATATCCGACGGTTGATAATCATCTCGTGTTAACTCAACTTCTCACAGAAAACCCGACCCTATGGATATGTTTTCTATACATTAATCAACAAGATAATTACTTTACAAACTTGCATTAATACATTAGAAGAAAAATCACATACATTAGTAATATATAAAGAATTTGTGATTAAACATCTAAAAAATAGAACTTCAAAGAATTTTACAACTTCGTTTTAACAATGAATTAATGATGCATATGATTATAAAAACCCAAAAGCAAATAAAAAAAGTAACAGAAAATTAAAAGAATCGGAAAAAACTCGTGCACAATGCCACGCCATGACGTAACCACAGCTTGCACACACGCTATAGGTCTTATCGTAACGACAAAGCCAAATCTTATGTCAACTTTCAGAACCTTGGTCAAAAGCATTAGAAATTATACAGAACTAGTTTAAAGGTAAAAAAATATAATGCAATTTGTTTTCAATGTCAAATAAGATCTTGCTATTTTAAACCCCTGTTTCATTCTCATATCATAGCATTGAAAATGTAGAAAAGATTAGCATTTATTTAACATATAATAGGAGTTTATTTAACCAAACCCTTTTAGGCATCATGGTTTAAAAAGGTGAGATTTTGTGTGCAAATTTTGAGCTCAGGAGTACAACAAAAAGCATCAGCAGCAATTCTGTGATCATTACATACAAATCCATCTCTTTCACTGTTTTTTTTTAAGTTCTCTTCATGTGAAACAAAAAACCACCACCTTCACTCATCTTTTTAACCAACTTTCCAACGGTATCGATAATAAAGAAAAATCACGGTTGGTTGACGCTTCACTTACATGCAACTCATCTCGAAACACTTGTGGTTTGAGGCTTTTCATCGTTTGAACCACTCCCAAAAAAGCCGAAAACATAAAACGACAACTTTCCAACAAGAGCTTTTGTGCCAACGGCCTTCTACTTTTCGCAGACGGTTTCTGAAGTTTATCAAAGCGTTGGAGCTGCCCACAACTTCACTTTCTTGTCGACACTTGATGTGGCTAAAATCATCACCCGTTTGTCCCCTGTTGAGATACACGGGACTTGTTAGCTGAATGACTTTCTAAAAAAACGGAATTTCTAACCCTCTAGTGTGTTTTTAAGCTTTTAATCTACTTTGAACCATGGGCATAAACGTCATTGAGCTAAAAAAAGTTAGATCATGCCCGTGTCATTTAACCAAAGAACCCCTCAATTTTTGGCT
Source organism: Centaurea solstitialis (assembly GCA_030169165.1). Classification (NCBI taxonomy): domain Eukaryota; kingdom Viridiplantae; phylum Streptophyta; class Magnoliopsida; order Asterales; family Asteraceae; genus Centaurea; species Centaurea solstitialis. Next base: position 59,341,958 of record CM058047.1, read on the forward strand.
CTAACATATATGGGCACAGTTCTTATGGGTTGGGTTCAGTAAGAAGTTTGTGGTTAATTAATGTGAGAAGTGGATCTCAACTGTTGATCATTGTTTATCTCATGCCCTCTTATGAGTTGCGCCTTAGATGGGAATTGATCTGGTGCATCTCACCCTAATGTAATGTGCATCCTTTTCTCATCCAACGGTTGATAACCACTTCTCACCAGAACCCAACCCCGGTTCTTATTTAGGAGAATAAGCTTCTGACAACTTGTTAAATGCGCGACCTTTTGACGAATTTAAAAACATCTGCTCCTAACAGAAGAGTACATCTTCTCAACACAAGAATGGCTCAAAATCTGTTGGAACGTCATAAGTATATGAGAAGGTAATTCTCCTATATAACCATATCTTATAGGCTCATAACATATGTTTTGGATAGTCTCATATATATAAATATATATATATATAGAGAGAGAGAGAGAGGGGAGGTTCATACAAGAACAACCCAATTTGCAAGAACAAAGGAACCAAGGAAATCACATGTGATTTTGTGCAGCGATGGAAAAAGCGTGTGTAGGCCACGCTCCGACAAGGCGAGTGGGCGTCCATGCACAAAATCACGTGTGATTTTGTTGGTTCCTTCATTCTTGCAATTTGGTTTTGTTCATGTTTGAACCTAATTCTATATATATATATATATATATATATAGAGAGAGAGAGAGAGAGAGAGAGAAAGGTTCAAATGAGAAGTGCTAAAAAAATACGAAGTAGAGAAGTGATCTCCACCACTCATCCGGTCAATAAAAGTGGCTTTGATACGGTGGACGTGATCACGGGGGATTGACGCGATTCATGGGAGGGTAGAGATTATTAAAAGAGGGGACCCGGTCAAAGCCGCCTTTATTGACCGGATGAGTGGTGGAGATCACTTCTCTACTTCTTATTTTTTTAGCACTTCTCATTTGAACCTAATACTATATATATATATATATATAAGGGTCAGGTTCAAATGTGAACTCAATTTTGGTTGTAAACGTGAGGACGAAACTCCGCCACACATCTTCGGTTACGGTGGACGCGATCACGGAGGGTTGATGCGATTCATGGGAGGGTAGAGATTACTAGGGGGGACCAGTCAAAGCTGCCTTTATTGACCGGATGAGTGGGTGAGATTCGTCCCCATGTTCACAACCAAAATTAAGTTCACATTTGAACTTTCCTACATATATATATATATATATATATATATATGTTTTGCTTTTGGATGGATGGACTCGTAATTCGTAAAGAAATTGGATGAAGTTAACAATAGAACCTATAAAAAGATTATCACAACAAATAGGAAGTACCGATTACTCCCTTCATGCCTTGATAAGTATCCATATTTGTATTTTAGTTTATTCCAACTTTTATTTTTGAACAACAAATAACTCATGCACACGTCCCGACACGAAGTCGACGAGGTATCTGGGATCCATACGGGCACCCGACTAATCCTCAACAACCATGGACCGACCCAAAAGCCGACCCATGGTCAGGGTATCCAGTGGCGGATTCAAAAATTTTTAGTGTTGGGGGCACGTTTAAGGGTGTCAAAAAGTTTAAAACCGAATAACTCAATCGAACCAATACGATTTTGAATTATTTGGTTCTGGCTTAAATGGTTCACTTAACCTAATAAACATAATTGTTTCTATTTGCTTTTTGATTATTTTTTATAATTTCAGATAAACCGATACATAATTATACTCTTATGTACATATTTTACTATTTAAAAAAACAAATAAACACATCAAAAATCATTAGTTAATGACAACATATCATAAACTTATATTTAGTTAGGAAAAAAATTATGATTTCAGTGAATAACAAACCTTAAATCAAAATTACAAACCTAAATTAAATGATAAATTCAAAATTCTTATATGAAATAACAACTAACAAATAAAGAATTAAAAGAATTAAATGTTATCAATGAATTGAGATACAAAGAGAAATCAGAGTTTTATAAATTTTAAACTAATGAATCCTCGAAATAAGAGTCAAAAAATAGATGTGGAATTACTTTTAGGACCTTTTTTATAAATGGTTGGGGGCCTTTGATAATTTTGGGTTAATTTTTTAAGTCATCATTCATAATTCAATGGTAATTGCGGTGGGTTTGTTGGGGGCCTGTGCCCCCTACCCTTTGGTACTGAATCCGCCCCTGAGGGTATCGCCACATGTTCAACCCATGAATCGAACCCGGGTAGACAGGGGGATGCCATCCACTGTCCCTCCCAAGGATGTTACCGACCACTAGGCTACTAATGCTTTGATAGTTTGTTCCAAATTAAAAGCCCCCTTTCTAGTTCTACCCTTAATTAAGAAGAGATGGAGAAACTTATATTATTAAGGGGTAAAACTGCCATTTATTTAATTGAAGTGTAATAATTATACATTTCTGCAATTTGTGTCTTTTTCATTGTGAACATGTATCCTGGGATGGAGGGATAGTGTTATTTGCTAGTAGAAATTTAACGTCTATTATTAAGGGATAATACCATGATGTAAAAATATGAGAGTAGAGTAGAATATCAAGAATACTAACCGACAGGAATAGGTTTTGGTGCCCATGCGATGTCGGTGATATCACCTGCATACATGCACATAATAAGACCAAGTGAAATAATATCGCAAGTAGAAAAAGGTCTGCTAAACAATGTAAGCCAATAATTGTTTTTTTACTTGGGGCATAGTTAATCCAAAAATTCAACAGGAACTAATACGACCTCCATCTTCTTTATAGTAGATTTACTTTTTAATTATAAGCTCCAAATGTTTTACCTTTTTGACTTGAAAACTGACAAAAAATATGAATTGTAACACAGGAGAATTGCTGAGTACATAGAACTATATGAAGCAATTTTGATGCTAAAAGATTGCAAATACTGATGTCAATATGTTTTTTCTGTGAAGTAGGCCATCCATTTCAAATATAGTGTGCCCATTGTTGACATGCGAGTGTCATATGAGTTGCTTTTTAACTCCAACATGATCAGTCGGTTAACAGGTGCATGTTAATCACAATTGCCAGGTAACCAAGTACACATGCCAATTTTGAATTTAATTCATAGCAAGTTCATTTATGAGAAAGGGCTCACTAAAGCGTAGATGAATAAAAGTATTACTGAAAAATATGATCTTTTAATTAGGGGAAAGGAAAGTATTGGTATGCATTGTACATTTGTACTTATAGGTTAACAGCAAGCAAGCCAAGGGCCTCCATGGAAACAACCGCTCTATTCTCTGGGGTAGATAATCCCAGCCCGAGACCCCAAGCCTCCATCTGGTTGCTAAAACCAATGCTTCCATATGATGCAATGGCTTTGAGATGTTATGATAATATATCTTACTTGATCCAAAATATTTCTCTTTTTTGTCATTGTAGACGGCTATTTTAGATATTTAACTAATAGGCAAATGGTGTATGTGTTCAGTCAAGGTGTTACATTTATTTTGGAACAAACACAATATAGCTTTTGTTTCTTTAAAGAGTAAATAAAAGGAATGCATGAAAATGCGACGTAACTTTGACTTGGTTCCTAGTTTGTGTAAGATATTTCCAAAACCTTCATTCTGGTAGCTCATGTACATTATTAAAGTAATAACTGGACCAAAGAACGTTGTATGTTTGCGAATTCTCAGATGTAAACTAGGTACCTAAATATTTAAGATGTCACATTTGAGGTTCCAAAATGAAGGTTCACATCAAAGTACGCTCCATTTTCATGCAATTTCTTGTGTTTCTTTTATGAAGAAAAACGAACGGTTTGACTAAAGAAACAGTAAGAAGGGCGTGGGATATACCGTCATGTGCTTTGTCAGCCGTTTCTAATACTTCCCCAGTTTCAGCAGATAACCATTGTAGTAATGAACCATGAGTGGCAGCCAAAATCTTTCCATCAGGGGATATACTGAGACGATCGTATTGCAATGTAGTGCCCTTTGAGTCCAGAAGTGGAATTGGGAAAACCTTCAAAGTCTTTGGGTCTTCATCAAGATGATATCGAACTTCACGAATAACAAATAATGTATGTCAGAAGAAAGGTTGTACACGAATAAATTCTGTTCAGGTTTAAGCCCATATACATTTATAGAAGATATATATATATATATAAATCATGAATGAGAATATAGCAATAAATAGAATAAAATGCTCGTTTTTTGGGCATAATTTGTTGGGTTAAGTACATGGGATTGTATCGAACTTGTCACGTTTTATCATTGTATGTACTCAACTTTAAAACTTACTGATTAATGTACCGAACTTGCAAAAATTGCCATTGTATGTATCCAACTTTATCAAAAACCTACCATTTAATGTATCCAACTTGTCATGAAATACATACAATGGCAATTTTAGCAAGTTCGGTACATTAATCGGTAAGTTTTAAAGTTAAGTAGATACAATGATAAAACGTGATAAGTTCGATACATTCCCATGTACTTAACCCTAATTTGTTTGGCTGCAATTCAGTTATAATTTGCCGATTTTCGATTGAAAAAAGGAGGGTTTTTTTTTTTGTTTTAATAAATCAACGGAACCTTAACCCGGGTTTGATGAAAGTCAGTAGGTTATTAAAGTTTGTTTTAACAAATATCCTATGGTGAAGGTAGCTACAGAATGGCCTACAAAGCCAATGTTCTAAAAGCCCCTGCTTAGGGTTTCTTAAACAGCTGCCTAAGAGTTGACCTCCCTACGCTACTTTGGTTAGCTTGGATAATTAAACCAACCATCTAGGGCCTAAACATCCCTCATCACTTCAACTAGCAACTACTTGAATTAAGTGTGATTTATCGGGTTTTCTCAACTTATGCGATCCTTTCTGAATAATTTTCAACATTCAATAGAAGAGACGGTTTCATCATTCAAGTCAAGTGATAGATCTTATTCAACAAAAGTAAATTTACATCATGATTGACAGCTACTGTTACTCTAAACAGGAAGATAGCATGCAAAGAACTAGCTATAGAAAATAAACTTTAAGAGAAGACACATACCATTGATGTTCCACACTCTTATTGAGCCATCCTTTGATGCAGTAATGATTCGTTCCGAGTCAGGTGTAAAGCACAGCCATGTCACAGCACTCTGAAGATTCCCAAACAAAAAGTTCAAATAATCACAAGAAGAAAATCATAAAGTATGAGGAAACTCTTTATCTCAAAAGAAAGAGTGAGGAAACTCCATTTTTAAGCCAAATGCTTCTCTGTCCAACAACAAGGTCAACCACTAAATCAATCATCTGGATCATTAAGGGGGACTTGAAGGAGACGTGGCAGAACACATACAAGATTTTTACACCCAAATGAAGTTCTCCAATACAATAAAACAATATGGGGTTTACCAAGGAAGGCAAAAGCTTCAGTTGTCAGCACTTTCGACATCCATATTTTATTAATTCATTTAAGCTCCTGTCAGAACAGGTGGTGATAGGAAACTAGATCGGATGCCTAATATGGTGATAGTTAGTTGCCTCGATGCTTTCTCTAAATATAAATAAATGTTTGCCTTCTTAAGGAATTAAGAAAATCGAATCTACAAAACTAAACATCCACCACTAGAGAGAGAGAGAGAGAGAGAGAGAGAGAGAGAGAGATGACCTTATGGCCTTTCAGTTGCATAACTTTTGTAACCTCTTTAACAGAACTGTCCTTTGAATATACTATCTCCCATACCTGCCAAAATAAGTTACCTATATTAGACACATGTTATTTGACAATAATGCACCTGGTAAAATGCAATATCCAAAAGACAAGAAATTCCAACCACGAGTGACATCTACCACTTACAAGCCAAAAGTGTTCCAACCTCAATGCTAATCAGTCATCTCTTGTATTAAGTTAAGGCACAATTACTCACTTTAGAAAGATGCAAAAAAATCCTAGAACCCAACATAAATACTTGGATGGAGAAGGGCACAAAGAAAGAATGTCTGGTCAAGAATCTAAGGCATGCAAAAGAGATATAAATCAAATACACAAATTTTAGCACTCTACATACATGTCAAGACTGGAATTAACAATCAGCCTTTTACCTTCCCCTTCCAAAATGTTCTTCATCCTCAGTGCACTTAGAATAGTCAATCAGCCACAAAAACTATTTTCTTTCATCTTTTTATTAAAGAAACACCCTCCTATTTCTAGTCTGAACTATGTTTAACAAGTGAAGTAGACACCACTCACATCAGCAACAATATAATTGAACAAGCCTCACTTGAGATAATCGATTGTACAAGAGAACCAGAGGCCAGAGGGTACACACAGCATATGCCAGGACCCATGCGTATCTGGTTGCTAGAAAAAGAAACTAGAGTATGAGTTTAATATCAGCATTCACATCTAGTCAAATAACACTTTATACCCTTGGCACTACCATTTTCACCATACCAGACACCAAACAAGGAATGGACTCATCGTGCAAAATAATCGGTCCAATTCTAGCCTTTTAATTCCTAGCAATACATGTTATAACAATATTGATCATGTGCACAGCCAGCATACTAAAACTTCATTATGTTGCAACATGGGAACAATGCATCTTTGACAAAGGGTACGAATTTTCTAGCCAATCTTGCCTACTGTTTTATACTAGGACAGCGATCAATATTTACATGGGTACTATGTCATTCACTTCGTAAAGGCCACTTCAGTGGATTCTTCATCGGATCTATACCAATCTGTGTTGCGAGCACTAAGGGCGCATATGACTTGCATTAGTTGCAAATGTCTGATTAAAAATTGGGAATAAAAGATGTTGTCAGCTTTGCTTGTCAGAGATTAGAGATGTACCAAACTCTCACTAGCAATAGAAGCCAGAGTCTAAAACTAAAACAAAGCATTTCAGAGAAAATTATATGCATAATTCCACAAGCAAACCAAAAATGGTGTTTGAGTAGCCACATATATCATCGTACGAATTCATTTAGCGAATAATCTACTTGAGTACATGTAACTCCTGTGGTTTTGTACATCTATGATTTCAGGTTGTAATCAGGTGAATAGTGTTTCGAATGTTAACTTAAGGAGTTTTATTGTTACATATTTCCATTTCCCCCCCCCCATCTAGTTCTGGTGTTAATTAGAGGTGAACACATCTTTCTAGCTTCATCCTTGTGAAATTGTTATATTTATCTTGTTTGAACTCACTAGATGTTAAGCCTTAACACTTCTTACTGGCATGTAACATGTCCTGTAGTGGCGAGTCTACAGGTCAGTCAGTGTGGCTTGGTTACCATTTAGCAGCACAAGCAGAGTTAGCATTTTTGGAGTTGTCACCATACTTTTGAATATAGCAACTTTGGTGGTTGTAATAACCCCTGGTTTAAATCTAGTTCTAGTTAGAATTGGATAGAAGTCACATTGTCAGTTTGTCAGACTCACAGTATTCTGATATTCATCTTGATTATATTTTTGTAAATTTGGTACTCCTAATTTACATAACATTGCCGTTGTCCAATTTCATTGCTATTTTCTAACTTTAGAGGTGTTACAGTACGCCCGTTTATAAATAAATATGCTAAGTTATTTGTGGTTATCACCTTGACATCAGCCGTGAAGGCAGCTGCAGCAATAAACCGCCCATTTGGAGATAAAGTAGCCATATTGTTCTTGAGCTGATTTGTGTCAACATTTCCCAGCATCTTTCCAGACTTCCCATGCCAAAGTATTATATCAGTTCCTGCTAAAGCAAGAAATAAATGAAATTTTTTGAATTAGCAATTCCATCCACACCATTAGCATGTGGATTAACATTTTATCTCACACATCCAAAATGATGACGAATGTACTAGATCACTTTTTGGAAGAAGAGAAGGTGCTATCATGAAGGCAACTATGCCAACTTAAGTAGAAAGTTGAAGCAAATAGAAAACAGTGAAAAATAAGGGTAAGTTCATTTACACTACTTCACACGTCAGAACTTCAACTATTTTCTTTTTTCTTATGACTTTCTGCATAAAGTAGATGGATCATTGAAACATTTTGCATACATGAAAGTCCCTGGACCCACCAGCTTTATCACAAAAAGTCAGGAATCATGAAGTGATGGAAACAGAGCAATCCTATATTAATCCACTAGGCAACCTACAATGAACTAGGCAACTAGCACAAAAACTATTGAATAAGAAAACCCATAAAACAACTTTGGTTTACTTCCCATGCATAACAGTCCATCACACTTAATGTTTGGTGGAAATATTCAGTTGACCAAGCTAAGCGTGTCTGCTAAGTCATAAGTAGTGATATAACTAAATGACTGTTCAAATTTCAGTTTTACATGTAGTTAGCCGTTCATAAAACATGTAATCAGGCAAGCAAAGAAAAATCTTAACTACAAGAAAATTGATGCCAATTTGCAAAGCAATAGTGGACCTTGAAACAATCTTTTCAGAACTGAACTTTGATGGTTGTTACATAGTCGAAAAGTCTTGTTTGACATTGGTTACATAATTGAAATGGCTTGTTTGACTTTTTAGATTTTGTTGTTAGCATCATAACAAATTGAGTCCTTGAAGTCTACATAATTTGAATTTAAGAAGTATCCTCTACATTGTACTTCTAGATTCTAATTTAACTTCATCTGAGTTTCCCTCCCTAGTCATCTCCTCAGCTATCAAAGAAATTATTGCAAATACGAGAAAACAATACTAGTTTAGCATGGTCTAAGAATATACCCTCTGAACTTGATGCAATTATTGTACTCCCATCAGCAGAGCCATGAGTAGCTTTAGTTCCAAATAAAGTGAGAATATACTTCTTATCATGGACATTATGATGCTCCCACTTGATTTCAGGTTTAGACTGCTGCTTAGTATCACCACCTTTTGGCTTGTCTTCTCCATACATATATAAAGAAGCACCCGTAAGATTTTGTGACGCCACGGCAATTGAAGAAGAATCATCAACAAATGCAACGGCAGTAGGATGACCTCCAGCAGCAGGCAGGTTAATTCTCAAAAACCTACATTCAGATGCCAAATACAGAAATTAGAATAATATGTACGATATTGATTTCATATATGTAGAAGCCAAAAAATTTATAAATTCTTGCTTGAAGCTTTTGCTTGAAGCATCATCCAACTTGAATACCCTGATTACACCATCGTCACAAGCTGCATGCACAAACAACATAATAATCAGTACAAAAGCTGAAAAGCATCACATGTGCTCAAATAAAGAATACTCCACTAGTGATGCTCAAATAAAGAATATCTTTGGTTGTCAAAAATGACTCGCCGTTTATCCAAATGCTTACCTGGTGAGCAATTACCGGTAAAATTCAACACTATCACGGACCTTACCAAGTAAGTTTCTAGTCCATCAAAACAGCATCGTATGCAACAATTTACCCGGTAAGTGCTAACCAAGTAAGAGTCGCCACCTCAATTACTGGGTAGGACTCTCGTCCTTGCCACCACTCTTACCAGGTACAATTTTTTGGTCTATGCCATGTTCATCCGGTAAGGCGAGGTTCCCTTCTAAGCTCTTACAGGTAAGTGTTTGGTAAACAGCCCCTTAGTTTGTTAAAGAAATGACACTATGCCTATAATTTGAAGAAAACGTATTGAGACAAAAAGGAAATTAGGTGATCAAACGGAAAATGTATATGCAGGTAAGATAGCAATTCAAACATCAACTTTTTATACATTTTAAGCTCAAATCTTAGTGCAAGAACAAATTAAAAGGTTGAGCAGCTGACTCCAACTACTGCAACTGTTACTTAGAGGACCTCTGTTGAAAATTTAGTCACTTATTATGACAAATTACCTACAGAAACAAACCAAGTATAATTTATGAAACAGTAAGAGTCATGTGGTTTATAAGCAACACATGAGGTAAACTTCTCAACCTTGAATGTGCTTACTTGGAGAAGTCTTTGATCATTCCCACATGGAATGTCCCCTAAAGAATAAAGTATCACTTTTTTCTAAGAAATAGCATATGAGATTCTCATGTGACAAACTGAAGGTGATAACTGTAAATATTTAAAATAGCTTCTTTTTTAAACTTGATAACATCCATTAAGAACATGAAGCATGCCATCTCTAAAATGGGTGAAATTGGTGAGAGGACACAAATGGGTAAAGAAAACTGAAAAGGGGGAGAAAGAAGAATCAGACAACATTGAATAGCCACAATCTTCTTTATATTGCTGAAAAAATCATTACCAGCATGTTTATAAGGTCTATAATTTACCAAATAGGCAAGAGAAATTAGCAGCCTATATTACATGAATCATACTTCATAGTAAGTACTATAGAACCTTCAAACACTATCTCATCCAGGAGAACAAGAAAGCATGCTGCCTTTTAATTGTATCTAAGAACTCAAAAGTCAAAAGTAATGCACTGTCAAAGAACATTCAGCATTCTATTCACTGTTATAAAACCAAATACTCAATTTAACATGGAACATACAACTGTTTCTATAAACATGCAAGTTAAAAGTTTTTGTATTGTATGGGGATGAATTAATTTTGTAACTAGGCAACCAATTACCAGAGCACTTAATTCATTAACTGGCTTAACTGAGTTCACATTAAATGCATTCATTGCAATGGTTCTCACCATTCATGGAGCTACATTATCAATGTACAGTCAACAGAGATGATAAGAATTACCAGTTGCCAAACTATGTCCATCTGATGAGAAGCATAGGCCATTGACGGAATCCCCATGACCTTTCAAAGTATTTAAGTCTAATGGGTGGTGGCGCTTGTTTGAATCCTGCATCCACATCCATTAATTAATGAGCTGGTAAATACATTCTGGTAAACAAATTATAAGACAATCGACAGTATCCACATACACATACACAAGCACAATCATATCTCCTACAGCTGGTTTCTGAACTTATTTGTATAAAGTTTTCCATTTATCTTAAAAAATTGTGTAGGTACAAGTCTACAGACCTCAACAGATAATGACTGCTATCTATTTGTGCATCCAGATGTGTTTGATGGCAAAAGATGAATAATGATAAGAAAAAGAACAAACCATTCTACTACATCTAGAAAGAGCATTCGTTCAGACTCCCCTTTCTTCGCATTCTACACTTGGATTACCTTTCGAATTTAATACCAACTTGCATGTACAGCACATTTCAAGTTTATGGCTTTTCCTCTAATTATCATCATTTTTCCCCAAATTGAACAGAATTGATGTGGTTTCTATCTAAATTTAAACATGTAGTTGAGCAATAACGCATTTCCAAAATTAGGTTTAACTTACCAATAGTTTCTATCACAAATTTCACAACTGTATAACTTGATCATCAAACATGAAGAAAAGAAAATGTTCCAACTCATACCTAACCATCAGCAATTCAGTATAATCAATCATATTCATCCAAAATTAGATCCTCAGCCTCAAATTACTCATTTCACTCACCAACTTCAAAATCACATGGTTCACCTCAAAATCATCTAAAATTAATAACAATTACACATGATTATTATAGATTTTTTAAGAGTTTACCTTATCAGCATGAGAATGATGATGAGGCTTGGAGTGAGATTTCTTAGTTTGCTGAGGCCTTGAATTCTTCGAATTCAGTTCGTTAGGGTTTGCAATGGAAACAACTTCCGATTTGCGCTTGTTAAAGTAGCTTCCAAAGGCTATAAAAGCGATCAGAGCTCCGAGAATCACAGAACTAACTATGGCGATCAATGCAATCACTTCCATTTTTTGAGATTCAGAAGTTGAATTTTGCGATTGACGGCTAATAAACCCCAAAAGTTTCAGTGAAGACGGAAAAGGGTGAAAATGGATGAATGAATATATCACAAAAAACTTATTACTCCATTTATGCAATTTTGGTCCATGTGGTTTATAGATTTTTTTTTTCAAAGTGGTTCTAAGGGTAAGAATGCATGTTTTGCTTTGAAAATGGTTGGTCCATCTAATTATGTTAGTAAAAAATGTCGTTAATTGAGGGTTACGTTTGTTGTTTATGGAGTCATAACGACCCGATCTTTTCGGTTAAAATCCTCTTCGGGATTCGACCCTCCTAATTTACCATAGCTTCAACGTGCATCGAACTTGTAACTACCACTACTTCATGCCTTATTGTAAGTTGTAACAACTTCGACCACCAACACCTCTTGTGGCTTTACCATGGTGCACAATTGAGATGTTTGTGTGTAGGTTTAGGTTATGGGCTTCTAGCTAAAAAAACTAATGAAATTTCTATCCATATAAATATTATTATTATTATTATTATTATTATTATTATTATTTATTTTTGTAACGGTATATAAATATTATTAATAAAGAAATACTATATGATATTATAAAAAAAAACCATCTCCAAATTTTAAAAAAAAAAGAAATATTGAGCAACTCTAACTTTTTTTAAGAAGTCCAACGACAAGGGTTGGAATTCTGAAAAACAGTTAGCAAGTTAAAAGACATAATTTTATTTTGGATTTTGTTTTCTGATGGATTTCTAGAATTTCGTCAATTTAGGGAATGGGGAAAATTGAGAAGTGAAAGCTAAATTTTTATGCCTTGGACGAATTTTTCTAATGGGCCATAAAAGTTAAGCGGAACCTATAACATGTAAATTAAGTATATTTAATAATGTGTATTTTGGCGGTTAATTCAGTCAAAACTTCTTAATAAAAAGTTCAAATCGCAGATTCGGCCGAACCAAGCGATTTGGTTATTTTTAGACCTAACTAAGACCGCCAAACAAACAGTCCAATTTGACTTGGTTTAACCAATTTAAGTGGTCAAACGATTATTTTGAACATCCCTAGATGTCCATTGTATTATTTTTTTAATACTCTGAAGCACCTCTCAAAGTTTGAATACATATTTCATACCTAAAAAAGAATTTTACTTGCGAAAAAATCGATTTAGCAGGCATATGGGACCCTTGGCTTCTTCGTACAAGAATCTTTATAAAAAAAAATTAAATATTTTGAATAATGTTTAAAAAAAAGTTGGCTCCAACAAAATCCAAAAACATTTCCCATCATGATCCCACCTTTTGTTTCAAACATCAAACCATGCGAGGAGTGTTACCGTGTTGCGGTACACACTCAAGTTATTATGTTAGTAAGAATCACTTTAAAACATCACAAATTTTGCATATTATTGGGATTAAAGAGTTTAACCACTAGAACAAAAGGAATCCCTTGTGCCTAAGATCTCACCCTTAATCTTTATTGACCAAGTCCTTGGCCTCAACCTCGAGTCGAATGCCGGTCCTCAGCCTATACCTCTTTTAGTATAGTACCCTCAACCATACGACTAATGTTGGAACCCGAACCCATAAATCGGGACTCGACATTCCCCCTCAGCATAAGCCGTCAGCCTATACCTCTTTCAATATAGTACTCGCACATATGCGTGAAGGGCGATTCAAACTCGAGACCTTGCTCTAATACCAAGTGTTATGATCAAAAGGTTTAACCACTGGAAACAAAAGGAATACCTTATGTCCAAGGGCCCCACCCTTAATCTTTATTGACCAAGTCATCGGCCTCAACCTCGAGTGGAATGCATGTCCTTAGCCTATACATCTTTTAGTATAATACTCTAACCATATGGCTAATGTTGGAACCCGAATAAATCTAGACCCAACACATATAAACCATACTTTTTTTATTCAATAAGTGAAACATCCAAGCAAAATAGTAACGATCTAACATTCACTTTACAAACCATGTGTTGGTCTTTTATTACCCTCGATCCAGCTACCTAGTTGTACAATTACCTCTAGATCACAATTACAGGAATTATCTTTATCAAACCAAATTATTGTGTATCTCATGTAAGAGCGTTGTAATAAGTATATATGACACTTTAGAGCATTTTATTAAGTAACCTAGGAAATTTTATAAAATAAAGTATTGTATTTGTCCCTTTACACATCATTTCTAAAAAGTGTCTTATAAACACATATTTTTTATAAGGCATCTTATTTCAATAGTGTGTTAAATTTTTTATTATGATTTCTAAAAACATTCTATAAACTTCTGCAATACTAATACATATGGCGCCCAATTGTTTTGTCCAACAAATATATGTCATATAAAACCGTCTACTCCGACATTTTTGACCTCCTATAAACTCGTTTTTGTTGTAGTATCAATTTAAGTAATATAATCTCGTAGTGACCACAAGTTTGTCACATCAATTTAAGCATGGATTCACATCCACAATTCACTGCAAATACATGTTCATATAAATACCAATGGATCCATAATTCAAGTTCAATTACACCCACATTTGTCGCACATTTCCCCTATTGATTTCGGAGCCTCCCATTAAGGGGCCGAGATTACTCATTGCCTCAATTTAACCGCCTCAACGATATATATGGTGCCATCCCCATTCCAATCACCCTTTCACGACTATTATTTACAGGTTCTTGTTTCTTAACAGTATAATTCATCGGTGAACATTTCACTCATCAAATTATCATGTGCAATATATGAATTATGAAATAGCACCAAGGAGCCATATGGTTTAAATGAATGTTATTGAAGAATTTGGACTTCATTGAAAGATTAGAAATTAACACGATTTGGAATTATAAATAATTATATAAATTATATGCAGAAAAACTAAATTATCTTTTTATTAATTAATTATTTCAACACAAGTATTTTAAAATATTTTTTTTAAACATCATCGCAAAAACAAACGTTTAAAATCCTGAAAAGTACTACCTACATGTCTAAATTCCATTTTTGCAAGATTTCATGGAATTTTAAATTCACCCATCCTTTCTTATATTAACCAAAACATATAATTTGAAATCAAATTCTGTTTCAAATCTCTTCAATGTATGCATGACATTGATATCAAAGCAACCAAAACAAAAAGATGGAATTTTAAATTCACCCATCCTTTCTTATATTAACCAAAACATATGATTTGAAATCAAATTCAGTTTCAAATCTCTTCAATGTATGCATGACATTGATATCAAAGAAACCAAAACAAAAAAATGTAATCACATTGGTTATTGATCTTGTTTAGCCACTATATTAAAATCTATTACAACCCCTTTTTCTTAATTTCTATGTTGCTTTCTAAAGTAGAACATATATAATTAGACTATATTTATCAGCAATCCAATTCAATCCAATCTCTATTAAAAAATTCATTTCCGTCTCTTTCACCTACCTAATTTCAGTGTCAATCCAATCTTACATTTTTTGTAACGCCCTGTTTTTAGTATTTAAATTTTTATGAATTGTTGTGGCTATTTTAATTTTATTTAATTAAATTATCGAGGTGAGTAGTATTTAATTAATTAGGATGTATTTAATTGAGAAGATAGTCCGGCTTAATTGGAACTCGGGCTCGGGCCGTAGGAAGGAAGAGCTGACCCGGGTATTTAAGTTCCCTTTAGGTTTCAATTAATTAGTTTGCTTATCAGAGAAAAGCCAGAGAAAACCTAGAAGCCCTAGCCTTCTCTCTAGAAGCCGCCAACCCCGTCGCCGTTGTGTTCGTTGGGGAAATCCTTAGTCGCCGGATAGTACGTGTTCCTCTGAGAAGTTACCGACCATTGCTCGTAGGGTTATCTTTGGATAAGAGGTAAGAACCCTAATTTGTCTTTTGGATGTTAGAATCGATAGATGAAACGCTAATTGAGGATTAGATGATGTTGTAGTCTCGAAACCATGTTATATAATGTTAATAGACTTCCTTGATTGCATTTATGGGGTTAGAAATCGATTATAATGAGTTCGGGAAGATCGATTATAGACTTCCTTGATTCCCGTCAGGATTGCGCATCCGTGGAAGATTGGCTCGTTCTCCCTCGTCAACCGTCGATCGTGGTGAAATTTGGAAGCGGTTTCACGACTCATTGTTCTTCAATTGACCGAAGGGGTCGAGCATCGGAGGCTCCACTGATTTTCTAGGAAAGCGAATTCGGTAATTTAGGGATCTAAGCAGTGTGTGTGAGCGATTCTCGAAGGCAAACGGCGGAGAATCAAGTGTGGTTTGTTAATCGATCACAAGCTATGAATTCTAACCTCCTTCAATTAGTGGATTGGGTATTGGGTGGATGTTAGGGTTTTAGATTGATTTCGGGTTATAGATGATGATCATTTGAGCACCATATGGTGTTTTGTGTATTTAATTATGTTATAGATTGGTTCTATATCGTTTGAGTATTGTGTATGAGTACGATTATGGTCTAACTCGTTGAATTTGGAGATGTGGGGTAAAAAAAACCATGTTTTTGGTCGAAACCCGCGGAAGGGGTCGAACCAGTGCAATCCGCGGGTAACGCGCGGGTATACCCGCCGATTGTTACGTTTTGCCCGGTGACTTTTTGGTGCGGGTTTCGGTTGGGGTTTTCTTGAATGTATTCCCCTAAGGGATGGTAAATAAGGATGAATGGTGAAGTTTGGTAGGAGTTGAACTAGTTTAGCTATGCTAAATCCGTTAGATGTCGGGACTAGATTTAGGAACCCATTTTTGGGTCCGTTATTGATATGCTTATATATATATATATGTGTAAATGTGCTTAGGTGTTACGAACTGAACAATTGGGTTGTGAAAGTGTTTGGTTGCTAGCATCTCGTCAGGTGAGTACTACTACTACTCGTATTCTATGTTGTATGTATATGTATGTATGTGATTGTCAGTTGTTTAGTTAAGGGTCAGCCTCATGCCCTGATAAGTGAGGAAGGGACAGCCTCGTGCCCTTTATGAGTCGAGGAAATTCAGTTCTGTCTTGCGGAGACAGAGGTTCAGTTATGTGCGTATGTGTATGTATGATGTAGGGTATTGGTAGTACATGCTCACTAAGCTTTTTGCTTACCCGTTGTTGTTTACCCTTTTTCAGGCAGCAGTTAGGGTACGGATAAGGGAAATGCCCCAGCTTGACTCCAGGCTCAGAACACAGTTCCAGATTCCTTAAAAGCAAACATTTTTAGCATGAGACTTATATTTTAACAGTTTTTGTTTGTTTTAAACGAAGTTATTTTACTACACCGTTGTTGATTTAAAATTTTGGCAAAATAGGTTATTTATGGTTTTCCTGAAAAGTGATGTTACATTTTACACTTTATTAGCAATCCAATTCAATCTCAAATATTTTTTAATACATATATATTTAATATATTATCATGTTTATAAATGAAAGTAGTAAAATATAAAGGAATACCGATGCAATAAAAATATATCAACATTGGTCTCTATTTGTAGAGAGTTTAAAAATATGAATTTTAGTACAACTTTTATTTTATAATTTTTTTGTTAAGGTCATATTTTTAAAGAGGGAAGATTTAAGAGATAAAAAAATATAAAATGAACCAATTATATCATGACATGTGGCAAGGTATTAAAAAATAAAAAGACACAAAATAATCCAATCCAATACAATCGCATATCACATTCTAATCTCGATTGGTCCCTGTAGCACAATCTCAACACCCTTTCCTTTTTTTATTAATAAACTTTTTTGTCATTTTATGGATTGAGATTGGTGGAGATCACCATTAAAGATAGTCTTAGAGCATCTCCAACAACATTTCTATAATTTCTCTAAAATAAAGAGTTAAAAGTCAAAATCTCTAAATAAATTTACATTTCACTCCAACAACTTCTTTATTTTAGAGACTCCAACGCTAGTTATATTATTAAAATATTGTACAATTTATTATCCCGATACACTTTAATTTAATATATATATATATATATATCAAACAATAATAGTTTAATGTGATTAGTGGAAATGATTAAAATAATATTTTCTCTCACTCCCAACTAAGACATAGAGAATTCTCTATATGAGGAGTTTTTCTGTAACGCCCCAATACTCGAGGTATTTTATTATTATTATTATTATTATTATTATTATTATTATTATTATTTTTAGCTATTTAGAGTTAATGGAAATTTGACTTTAATTAGGATAGCAGGTGGGCCTAGATTAAGAAGCTGACTTAGACTAAGAGGAATAGCCCGGCCCGGGTTTATAAATACCCAAACCTCATAAGATTTATCTGATAATCCTTTTCCTGACTTGGAGAGAAAGAAAAGAGAGAGAGAAGTCGAGAGAGAGAAAGAGAGATCGAGAAAGAGAGAGAGAGAGAGAGAGGTCAGAGAAGGAAAAAGTTTGATCGAGGGTTTTCGATTCCGTTGTTCCGTTACCGATCGCGAAAGGTATGGTTTCCAAACTCATAAAGTATCGTTTTCCGTAAAGATAGGGTTTGATTAAATCCTTGTTTCGTGGTTGTTTATTGATCGTTCGTGGTAGTAATTCGTAATTAGGGCTGAGTAGTGTTGGGATTTTGCTTGGAAATCGATTAAGGTTGGTTTAAGATTGAAAAACCTTGGAAAAAGCCGAAAAATCATGATTTTGCGACCTGACATCGCCTGGCGCTCGCGAGGGCTGAATTTCGCGCCGCGAGATTCTTAGGGGGATCAAAACTGAAAATTTTCAAACTACAGGCTCGTGCCGCGAGCCCTGGTTCTCGCGCCGCGAAGAGGTATGATAAAGACGAGGGCTGGCTGAATTTTATTGGAAATAAAGGATAGTGGCCCGATTCGAGAGGGGCACGGTCTCCGATTACAAGAACAAGTAAATCAAGGTGTATTTCTGCCTGCCAAACAAGAAAAGCTAGCTACTTATTTATACTAAAATTAAGGGCAATAAATAAGGGCAAGACCCTAATTTCCTGCATAATTATTAATTAAATTGATTGCCTCAAATCATCCAGCAATCTGATTGAGAGGATTCAGCCAGTTTCCAAAGATAGAGTGCAATTGTCCCTCATTTTCAGCCGTAATTCGATCTTTCCTTCTTGAGTACACCTTCAATGGTGGATCTTTATCATTACTTCCCTCCCGGTAAAACGTCTTGTCCTCAAGACGGAATGTAGGGAATTGCTCAACCATTAGATCATAGGTTTCCCATGTCGCCTCTTCTACAGGCCGATTACACCATGAAATCAACAATTCGAGGACAGGTTGACCAGCTTCATAGACCCAGCGATGAGTGATGACCGAGTTAGGTTGTACATCAATTTCCCAGTCTTTGGTGATGGGTAATGGGATAGTTGGTACCAAAGAAAAGGAGTCGTGGGCAGGTTTGAGCATCGAAATGTGAAATACCGGGTGGATTCTAGCTTCGGGTGGTAATTCCAACTCATAAGCAACTGGTCCCACTGCTCTTTTAACACGATATGGTCCGAAAAATCTTGGAGACAGCTTCTCATAACGACGTTTCGCCAAGGTTTGTTGGCGATAGGGTTGAATCTTCAAGAAGACATAATCACCAACCTGCAACGTGAGTTCCCGTCGCTTCTGATTCGCTTGGTTTCTCATTCTATCTTGGGCCTTCTGGAGGTTCTGGCGAAGAAGTTTTATCATCTCATCCCGATCAACTAACTGTTGTTCCAGTTCTGCATTTTTTGTTTCGCCTGCCGCATAGGGGAGCAACGAAGGGGGTTCTCGACCATACACAACAGAGAATGGAGTCGTGCCGGTGGCCGTGTGGTACCCCGTGTTATATGAGTATTCGGCCCAGGGTAAGTACGCACTCCATTTGGTTGGTTGCTCACTAGCAAAGCAACGTAAATAAGCTTCTAAGCAACGATTCAGAACCTCGGTTTGACCATCTGTTTGCGGGTGGTAACCTGTACTTAGCTTTAGTTTCGTCTGACTTAAACGGAACAGTTCTTGCCAAAAGTTGCTGATGAAGACAACATCCCGATCAGACACAATAGATCGGGGAAACCCATGCAACCTGACTATTTCCCTACAAAAAACCGATGCTACTCCTTTAGCCGTATATGGATGGGATAAACAAATAAAGTGAGCATATTTGCTTAAACGATCCACTACAACTAAAATAGTATCAAAACGATTAGATAGCGGTAGTCCAATGATAAAATCCATGGAAACGTCTTCCCAAATTTGATTGGGAATAGGCAGGGGCTGAAGTAATCCTGCTGGGGCCAACGTCTGATACTTTTGTTGCTGACAAATTATACATTGTTGCATGAACTCCCTGACATCATGTTTCATCATTGGCCAATGGTAGTGAGAAGAGACTCTTTTGTAGGTCTTTAAAAACCCGCCATGACCACCGATCGGAGTGTCATGTGCCTCTTGTAATAGCTTGAGTTTGAGATTTCGAATCTCCGGAATCACCATCCGTCCATGATGAAACAAAAGCTGATCCACCAGTGAGAATTCAGGGACAGATGAAGGATCAGTTTGCAACTTCGTGATTAACTCGGTAGTAAATGGATCGGTTTGCAAACCTGCTTTGATTTCAGCCACCTCAACACAAAAAGGGACGATAAACGTTAATAATTCTGCTGAAATGGGGTCGGCGAGACAAAGAATCAGCCCCTTTGTTCTCTTTCCCAGCCTTATGAATAATTGAAAAATCGTAAGGCATGAGCTTTAACAAAAGCCTTTGCTGCTCTGTAGTGGTGATGCGTTGTTCTAATAAGAACTTGAGAGTATAGTGATCGGTCCGAATGACGAAATGTCGGCCAAGCAAGTAATGGCTCCATTTTTGGATTGCGAGGACTAACGCCAACAGCTCCCTGTCGTATGCTGATTAAAAGCGGTTAGATGGGGAGAATCCTTTACTGAAATAAGCCACGGGATGGTCTTCTTGTAAGAGTATCGCTCCGACCCCATCTGAGGATGCATCACACTCTATAACAAAGGGTTTAGAGAAATCTGGTAACCTCAAAACAGGTGTAGTCAGCAGTGCCTGTTTCAGGTCATTAAAAGCCTTAAGGGTTGCCTCTGACCAAAGGAACCCGTCCTTCTTGGTCAATGCAGTAAGTGCTCGGGCTATAAGTCCATAATTTCGGACAAAACGCCGATAATAACCAGTTAACCCATGGAAACCTCTTACCTCTTTTACTGTTGATGGGATGGCCACGACTTTACTGCTGAAATCTTTTCTTCCTCCACACCGACTCCTTCTGAGCTGATTACATGTCCCAAAAAGACAACTTGTTCTTGCCCAAAACAACACTTCGATAGTTTGGCAAAGAAACGGTTGTCATGCAGCAATTTCAAGACCTGCTCTAGGTGAGATTTGTGTTGCTCCATACTTGAACTGTAAACCAAAATGTCATCACAGAAAACGAGTATAAAACGCCGTAAATAAGGGCGAAATAAATCGTTCATAACAGCCTGAAACGTCGAAGGAGCATTAGTTAAGCCGAAAGGCATAACCTTAAACTCATAATGACCCGAATGGGTACAAAAAGCTGTCTTTTCAATGTCCGCGGCTATCACTCGGATTTGACAATAACCCAATTGCAAATCGAGTTTTGAGAACACCGTAGCTCCATGCAATTCATCAAGCAACTCATCAATGTTAGGTATCGGGTATTTATCAGCTATAGTTATCTTGTTAAGAGCCCGATAATCGACGCACATTCGCCACGTATTGTCCTTCTTTTTCACTAATAAAACCGGGCTTGAGAAAGGATTTGTGCTCGGTTGTATAAAGTCGGCTGCCAGCAATTGTTCCACCTGCTTTTCTATCTCAGCTTTTTGGGAATGAGGGTAACGGTAAGGGCGAATATTGGGTGGGGTCAAGTTTGGCAAGAGCGGGATTGAATGATCATGTGATCTAATAGGAGGCAAGTCTTGAGGCTCATCATAAACAGCCAGGTATTGGGTGATGATGGGCTGAAATGGGGTTGGTATGCATGGTGGAACTTCGGTATCAATGACTAGGTGCTGAAAACAAGATGATTTTTGAGGCCCGGATGTAACACCTTGCAACTTGTATTGTTTCCCATCGATCTTAAAGATCATGAACATCTCTTTCCAGTTGGCTTGGACCGTATTTAGTGTGGCTAACCATTGGATACCCAACACTAGATCAACCCCGCCAAGAGGAAAGGGGTAAAAGTTTTGAATGATCTTAAGCTTATCGACCTGTATAGGAAGATTTTTGCAAATGCAGATACACCGAATTATAGTTCCATCACCGATTTCGACTACGGATGGCAACGGGGCGGGTTTGGGGCGGGGATTGGTCCCCCCGTCCCCATCCCCATTTAAAAAAACCATCCCCGTCCCCGCTTAAAAACCCGCAGGGATTTAAACGGGGATCCCCATTGGGTAATCGGGGAAACCTGCGGGGAAACGGGTATCCCCGTTTAGTATCAACGGTTAATTAAACGGGTTTCACTGCGGGATCCCGGTCATCGTTTAAACTTTACCACAAATCCAGAAGTCTCGGAAAATGATATACTAAATTACATAACATTCTCGAATCCATTCTCTAAACATATTCGAAAGAAAATTAAAGTCCTAAAGTTGAAATGCATCCAAAATATTAACAATTTAGCTATATATATATAGTTTAAATGCATCCAAAATATTAACAATTGAAATGTTAAAGTATATATACGACCAAACATAAAAGCCATTTAACTATATATAATATATTGTCTACTAAACAATCATAAAATAAAAATAATTTTAGGGATATAATCGGGGATATATTCGGGGATATAATCGGGGAAATATTCGGGGATATAATCGGGTAATCGGGTCGGGGATTGGTCCCCCCGTCCCCATCCCCATATAAAATAAGCGGGTTTTCCCCATCCCCGTCCCCGTCCCCGTTTATCGTCCCCAAACCCGCCCCATTTATTTCGGGTTTCGGGTTTCCCCATCGGATTCGGATTTTTTGCCATCCCTAATTTCGACACCAAGCGGTGTCACTGATTCATATGTCAGTTTGATTTCGTTTGCCACAACATCTGAAATGAAATTATGTGTAGCGCCCGGATCAATTAAAATTAGCACTTCGGTCGATTGAAGCTTACCTTGGACCCTCATAGTAGTAAAGTGGGATTTCCCTAGAAAAGCCTGCAGACTGATTTCGGCCGTTGCTTGTTGTTCAAAATCGGAATTAGGGAGTTATGTTACCGGTGATTCCTCCATATCCTCCTCCGCCTCTAGCACCTTGAGGGTACTGGTTTTACATCGATGACCTGGCCCGAATTTGTCGCCACATCTGAAACATTCTCCTTTCAAGAATCGGTTTTGTTTCTCGGTGTCGGAGATCCGAAGGGTGTTTTTTGGTTGGGTTAATGTTGGGACTGGGGTGAAGGGTGTTGGATGGGAATCGGATTGAGTATTTTTTGAACTTGAAGTCCAAGAAGTACTTTTTCCGGGTCGGTGGGGAATGAGTTTAGATTCAAACTCCAGAGCAAGACTCATGGCACTATATACCATACGGGGTTTGTGAATTTGAACATCGGATTTTAATTCATCTTTGAGGCCATTTAGGAACACCCCTAAAAGACAATGATCGGGCCAATTTGAGACCCGAGAGGATCTCTTGACGAACTCCTGCCGATATTCTTGTACCGAACCAGTTTGTTTAATGCTACAAAGGAACTCATCTGGGTTCTGAAACTCTGCAGGACCAAAGTTTCTTGTAAATGCTTGGACTAATTCTTCCCAAAAAGTGATGGGATGATCGCCGGACAGCCATGAATAGAGGTCCAAAGCATCCCCTTCTAAGTGCATTGAAGCTATTTCAACTTTCTCTTCATCGGGTATTTGATAATACCTGAAATATTTTTCGGCTTTCAGCAGCCAACCGCGAGGGTCTCCGCTACTAAACATCGGGAATTCAATTTTGTTTTAGGGTCTATGTGGCTGTCGACCCCTCCAAGGACTTTCCCCCTCGACATTCTTGCTACTTCTGGATAGTTCTCCTTCCTTCAGAGCTGCTATATCTTCCTTCATCGTTTCAATGGACTCCAATTTTGCAGCTATGGCAGCCAATTGAGCGGCTATGGGATCTGGTGGATTACTGCTTTCGCTATTCCGGGTTTGCACCATGTCGAATTTCCCGGCAATGGAACCAAATGATAAAGACGAGGGCTGGCTGAATTTTATTGGAAATAAAGGATAATAGCCCGATTCGAGAGGGGCATAGTCTCCGATTACAAGAACAAGTAAATCAAAGTGTATTTCTGCCTGCCAAACAAGAAAAGCTAGCTACTTACTTATACTAAAATTAAGGGCAGTAAATAAGGGCAAGACCCTAATTTCCTGCATAATTATTAATTAAATTGATTGCCTCAAATCATCCAGCAATCTGATTGAGAGGATTCAACCAGTTTCCAAAGATAGAGTGCAATTGTCCCTCATTTTCAGCCGTAATTCGATCTTTCCTTCTTGAGTACACCTTCAATGGTGGATCTTTATCAAGGTAACAGACCTCGACCAGCCTTCTCGCGTCACATTGTCACGTCGCGAATCTCGATCGAAGCCCCTCGCGCCGCGAGCCTGGCCGCTTTGCGCCACGAGCTTCGGCTAACCGAACCCGAACCCTAGTCTTTGTTCCTCACGCCGCGAAGGTTACTGTTCACTGCTCGCCGCCCGCGACTTCCGTTTTTCTTTCGTTTTAACCTGTTTTGACGGAGTAGCTTATGGGGCTTCTTAGGGAATTATATAGGCATCTTTTAGGACTGTTAGAGGGTCCTAACTTCAGTTGTAAATTGTTACAAATACAGGATTTCGGTTTGAGAGATCGTGCTAGTTTCTTGCATTTGATATCGTTGTGATTCAGGTGAGTTACACTATGTGTGTTTTGCATTGTTGTGTGTGTATGTATGCGTAATAGTGTGGTTAAAGGGATTCCACATGCCCTTGATGAGTTGTGGGGGCGGACTCGCGTCCTAAGCTGGCGAGAAAAGGGAACCGCATGCCCTTGATGAGTTGCGGGGGCAGACCCGTGTCCAAAGCTGGCAGGATGTTTAGTTCTATTCTCATGAGAGTCGGGAGTCATGTGCTTGGTCAATTGATGTGATTTGTTATGTTTTGTTGCTTGATTGTTTCGTGAACGTGTTTGGCACCTATTATGATATGTATTCATATGATGGTGTAGGATATATGTAGTGTCAGCTCACTAAGCGTTCCGCTTACCCTTTTAGTTGTTTTCCCTTTTCACAGGTGCCAGTTCAGGTGTGGATAAGGGCAAGGCCCCGGCTTGACTTCTAGCTGAAGACATGTCAGGATCGATTTCTTAACAAGAAACAAACACTCAGAAAACAAATTAAAGTATTGCGGAATAAAACTTTAAATGGAATCAAAACAATGAACTGAAAACTTGCTTCACTTCAATATTTTCAATTACAAACTTACTCACAAAACCTCAATCTACTAGAACAGATCTCTAGTAGACGAGCAATACTTCTCTATTGCTAGGAAAACTTCTTGAGGTTCTGATTTTCTCTCAAAAACAAAAGATATCTAGTAATCTATTCTAAATCAACTATATATACAGATTACAAGATAAGTGTAAAGGAAAACAAATCTGCTAAACAAATTCCAAGATATTCGGAATCTTTTCCTTATCGCAACCAACAGATTATCATCCTTATCGTCTCATTAGAAGCAGTATTAACAGAGAGAAGCATTAACTACAACTATTTCACTAGCCAGCAGCAGTAACAACTAGCAGTAATAATATGAAGCAGTTATAACTTCTATCAAGATACCAACCATTACTACTTCCAATTCTTCTTCCAGCAGCATTAATGAGCGATAGCAGAAATACTCTTCATTAAGTCTTCTCTTTTAATCATTACCACTGCAGTATTAATAACCCTTCCTTCACGCAGTAATAACTTTCTTCAGCAGACATAACCAGACTTAAAACTTTTCTTCAACTCAATACTTCTGCCTTCCAAAATAACCCAACAAACTCCCCCTACTTAACTGTTCATCCCTGAACATTTAAGTTTTGCCATAGTTGAAGAAACTTCAAAACCAACTCTGTTCCCATAGCAGAATTTTCATGCCCACACAGCTTCACTCTTTCCATTCCACGTAACCTTTGAGCATCATGCACCTGATCACCATCCACAAAATAGTATTCCTTAACCACACCATTGATAGTTAATGAGTATATGCCACATTTTGGAAATAATCTCCATTCATTAACTGTCTCACATGGTTGGTTCATTAGGGTTTGTACTCTTGAAGGCTCAAACAACCAACACAAACTTTCCAAAGCACTTTTGAGCTTTAAAATGACTGGTTCATCACTGTCATCCTCCAAAAGACTTTCATAGAGCTGCATACCAATCTCATACATTTCTCTGAGATTCTCCCTTGTGCATACCTTCAGAATATCAGCTAGAATTCCTCCCCAGCTTGCTTTCCCATCTTCCCAAATGACTTTATAGTATAGTGATCCACTTAACTCTCTGACAAACCACTCCTTCACCTTCTTCTCAGCTCCATCATCTTTGCCAATCACCTCAGGATCAAAATCATCATCAAATTGCATAATTCTCTGATTGATCCTCTCCACAAACTCTTTGTCAAGATCAGACAAAACAGACTTCTTCTTTCCAATATCAAGTAGACTTGTGCACAGTCTGTGATCAAAGTCATACCTTTTGTCCAATAAAAAGTAGTACTGTCTTGTTTTAAAACTGATTGAGACCACTCTGTTTTTCTTGAACGTGCTCCAAGCTGTTGCTCCAACTCCTCCAAATGCTTCACATGCCATCTGAGATTCTTTCTTTCTGAAATCATCCCTTGATTTTTCAAAGGCAAACATCACTTTCAGATCTTCTATTAAATGAATAATCTCTGTTCTTCCCTTAGAATCCTTCACACAGCCAATCTCATACAATTTCTTCAAATCAACTATGCTCATTCTTGAAAATAGATGATATGGGCTTCTGTAAGTCTCCAACTTTCCTCCTTTGCTTTCAATTACCCAAACCATCTGATCATCTTTCCCTTGTGAATCCCAGTCTATTATCTCAGATCCTGCTGAGTCATGCACCAACTTAGCTTTCTTAGCAGATTTCTTCTGAGCAATTGATTTCTTCCTCTTTGCAGCCTTCTCCTTTAGTCTCTCATCCTCCTTTTCTTTTTCTTTCACAGTAACCTTCTCTTGTTCTTGTTCCTTCTTCTCTTCAACCTCCTTCTCATTCTCAGATTCACTCACCACAGCCACATCATGTTTTCTCTTGCTCCTTCTTTGTATCACAGGCATCCCTTCTTCTTCATCTTCCACCACTTTTACCTCTTCTTTCTTTTCCTGCATAGCATCTCTTTCCAGATTATACTTTTCTTCAATTTTCTCATCAGACCACCCAGCATACATACCTTCAGTCCCACCAACAGCATTCACAAGGAATTTAATTTTGCTTTTCCTTTCTTCAGCCTTTGACACTTGCTTAGTTCTTCTAGTGACCTTCCTTGGAACAACCACCCTTTTCTTTGGTTTTGGCTTTGTTACAACAACTTTCTTTGCAGCTTGATCTTCTTCCTGTTGCAGCTTCTTAGCCAGTTCCAGTGATGCTTCTTGTTCAGCAGCCTTCTTTCTAGCCAATTCCATCTCATCTTCAGTCATCATTGAGACAATCTTTCTCAGTGACATTTCTTCAGCAATCTCCTTGGGAATATGTTTTGGTATTTTCTTCTTAGGCTCCTCTATCATAATACTCTTTCCCTTGTCTTTTGTATCACTCTCCTTTCTTTCATCCTTCTTCACTTCAGCTTTCTCTTTAATCACTATTCCCTTGGTTGGTATCACCTTAGGAGTAGCTTTTGATAGTGGTGTTTCAGCAGCTTTCCTTTCTTCAACATTCACAGTGGGTTCAGTGGCAACCCTTTGTTCAACATCCTTCTTCTGTTCAACTTTCGATACTGCTGCTTTCACAATCTCAGACTTCACTTTCAACTCCCCCTTAGCCTTTACCTTCTCCCCCTTTGTGAAGGCAGCTAGAGTAGCATACCTCTTCTGTAAGGCTGAAATTTTCATGTTTTGCACAGCAACCTTTGCACCCTGAGCTTGACACTTCTTGGATAAATCAGAAACCAGTTGATTCTGAGTTTTGACCATCTTCTCCAAAATCTCCATCCTGATGGCAGTCTCCTCATGCTTAGAAGCATGATCTTGGAATTGAGCATCATGGTTCTTCAAATCTTTGGCAATTGCAGCCAATGCAGCCATCAATTCATCATGTGAAAAACTACCCTCACCAGCTTTAGAAGTTGAACCCTTCTTTGCTAGATCTTTGGGAATTTTAGTAGTAGTTTTCAACCTAGTTGAAACACTATCTACTCCCATGGTTTCTTGGCACCTGGGTCCTCCAAATGATTCTCATTCAGAGTTGCCGTGGAGGGGGTCTTATTGATGTTCACACTGTCCTGATGTACACTTTGTGCAACACCAGTAGTGTGAGCCACACCACCCACATGCCCTGACATCTCCTTAGAGGGCACCTCCTTAACATTTGAGTTGGGGGACACTCCTGTGGTTTCCCTTTGGATGTACTCAAGTGGAGAGTGCTCCACAAGAGGGCTTTGAGGTTGAGGGTGAGTAGACTCAAAAGAGGAAGGAGCTCTTTTGATCTTTCTTATATATACTTGTAGTGCAGGGGAGGGGGTTTTATGAATAGGGGACTGAGGGACATTTGAGGTGGAAGGTGTGGGTAGGTCATCAGGGGGTGTGCTTGAATGGGTAGGCTGCAAGCCTGATGCCTCACCTGTGGGTGGAATCACTCCCATCATTGTAGGGAACAATGGGGTGAAAACTGAAGTGCCACTTCTTTTCATGTTCGAAAACATCTTGAAAGAAGGGTCATTCCTGTTATAGGTTTGACCAGTGGCAGGTACATCCGGCAATTCCAAGTTAATCACTTCTTGAACAAATCTTAGATACATGTAAAACGATTTGGATGTAGATTTTGGATCCAGATTTGCCACAAGATTTTCAAAAATCATGTTTGAAAAGTTGAATCTTCTGGATGTGGCCAAACAAACTAATGCAGAGGCAATAGTGCTTCCAAACTCATCCCATCCAGAAGATTTCTTAGAAAAACAGTGAATAAGGATATGAACAAGAAACTTCCATTGATGGCCAAAATACTTTTTCTTTATTTTCAAAGACTTAAGAGAGCCTTCATATCCCATTTGTGCCAAAGCAGAAAATATGTCGGAAGTAGAGATAGAAGTCTCACCTCCTTCATCATCAAGGCGTAAGCACCTTCGAATAGTGGATTCTGAGACTGTCAATGGCCTGTCGCTTACAGTGGTTTGAATGACCTTGGTGTTGTTGAGGGTTTCTACGCGAGCATTCCTCCAAAAATCCTTCTGATGAAGGATGTAGATCTTTGGATTGAGTAATATAGCATGAGCAATTGTGGATGCTTGAAGAAAATCCACAATATCATTGAAACCCTCAGATTTCTTCCCTTTGGTGAGAAATCCAACTTTGTTGTGCTCGTCGTTGAATTGCAGATCATCCATGATAAGAAATCAAGGTTAGAATACTCGAATATGATGCAAGAAAGTACACAAACGATCGAAATAAGCAGAGGATTGCAAAATCGCAAGAAATCGCCTTAGAATATCAAGGGTTTTCTGAGTTAGGGTTTTGAAAATAGCCGTTGTGAAAAAGGCGGTGATACCAGGGCTATTTATACATTTCCAAGTTAGTTAAAAGCAGCAATAATGAAATAGCAGTAATAACTATTGGAGAAGTAATAACAAGAAACCCATGACAAGCAAATAACCCAATGTCCCTGAGAAGCAGCAGTAAACTGGAACTGCTACCTCCTGCAGTAATAACATGTGAATACTATTTCCTGCAGTGGTAATGTCATTTTGACACTTCCAGCAGAAGTATCGTGCGATTGTCACTTTCAGCAGAAGTAACGTGCGATTGCCACTTCCAGCAGTAGTATCATGCGATTGTCACTTCCCGCAGTAGTATCATGCGATTGTCACTTCCAGCAGTAGTAACGACTCTTTGTACACCTAGACCACTGAAATCACTAGAGAAACATATTACACATACCTTGAGGCATACAATAAATTACAAAGAAAAGTGACAACTACCAGATAAAGAAACATTATTCAGAATTGATCATGCCAACACTTGTAATCAAAAACTTGAATCTTCCCACATCAAAAGCTTTTGTGAAGAGATCAGCAAATTGATAATCAGTGTGCACTTTCAACACTTGAATGAGTTTCTTTTCATTTGAATCCCTAATGAAATGGTACTTGATTTCTATGTGCTTGGTTTTAGAGTGCTTGACAGGATTATTAACTATGCTAATGGCACTGTTATTATCAATGTATACAGGAGTGTTAAGAAAAGTCATACCATAGTCCAACATCTGGTTTTGAATCCATAAGACCTGAGAGCAGCATTGTGCAGCTGCTACATATTCTGCTTCTGCTGTGGATGTTGAGACAGTGGTTTGCTTTTTGCACTGCCATGACACAAGTCTTGCACCTAAAAACTGACATCCACCGGAAGTGGATTTTCTATCTAAACTTGCACCTCCATAGTCACTATCTGTATAGGCCAAGAGCTCAAAAGGAGATTCATAAGGGTACCACAGACCCAATCTTGGTTGTCCCTTCAAGTATCTGAAAATTCGCTTGACTGCTTGAAGATGAGACTCCTTTGGCCTTACTTGAAATCTAGCACAAACACATACTGCAAACATGATGTCTGGTCTTGAAGCTGTGAGGTACATGAGTGATCCAATCATAGATCTGTATTGATGCACATCGACTTCCTCCCCCTCAACATCAGCTGTCAGTTGCTTATGAGTCTCCATTGGTGTTGAGGCTGATTTGGCATCCAGAAAGCCAAATTTTGTGAGCATATCCTTGACATACTTGGACTGGTTTATAAGAAGTCCATCATTCTTCTGCTTAACTTGCAGACCTAGAAAGAATGTTAATTCCCCCATTGAGCTCATTTTGAATCTCTTGTGCATTAGATCTTCAAATTCTTTGCACATCTCCTCCTTGGTGGCACCAAAAATGATATCATCCACATAGATTTGTACCAGCAACAGATCTGATCCTTTCTTCTTGATGAAAAGAGTCTTGTCTATCACTCCTCTTTCAAACTGATTTTCCAAGAGATAGGTAGACAGTGTGTCATACCATGCTCTTGGTGCCTGATGTAAGCCATATAGTGCCTTCCTTAGCTTGTAGACTTTGTCTGGAAACTTTGGATCTTCAAAACCAGGAGGCTGACACACATATACCTCCTCTTCAATCTTTCCATACAAGAATGCACTTTTTACATCCATTTGATACACCTTAAACCTCTTGTATGAGGCAAAAGCTAGGAACAGTCTTATGGCTTCAATTCTTGCCACAGGTGCAAAAACATCATCATAGTCAATTCCTTCCTCCTGAGTGTATCCCTGTGCAACTAGCCTTGCTTTGTTTTTGATCACAATGCCTCTCTCATCCTTCTTGTTTCTAAAGATCCATTTTGTGCCAATTGCCCTGTGCCCCTTAGGCAGATCAGTTAGATCCCATACATGTTGTAGCACAAACTGAAGTAATTCCTCTTGCATAGCTTCTATCCAACTTGGATCTTTCATTGCATCAAATACCTTCTTTGGTTCAGACTGAGAAAGAAAACAAGAAATCATTGCTGAATGTGGATTTTGGAAGCCCAAATCCTTACATTGTTTTCTTGTGATCATTGGAGATTGAATATCCCCAATCACCAAACTAGATGGGTGATTCTTTTGAGTCCTGGTGAGGTGTAAGGGTTCTTCAGGAAGGTTTACTCCTAAATTGGAGTCATACGCATCTCCTTCTTCATTGTCAACAGGAAAATCAATCATATTGTTGTGGGGTTCAGACTGAGTTGAGGGAGTCACTTCTGAAGAATGAGGAATATCAAGATATCCCTCTTGATGAGAGAGTATAGGATCTATGATGCTCATATCTGAAGATTGTGATCCATCTGCATCCTCATCTTGAAGTGTCACTGGATCAACAAGAGTGATGTTCTCCCCAGATTGATTTTCATCCCCAACCTGACTTTCTGTAGTCTCCCTTGTACCTACAGCATTTTCCTTTTCTAACTCTGCTTCCTTGTCTGCACAACAGAATTCAATGGGATCCACAGTTGGCATAGGAAACATGACAAAAGGTGTCTCAGTCTCATTTGATTGATCTGCATTTGATCCTGTTGCAACTGCATAGCTCATATTCAAAGAGTTAGTAAGTGAATCAATGTCAAATAACCAATTTGGACCAGTTCCAGGTACATTTGGAGTGTGCTCATTACATTTGACATTGTCACTTTCTTCAATAATTCTAGAAGAGCTATTAAATACTCTAAGTGCCTTACTTTGTGATGAGTACCCAACAAAGAAACCATCATCTGATTTGCTGTCAAATTTACCTAATTGAGATTTGGTATTGAGAATAGTACAAGGACACCCAAAAGGTACTAAGAATCCTATAAAAGGTTTCTTTTTCTCAAAGAGTTCATATGGGGTTTTTCCTTTTGACTTAACTACAAGAACCCTGTTTTGAACATAGCATGCAGTGTTTATTGCTTCTGCCCAAAAGGTAACAGGTAGCTTTGAATCAACTAACATGGTTCTTGCAGCTTCAATAAGTGTTCTATTCCTCCTCTCTGCAACACCATTTTGCTGAGGAGTTCTAGGAGCACTATATTGTCTCTCAATTCCTTTTGATTCACAAAACAAGTTCAAATCAGCATTTTTAAATTCAGTACCATTATCTGATCTGATGACTTTTACTTTCAGATTTGTCTTGTTTTCTACTCTAATTACAAAGGGTTTGATCAGTCCACTTGTCTCATCCTTTGTTCTCAGAAAGAATACCCAAGTAAATCTTGAGTAATCATCAACAATGACCAAACAATATGATTTCTTGCCAATACTCATCACATTTGTGGGGCCAAACAAATCCATATGCAAAAGCTGTAAAGGAGTAGAGATTGTGTTTACTTCTTTGGACTTGTGAGTGGATTTGTGTTGTTTGCCTTTTAGACAAGAAACACAGTGATCATCACATGAAAACTCTTTTGTAGGTAATCCTCTAACTAAATTACCTTTGACCAATTTGTTCATGTTTTTGAAATTCATGTGACACATCCTTCTGTGCCATAAGGATGATTCACTCAAAGAAGCTTTTGACAAAAGACAGTTTAAGGATGATTTAGAAGAAACATCCTCCAAGTCCAAACAGTAAACATTGTCCTTTCTGGGAGCTCTCAAAAGTATCATGTTTTCATCAACTATTTTGAACTCAGGTGAAAGTATCATGCACTCTACATCATTGAACAATATACTATGTTTCTTGTCACAAACCTGTGATACACTTAACAGGTTGTACTTTAACTGCTCAACATAGTACACATCTTCAAAGGTCATCTTTCCTTTGGAGATATTACCTTTCCCACTTACCTTTCCTCCCTTTGGATTGTCACCAAAGGCAACATGTCCACCATTGAACTGCTTAAAGTTCTCAAGTAGAGACATGATGCCTGTCATGTGCCTTGAGCAACCACTGTCTACATGCCACAGATTCTTTCTCTTTCCTTGGTTGCCCTGCACATGAAGTCAAATCTATCAGTGTCTTGAGGGAACCCAAGCCAATATGGTCTTGGGTTCACCTTTATCATTTACATACTTAAACTCAGCCAATCTGTTGAGTTTCAGCATATAATCTGTACTTGGAATTTCATGACTTGAGTATTTTGTGACAATGTAGGGCTTTTTCTTTTCAGGGGTAGAAGCAGTGATAATCGGAGGAGCATTGTTCTTATTACTGCTTGAAGCAGCATTAACTGGTGTACTACTGCAGTTTGCAGTAGTAATCTTTTTATTGCTTTCACGGTTATTACTGCTTTTCTCAGAAGTAGCAGTAGTATTGTGTACCACTGCTTTTGGTACCCACTTGGCAGTCATCTTTACAGATTTAGTTTCAGTCTTTTTCTTCAGAACCTTTTCATTTGATTGAAACTTTCTGTTCTGGTTTGAAACAACCTTCTTGTTGATAGATTCAACCTTCTTTGCCTGAAACTGTTGCTTTTTCCTTACAACCATAGATGATTTGTAGTTTTGAAAAGAATTTCTATGATTGATTGGATTGAAATAACAGTCTTTAGCTAAGTGGTTGAGTTTACAACAGATAAAACATGGCTTTGGTCTGTTAATCTTGCTGAGATCAATACCATGACTTTTAGCCCATTGGTTGTTCCAATTTCTTTGATTTCCTCTTTTATATTGAGACTGTTTAGATGAACTAGGATCACATTCAGAGGATTGTGCATCTATCTTACTCTTTCCCTTCTCCTTTACCACTTTCTTGCTTTCAACAA
The DNA here is from genome assembly GCA_030169165.1 of Centaurea solstitialis. Classification (NCBI taxonomy): domain Eukaryota; kingdom Viridiplantae; phylum Streptophyta; class Magnoliopsida; order Asterales; family Asteraceae; genus Centaurea; species Centaurea solstitialis. The sequence goes on from CM058047.1 coordinate 59,376,116, forward strand.
AAGATCTACCACCATTCTCATTTGTTAGAATGTGGTTATCATCAGGGATAGATTCTTCTGTTTCTTTCTTCCTATATTCCCCTTCTCCTCCTAAGTCCTCAACTTTTCCCTCTACAGGATCTACTTCAGCTAGTCCTGGTTTCAGTTCCTCAGTGTCAAGTCTATCAGCAAAGTTAGACTTTGGAGGAATGTAATTGTTGTTATAGGGTGGTGGTGTAGTATGATACCCTATTCCTCTTTTAAGGTCATCATTAATCTGAGCCTTCAAAATTTCATCCATAGCCTTTGAGGCTTTAGAGAATTTCTCAAGATCAGATTTTGCTTGTTCTAACTCAACTCTAACTCTCTCTAATTCAGATCTACTTTTGGACAACTTAAGCTCATATTCCTTCTTCTCCCATTTCCAGTAGTTTTGATCATATTCAAATTGGAGTTCATTTGCTTGATAAGCTTTGATTTGATCCTCCAAACTTCCTATGACCTCATTTGACTCTCTCCTAAATTGCTCAAGCTTTTTGATACTGTCACACATACTTTGATTGTGATCCCTGTACTTCTGAACAGTATCAATACAAGATTTTGAACAGAGTTTAGAAATTACCTCACTTGGCATCTCTGATGATGATGATTCTTTGATTTCTGCCATAAGAGCTTGATTCTGAACAGCTTCATCTGCCTGATCACTCCAATCAAATCCAAACCCTTCTTGTGAAACCAATGCCTGTGAAGAGCTTCCATTTGAATTCTTGTTGAACTTGTGCTGATTGTTATGCTGTGAAACATTCCCTTTGCATTCTCTTGCAAAATGACCAAGATCATTGCACTTATAGCATCTCACTTTTGACTTATCAAATCCTGCTCCATCTTCCCTCTTCATGCCAAAATTGTTCCTTCCAGTCCTCTTGATGAATCTTTTTATCCTCATGGTAAGCATGGCCATTTGCCATTTTATGTCCATCTCTTCCAAATCATCTGGACTGATTTGTTCAAGATCTTCATTAATTAATGAAGTCTTGACATGACTTGCAAGAAAAGCTTCAAGAGTTTGATCAACTCCAGAATTAGGTTTTGCAGCATTAAATGAGTCACTAGCACCAGAGTTGTGTGAGTTTGAGTCATTGAATTGAGATGACTCATTGGACAAAAGAGCAGTGTTATGAGAGTATCCAATAGGCTTTCTTTTGGCCTCCACTTCAGCTTCAAACACTCTGAGATCATTATAAAGATCATCCAACTCTTTATCCTCCAGATCTTCACTCTATCTTAGAGACACAGTGTACATGGTCCATTCTTCTCCCAGTGACCTAAGGAATTTCCTGTTGATGTCATCATTGTCAATCTTCACTCCAACAGTGACCAATTCTCCTATGAGTTTATTATATCTATCAAAGGTCTGAGTCATAGTCTCATTCCTTGTAGACATAAAGTTCTCATATTGTTGTCTGAGAATTGCCTTTTGGTTTCTTTTGGTGCTTTTGGATCCTGCAAATCTTCTCTCCAGTGCTTGCCAAAGAACTTTAGCATTTTCACAGTTCTTGAATTGATGCTGATACTCATTTGGGATAGCAAAAAGTAAAGTACTTAGTGCCTTCATCTCAACCTGCCTTGCTTTTCTTTCTGCATCAGTCCTTGGTGGAGGTACAACTCCATCTTCTCCAGCTTTTCTTTCTGCAGGGCCATTCTCAATGACTTCCCACATGGAATAATCTATGAGCAACATGTGTTGCCTAATTCGAATTTTCCACATGTCAAACTCATTTGGTTTGAGCATGGGAACCTTATTTGCAAAAACACCTTCTTGAGAGTCCATGTTTGAATTCAGATTCTGAGTTTATGGCTCTGATACCACTTGTCAGGATCGATTTCTTAACAAGAAACAAACACTCAGAAAACAAATTAAAGTATTGCGGAATAAAACTTTAAATGGAATCAAAACAATGAACTGAAAACTTGCTTCACTTCAATATTTTCAATTACAAACTTACTCACAAAACCTCAATCTACTAGAACAGATCTCTAGTAGACGAGCAATACTTCTCTATTGCTAGGAAAACTTCTTGAGGTTCTGATTTTCTCTCAAAAACAAAAGATATCTAGTAATCTATTCTAAATCAACTATATATACAGATTACAAGATAAGTGTAAAGGAAAACAAATCTGCTAAACAAATTCCAAGATATTCGGAATCTTTTCCTTATCGCAACCAACAGATTATCATCCTTATCGTCTCATTAGAAGCAGTATTAACAGAGAGAAGCATTAACTACAACTATTTCACTAGCCAGCAGCAGTAACAACTAGCAGTAATAATATGAAGCAGTTATAACTTCTATCAAGATACCAACCATTACTACTTCCAATTCTTCTTCCAGCAGCATTAATGAGCGATAGCAGAAATACTCTTTGGTGGAACACTTCATTTGAAGATGTACTCCAATGACCTTCTATATTATTTATTGTAAATCTATCTTCTCTCAGGTACTAAATAAATCAATTATTCAAAGAAGAATTGATATCAGCTGAAATCGTCAACAATGTGGAATGGATGTGATTTTGGCTAAGTATCTGAAGAGTCCCTCCGGAGGAGTTCATCAAGACAAGTCATCCGGATAAGTCCATCCGGCCAATCCATCCGGACGAGTTCATCCGGACTAATCCATCCGGGCAAGCCATCCGGACAAGTCCATCCTGATCTGAGTCCACTCAATTAGATCATTTGGATAACTCTTTGTGCAATGGACCAAGGATGGCTCGAGGTTCAAGAATGCTTGGTTTGAGATTTTGTCTGAAGATGGTCATCTCAATAAATACAAAGTTTCATTGAACATTGTCTACCTGCAAAAAGGAGTAAAGGAATTTTGACTCTGTGCCATACTACTTGGAGAGATTCCTCTGCAGGAGGTTTGGCTTGTCTCCATTAATGCAAAATATTCACTAAAGAATGAATATCTGCAAAAAGGAGTCTTGAAGATTTGACTTGGCTTCAATACCCAGTATGGAGATCCTCATGCAGCAAGACAAATGTTGACACGCGTCCATTGTACTTGATGAAGCTGGGACTATAAATACAGGTCTTTGGTCTCAGTCTTCCTCACGCATTCAAGCTTTCAGACTTAGAGCAACATAGCAATTCAGAGAGAAAGAGTGCTTCCACCACCTTCAAGTTCATAGTGTTACTGAGTGTTCCATAGTTGTTCTTGTAGTTCTGGTGTCTTAGTGTCTAAGTGTCTTAGTGTCTTAGTGTTTTGATTGTTCAAGTAGCTTAAGTTATTTGTTTTCCGCAACAATCAGTCTTTGTGAACTTAGTGTAATTCTTAGTTGAAACTTTTCAATATAAAGAATTCAAAAAGTACCTCTCTGTCTTTAAATTTTTACGGTTTTGCATTCAACCCCCTTCTACAAAACCCTGTTAGCCTAGTTTATCTCCTTTTGAGACCTAACAAGTGGTATCAGAGCAGGTTAGTTTAATCCAATAAACTAGATCTGCAATGGCTACCTCAGGGTCGAATTCTGAAACAACCAGCATCAACAATGTTTCTGTTTTTCTGGATAATGGCACTACTTCAAAACCACCTCGCTTTAATCCCTCAAATTTCTCTTTGTGGAAAAACAGGATGTTGCTTTTCATGGAAGGTATTGACTCCAGATACCTTACCATTCTTCGTGATGGTCCTCTTGTTCCTAGAGTTTGGGACCGCTTTAACAAAGATAAAGATGGGTCCTCCTTTGAGGAAGACAGAACCTCAGCTACTGGGAGATTTATCCTAAAGTCTGAGAAGAAATACACCGAGGAAGACTGGAAGCTTGTGTCTCTGGATACTAAGGTTAAGTCTATCATAGCTATGTCTCTTCCAGATGAGGTGTATCACTCCCTAGTAAATTTTTCTACAGCCAAGAAATGTGGTCGACCCTCTGTGTGTTGTATGAAGGGTCAAATGAGGTCAAAAAGAGTAAGAAAATTTCTCTGGTTCGAAAATATGAATTGTTTTGTCATGAAAAGGGTGAGTCTATTACCAACTACTACAACCGTTTTAATAGTCTTCTGAATGACCTTCTCCTCTTGGGCAAAGTTTATGATAACGAGGAGGTACTGAACAAGTTTATGGATGGTCTTCCTGATTTCTGGGAAAATATCTGTACTTGCATCAAAACCTCCAAGGACTTGGAAACAATGCCTCTCACTGTGCTTTTTGGAACCTTAGTGAACTATGAGCAAACTAAACTCCAAAGGAAGTCTCTCATTAGGGATGTCAAAACTTCTTCCATAGCCTTCATGAGTGAAAACTCTAAATCCAAATCTGTGTGTGTCCCTCAAATCACCTTTCCTGGTTCCGACTCAGATGTCAGTGATGTGGAGGATCATCACCTCTCCTCCGAAGTTCATGATTGTGATGGTGATGATGAAGGCACCGATGCCTGTGTGGACCAACTATCAGATGAAATGGCCATGTCGGGTTTCTCTAGAAAGCCCTCATCCAGATTCAGAAATGGAAAAAGGTTCACCAATGGAAGATCCTTCTCTAAATCCACCACCTGCTTCAACTGTGGTAAGAAGGGTCATTTCTCAGCAGATTGCAAATCAAGTCAGCAGTCCATCCGACCATCCTTTGGGCCTCATCGACCTTCCCGATCTGGTAGTCTTCAGTCGGATGGGTCCGAAAGATCCTCTTCCGGGAGATTTGAAAAATCTTCCTCTGACCGTTTCGAAAGGTCCTCTTCCGGAAGATTCGAAAGATCTGGTGATTCCTCTGACAAGGCAGCCGTGAAGTACAAGGCCAAATATGTTCGTGAAAAGGAAAGAAATGCTGCAAGAAAAGGGAAGGGACTTCTAGCTGAGTCAAATGACTGGGTTGATGAGCCCACTTCCTCTGATGATGAACCAAAGGAGACCGTCAACTGCTTGATGGCCATAATAGATGAAGACATGGAGGAAGACTCATCCACTGCTCTTGTCTCTACTGAGATTCCCTCCACCTCTAAGGTACATCCTTTTCACTCTCTGACAGAATCTGAAAAGATTAATGCTTATGACTCTTTAACTGTGGACTATCATAATCTGAAACATGAAAAGAAGAAAATATCTGCTTTAGTCAAATCTCTGTCTTCTCAACTTCGTGATTACTCTGCTCAATCAAAAGAACTTGAAAAACTCAAGACTGATATTGATGATTTGAAAACCATAAACTCTGTGATTTCAAAAGAAAAGTACAAACTTCAAAATATGCTCCAAAATGAACAAAAAGTTGTTGAAAAATGGAACACTGCTTCCAGAAATCTTTCTCAAATCTTTAAAGATCAGATTCCTCATGATGATAAAACTGGTCTTGGTTACTGGAAGTCTGATTTTGAAATGGCTTTTCCTCCTTCTGCTTCTGAACTTAGTGACCTCCCTTTAAATGTTTCTTCAGATGATCTCTTGTCTTCAGACTCCATGTCTATGTGTTCTGTAAACTCCTTAGATCTAAGGGAGCAACTCAAATTTGGAAACTTTGTAAAAGCGAAAGAACTTCAAGAAGTAAATGATTCAAATGATTTTGAAACTCCTGATTTGTCTGTGAATCACTTGCTCAACAATTTAACTATTGATGACGAGTGTTCTTCTTCCTCTAAACCTTCAAAGATTCCCAAAATCGATTTTCCTAAAAATAAAAGGAGTATTGGTAAGAACAAAGGAAAATCTGTGGCTCATTTTTCTGAACCTTCTAAAAGAAAGGCTTCTAAGGCTCAACCTCCTTTTGTTCCTAGGTCTGTGAATTTAAACAAGGAAACTCATTTTAGTAAAGGAAAAGGTGTGTTAGGAGTCAAACCTCAAGAGCCTCACATTAAACTTAATTTTCTCAAAAAGACTGTGTGCAACGCTCCAAACATGACTTTTAATTACCGAAAATGTTACAACTGTGGAGATACCTCTCATTATGCAAAAGATTGTCCGTCAGACAAAATTGACAGAAAATCTGCTCTACCTTCTTCTTCTAAACCAAAAGGACCCAAAGCCAAGTGGGTTCTTAGAAACTAACTTTTCTGTGTGTGCAGGTCATAAAACCCCACAAGACATGGTATCTTGATAGTGGGTGTTCTAGACATATGACCGGAAACAAATCTCTCTTACTTAACTATGTGTCTGAAAAGGGTCCGTCTGTTACGTTCGGAGATGACGCAAAGGGCATCACCAAAGGATACGGTACTCTCTCAAATGGAATCATCACCTTCAACAAAGTGGCCTATGTGGAGGGACTTATGCATAATCTTCTAAGCATAAGTCAACTGTGTGATCTTGGCTACAAAGTCATCTTTGACATTTGTGCATGCAATGTAATAAACAACCAAGGAGAATCTGTTCTATCCGGCTCAAGAAAAGAAAATGTCTATATCATAAATATGGACAATAATTCAGAAACTGAAAGCATCTGTTTCATCTCTGACGATGCTGAAAAGAAAAGTTGGCTCTGGCACAAAAAGCTTTCTCATCTGAACTTCAGAACGCTTCATTCTCTCTCCTCTAAAGACTTGGTGATTGGGCTTCCAAAGCTCAATATTCTGAAAGACAAAGTGTGCGGTGCTTGTGAGAAAGGGAAGATCTCCCGGTCATCTTTCAAGTCAAAGCAAAATTTCTCAATCAACACTCCTCTTCAGTTGCTGCACGTGGATCTATGTGGACCAGTCAGCACACCAAGCCTTGGTGGTAAAAGGTACATTCTCGTTCTAGTTGATGAATTCTCACGTTTCACTTGGACTTTCTTTCTCAGGCACAAAGGAGATGCAGCTGAGGAGATTATTCTCTTCATCAAAAAGATTGAGGTTCGGACGGGTCTTCCGGTCAGATCCATTAGAAGTGACAACGGAACGGAATTCAAGAATTACACTCTTGATGCCTTTCTGAATGACAAAGGAATCTCTCAACAATTCTCTGCTGTGAGATCTCCTCAACAAAATGGGGTGGTGGAAAGGAAGAACAGGACGCTGTGTGAAGCTGCCAGATCCATGCTGTGTGAAGCTAATCTTCCCACCTACTTCTGGGCTGAAGCAGTAAACACAGCCTGCTACACTCAAAACCGATCTCTAATCACCAAGAGATTGGGAAAAACTCCTTATGAACTGTTCAAAGGAAAGAAGCCCAAAATTGGTTTCTTTCATGTGTTTGGGTGTACTTGCTATGTGCTGAATGATAGAGATCATCTGGGAAAATTTGATCCCAAAGGTGATGAAGGAATCTTTGTGGGATATTCTCTCACTCCCAAAGCCTACCGAGTGTACAATCTTCGACGAAAATGTATTGATGAATCAATACATGTTGACTTTGATGACTCCAAAACCTCGTCATTATCTTCGAACTCTGAAGAACTAAATGATTGGGTAGACTCCTATCTGGGTCCAGATCCATCTCCTCCATTTGTCAATCCCTCTTCCTTCTCACCACACTCCAATGAGCCTTCCACTTCATCAAACCCAAATGAAACCCAAGCTATTGTTCCATTCCAACCTACTAATAACTCTCAAACTCACCTCTATACAGACCCTCAATCTTCTAATCCAAACCTGTCCTCTCCTTTACCTCATCTTCATAATCATCCTCATCCTCTTCCTCCAGCCATTAAGTGGACTCGGGATCATCCCATCGATCAAATCATTGGTGATCAGCAAGCCGGTGTTCGAACCAGGAGAGGAACTGGAAACATATGTTTATATGTAAACTTCCTGTCAATCACTGAACCCAAGTCCGTTAATGAAGCTCTAAGTGACCCTAGTTGGATACTGGCCATGCAAGAAGAACTTGAACAGTTCATCAGAAACAAAGTCTGGAAGCTGGTTCCGAAACCTTTTCTCAAAACCATCATCGGAACTAAGTGGATCTTCAGAAACAAGATGGATGAGCTTGGTACTGTTGTTCGAAACAAAGCCAGACTCGTTGCTCAAGGCTACCGGCAAGAGGAAGGGATCGACTATGACGAGACGTTCGCTCCGGTGGCCAGACTAGAAGCCATCAGAATCTTCCTGGCTCATGCTGCCTTTCTCAACATCAAGGTGTACCAGATGGACGTGAAAAGTGCTTTCCTAAATGGGAAGCTGTCGGAGGAAGTCTATGTGAAGCAACCTCCAGGATTTGAAGATCCTCACCATCCAGACTATGTTTACAAGCTTGACAAGGCCTTGTATGGTCTAAAGCAAGCTCCGAGAGCCTGGTATGATACTCTCTCTGAGTTTCTCACCTCCAACAAGTACATCCGAGGTAAAATTGACAACACTCTCTTCTTCAAGAAAAAGGCAGGCAATATCATTCTTGTTCAAATCTATGTGGATGACATTATTTTCGGAGCCACTGATCCCTCTATGTGTGATGAATTTGCCAATCTCATGAGTACTAACTATGAAATGAGCATGATGGGGGAATTATCATTTTTTCTTGGTTTACAAGTAAAACAAACAAAAGAAGGAATTTTTATAAACCAAAGCAAGTATACTAAAGATCTTTTAAAGAAATTCAGTTTTGAATCTTGCTCTCCAATGAAAACCCCCATGGCTCCTCCTCTTAAACTTGATTCTGATCCTAATGGCAATTCTGTAAATATCACTGAATATAGAGGAATGATTGGCTCTTTACTTTATCTTACTGCTAGTAGGCCAGATATCATGTTCTCTACGTGTCTGTGTGCTCGTTTTCAAGCTGATCCTAAAGAGTCTCATTTATATGCTGTAAAACGCATCTTCCGGTACCTGAAGGGTACTCCTGATCTGGGTCTTTGGTATCCCAAAGACTCAGGTTTTGATCTAATTGGGTATTCAGATTCTGACTTTGCAGGATCTAAATTAGACAGGAAGAGTACAACAGGAAGCTGCCAACTTCTCGGAGGGAAGTTGGTGAGTTGGTCTAGTAAGAAGCAACATTCAGTCTCCACCTCAACCGCTGAGGCTGAATATGTAGCTGCCGGAAGCTGTTGTGCTCAAATCTTGTGGATGAAGAATCAGCTTCAGGACTACGATCAACAATTCACTCAGGTGCCCATTCTGTGTGACAACTCTAGTGCCATAGCGATAACAAACAATCCGGTGCTTCACTCCAGATCTAAGCATATAGATATCCGCTATCACTTCATCAGAGACCACATCTCCAAAGGTGACATTGAACTCCACTTCATCCCTACGGAGTATCAGCTAGCAGACTTGTTCACCAAACCCCTGGATGAAGCCAGGTTCAACTTTCTCGTCGGAGAGCTTGGCATGATCAATCTCTCTTAGTACTTATCTGTGTGTATGTACAATTTGTTTTAACAAAAAAAAAAACAAAAAACAAAAAAAACAAAAAAAACAAAAACAAAAAAAAAAAAAAAACAAAAACAAAAAAAAAAAACAAAAAAAAAAAAAACAAAAAAAAAAAAACAAAAAAAAAAAAAAATGATGTCATCTAGATGACATCACTTTGGTGGTGTCATCTCCTACTCCCTCCAAAGACACAAGTCTCCTCCGGCTCCAACCGCGCTCATCAGATCCATCTCCGGATCCGGGTCGACGCCTCCGACCAAAACCTCATCCGCCTCCGGTCCGCATCACCCTCCGGATCCGATGTAATCTCCACAACCGCACCACCCTCACTTCCGCCTGACCACCTCCGTTTTGGCTCCGGCTCCGAGCCCGGCCTCCGCCTTCGATCAACACGCCTCCGCTTCCGCCATCACCCATCAACACCACACCCACTTCGATCTTCCTCTCTCCCTCCTCCCTCCTCCCTCCTCCGCCTCCGACCACCCCCTCTCCCTCCTCCGCCTCCGACCAAACACCCCCCCCCTTCTACTCCGTTTCCATCTCACACCCAAGAGACCAAATTTTTTTTCTTTCTCCCATATTTCCCCAATCCCAACAACTTTCCACCCTCCACTCATCGATTGACAACTAACCCTACCCTAAGCCCAACTCTCTAAAAACCCATCAGTTTTTACCCCATCTCCTCCACTCCTAACCCTAATTCCTCCTATAAAACCCCTTACCCTCTTCACTTTTCACCACACCATAAAAAAATTTTCTACTACCTCTCTCAACCATCTTCTTCAAGGGGAGATCCATCCACCACCGCCGGACCACCAACTGCCACCACCCGCACCCTCCGGCCGCCCGCCTCCGGCCACCGCCGCCTCCGTGCTCCGGCCGCCGTCGCCGCCCTGCTCCGGCCGCCGTCGCCGCCCTGCTCCGGCCACCGCCGTGCTCCGCCGCCGCCGCCCCTCCGGCCGCCTTGCTCCGGCCGCCGCCGTGCTCCGGCAGCCGCCGTGCTCCGCCGCCGCCGCCGTGTTCTGGCCGCCTCCGATGACCGGCTGATCCGGCCACCGCCGCCCTGCGCCACCTCCGGTCAGCGGCTGATCCAGCCACTGCCTCCACTTTTTGCCACCGAGTACCACCAGCGGCCGGCTAACCTCCTTCCGGCTCACCCTTCACTGCTCCGGATCCGTGGCTTGTGCACTCCCTCTTGAGCTAAGTTTTTCTCTCCATCTCTCTTAGGATGGCTTTTCCTCCGGGTCCTCTTAATGACAACCATTTGGACCCGGCTAAGATAACCTTTCCTCCATGTAATCACTTAGCTAGATTCTCTACCATTGAGAACCATCCGGAGTTTGAACCTATGAACAACTACCTTAAAAAGTCTCCCCTCTTGTATGCCTTTACTGCGAACACTAGGATGAGCTCTTTACTGTTAGGTAATTTTTGGGCCACTGCATCTTTTGATAGCCATACTGATTGTATAGTAGCTTCAGTCCTCACTGAAAATGATTTATCCTTTGACGAGGCTGATGTTCGCACGGTCCTTCGCTTACCTGATACACCGGACTTCGCACTTTTCCCTCTTCACTATGAGCATGACTCTATGGTAGCTCTCATGAACTACGCTCCCAAAGAAGAACACAAGAGTCAGGTCACCCTTTTTAGAAATAGCATGGGTGGGGTCTGGCACCACTTTTTCAGCCACATCATTTACTGCCTTTCTAGGAAGGCCGGTGGCCAAGACCAATGCCCGGGGTATGTTACCGAGTTAGCTCATGCTATTCTCCATCAACGTCCCATCAATTTTGCGGGCTTCTTCTTGATTCTATGGTCATGATGATTGGTCACAATCAGTCCACAGCAGTTGCCTATCCTAGGTTTATGTCCTTGATTATCAATATGAAACTGGCGGATGCTATACTGGCGGATTCAAACACTCCCAACCCACAAGTGATTTATGATCTGACCTCGCCTACTCTGTCTGTCAAGCTCTTGGACCGTGAGCCCTTGGCGACCGATAAGCCTCTTCCGGACTTTGTGCTCAGACTAGCATCCTCTGATCTATCATGGGGTGCCACTGCTCCTACCCTTCCTCCACCTGGCAAGATGCGTCCTCACTCTTATACCTTTTCCCGAGCAAAATTGGCGGGATCCAAGAAAAAACAGCCAGGACCCGCCAAACCCTCCGCACACTCCAAAACGGCTATCCCTCCGAACAACCCATCGGAGGGAATCCCAGCCTCTAAATCTCATTTGCGGAGGCGCTCCACATCCCCCCTTGGATCTTCTCCTAAGAGGTCTAAGGTTCTTCCTAGGGTCAACCACGAAGGTAACACTTCTACTGCCCCAATTGGACCCGGGGGCACACATTCCACCTCTACCACCTCCTCTGGCGTCTCTCAACACACGTCGGTTGTATTCAAGGAGTCCCTACTTACACCTGCCACTTCCTCCCAAAAGGTTGTGGTAGATGACTTGGGTTCTGCTCCGACCCGAGGCCAAACTACCACACTGCACGGCCTTTCACATACTGCACCAGCCGATGAGGGTCCCATTATTCCTGAGGCTGTCTTTCTTTCTACTTTTCTTGAGGCAGATTCTCCTCCGACCGGACACGAAAGTTTGGCGCCACCGGCATTTGACTTCACGGACACTCCTGCTATTGTCCATTCTCCACGGCGTGAGTCCCCTCCTCGACGGACTCCTTCTCCGACGCGATCCCTTTCTCCGGAGCGACACCGGGCCTTCTCCTCATCTACTTGTCCGATCAGTCGGATGCCTATTGGAGACTTCTTCTCTGATGTTCTTCACAGTAGTCGGAAGGTTGGGACACTGGAATCTCAGTTGGCCACTCTATCCGGAGACTTCCGGACCTATTTGGCTCAGCATGACACTCGCTTGAAGGCTTTAGAGGACTCTCAGACTGTCTCTCATAGATTGCTCACTGTCTTGGGGGAAAATGAAAAGATCCATCGTCAGGTTCTTTCGAAGCTCACTACTCATGTTGAGCACTTCTCCTCTACTGTTGCAGCCTCCGTTGACTCCTTGAAGACGGATATCCAGCAGCTTGCTTCCTCTATCTCTTCTCCTCCGAGTGATGTTCTCTCAAAGATTTCAGACTCTCTGGCTTCTCTCTCCAAGACCACTGAGCAGCATGCAGAATCCATTGAGGCTTTGAGGGTGGCCTCTTCTGATCACGGCACCACCCTCAAGGCCATCTCCGCCCATCTTGATCAGTATCAGCTTCTCTCCCAGCAAGGTCCGGCTCTCTTCACTTCTTCTGATCGCGAGATACTACACTTCCTTAAGGCCCGGATTTCCGATGCTGAGGTCTCTTTTGAGACTCCCCCAGCAGCTGAGGGGGAGAAACAGGTAGTAGTTGCATCTGCTGAGGGGGAGGATCAACCTCGACCGACTGTTCCTAAACAAAGAACTGGTCCGGACATAAGCAGCAGAAAGAGAGTTCATCCGAGGCAAATGCAAATAGCTAAGGATGTTGTCACTACTTCTCCTCCATCCGATGCATCTCTTCAGGGGGAGGAAACCAGAATCTCTTCAAAGGCTGATGAAGACTCATCTAAAGAAAAAGGGAAAAACAAGCTCACTCCTGACCAGGAAGCCGCAGAAGAAATTGCCAAAAAGAAGGCCCTTCAACAAAAAATAAGCGAGTTTGACAAGCTCAGGCTTAAGCCTCCTTCTAACACATCTTCAGTGTTCGGTCCTGATTTCTCTTTTCTTGGTACAAAGGTAGCCAAGGATGTAGCAAAGGAAAAGCAGAAGGTAGTAGACAATGTGGTAAAACACTTTCATGACTGCCTCACTCGAAGAAAGGATCCAAAGGAAATTACCAAAGTCAGAGCCAAAAAGGAAGGTCAAATCATCTGGATGGCTGTTCAGAGAGCTGGCAATTCCCCAGAAACTACTCCCTCTGAAACCTTCAACCTTCTGTCCCTAAAGAACTTTGGTGTCACCGAATGGAATGAGATTCTTTTCTTACTGGATGACAAGCAGATCCCAGATCCGGTCTACAAAGAAATCATGGGTTTCCTTGACAAACTCTATGTCAGCTTGGGAAAGGTCAGGAGCGAATACAACATAGTCCTCTCTGAAGAAGAAAAGAAAATCTTCTCAACCTTGAGTGAGCGAGCTAAGTAGTTCCTTTGTGTTCACTATCTATCTATGTTTCTTATCAGTCTACTTCTATCTATAATACTTTTGTAATCTCACCGATGTACTCTTTATCGATGAAATTAAAAGTATCTCTTAGTGATTAAATTTTTTTTCTCTCTTTTGTTGTAAATAGTTCATGTTACTGTAGATACTTATTTATACAAAAAAAAAAAAAAAAAAAAACGAAGAAAAGAAAAGAAAAGAACCCAAAAAGAATAAAATGGGTCATCTCTTATACGAAGCTAGTTTACAATCTTTGTGCCGGATCACATCCTCAAATAGGGGGAGATTGTTGGAACACTTCATTTGAAGATGTACTCCAATGACCTTCTATATTCTTTATTGTAAATCTATCTTCTCTCAGGTACTAAATAAATCAATTATTCAAAGAAGAATTGATATCAGCTGAAATCGTCAACAATGTGGAATGGATGTGATTTTGGCTAAGTATCTGAAGAGTCCCTCCGGAGGAGTTCATCAAGACAAGTCATCCGGATAAGTCCATCCGGCCAATCCATCCGGACGAGTTCATCCGGACTAATCCATCCGGGCAAGCCATCCGGACAAGTCCATCCTGATCTGAGTCCACTCAATTAGATCATTTGGATAACTCTTTGTGCAATGGACCAAGGATGGCTCGAGGTTCAAGAATGCTTGGTTTGAGATTTTGTCTGAAGATGGTCATCTCAATAAATACAAAGTTTCATTGAACATTGTCTACCTGCAAAAAGGAGTAAAGGAATTTTGACTCTGTGCCATACTACTTGGAGAGATTCCTCTGCAGGAGGTTTGGCTTGTCTCCATTAATGCAAAATATTCACTAAAGAATGAATATCTGCAAAAAGGAGTCTTGAAGATTTGACTTGGCTTCAATACCCAGTATGGAGATCCTCATGCAGCAAGACAAATGTTGACACGCGTCCATTGTACTTGATGAAGCTGGGACTATAAATACAGGTCTTTGGTCTCAGTCTTCCTCACGCATTCAAGCTTTCAGACTTAGAGCAACATAGCAATTCAGAGAGAAAGAGTGCTTCCACCACCTTCAAGTTCATAGTGTTACTGAGTGTTCCATAGTTGTTCTTGTAGTTCTGGTGTCTTAGTGTCTAAGTGTCTTAGTGTCTTAGTGTTTTGATTGTTCAAGTAGCTTAAGTTATTTGTTTTCCGCAACAATCAGTCTTTGTGAACTTAGTGTAATTCTTAGTTGAAACTTTTCAATATAAAGAATTCAAAAATTACCTCTCTGTCTTTAAATTTTTACGGTTTTGCATTCAACCCCCCTTCTACAAAACCCTGTTAGCCTAGTTTATCTCCTTTTGAGACCTAACACTCTTCATTAAGTCTTCTCTTTTAATCATTACCACTGCAGTATTAATAACCCTTCCTTCACGCAGTAATAACTTTCTTCAGCAGACATAACCAGACTTAAAACTTTTCTTCAACTCAATACTTCTGCCTTCCAAAATAACCCAACAAGACAGTTCCGTCCGCGCCACCATGCATTGATATTAAAACTTTTATTTAGTTAATTATTTTTATTTAAACAATGAACTTGGTTATTTCTTTTGGGTTTTAGTACTTGAATAGTTTGTTTTCCTACTAAGTTATGGATTTAATTTTTAAACATCGAATTTTGTAAAATTTTGTATATCAAATTTATTATTTTTGAGAAATGGTGTTACATTTTCTCAATATTCTCTATTTTAGATAATGAAATAAGGATGCTGTTGGAGCATTTTAGAAAACAAAAAGTGAGTTTTCTCTATTACAGAAAAGCTGTTGGAGATGCTCTTAGGCCATCCTTAACCGTACCACTCATACCACCCATACCAACTACCACCTCAGCTGCCACATAAGCTTTCCACTATCTTACCAACACCATACCATACCATCCTTACTCATACCAATTCCATATCACTCTAATTAATTAATTAAAAAAAATAAAAGAAAAAGAAAAGAAGAGAAAGAAGAAAAGAAAAGAAGAGAAAGAAGAGAGGGATAGAGAGAAAGGTTGGTGGTGGGGTGGGGTGTAGGAGAGAGACCGGCATGGGGGTACCGGTTGGGGCCTCTACCGGTCCTATACCGGTTCACCACAGCGGTGTTACCGCCGGTACCGGCTCCCCTACCGGCCCCGTTAAGGATGGCCTTAGGGGTTGCTATTTGCACCCTTTTTAGTAAGGGGTGAAAGGTTTTGGGAATGTAAAAAGGGGAAGTTGATGTTGATGTTGATGTGTGTGAGCACCAATTCATTTTTTTGGTATATTCAAAGGGTGTAAATAGCCTACTCCTTATATTATTGCAACATATGTATGCATAAAAATAGCATGCAAAAGTTGTTTTTGATTGTAAAGAGTAACGTATCTCAGATTCTAATATAACATTCACAAACTGCAATATGTATTAAAATTTACAAATTATCATGAAAAAAAAAAAACATAACAAATATCTGGAAATTTATTTTGATAATAAATTGACAAGAATCAATATAAAATTTCCAGTTTCCTGTTGATGACGAGTTAAAAAAAACTAGAATTCTCAATCCGATGGGAAACCTGCATAAAATTGGTAGTAGTAGTAACATTTAATTGTTGTATGTAAACACTATTAGTAACATGATTAATTAAAACATATAAAAATCTTATGTCCCAAATTCTCATGTCCTAACTTTGTCATACAATCACATGAATATGTAAGCGAAGATGAACTTAGAATGTAGAAATATCTTATGTGTCTTAATTTCATTGGTTGGATAGGGATGATCGCACATGAGATTTTGAGACAACATATTTTTATTTCGTTAAAACCAATGGTCAGTTTGCGAAACCAAACCCACATAGTATGTCCTATTTGCAAGTAAGCGGCCAATGGTAAACCAAACTAAACACACCCGATATATCCTACTTGGAAGTAAGGGGTCAGTTTCCAATGGTACACCAAACCAAAAAAGACGTGGTTAGTAAAAATCACAAAAGTTCCTGGTTCTGCTATTGCATTCGGTATGAGTAGGGAGTCAATTTCCGATAGTATATACATTTTGATTTTGAAATTCTATATGAACAATGATTTAAAAAATGAGGACTAACCAGACACAATCCGAAGGAATACCTGTAAGCTCCATATCATCAGGTAGTTTCATGGTAAGCATCTTCAGTTTCTACGACACATAGAAAAAAGATGAACATGGAGAAATTAGAAAAACGAGCATTTCTTGCTTTATAGACCAAGATTAATATGAAAGTGGAATATGTTTATGTGATGATCAAATCTATCTAAATCAGATATTTGTTTTTGCCTTAATTATTAAGTACTGTTTGGAAATGCACACTTGACCTGTACTCCAAACAGTACAATAGAGCAGTAGAGCAGTTGTTTCCATGAAGACCACCAGCTCAAAGAAAAGATAAAGCTTTTTTCAAAAAGATCGCAACATATAAACAAACTTCAAAATATAAAAGATGGTGCAAAAATAGAAAACGGCTTAGAAGTATGCAACGACATTTAAAACAAATAATATACATAAAAACAAAACAAAAGCACGTACAAGAAAAAGTAACCAAGGTTGTTCTTAAGGTGTAGGCGTGTAGCGTTCTTTTTGTATTTAAACAAGAACAAGGATCACTTATGATGAACCAAGTGCAATAATTTCAAAAAATTTCGGGAAAAATTAAATAAAATAAAAAGCAAGAACATAAAAGTTATTACCGTTAGGTACATTGGTGGATCATCTAAACTAGTTGAACCCAACACGACTTCCCTCCTGAGTTTAGCAGTAAGCTTGTGACAAATCCGTAGCTACAGAAGACAAAAACAGCAAACGATCTTTAAGAACAAAGGAAACCAAAGTGAAGTACATAAAAGCCTCAATTGTTTACCTCAGATCTGGTGGCACCGCCGATCATAAAACAAAAATCCGCTGCCCCATGTGTTTTAAGTCAGGACCTTGCACTGCATCACTGCAAATATGGTTGGAAATGAAAAAGGTTAGAACTCATTAAAACAGATTCAAATGAGTTTTTTGCTGCCATGATCCACTGAGATTCAGACCCCGTCACTCAGATTCGTCGCTAATAAGATTCAAATTTGTTTTGCAGCATCTAGAAATTAGGAGTTAGATTTTAAATGAACAAAAAAGCGGTAAACGTACGTTGAATGTCCATCATCAGAAGCTTTTCCAGCTGTTGGCCTTCTTGATCTCCTTGATTGTTGGGCGCCCCCCCTCCCTCCTGCAGAGACCCCTCGAGTGCTTGGGTCGTTTATGCATTTGTACTCGTCATTTGGCAGCTCACGTTTGTCGATCTTTTCAATCAATTCCTGAATCATGACCACCATATCCAATCACTTACCATTAATCTATCAGGGTTGGTGAGAAGTGGTTATCAACTGTTGGATGACAAATGGATGAGATGCTGATCAATCCTCTCTTAAGAGGTTTGCAAACTTAAGACCGTTTGTTTCACTTTCAAGAAAAGGCCTGAAAACCTCTTACTGTCCTTAAAACCATTAAGAGGTAGTTCTTTCTTTTACCAAACAAGATTTACCTCTTAACGATTCAGAGGCTGCCTCTTAATGGAACTGTTAAGAGGTAAACAAACAACACCTTTTTTTTTTCTCAACACTTGTGAAGTAGCGACTCCAAATCCACGTTGTAATTTATCACACAAGTGATTCCATGTGAAGAATTCTTTTTGTTCAAGCCATTACACACACATAAGTCGAAAATTTAGTATCATGAAAAAATATCAATCATAATGCTAAGTTGCAGATATAGAAGTTGAAACTTGAAAGATATGGTTATAGTACCTCTAGCACGGGGAAAAATCGAAAGAGTGCCCATGTTTCTTCTTCTCCTGGTTTGTCCTTCCTTAGTGCATTGTTTGATTTCTGATAACCAAAGAGAGTAATATATCAACTCTTTGAACTTGAACATGTCATAATGTAAGAATGTATCTTGAGTTACGTTTAACAAAATTGACTTTATAGGACGCCTAAAATAGAAAAGCATTCTAATAGAGTGTTCTACAGGACACTAGATTATAGGACCAAACAAAATAGCTTCCTATCTAGAAGTGTTACAATAAGTTTACAAGACACTTTTGAGCGTCGTAAAAAAAGGGTTTAGTTCCCTAAAATGTATCCAACTTGTCACCTTTTGCTATTGTATGTATCCAACTTTGAAAACTACCATTTAATACACTAAAGTTTCAAATTTTTGATATTGTATGTATTGGGTGATCTACTAAATATGTTGCAGGTTATTTTTTTGGTTTTTGATTTTTTTTTAATTCTAAAACATTAAAATAATTTACTGATTTGGCCCCTGAGATCTATCAAATGTTACGAATTTGGTCCCAAACTCACACCACCACCTACCTCTGCCGCCTGCCGCCGCACCACCACCTCCTTCTGCCGCACCGGTGATCTTCTCCGGCGAATTTCGACCATCTTCTCCGGCGAAGTCCGGTCATCTTCTCCGACGATGGTGTGCGATGGTGGTTACGATGATGGTGGGCATTGGTGGTTACGGTGGGCGATGGTGGTTACGGTGCTGGTCGACGGTGGTGGTTCTGGTAATGATGGTGGCCAGCGATGGTGGTGCGGTGATGGTGGTGCCCGACGATGGTGGTTATGGTGATGGTGGGCGGTGATGGTGGCGGCCGGCGATGGTGGGGCGGCGATGGTGGCGACGGTGGTTAAGGTGATGGTGGTGGTTCCGATGATGATGGTGTCCGACGATGGTAGTTACGGTGATGGTAGGCGGTGGTGGTTCCGGTGATGATGGTGGCCGACGATGGTGGCGATGGTGGTTACGGTGATGGTGGTGGTTCCGGTGATGATGGTGTCCGATAATGGTAGGCGGTGGTGGTTCCGGTGATGATGGTGGCCGATGATGGTGGGCGATGGTGGTTCCGGTGATGATGGTGGCCGACAATGGTGGTGCGGCGGCAAGCGGTGGAAGAAGGTGGTAGTGGCGACTTGGAGACCAAAATTGTAAGATTTAATAAAACTCAGGGACCAAACCTGCTAAAAAAGGGGGTGACTTGCTATTGAAGGTGACAATGCATACAATAGCAAAATTTTGAAACTTCAGTATATTAAATGGTAATTTTTGAAGTACAATACATACAATAGCAAAAGGTGACAAGTTGGATAAATTTTGGGAAACTAAACCCTAAAAAAAATTAGGCCACCTTTGAACGTTGTAGCAAGTTTTTTAGGACATTTCCAAAATAAAGTGTCGTATTAGCTAATTTTATAGGACTTGAGAATCTTTTTAAAGGACACTTGTGTTTATAGGACAATTTTTTCAAATATTGTCCTTATGAAATAGTTAATAGAACGCTTTATTTAAAAAATGATATAAAGTACTCTTGCGACGCCCAAAAGCGTCCTATAAACTTTTTGTGACATTTTTAGATAGGACGCTTTTGTGTTTGGTCCTATAAATTAGCATCCTAAAAAATACTCTATAGGACGCTCTTTTTATTTTAGGCGTCCTATAAACTCAATTTTGTTGTAGTGAATTCTTTTCAATACATTTTAGAATTACCTCCCTATTAAAATTGAATAATCCTCCTTTGGTTTCTTGTTTCTTTTTCTTAACTGGTCCCTCGAGCAATCTCATGTTTTCAATCATCCTCATCTCATATTGCGACAAATTTGCCATCTGAAAGGTAAAAAGAAAAGAATTATAAAACAAAAGGATTGTAAGTATAACTACGTTGTCAACCATTTTTCCTGTCCCGTCCTGTCCTGTCCTACCAAACACACCTTTAAAGATGACGATTGTAAATTGAGAATTGTATTATTGCTTGATACATAATGCTTGATACGAAGGCCATATACAGACAAGGAATACCCTAAAAAAAGAAACCTTAGGGCCCACGGGCCTACAGGCTTAAGCAACTAAAATACATAATAATACACAATACTTACATTCTAACAACGATCAATGATACAATTTAGCGGCTTCAGATTTATCTAACGCAAACTACTAACCACATTTCCATGGCGACGGTTGTAAGCAGGATATTTCACCTGCTTATGTTAGATTTTACCTTCATAAAATAACAAATTTGATTTCTAGTCACTGAAATTGCTCCATAAAGCAATGCCCATGTTCTTTTTTTTTAGAAGGTTCATCTGGGTTTTGCCCAGACTACTACATCCTTGGCAATTTTTACTGAGAGCTAAGACATGCTCCCCTGGGATTAATACTCTCAATGGCCACCAATTGCGCACGCATGGATTTGAACCCGGGTGGGAGCTACCACCCTTTAGGAACTTACCACTACGCCACACCTTGGTGGTTAATGCCCACGTTCTTATTTAGGTCAATTCCCAAATTTATGCTGACATGTTTCACTTCTAATGATTTAATACCAATTAATCTAAGTCATCATTCATAAAAGATCAAGTGTGAAACAATATGATAGAAACACGACACGAAGATAAACAGGTTTGGGTTGAGTTTTTTGACGTGACAACCCGTTTATTTAGCGGGTCATGTTCAGGTTGGGATATGGGTTTGCGGGTCAACCCGCCAACCTAAATTTTATTTTGACTTGTGACTTTTACGTTTTCAATTTCAATTCAGCGTCTAAAACCAGTAAATCGAACTTTATTTTGGTTGTATTTGAAATTTTAAAGCACCTTGTATAGTTAAACAGGTTACGCGAGTCATGTTCGGGTTTGTGGGTTGCGGGTTAGGGTTGAAAATTTCGGCACGATTAGTTAACACAGGTCGTGTCCAGGTTGAGCCTTTCTGACCCGCCAACCCAAACACGACACAATTGCCACCCTTAGATTGGGAATCAAGTTGCTACCTCCAAAAGCTTTGCTCCATTTTCCCCTTCAAACTTTTCAGGATCAGCTAATGCATAAATCATCATCAATCTCACCATATTTTCAACACCTCCATCCTGTAACAAGTACAAAAACTGTTAGCCAAATGAAAAATACGAGGTCCCAACCGAAGCTTGTTGAGACACTAATTTCACCTCATGCTCACTTAAATATTCAAGGAGTTCTTCGTGTCCAGCATCCCCAAAGACAATATCCTGCTCAATCTGACCAAGATCCCTAAGCCCTTCTTGACTAATTACTTGATTAATTTTCCCAGCAATCTGATTTAAAGAGGCAGGTAACTCAATCAGTCCAGAAGCATTTAAAGATGAAATAAATTTATATAGCACTATACATGTCTTATTTCTTGAAGCAAAGTTGTATAACAACTAACAAGGGTATGCTTTGAAAGCATTCATCATACTTCATATTACAAGAAAGTGGGTCTAAGATGGTCTTATAGTACAAGGCTAAGAATTCTAAGGGGCTATTTTTAGAAAAACCTCTTAAAACCTCTTAAGTCCAAAAATTAAGAGGTTTGCAAACTTAAGACTGTTTGTTGTATTTTTAAGAAAAGGTCTGAAAACCTCTTACAATCCCCTAAAATTTTAAGAGGTGCATGCAACATCCACCTCTTATTTTTTAGATGTGAAATCACATTTCAGACCTCTTAATAAGCAAATGACAGTTAAGAGAATAAGAAAAACTAATAGGAACCAACCTCTACGTGGAGTGAAAGTTTTTCCATTTGTTCATTATATGCGGGCAAATCTTGAACCATTTTCTGTATGTCTCGGGTAGATAATTCACTAGTGTCTCTGCATTGATGTCAAAATCTTAATGTGAGAAACTCACAAGGGAGTGATGATGATAAGAAGTTGCATGTCCTTCTCTTTTAGAAAAAGAATACAAGTTTGATGCATACTTACCGGTAAAGACCCAAGTCAAAGACCGAACCCAAACCCAATATAATTTTTATTTTCTTATTAACGCTTTTAATGCATTTCCTAAGTTGACGTGATATCTTCGAGATTTCTATAGTATTAAGAACCTTAAACAGACAACCACTATCAAGGAGTACCATGACTCTTATCACACAGAGATAGAAGATATGAAAGAAGTGACTACCAATGAAGGTGAGGTAGAACTAACTCAGATTTCGGTTAATGATTTGGAAGAAGCGGATGTGTATCAAGCCATTTTGGGAAGCAAACTCTACAAATATTAATGGATAAAAGCAACTTTCAAAATTTCATTGACAACACATTAGCATTAGAATTGGGTTGCAACTCATTCAAGGAAATGCATTAAAACTACCATATAATAATGCTAGACCTCCCGACAAAGTAGCAGATGGATGGAAGCTAGTTTGTGAAAAGGTAATGAAAGCTTCAAGTGCAAAATGCAGTGGCTTACTATCATTGCCGATATCGATGGATTGTATTGTCGAAATGGGCTATTTGGATAGGAATGAGATAGGTTTTAGAAGGTATAAGTATTAAAAGAAATCATGTTTACAATGAGTTCTCTAGCGCAAGGTCCTACCTGAGTTACAGAAAGGTTTGACACCTAGATGTCGGCTGTAGTATGTTCCAAGGGTTGGAACCTGGGGCTGTACTATGTTCTAAGGGTTGGAATGTCCGCCCATTAAAGCCGTGCGTGAGCTGCATTCAGAACGTCGTGGTGTGACCTAGTCTTGGGGCTTAATGGTTCACAACGTTAGAGTGCATTAAGTTGAACTACAAGAACAACACAATCGAATTTCAAAATCAAGGAAGAAAGGTGGTTTTAAGAGGTGCAACCCCAAGGAAACTGTCAACAATAAACAAGGGTACATCAGACAAAATTGTGCATCAAGGGAGAGAATTGTCTATGCTTCAAATGATACTCATTCAAGAAAATGAAAATCACCTTAGTATTGTTGTTCCTCAGGAGGATGGTGTCAATACAGATCCACTGGAGTTGCATAAATTGTTACTAGAAGATGTTGGGCCAGCCAATCACCTCCTTTTCGAGAAAGATATGGTCACAAAATGCCTTTAAAGGACGGTAACCAAGGCATTAGCTTTAAACCTTACAACAAGTACCCATTTATTCAACAAGATCTCACTGACAAGTTAACTAGAAGATGGCTCGAACAAGGGATGGTTAGGCATGTCAACAACTCTTTTGCTTCAACCATGGTGTTGATGAAAAAAAAGGACGGGGGATGGTGGATGTATATTGGTTACAAGAAACTAAACAAGGCCACAATTACCCTTAGTGGAAAATTTGCTTGAAAAGTTGCATGACACAAAATTCTTTTCAAAAATATACTTGAAGGTTGGGTTGCTACCAAATTAGGGTGGATCCTCAAGCTGTGTTTAGAACAATATACGAAACTCACAATAGGCATTTTAAATTCTTAGTATTCCCTTTGCCTCATTAATGCCCCATAGGCTTTCCAAAGCTTGATGAACCACGTTTTTAACACATCTTTGAGGAATTTTGTGTTGGTGTTCTTTGACGGTATCCTGGTATACAACCCTAGTCCGGAAGCCCATATGCAACAATTGAAGATGGTTTTGGAGATATCAAGGCAAAACGCTTTGGTAGCAATGTACATGTGCTTTTTGTGTTAACATAGAGTATTTGGGACATATCATTTCAAAACAAGGAGTAGCTACTGATCAGAGCAAAATCATAGTTGTACAAGGTTGGCCCTTACCAAGAAACTTAACGCAACTCCGAGGGTTCCTTGGGATGATGAGCTACTACTTTAGGTTTGTTAAGGGCTATGGTAAAATAGCTAAGCATTTAACTCAACTTCTGAAGTACGATGACTTCTACTGGACCACAGAAGCTACGGATGCATTTCATACACTAAAGGGTTGCCATAATACAACCTCAATTTCAATTTTCCATTCACGATCAAAATTGATGCATAGTCTTAACGCTAAGAGGAAATCCTATTTCCTTTACCGGCAGGGCTTTGTATACCGGGTTTGGATTCGGAATCGGAGTCGAACTCGGAAGTCGTGAAACCCTACCACACCTACTCGCCTTCTGGGTTGGCGTATGGTAAGGCGGTGTACGTCCACCACAGCAGGGAGGAGGACTATCGTGCGCTGACATCGAATGGTGTGGGTGTTGCGAAGAGGGGCGGCGGGATGTCGAGGAACGCGAGAAATGAGAATGGTTGTGAGCCTCCAATTTAATTAACCTATATAATCTAATACTCCTAGTAATCCAAACCGTTTTCTAAAGTGCCCCCAAAATCTATTGATATCACACTTATAACATGTAGAAAACTTAGTTTAGCTAGAATCAGCTCTTCAAAAGAATTATCACATGTGATATCACACTTTTGATATAAAAAACAATAGCAGATATCACAAATGTAGCTCTTCAAACAGTTTATCACATGTGATGATTTTAAACTTGTGATATCAAAAACAGAAGCATATATCAAAATTTTAGCCCTTCAAACGATTTATCACATGTGATATTACACTTGTTATATAAAAAACAGAAGCATATATCACAAATTTAGCTCTTCAAACGATTTATCACATGTGATAGCACACTTGTGATATCAAAAAGAGAAGCAGATATCACAAATTTAGCTCTTCAAACGATTAATCACATGTGATATTACACTTGTGATATAAAAAACAAAAGCAAATATCACAAATTTAGCTCTTCAAATGATTTATCACATGTGATATTAACCGGTTTAAACAAGCTTCGTCTTGGGTATTTCAACCAGTTTTCCGGCAGGATTCTGGTTGAGTTCAGAGGGCTGTTGAACTTGGTTCATCTTGATCTTTCGAATTGTGGATTAGAGGGTAAGATTCCAAATGAATTGGGAACTTAACGAATTTAGATACGCTTTTCTGCAAACGAATAGGTTGGTGGGTTTGATTCCTTATGAACTCCGCAACTTGGTTAACTTGAAATATCTCAATCTTTGACACACAATCAGATCACCGGCAGAGGTTTTATCAGAGTTATCAGCTCTGAAAGACCTCAGAGTCTTGAACCTCTTCATTAACAGATTGCATGGAGTCTACGGAGACATCTCCATGTTCGTTGTTGTCGTTCCCAACTTGGTGGTGTTGGATTTATTAAGCTTTGAGATGGTGGTTTAGCAAGAGTTAGGATATAAAGTCTGGCTACAGACTTTGATGTATTGGGCGGAGTAGCATGTGTTTGTATGTATGTTTAACTAGTGGCTTCAAGGTTGTTCTCGTGTTTCGCAAATAAAAGGGGTTCTCGTTTGAACCCTTCCCTATATATATATATATATAGCAGCTTCTTTTGCTATTTCTTCCCTTATTTTTTTCTTTTGAGGTAGCAAGAAATTTGTGCACAAAAAGAGAACGCTCATCAACAGTGAGGTAATGTGTCCATTACTTTTGTTGTAGTTGTGCAGCTTTGTTTGATGACATCAACTTGTCCATCTTGTCACTCAATTTTTCACTAGCCTGATATGGCATCAAAAGAATATATTAGAACTTGTAGTATTTCACAATGAAACAGCAAACAAAACTAAAGAGAGACGTACATCTGCTATATGCAAAAAACGCATTTCAACCCAAACTGGATCATGATCTTCCAAAACGAATTCCTTTCTCTCAGGTTTGCCGCCCGATTTACTTGGGACCTACAAGCTTTACTGTTCTTAGATTCTGCTCAACCATAATATAAATTTCCATACAAAAGGTGTTGAAATTAAGCTAGTTATGGTTTATCATGTTCTGTATAACAAGTGGCAACATTAACAGTTAATTTAGTTATGGTATGACAGTTATTTAACTGTCAATTGGTATGTATCAATGTGTGGTTCTGTTTGAAGGGTTGCAACCCTTTCTTGTCTATATGTCTCTATAAACCTTTGTACTTTGAAGTTTTGATGGTTCAATAATAATTAAAAACTTTATGATTAGTCTGCTCTAACATTGTGGTATTAGAGCATAAAAGATGGCCTCAACTTCGAATACCATCTTGCATCCTCAACTTCCTAAATTAAATGGAAAAAATTATTACCATTGGAGCATACATATAAAAGTATTATTTGAATCACACTAATTATGGGATATAGTGGAACAAGGAATCAATGAACTTGATCCATTCGAAGACGTAAAGGAAGAACAAGAAGAACAGTTAAAAGATTTAAATTCAATGGGTTAAAAATGAAGGATTTTGAAACAATTGAAGAATTCTACAATCGAGTGATTCTAATACGAAATCAATTAAGATTGAATGGCAAAGATGTAGATGACAGAAAAATGGTCGAAAAGATTCTCAGGAGTCTAATAAGGAAAGCTCGAATACATAGTGGTTGCAATTGAAGAATCCAAAGATCTTTCTTTTTATTCTCGAAAGTCTGATTGGTACCTTCCAATCTCACGGACTGCGAATAAGATAGTTCATATACAACAGCAGTCAAACACACAAGAAAGAAACAGGTTTGTTCATAGGCGACAACAAGGAGAAATGAAAGGAAGAGGCAGCGGAAAATTATCAACACCAGTACAATGTTACCACTACCAAAAGTATGATCATATAGCAAGATTTTGTAGAAACACGATAGCAGAAGAAAGAGATAACAATTTTATGAATATACAGGATGATGATGATACCATGATATGATTCTCAACACTCAAGAGTTCTTGTAGATGACACATGGTACTTAGATAGTGGATGCAGTAATCATATGATTGGAAACAAGAACATATTTGTCCATATTTATGAAACACAAAAGAAAGAGATAAGAACACGTGAGGATAAGAAATTAAATGCTCAAGGAATGAGAGACATCTTGATTGATACAATACATGGACAGACTAGGATATCTAGTGTATATTATGTTCCTAACTTGAAACTAATTTTTTTAGTGTAGGGCACCTATTACAAAAAGGTTGTGACTTGCACTTCAAAGGAAGACTATGTGAAGTAAGAGATCAATACGAAAGTCTCATGGGCAAAGTCAACATGACAGGTAACATAATGTTTCCTTTAAATTTCAAAGAAAGCACCTAGTTCTACTTCAATCTATCTACAAAGACACAATCTTGTAAAGGGATTACCTAGCATACGTAGAATTGAGGATGTATGTGAAGGTTGCATGATCGGAAAGCAAAATAGAGAGTCATTTCCTCCAAGAAGAAGCTTAGAGAGCCACCAAAGCCATTACAGCTTATCCACACAGACTTGTGTGGACCTATGAAGACTCCCCCTATTGGAGGAAACACGTACATACTCAATTTTATGAATAACTATAACAGAAATTATGGGTCTACTTTCTAAAGGAGAAATCTGAGGTCTTTAACATCTTTAAGATATTTATGGCCTGTGATGAGAAAAAAAGTGGCCACATGATTAGAACGGTTAGATCTGATGGTGAAAGAGAGTACAACTCCTCTTACTTCCTTGATTTTCTAAAAGGAAATGGAACCACCATCAATGCCACCAACTATAACCCTTAATAGAATGGAGTAGCAGAGAGGCTTAACAGAACTCATATTGAGAAGGCAAGGAGCATGTTGAAAATCAAAAGGTTAGATAATTCTTTTTAGGCAGAAGCAGTGTCCAGTGCTTGCTATCTAATAATTATGACCTCAACAATAGCCCTCTCTAACATGACACCACAAGAGGCATGGACTAGATTTAAGCCTACTATGGGACATCTCAGGACTTTTGTTGAAATATAGTGATATGTCAAAGGCCTACAAGCTTTATAATCCTATCACTAAGAGGACCATAAGAAGTAGGGATGTTGTGTTTGTTGCTAAAAAAAAAAGTAGGGATGTTGTGTTTGAAGAAGGAAAAGCATGGAGTGATCTACCAAGACAAGACAAGAAAACAGAAATCCACTGATTGTGGCAATTGATGTGGAACAGAAGAAAACTTACCAGAATCAAGAGAAATCGGAGTCTGAGCTTGCATTTAACTCTTCCACAACTCCTCAAACTTTTGAAAATTCAAGTTCTCTTTTGGATAGCACTCGAAGTCCACAAAGAAGGGGTTAAAGAAGGGATATATAATTCATTGACACTAAAGATTTTGTTTTGTTTTCAGATGCAAATCCAGTGTCATTTGAAGAAGCTTGGCAAGAAGAAAAATAGAGGGCTATGAATGAAGAAATAGAGGCCATTATGAAGAATGATACCTTTGGAATTGGTAAACCTTCCTAGTGGCCACAAATCCATTGGTGTCAAATGGGTTTATAAGACTAAATTAATTGAGAAAGGTGAAACTGATAGGCAAAACAAGGTTAGTAGTGAAAGGCTAAAAACAGAAACATGGAATTGATTACCAAGAAGTTTTTGCCCCTGTGATTAGATCGGAAACAGTCAAACTAGTCTTATCCATGGCTACATAGAATAGATGAAAGGTACACCAAATGGATGTAAACTCGGCCTTCCTTAATGGGATTTTGGAAGAGGATGTTTATGTGGATAAGCCTGAGGGAGGGATATGTCAAGAAGGGTGAAGAATACAAAGTTTTCCATCTAAGAAAGCCTTATATGTCTTAAAACAAGCACCACGTTGTCGTGCTTGGTATAGTAGGATTGAGAGGTACTTCTTGGCACATGGATTCACCAAATGTCCTTAAGAACATACTCTCTTCACTCAGAAAATAGAAGGTATGATTCTCATAGTTTGTATATATGTTGATGCTTTTTTTTACTCGTAGCTCACCTGAATTGGTAAAAGAGTTCAAAGAAAGAATGAAGGCAGGATTTGATGTGACAGACATGGGTTTACTACACTATTTTTTGGGAATTGAAGTAAAGCAAGATGAAGAAGGGATCAAAATTGCTCAACACAGGTATTCTCAAAGTCTAGTTGATAAGTTAAATATAGGAAATTCAAATCCTGTTGCTACTCCTATGGAATTTGGGTTCAAGCTCTCAAAAGACAGAAGAGAAAAGATATCAAATTGGGAAGAGCAAACATATCAGAATCAAATTCCATTTATCAGAGAACTAATATCAAATTGGGAAGTGAAGATTGAGTTTCGTGGGACTAAAGAACAACTTGCAGATTGTTCCACAAAGGCACTTTAGTCTGAAAATTTCAAAGCATGAAAGATAGTCCGAAGGTTCAACCATCTCTAGCTTTAGAGGATTTGTTGAAATTAAGCTACTTATGGTCGATCATGTTCGGTATAACAGGTGGCAACATTAACAGTTAATTTAGTTATGGTATGACAGTTATTTAACTGTCAATTGGTCTATACCAATGTGTCGTTTTGTTTGAAGGGTTGCAACCTTTCCTTGTCTATATGTATCTCTAAACCTTAATTTATACTTTTAAAGTTTTGATGATTCAATCATAACTAAAAATATTATGATAAGTCTGCTCTAACAAAAGGTACCTCCATCACATATTTGTTTCCATTCAAGTCTATTAGATCATGGCACATTGCATCGTAAGTCCATTCATGAATGATGGGTGCAACCTGAACTTGAGCATTGTGATTTACACAGAAAGATGTCATATCATAAACTACAAATAAGAAAAGAAAAAGAACAAAAAAAAAAAAACTGAAATTACCAGATCAACAGATCTATCCACAATGAGCAAGTCGCATGTTTCAATTTGTGGATAGTTAGGGATAGTAGTTTTATAGGAAGTAATGTATTCCCAAACCGCCAAAGCTACCTTTTTAGGAATTGCATCACGGAATGTAGGTGTCCCTGTAGCTATATTAGCTTCATCCGTTTCCTTTACACGGTACCGTACAACCGGAAGCTCCTGAAAGCACACAGACATTCAACAAACAATTCAAATATGAATATTTACTTAAAAGAGGACTTCTAAATAGAAGTGTTGCTTTTGACTTAAATCAAAAATTAAAATGTTTCTTTTTTTTTGAACGGCAACGGCGAATTTATTCAAACAAAGAAGGCGACTAGCAAGGCGCTAGAGACAAAGAAACAATGAACATTACAGGCATGAAACCGGATTACAACACCATTCAACCCATCTATTAGCTAAAGCAACACCCTTGGCCCTATTTTTGAACCAGAAGAAGGAAAACGCCTGCAATTGACTAAAAGAAAGGGGTTCCTTGACAATCCTTTGATTCGGGAAGATCTTGAAATTTGCGAAAGCTCCAAAGCTCCAAATATACGCATAAAACACTCCTTCGAACCCTTTCTTGGCGTGACGAGGAAGATCCAGATGGTAGCACCAATCTATCAGTTGACCAAACACCTAATTTTTTTTTTATGAAAGACATCTAAGATTCAAGGTTCACGGAAAATGTGGTTTTTTAAAAGGAAAGAAGAACCATTTATATCAAATAATCGAACTTATAAGAAAATGATATCAAAAGTACAAATTTGGATTAAATCTTTGGAGTCTCTACTTACAACTTTCTTCAATCTTCAAGAATTCATGTTTGACTCTACATATGGGATTAAGAGTAAAGATTTACCTATTTAGGGTTTTCAGTTTTTATGCTTCTTTTTAATGCGCCATAATGCGTTACTCCAAAATGTTTGATGACACTAAAATCACTGACAGGCAGATCATCCGAGGATAGGCTCGTGCCAAGCTCAAGCTGACGAGTCTTCTTGATGAAAGTGAGCTCGATTTAGCTCAATTTGAAGCTTGAATACCTCAAAAATATCCATTAGAACTATTCTTAATAGCTTGATCCAAAGATATACAACATGAATTGGCTATTAGTTTGAAATCAATTTTGATGAATCTACACATACACATACATATATGCATAGGGATCAAAAAACTTGATGATGATTTGACTCGAGTTCTTATAAGTTATAAACTCGAGAGGGCGGCCCGCTTAGAGCCCTAGGAGTAAATGTTTAAATGTAGTACTTGTAAGCATATGTTACTATCCAATTTTATAAAAGATAACTTGCGCTACCACAATAAAAGTTTGTGTGTTTTTACCTTTAGTGAAGCAAAAACAGTGGCAATGCGAGTAGCCATCGATTTTAAGCAATTATTATAATAGCGAGAATTCTCAGCATCCTCGGCATAGAGGTCTTCTAAGGCTTCTCCATGATCAGTCGAAAATGCCTATGGCGATACATACACAAAATTCACATTGTCAAGAATAAAAAGAAAAACTTAAATAAGAGATGGGGAATGTCGAAAGTTTGTCGAACTTTGTGCTTAATTTTCTTAAAACAAGAATTGTAGAGAATATATAATTTCTGCCACGGGTGGATCGTAAAACCAAATAAGTGTAGAACTTGTGAAGTCAATAAAGCTAAACTCCCACACGGTCACTCTAGCGGCTAGCCAAAAATTTCAGAACAATAATAAGAGCATCTCCAATAACTTCTTCAAAATGGAGAAAGTAGGAGAGAGAAGGGGTTTTCTCCAAATATGGAGATAACCCCAAAAATGATGACCATTTGAAAAAACCAATAGGCAACCTTGAAAACAAGAATTTAGAAAGAGAATTATTTTCTTGATAGATGAATGGAATATTTTAATATTATAATTCACTACAACAATATCGACTTTATAGGACACTAAAAAATAAAGTGTCCTAATAGGCCACTTTATGGGACTTAAACTTATAGAACCAAAAAACAAAATGTCCTATCTAAAGGCCTTGTAATAAGTTTATTAGACATTTTTTGGTGTCATAACAAGTTTTTAGAACACTTTAAAAAAAACGCCGTATTAGCTATTTTATAGGACCTATTTGACAAAATGTTCTATAGAAACATGTGTCCTAACAAAAGATGGGTTTATATGACACTTTCTCAAAAGTGTCCTATAAAATAGTTAATACGATACTTTGTATTAAAAGTGTCCTTAAAAACTTGTTCAAACATCTAAAAGCGTCCTATAAACTTATTACAACACCTTTAGATAAGACATTTATTTTTTTGGTCCTATAAATTAACTCCTATAAAGTGAGACTAGTACACTTTATTTTTTCAGTTTCCTATAAATTCAATTTTGTTGTAGTGATTATAGTAGAAGTCTCTAAAATCTTTTAAAGAGTTTGACTTTTGCTTCTCCATTTTAGAAAATATTTGGGTTCTTGGAGATGCTCCAATGTCCTCTTTGATTTCTTGATGTTCATAGATATGCATCCTTGTCACTAGAATATGACTAAACAACAAACATGTCCACAAGTGAGCTCATTTGTAGAGATGTGAAACACGGGTTCTACATTCAACATACTATTAGCGACCGAATAGGAAATGGATGCTCAAAAAGAGTGGGTCAAGGAAGAGGAAAATTTATCAATAAGAACAAGAAATCAGAAGGGGAATATAATTCAGCTAGCATTGTGCTACTCAGCAAACAAGTACAAAAGTTAATATAATTTCCATATATCATCGATTAGGATTGATGGTGGAACACGTAATATTGGTCTCTCAAACCAATTTAGATCTTGAACCCGCAAACAGTTTTCTACAACGGTTAAGTTCTTTTTCATTTGTATGCAAGAAAATGTGGACTTCTGTCTCTGAAAGAGTCAGAAAAAGAACATAAAAATCAATACCTAACTATGAAAACATCCTCAACACTTTAGGCTAGGATGGTGAAATGCCTTCAGAAGGGAATGCCAACTCTGCATACTCATACCTAACTATGCACCACAATCACAACATAAAACCATAAACCAAGCAATTAACTTACAAATAATTGAAGAAATTTATAGTACCTGATTGTCAATAGGAAAGTACTCCAAGTTCATCTGCAAGTATTAATCAAATAGAGTGAAAAACTAATGTTCACACTTCACAGTTCACACATATGTTATCCATGGGTTGACCTAGAATTTTTTTCAAACGTTAGCACCATTTGACTATAAGAAACATATATAGAGATGTTTTTCACAAAATCAACGGTGGTTTGGTGGTTGATTCTTTGCTTTTCAAATGTAAGATCTCAAGTTTGAGTCTTGTTACTATAATCTTTTTTAATAAATCTGAAACTAAAAGCTAAAATCTAGGAAAAATGACTCTAACCAGACTTGAACACAAGACCTCACATTTCATAAGCAAGGAACTAACCAACTTTACCAAAGAAGACTTGTGTTGTTATTGCAGTTTCAAAATATATATATGGTGGCACACAACAAACTAATACAGTGACACCTTTCACGACCCTGTAATTTTTTACACTATGATAGATGAACGATACAGAGGTACGTGCCACTGTATCTGGTGCACTAGGTCCGCCCATGATGTCATCACTTGGTATCTATAAACGATTATCATTTACAGAAGAAAAGAATCATAAATCAGAAGAATAAGCATAAGATGGCAATGTTAACCTCTCTTAGTGCACCTATGCGTGGCACGACAGTTGTATCTTCTTTGATTCTACCAACAAAATCCTTAGGGATAGAAGAACTGAAAAAAACGAACGCTCTGCAACGGAAGGATGGAACCAAACCATATGAACTATATGAAAAGGAAAAGAACAAGGAAGGATTCATGTAATGGGAATTACAGTTGTTACCACAACAAAATTGAGTTTATAGGACGCCTAAAATAAAAAGCGTCGTAATAGTGTTTTATAGGATGCTAGTTTTTAGCACCCTTTTAGGTGTCAAAAAGGTTTTTTAGAACATTTAGAAAACGTCCTATTAACTATTTTATAGGACACTATTTGAATAAGTATCCTAGAAACACAACTGTCCTCTAAAAAGATGAGTTTATGGAACATTTCTCAAAAGCGTCCTATAAAATTAGTTACTACGACACTTTTATTTTGAAATTGTGCTTAAAAACTTGTTATGACACCCATAAGCGTCCTATAAACTTATTGTAGCACTTTTAGACAGGACGCTTTTGTATTTGATCCTATAACCTAGCGTCCTATAAAACACTCTATTAGAAACGACCTTTTATTTTAGGCGTCCTATAAACTCAATTTTGTTATAGTGTGTTGACATACTTCTTATACAGAGGTTCT
The DNA here is from genome assembly GCA_030169165.1 of Centaurea solstitialis. Classification (NCBI taxonomy): domain Eukaryota; kingdom Viridiplantae; phylum Streptophyta; class Magnoliopsida; order Asterales; family Asteraceae; genus Centaurea; species Centaurea solstitialis. The sequence goes on from CM058047.1 coordinate 59,410,286, forward strand.
TTCCCCGACATGTCAGACATAAACATGACAAGGCTGCAAACACGAGAAAGAAAATAGTAAAGGTTAGTCATCCTATAAGCTACTAAAAAGATAGGAAAAAGTGAGGGAAATTAGTGAAGAAACAACAAGTCTAGTTTACTTGCAGCATTTAGAACGAAATAACATGCATTATGCAAATCCTATTAAGGAGTCAAATGTGATATCAATCAAATAAAGGATGATACAATATGTGAGCGCATATGAACATGAAGATAATTCGAGTTCCTATTGCAAATATAAGCATAAGTTACTGTTTCTGTTTGTTAGTAGTTTAATGAGCTTAATGAGTATTACAGCTTATTCTATCAGTTATAAATGACTGTTTGGTAGTAGCTTAATAGTTTAGGAAGTGGCTTATTCAATAAGCTTTTAGAGAAAGGGGGGGGGGGGGGGGGAGCTTTATGCAGAAAGCCAAGTTTTTCCAAACTTATTGCTCCTAGTTATAAAACACGTTTCTTCCATCTATGAAAAAACTCTCTCCAACATAAACCTTCCCTGTCTATACAAACAGATTAATCCAGGCAAACAACTTTATCCATACAGGACTTAATGGAAAACTAACCAAACGGCCCCTACTTCCTTGGCGTGGAACAAAGGAAATCAACTCCATCCTGAGGAACATAATGGATAAAACAAAAATGCTAAAATGAACACCAACTCTAGAAACCCCCAGGGGTGAGAAAAGATAATGTCTCTAGTTTCCCTAATCTATATACCATGGTTTTGTTTTCATAACATTCTCCTTCAAGTTGCAACCTAGATATTAATCATGCCCAACTTGTTAAAAATCTAGTCAATAAGGTCTCATTACTACTATAGTAAAATGTCTCATTCATAAATGAATGCCCAACTTGTTACAACATACGGGTCTCATTACTACTATTTTGAGTTTGTCTCATTCATAAATGATCTTTTTGTTCGAGCATGTCCGATTGTAATAAATCTAGTAAACACAAATCACATGGCTAGAAATGCGATATCGGGTCATGTTACACCCATAAATAAATCAAGCTTTCCAACAAGCCGATTGTACCTTTCAGGGTCATGAAATGGTTCTCCACCATCTTTCCTTTCTTGGATGTACATTAGGAGTTATCGGGGTGTTGCATGGTTTAGCCCGAATTTTTTAGTTTCTTTTAAGGATCGAAAACAAATTTCCATTGAGATAAGAAGATCCTCCTTTTGAAATGATCACTAATCCAAGGAAATATTTCAGTTGTCTAAAATCCTTTGTCTGGAAATGAGACTGATTATGTTCTAATGTGCCTCGATTGCAACTTTCAGCGATCACAATATCATCAATATATACTACAAATAGGATCACACTATTTTCAGATCGCCAAAATGCATGATCAGACTTACACTTCTTGAATTCAGATTTCACAATAACAGGTTTGCATAATCACTACAAAGGTTTGAATATTCATATTTATTTCAACACAAAAAGAAAAGAAAACATGTGCAAATAATTCAGAAGAGTTTTGCATTAAATAAATCCAGGTAACACGAGAGTAGTCATCAACATGTTTATTGACCAACTCAGGAAGAGACATAACTGACCTAAGAAAATGTTTGGCAAAATGAAGAAATTAATATAACCTTAGAAGAAATTGACATTAACGAAAAGTTAAGTTGTGTAAAGAGTTAAAAAGAGCATTATCGAACATCTAGAAGACTACGAGACAAAGATGTTCTATGGATCAAAGATAACAATACATAAGTATGTGTGTAGTGTAGGTATATATATACATATATACATAGAGAGAGAGTCAGGTTCAAATAAGAACCACAAATATTTTGACAACTAGGAACCAATTTGAAGTGTTATATACGACAACTTTCGGAGAGGCCCAACATTGAGACCGTTTACGAGGATCTTTAGCTAGCTAGTTTTTCTATTTTTTTGACTTAAATTAGAAATCAAATTGGTTGAAAGAATATAGTTCATTACTCCATTTTTCGTGATTTCTAACGGCATGATCTTCCTTTTTCTAGAAAAAAAAATTAAGACTTGAAGATAAAAAATATTAAATGAAATGGTACCCTAACTCCGGTACCTTGTGATATGCAAGAGCTCTATATTAATTTCAATGTATTCTAGATATATATTTATACAAGGGATGTGTAAATAATATCTCTCTAATTCCTAATCTGTTGTGATGTTTTTTCCATAATTGATCCCTTAGACTAGTAGCTAGGCTAATGGGATACCACACAGTTACCAAAAAAACTAATATCTACTAACAACACTTTAAAATGAAACTTAACTATGCTACACTCTTGTAGACGAAAGTTCGGCTGAGAACTCATCTTTCATTGCGAACGTAACAGCGGGAAAGTCACGTGTCTCATTCAGTCTAAATAATACAGGATTATTCAGATGCATTATTCATGATGAATAATACAAGATTCGGTCTGAATGTTGTATTACTCATCATGAATAATGCATGAAGATTAAGTCTGAATAATCCTGGATCATTAAGACTGAATGAGGCATGTGGCGCATCCTTGTTTGTCCTCATGTTCACAATGAAAGATGATTTTTCATCCAAACCAGCCCCTACTCTTGCATATGGTATTGTCATTTGTCTATGTGAGATGCTAGCTGAATGCACAAAGCAAACAAGATAACCTTTTTGTCTCACCAACTTTGACAAATGAGTCATCACTTATTGTTATGTAAAAAAAAGGTAAATTTCAAAGTTCGTCACATTTACCAAATACAAAAATGGTAAATAAAGTGAGTTATACAACAAAGAAGGGAAGTATACTTTTCATATATTGGTTGGATGAAATATACGACATCCATACCAGGCATAGGCTCCCGTCTCTTGAAAAGTTGTTCCACCACTGCACAATATGGATGAACAATTTACCAGAAATGCCTAAATGAAGGAGCAGTGTACACAATAGTATCGAATTTTAGATTCTTACGTGAAACTTGTTGATCTGTTATGTCTGACATTTTGCACGAAGCAGACATAACTTTTACTGTAACTTTATCCATAATAAAAACCTGCAAAAATCATGTACAGATCCATAGTTTTTTTTTTTTTTATAGAAAACAGCCTACATATTCAAGAAAATTAGCATAAAGTAAAACAAGAACCAATAACATTATTTCCAGCTGATTTTCATATAATTAGCAAATAGTATATGCATGTATTTTCGATAAAATGAGAAGCAAGTTACGAATTACGATCCTATAAGATATGAGATGCTCCACAAAATTAGAAGGATGATTTGCATCCAAAGGGTGTACCAACATGAGATTCCGAATTTGGGGGATCAGACTTTTTTGGGGCCCAATTATATATGTTGTTAGTCTTATTTTTAACCTGTGTTTTAACCCAATCCGTTCAAAATTCTCCCTTATTTTAGCCCATTTGGGCAGTTAGAATATTTTAACAATTTAGCCCAATGCCCCTATTCCTTCTATCTCCTAGCACATTTGCCAATTTGCCAATCCAGATTACAACTGCAAATCTGCAATTCCATCTCCTTAGGTCTCTAATTAGAAGATTGAATTCTCCTTCGGCTAGTGCCATTCATCCTTGTCTTCTCGATAGATAATTTTATAATTGCAGCATCCTCAATGAAACTTTGTTGACTTAGTTCATACTGATGTTGATCACCACTGATCAGAGCACTATAGCCCTTTGAAAACATGCAAAAAATTTGGGAGTTGAGGGAGAATTTAGCCCAAAATCGAGCTACGGTTTATTGAGAATTTGATGTAAACAATAGTTCGTTAACTCCTATATGCTATTCTTTCAATTTTACGTCTTATCAGAGACAATTTATCATGAAGAACCAATTGAACACTTTGTTTCAAACGATGTTAGAAAAAATGATTCTGTTTAAGTGAATTTTACATGTTACTTTGTCATTTCAAGATATTTTTGCTGTTTTAACTTGTATGACTTTTAATATAACATATGGTGTGAACTTGTAGCAGTTGCACTTCTTATTGAAAGTATCTCATGCAAAATTATGAGATGTGTACCTTCCAACCTGCTTTTGAAGATGAGGATCCTTTGAGCATTTCATACAGTAACCCTGTAAAATGATAATCCCTTTATACGTCATAAATGATAATTGACATGAGTTAGTAGTGATTATTACAAAGTACCAGATTAAGCAAAACGCATTAGATATACAACAAGAAAAACAAAGCAAACAAATAGAATGAAGGGGAAAAAGAAAGATAAGAAAATATAAGTTAGATATACATACTAAGGGGAGTTTAGGTGTACGATAATGGCTAAGCACAAATTATTTCAACTACTTGTCTAGCAAAAAGCCTAAAACGGGCATAAACATTAACTGCATAGGTCTGTTAGTTCTAGCAGCCTCTCTGGTTGGATGCACAGGCACTACAAGAAAATTGAGTTCATAGGACACCTAAAACAAAAAAGCGTCCTAATAGAGTGTTTTATAGGATGCTAGTTTATAGGTCCAAACACAAAAGTGTCCTAATCGAATGTTTTATAGGATGCTAGTTTATAGGTCCAAACACAATAGCGTCCTATCTAAAAGTGTTACAATAAGTTTAAAGGACACTTTTGGGTGTCGTAACAAGTTTTTTGCATATTAGCTAAACCCTTCTTTTTAGAGGACACTTGTGTTTTATAGGACACTTTTTCAAATAGTGTCCTATGAAACAGTTAACAAGACACTTTTTTTTAATGTTCTAAAAACAGTTTGTGACGCCCAAAAGCGTCCTAAAGCTTTTTGTGACACTTTTAGATAGAATGCTTTTGTGTTTGGTCCTATAAACTAGCGTCCTATAAAACACTTTGTTACAAAGGTTTTCTATTTTAGGTGTCCTATAAACTCAATTTTCTTGTGGTGCTAGGCAAGATGTTGTCCAATAGAACACTTCGAGTACTCTGCAGTCTGCAATGGTAGGAACCTTATGCCACATATGATTAAAATTCAACTATGTTCATCCAAAGATATGCAAATGGGATGCACTTATGGTTATTGGAGATGAAAAACTGGTCATTTTTCTCTAGGTTCTTACGGTAGTGACATCTTACTAAACGGAAGACGGTAATGTTTCCGGCTAACAATGACACTTCCTTCAGCATATTGGTTTCACTGAAGAGAAAAACTACTTTTAGTGGTTCAGTTAGTAATTTGAGCCCAAACACCCATCAATCTATGAAATTACTACCCCTGTCTTCAATTAATTACCTATAATATAATGCCTAAATTGGAAGCTTGTGCATTGTTATCTTGCATGCAATGGACATATAACCTATGTTTTCTTTCCTTGGAAAGGCCATTGCTAAGGAATGGAGATATTCTCTGTTGTAAATAACTTCCTATCTATATTACAATTTACAAGGGCTTGTGTGTGATTATTTCTCAGATGGTAGTTATTAGTAATGGGACCCAGTCGATCGTCAAGCAGTGGCAGCATTAGATCATAAGTGAAAGCTGAGATTCAATAAGGTAGATTAGTTAGTTGTCACTTTGTAGGGAAGCGTGTTCGATCTCTCCATCTTTCTCATCTTTTCACAAAACGGATATCCTAAATAAAGGATCAATCGCACTCTCAGCAAGATAATCGTGACTAAACATCTCCAATTCGATTTGTTAATTGTTAAAATTTCAGGCACCCTCAAGATTAAGCGAAATGCCTACTGTTAAATAGATTTGTATCTGTTTCTACTTATTCACCATGGAGAACATAAACTAATCACTATCAGTATTGATCCCATCCGATGTACGTTCTGCTGCCTCTGTTAGAGTTAGCACAAGATATACCTGCTCTCCTAAGCACCTTATCAACTCTTTACAGCCCTTGGATATCTTTATTCTCAAGTAGCAATTGGTTGGATTTCCTTATGGTTCATGCATTGGTCACAGATGATGCTTGATACTTCATTTCTGTCCTGGTTCTTCTAAACGCATAGGAGACCATTGTGGTGCAGAAGTTTGCAGTCTCTAATCATTCAGACCAAGCATATTCCAGAGCTTTTACGCCCATAATTCTATAAGGTGAAAAGGGAAAGGGCCTACCATCCAATCTCTATTGAACATGTTTAATTCGGTTAGGGTTTGCCTCCACTACTATAAAGCTTCCTTTTCATTCATTCTTCAATTTATACATTATTATTATTAAGGTAAAACAGAAACCTAAATTTTCTAATCCTTGTGAATCAAACAAAGAAAAGGAAACCATATCCTAGGCTAGATTAATTTCACTGCATTCATTATAAAGGATATAATCGATCATGTTATACATACATATATATTATATATATATATATAATTGAAAAAGTAAGTAGGTAAGGTAAGGTAGATAGAGAGATAGAAATGAACTTACGATCACGGCCGACTTGACGGAATAACTTATACTCTCCATCGGAAGCCATGAAATCAGAGCTTTAAAACGAGATTTAGATTATTTTTCAAAATCAATCAAAACAAAATGCAAATGCAAATGCAAATCTAGAGAGAGAAAGAGAAAGAGAACGAGGAGAAGCGATAAACAAGGAAGAAGAGTAGAAGAAGTGTTTGTTTAAAGTGGCGCGCCATTTGTTTTCTTTCCCACCACCATTTCCTTACTAATTAATTCTCTTTTTACCATTATGCCCCCTTTAATATACTATTCCCCTTTCACCATTCTTGACAATTTTGTAATCAAGTTATCATCCTTCTGAGATTAAGGTGCCGTTTGTTTTTTAAGAGGTCTGAAGTCTGAAATCTTATTTCACATCTGATTAATTAGAGATGGTGCTGAAGTCTGAAATCTGAATTTTTAAGAGCGTTTGTTTTTGTGTCTGAAATCTGAAACTGAAATACATATAATTTTAGATAATATATTTATAAGCAAAAATAAACAGATTATGTTATTATAATCTATTTTAATTAATTTATGAATTAAATATTTTAAAGGAATAAATGATGGGTCCAAAGTAAATTCAAGCATCCAGCATCTTTCCTCAAACCTTTCCCCACGCGCCTCCACTTTCTTTCCTATCTTCATCCTCTACCGCCTTCACCACTCGATCTCCTCCTCCTTTCTGATATATTTCAGATGCTATCTCACCACGGTTTCCATCAGATCTATTTCAGACTTAGGTGGCTCTGAACACTTAAAAAAAACAAACGCACAGAATCTCCAAAAGTCTTACCGAGCCAGACTTCAGAGTTTTTAAGTGAATTTTTTTAAAAAACAAAACACCCTAAGTCTTGTCATAAAATACTAACGGTTGGACTCAAACCCAGGTTGATACGGTATTCCATCACATTACCTTAGACCTTTTGTCAGTACGCTACCATCCTTATGGTTTACTCATAAGATTTCCCTTGTCTTCTTTCTACAACCCAATTTATTGATAGTATGAATATATAAGGTTATGTTTCACACCTTTATAATCATTTAATTAATTTACTTTATATATAACATCCTATTTTCAAAAACCGTGATTTTTAAAGATTTTAAATAAAAAGAAATTTAATAAATAAATTTATTACGAAGTAAATACGTTTTCACGGTCAATCGGCTCAATAAATGTCAACTAAAAATAAGTAACTAAAATTCCATTAATTATAAAATAAAAACCCACAATTAAATGCCAAGGTGTCGCTAGAACCGTCATCCACAGGAAAATCAAGCTGGGGCCTTGCCCTTATCCACTTCCAAAACAGAACCTGAAAAAAAATAAACAACGAAAGGGTAAGCGAAAACGCTTAGTGAGCTAGCACCATACCTATTTCATACTGCCACGCAGGCACATACCACAACCGGTGCCATCACAATTACACATACCAATCACCTCATATCCACATCTTAACGGTTTCCCGCTCTTCAGATCATCCCGCAATCCGGCCTTAGTGGTTACCCACTCTTCGGATCATCCTGCAATCCGGCCTTAGTGGTTACCCACTCTTCGGATCGTCCCACGACCCGGCACATCGAGCACATCGACATATATATATATATTTTATATATATATACAGGTTATAACACAACGTACGTAAAACCCACTCACAAATATAAAAGTGACTCAACCAAATAATAAACCATTCTCATGAGAATATAAATTTCCGCTTGCTTAGGACACGGATATGCCCCCACAACTTATCAAGGGCATGTGGTTCCCTTCACACACAATCATGCATACACACACACGAAACAATATAAAACAAGCACAATGTAACTCACCTGGACCGCAAAGATATCAAAAGCACGCAACTCGCACGATCCCTCAAACCGACATCCTGTGTTTGTAAAAATTTACAACTAAAGTTAGGACCTTGAAACAGCCCTAAAATTTGCCTAAATAAGTTCCTAAGAAGTCCCATAAGCTACCTCGACCAAACGGTTTAAAACGAACTCAAAATGGAAGTCGCGGGTTGCGACTACCAACGAGGGCTTTACCTACAACTCCAATTTCGACCGAAACCATCGAAATCAAGTTCATACAACATCCCATAACGATTATACACAATCACATGACATTAATTACACCAAAACACTAAACAATTACACCCAAATCGGTGTTCATGCAATTACCCCCCCCCCCCCACCCCCCCAAAACTTAACCCTAACTCTCATAATTGACCCAAATCGTGATGACTACACCATCCAACGATTAAAGGGGGTTTAGAATTCATTCCTTGAGATCTATTAACAAACCACACTTGATTCTCCGTCATTTTCCTTCGAGAATCGCTTACACACACCGTTTAAATCCCCAAATTACCGAATTCGCTTTCTTGGGAAATCAGCCAACTTCGACCAGTTTCTGCTCCTTACTGGAGCCTCTGATGCTCGATCCCTCCGGTCAGATTGAAGAATAATGAGTCGTGAAGCCTCTGTCCAAATTTCACGACGATCCGACGGTTAACGAGGGAGAACGAGCCGATCTCCCACGGCTGCGCAATCCTGACGGGAATTTCGAAATTTAACCCCAAACTCATTATAATCGATTTCAAAGCAAAACCCCAACAATACTTAGTCCTAGATTTGATTAACATCGAAAACCTAACCATAAACAATCTCGAAACATCAACAAATCAAAACCCTAACTTACGAAATCGATAAACAACGGGATTAGAAACCTTACCTTATGCGATCGAAACTCGAATCCAACCCTCAATCAATCTCTTCTAAATCGATCTCCCTTTGTCTCTCTCTCTATCTCTTTCGGTTTCTCTCTCTCTCTCTCTCTCTCTCTCTCTCTCTCTCTTTCTCTCCAAGCAAAAGAATGAGATTATGAGGACTAATTAGGAGAATTGGGAGTATTTATAAACCCGGGTCGGGCCTCTCTTTTAGGCTAAGCCCACTCCTAAAACGAAGCCCACAACACTTCCTAATTAATAAAAATACATCAACCACAACAACAAATAAAGGTAACGATTTAAACACTTAAGGTTTTTGGGGTGTTACAACTCTCCCCACTTACAAGGATTTCGTCCCCGAAATCAATCTGCGAAAAGTCCCGGTACTTCTCCAGCATCTCAGCTTCCTGCTCCCGAATCCATTCAGATTCTTTTCTAAGTTGCCCCTGAACCTTCTCAGTACTACTCTTCTTATTCCGCAACCTCAGCACCGCTATCGGACTTTCTACATAGCTCAGGCTCTCCTCCACCTGAATTTCATCCAACAGTACATGTGTTGTTTAATTTCCGAGGCACTTACGTAACTGAGTCACGAGAAACGGGTTATGAGTCTGTATCTTGCCGTAAAGCTTCTGATGCTCGGCCCTGACCTTCAGACTGGTCAAACACGACTCTACATATCGGCCACATCGCGCTTCATATCCGACCACTAGTAATCGGTCTTCCGATCCCTATACATCTACGTAACAACACTACCCAACCAAAAAGTGATGCATCGCAATGCCCATCATCTCCTTGACACCCCCGAAAGGCATCAAATCAACGTCTCACACAACTTCGCTGCAAATCTCGAATGCCGATTGCTGTTCTGCACCCCAAACACCTTATCCCGACAGTCCCCACTCGACCCTTGAAGCCTACGAGTGTAACCACCAGTGTAGGAAACACAAGCGTCAAGTAAGGCTAGTCTGGATCACAACTCGACCTCCACAAATCCTCTGTACCTAACTTCCTCCAACTTCAAATACTGTAACATCAACAACTTCGTACGAACGAGCATCCGTTCCACGCTTTCCTACAATAACATTCGAAAAACTAACACCGTTCTATTAAGCGCCTGCCTATAGACCCAGTTCATCAAACCACCAATGTAGCTGGGCAGCAGCGAGGCCAGAAAGCCTCGCTAAGAACTCACATCCCGCATCTGACTCTGAACGCTGCCTTGTGGATGTCCCTCCTTCACCTCAGCTGGTGCTAACTCGACAAGAACCAAACTCGAAACCACGCCGCTTCCGAAAGCTGCTCAACAAGTCACCATTTTTAGGTAAGGGATACCTACTCCTGGTGATAACCCGAGTAAGTTTTTGCTAACCACTACCCATACGATGACCCCTGTTCTTCTTCTCCACGACCCTTAGATGGCGAACCCCGAAACTAGTTACTCAACGGGTAACCTTTCTCCCTTGAAGGCTTAAGTAGCCCGCTAGTTCTTAGAGCTCAAGTGATGCTAAACGACTGGGTCCCCACAACTGATGCTAATCCGAGCATCAAGTCGAACCTAATCTCAACATGTCTACCAGTCGGAATCTCGATAGATCTCCCGAAAGCACGCCTGAAGGTTCACTGACTACCGATACTGATGACACCTTACCTCCATCACCTTTATGTCACCCATTTTCAACCCCTACTCCATAGACCTCACCTCCCCTTAATTTTAAATTCAAAAATACATAACTACTCCCTCCAAAAGTAACAAGATTCCCTCAACTCCTTTTTCAAACCCAACTAAATACCCTCATTTCCCATTTAATTAATTCCCCTTCATTTATTTTAATTCTTTTCTTTCCCTTCCAAGCCCAAAGCCCAATACCCATTTATTAGAAAATACCCATGGGCCCCCATCCTTCCTCATTTAAAAACCTCTACTTAGCTTTTATTTACCCTTTTATCTTCTTCTTCTTTCCCTTTCTTCTCCTTTACTGTCGAAAACCACCACTACCATAAAACCACCCTTTTCTTTTTCCTTCCCCATTAAACCACCATTAAACCACCATAAATCCTCCCATTTACTCAACAATCACCATGGCAAGAACAAAGAGAACCATTTCCAACCCCGATGACTCCGACCGGCCACATCAGCGGCAAGCGATCGGCGACCCACCGTCGACCGGCGATCCACCGTCGGCGATGGCTGAGTCGTCGGCCGCCGGCCATAACGCCGCCGGCGGTCAGATGCAGTTCTCCGACGATTTGAATAACACCCCCAAACACAAAGACACCGAAGACACGGCTTTTAGCACGCCAAAGGGGGTGGATTTCGGATCCAAAAAAACTAGTGAGACCGAAAGTTCGAGTGGATTAGCAGCGATTGATGCTCTGGAGGAGGCGCGGTTAAAGCTTAAGGTCGAGATGAAACGATCCCAAGAGGAATACGCTCATAACCTCTTGGAAATCGAACGAAAAAAAGAAGAAGCACTTAAGGCCGCCGAGGAAGAGGAATGAAAAAGAAAAGCGGAGGAGGAAAGAAAGCGAAAAGAGGAGGAGGACCGACGGAAACGGGAAGAAGAGAGAAAGCGTAAAGAGGAGGAGGACCGGCGGAAACGGGAGGAAGAAGAAAGAAAACAGAAGGAAGAGGAGGAAGCGAGAAAGAAAACCGAGGAGGCGGAAAGAAAGAAAAAGGCGGCGGAGGAACTAGCAAAGCAACGAGCGGAGACACGAAAAAAATCGAAGGAGGTTCTAAAAAGGGCCAAGGTGGAAAGGATGCTACACTTGGGGGTGAAAGCTTTGCGGTCACGTGGCATGACAACACGGTCTGCAGTGGCCTCTGCGGCGAAAAAGACGTCTACCCCGACCAAAGCTGCTGGTAAGAAAAAAGGTAAAATGATTGTTGTTGACTCAGGTTCCGAGGCTGATGACATCGAAATGGTCGAAGATGACCCGAATTTTACCTCAGTGGGCACTGTCGTTGGCGATGCTTGCCTCCCGGGGCAGTTTTCTTGCCCCGCGGCTTCTCTTCGATTTTCTCACTTATCAAACCAGAAACTCCACATGGAGCGAGGTTTTGAGGTTAATTTTATGAGGGTAAATGCGTACATTCACTAGAAAGTTGTGACCCATAATTGGGAGGTCTTGGTTGATCCAGACCGTAAGGCGAACTCTTCACTTGTGAAGGAGTTTTTCGCCGAGCTTTTCGTGAATGCAGACACAATGTTCAAGATCGTGGTCACTGGGTGCATTATGATTCGGGCACCATAAACCGAGTTCTTGGACTTACTATCCCAAAGAATTGTGCTTTTAATGCTTTTCTGAATAAAACCACCGAGGAGGATCTGAAGAACATCGCGAAAGTGATCGCTATTGAGGGTAGATCGTGGGAGCTTGAGAAAACGAGGATGTGTATGCCAAAGTGTCACCTCAATACGGAGGCGGCTATTTGGTATTGTTTTCTGCGGAGCACACTGTGGCCAACCACTCACGACAACACTATATCGAAAGATAAGTGTTATCTGCTGTATTGTATCCTCACTTGTAAACCGATAAATGTGGGAGATCTCATGCACTTCATTCTTGATCAAACTCGTACCAAAAAGAAATTTGAGATCCCACTGCCTTGCCTTGTTACTGCTTTACTAACAGATGCAGGAGCGCCCTCTGCACCGGGTGACATGTGGATAAATGCCACATCGCCCATAAGCTCAAGAACTTTAAAGAAAATTGGGCGTCTTAACGACGAGGATCTGGATGAGGATGATGAAGAGGGCGCGGAAGTGCCGGTCATCAACCCGCCCACTGCTGCCAGATCTAGTCGAGGAGCCTCGGCACAAGGGCCGATTCTTGCAGAGCTAAAGAAGATGAACGACCGCCTACAAAGCATGGAGGACCGAATGAGAGAGATGGAGCGGTCCACGGAGTTTGTGTGGGCGTACACTCAGAGCCGCGACGAGATACTCAAAAAGTTTCTCGCCTTCCACAACGCCGATCTCGCTGCAACATTTCCCTCATTTCCGCAAGGAGTTTGTCTGACTTTGAACGACGAGGAGCACCCCCAGGAAGAGCCCACTGTTAACTCCCCAGAAGGTCAACCAAATCCAGACTCGGAGCCCACTGTTGCTCCAAAACCGTAATCATTTCTGAATACTTACCACTTTAAGCTCATGAACAATTTCTTTTGTGTTGGGTTTTAAAACTATCTCTTTTGGCTATGTAATATATTATCTATCGTCTTTTATGCATGGAAGTTCCCGCATCTTATGCGGATGTTTTTTGTTACTAACCGTGTTAATGTTTGGATTATTTTTGGTCTTCATTCCATACCCTAGGTGTAACACCCCGATACCCAAAATAACACAGCAAATAATTAAGCAATATTAATATTAATAATAATTCCCAGTGATCTAATACGCATAAGTCTTAGAATTCTCAACACAAAAGTAAATGGTTTAAGAGTGCATGCGGAACAACCCTCCACAGCTGAGATTCTAAATTTAGGATAAAGTACTAACTTCTACTGGTAGAGCTACGCTAGACGCCTACCTTCTCCTTCCCTCTCGCAACACGATCTTTCCCTGAAAAGGTTTTTAGAATTTGAAAACGAGGGTTAGACCGAAAGGTCTAGTGAATTCCCTCAAAAACAGTTTATCAACAATTCCGGCCCGCTGGCCGTAAAATCACAATCTGATAGTATTGGCAATGCAAATGTGTTACGGACAAAGAACTTCCACAAGGCACCGAGGCCACAATCACATCACTCCCAAGGGACGCTATCCCAAGGTACCCCCAAATGGTGGACCAGACCAAATGGTAAACACTCCCAAGGAACATACAGTTCCAAGGTACCCAATGTCCATACTTGCAACACATTTCAATCCGAAACATTTCAACATTTACATTTAAGCATGCATTAAACGTAATTCATCAATTATCCATATTTCCACAAAACAGTTCATCATCAATAGCAAAACAGTTCGCAAATCGAATGGATATATATTTATGAAAGCAGTGAAAACTATCCATTCATTTTCAGGCAAGGGAACTCACCTGAGTAGATCTCACTGTCCTCCCACGGACCTCGTCTAACGTGCCTGTAAATATCTAAGGCATTAATAATTGCGCTCAACAAAACCCACTACTATGACATCCCTAGGCAGACTTAGCACGGGGGTTCCGCTACCCGGTTAGCGGACGGGGTCAAGGGGAGCCGCCCTTGCGGGGTCTGAGGGGCAGCGCCCCTCGAAAAATTTTATTTCTATAGGGTTAAATCACTATGGAAAAACTTCTCCGAAAACTAACCCTACAAATGAAACTCCTCAAAAATCCGACTCGAAAACATATTTTCCGACTTACAAAAATCCGAATCGGAAAACCTCCTTTTCCGAATCGGAAAACACCCATTTCCGATTCGGAAAACACTCAAATCCGAATTCCCGATTCGCAAGGAACGAGGTCAGCATAACGACTAGGCCAGCCCAATTCCCGATTCGGAAAACATAGTTTCCAGTTCGGGAAAGGCATTCGAAACAATTAAACAAGCTTCAAAGAAACCGATTCGGAAAACATGAGTCCCAATTCGGGAAACATGAATTCCGATTCGGAAAACATGTTTCCCGATTCGGAAAACTCAAAATCCGAATCGGAAAACCGAGCAGATTCATAAAAATGCCCAAATCTCGAAGAAGACTAATCCAATTGGATCCAAATTAATTCTAGAAGGTCACTAAGCTAATCCCGCATCAATTTAGATAAACCGTACGCAAAATAACATCGAGATCTTACCTCGGTGATGATTTCCCGACCTTGAAGATGATAAAAATGGCTCCAAGCTAGATCTTCCAACACACACTAAACACACACACTAATCTTTCCCAAAAATGGCAAAGATTAGGGTTTAGGGTTTAAATACCTAGGGTTTTGGGCCAAGCCCATACCTAAAATGGTAAAAGCCCATACCATTAAACTTTTCAATAGTTACATAATTAACCCCTAAGATCATCATATTCTCACAAAAGGTCAATTAACAGTAACTTAACTTATTTAACTCCATCTAGGATCTTGGTTATTACACTAGGTGCATTGCTTGCGAATTTCAGAACTAACACACTGCCATTCTTTGAGTTCATATTTTTGATAACACATTTTTTTGGGGTCGCATCTGTGCTCTTTCTAAAAAAAGAAAAAGACTTGAAAAACGAGAATATCTCGTAAAAAGTCGAAAAAGCCCAAAAACAAAATAAACGGGAAGACTAGAGTCCAAACAAAGTTTGGAGACGTGCATTGCAAAGCAATGGGAAGTACATTCAAAGCCATACACATACAAACCCATAACCCGAAAGTCCCATGGATCATCGTGTGGCAAGAAAAGGAGACATTTTTTTGGAACTTCAATTTATGGCCAGTTAGCTTATGATTTCGTAAGGCACTTTTGGAGGAGACCAAACCTCATCCACTCATGAGCCCACGGTATAATTTCCATGCATATTATTTTTATTTATTCATTTTGAGTCATTTTTAGTTGTCATTTTTATTACTTGGGGACAAGTAATGTTTTAAGTTTAGAGAGGTGATAACTATGAATTTTCATAGTTATTTCTATCTCTTTTTATATAAATAAATTAGTTAATATAGTCGTTTTGGTCCGTAAAACCCATCTTTTGGTTAAAAATAATGTTCTGAGCTTTATAAGTGCGTTTTAGTATTTTAGAAGTGTTTCACGTGTTTTTGGAGTGTTTTTGTAGAAAATCTAATGCAGTGATTTCTGGAGTGCTCACTGAAGACGCTGATGAGGGTAGTTTGGGAAATTCACAAATAAAGAAGACTTTTGGTGCATCCTAATATGAGAAGTCAGCTCCATGTGCTCCCATGTGCCTCACAAGGCTCAAGAAGGCTGGTGAAATAGTGAAAGCAAATAGTGCAAAAGCCCTTGCAAAAGGTGGAGTGCGAAAGGAGGAAAAGTAAAAGCAAATATGGTGCCTTTTTGGTACAAGGAGATTCTTCATCATGACCTAGGTAGTGTTTTTCCTAGGGTCATGTGAAGGCAACCCATGAAGACTTTTCCATCCTATTTAATTGTGGTATTGACAATCATCTCTCACCTTATCCCATTTGTAGTTTAGTTTTTCTCTCAACTTAGTAGTTTTATTTGTAAGGTAGAAGTAATTTTAGTTACTAGTGGTAAGTCTTGTAGTTAACTTTTATTTTACAGCCTAGACTTAAATTTTATTTCCAGCAAGTAGTTTTAAGTTTTAAGCTCGTATTTTGTACTGGTATTTCAGTGCCCACTTCTGTCGGCACTGTTGTTTTAATTAAATTTCGTAATCTTTTAGTATGACTTTTCTAAACGCTTCTACCTTTATTTTCTCTGTTCTTTTAGTTATGCACTAGTAGTATTTAGGGATGTAGGAAGAAAAAGTACCCGGAGTTTATAAACAATGCTTGAATAGTTTTCGTGTTTTAAACTTAAATTATTTTGTTCATTTATAGTTCGAAAATGCCCCAATGATGCAAACGAGCTGATCACTTGAATGTGTCTAACATCTAGTCTTAACTCAGAGATGGGTAGGACGTCGTGACACGAGCTTGAATGATGCTACGGAATTCGAGAGAGTTCTTACGACACTAACGAGAGTTGGGTCAGTACAGTGGGCAGATCCCCACCAAAAGGAGCGGGCAAGCTACCTAGTGCGTCCACCGAGGCCACTTAGAGCGATTGCTTAAGCACAAGCCTATGAAATCCGAGAGGATTCGCCGGGGATCAACCACTGACTTAATAATTGAGTTTTTAATACGTAAATTCTACTAGGAAGTGTGAGTGCGAGATACGACCGGGTCTTTCGTGAACAGAGAGTGTCCACTGTCCCACAACACTATGATCACCAACTAGGGCCAAGTATTTCTTATAAAGTCCGAGGAAAAATATTCCTACGTCCCTATCCTTTTAAACCGTAGCAAAGCTTTAGTTAAATCTTTTCATTAAAAGTATTTCAAAAAACCAAAATCAATTTATCTCTTCCTCTCTAATCGAAACTTGTAAAAAGGAGCTCATGAGAACCGTATTGTCTTGATTGTTCCAGTTCCTGTGGAATACGATATCTGGTATCTTACCAACTATTACTTGGAAGTGACGATCACAGTGACCAGTGTATACTTGTACTGCCCACTGTGGCCTGTTCGCAAGCCACTGCGAATTACACGTGTTAGATCTTACTGCACAAACCCTTGATAAAGTAACGATCACAAGTGACCGGTGTTAAGTTGTACTGCCCACTGTGGCCTGTTTGCAACCCACCGCGATTTACACGTGTGCATTGTAGGCTCTGTCAGGATATTTGCCTACCATTAATCAACTAAATCTATTGACTGTGAGCATGCAATCTATTCATACTGTCGTAACAATTCACATATAGCATATAATCTTGCACACAACTCTTAACATGTTAGCATAGAGAAAGAGCTAACATGTTAAGAGTTGTGTGCAAGATTATATGCTATATGTGAATTGTTACGACAGTATGAATATATGCTCACATTCAATAGATTTAGTTGATACACGTAAAACATATAATTCACATCCAAACATAATTATTTGCCATCATATACAAACACGAACACATAACATAATGTATAGGTTAGGGTACTCACCTAATAATCAACCGCTAACCGAAAACTGAAAACCTAAGCTGATAAACTGAACGGTCTATAAGTCAACCTACAAAAGGGTCACGACTGATTACTCGCTTATACGATCAATAAATCACGTGCCGACTCGCTATTTGAGTTAATTAACCAAGTCTCTCTAAAAGTTCATGGCCCTATTAACTACCTTTTTGCGACCCTAAGCCATGCACTTACACCTATATGTCACTAATACCCTTAACCCTTCTTTGACACTATGCATTCCTATATACTTTTAGTGACAAAATCAATTTTAATAACCATGTACTAAGTTAAACGCCTATTGTTACCTCTTTCTTTTCTTTTCTTTTTCTTTTCGTTCTTTTAATCCAACACATGCACACACACGAATTTTGTTAACAAATTGATACCTATACACACTCCTAATTAACCTACCCACTAGAATATGCATGGCAAAATGTTACGTTCCTTCATTCTCGTAATACAAATCCTCGCCAAATATATATTATATAAACTCAATAACCGATACAACGAACTTATATAAAAACCCAACTCGACCGAACATAAGAGACCCATTTAGTCGATTCTTAAATACATAGACAGCTTACTCACCAACGAAGAAGATGATATGCGGTTAAATGGCGGCGTCACTCAGAACTAGATCTAAAGGCTGCCAGCGTCGGCTTGCCGACGATCGATCAAGGTGTTGATCGCGGGGTGATCTTCTGCGTTCGAAACCCGTTGTCGGACAACATCGGTGAGTGAATCACGGCACCGAACCAATAGATGTTGATTTCAGCCCTCGTCGGCATCGTAACTTGTAGCCATCAATCAAGCCCGGGTCAAGTGGTGGTCGCCGGCGTCGGAGGTGGGGTGGCACAGATTGTGGTTGGCGGTTAGTGGGGTATTCGGTTATGGGTAGTTGACGATAGGGCTAGTAGGGTTTCTTCCTTTGCTTATTAACTCAATACTGATACTAATGGCTAATATATATATATATCATCGAATTAAGTTGTAGCCGATAACTTAACAAAAATTGGATAGCCTTGACATAATTTCACTATTAGCCCTTCTATTTTTCCTTTAAAAAAAACATAACAACCCCCAACTTCCTAATGATATTTAAATAAACTACTAAAATACTATATATAAATCAAAGTATAGGTAGGGTGTTACAGTTCACCCCTGGTAATATGTGTTGTAGGAAATTTGTCGGTAATGGGGACCCTCGAAAACTGTTGGTAAAAGGCACCTATGGAAAAGTGATTATAAAATGTGCCTTAGGAGAAGGATGCTTAAAAGAGTCTCTCGAAAACTGGGTGCTTATTGTGTCGTAGGAAAACCGTCGGTAATGAAGATTTTTGGAGATCCATAGACAAAGTGGCCGCACGGAATTTCGTAGGTGAAGTTTTTAGTTTTTACACATGGAATTATGACTAACAAATTTTCAATAACGGAAATTCG
Organism: Centaurea solstitialis; assembly: GCA_030169165.1. Classification (NCBI taxonomy): domain Eukaryota; kingdom Viridiplantae; phylum Streptophyta; class Magnoliopsida; order Asterales; family Asteraceae; genus Centaurea; species Centaurea solstitialis. Next base: position 59,429,498 of record CM058047.1, read on the forward strand.
ACATATGTGATGTTTATCAATGGCCTTCCGACAAAAATATTATTTATTAGTAAAAGCCTTTTAGACAACATTTATAAAGAAGTAACTTCAACATATGTATGTGAATACTATATCTTCTTCTTACATAGCTAGTCTTATATGATCACTACAATATGTTGTTTCGTTCACAGCAGTCAATTGCATCATCAAACATGTCTTCAAGCCCGTACTTGAATTGAAATCCCGTTGCCATAAGTTTTCCAGAGAAGACAGAAGGAAGCGTCATTTTATCGGTATCCTTCAAAAAGCTTTAAAGATGACACGAGTTAATAGAGTTTTTGTTTCTTCAAACAAAGAAAAAACATACGAGATTTATTAGAATAAATGATATTAAAACTTACTCAAATCTTGGCATCTTATATTTAGAATATCTAGCTGACAAAAAGTTGTATAATTCCTCGATTGTGAAGCCAATTTTTGAACAAATATACCTTCCTTTTGCATTTGGGCACTCAAAAAGATGAATGTGTGCCCTAGCCACATCATCAACATGCACACAATCCGTTTTTATGAGCGACTCGTACCTGCTTGTGTCACCTACAAATTATTTTGAACATTGTGATGTAAATGATTATATGTTGAAGTCATTCACAATCAATAAGTATAAAAAAGAACGACTAAAAACACAATTAACTCACCAAAGATCATAGCCATTAAGACGTTAACAGATTCAGGGCAACGAGGGCCGATAAACGGACCATGAATGTAAGTTGGAAGGATGGTCACAACATCCAACCCATTTTGCTCACCGAATTCTAGCATTTCTTTCTCTACCATTGTCTTGGAAATGAAATATGATGCCCAAAAGTCATTTAAATGACTGCGAATAAAATCAATGTTGCTCCATGATTCCTCATCTAAGATCTGTGTATGCTTTTTCCCACTTGCAATAACTGTAGATGCACTAGATGTTAACACAACTTTCTTTACCGTCTTTGAATCGATGCATGCTTGTAAAATACCCAAACTACCCTTGACCGCTCTTTCAGTTAACACTTCTTCAGGTTCCTTACATTCAAAATCAATTGGATGTGCAACATGAAATACACCAATGCAACCTTCAATTGGTGCCTTGAAGGTCTCTGGTTTACTTAGATCCGCATCGAAAAATTTAAGCTTCTTTGATGCCCCCGGTAAGTTTTTAAGGTAGCTCACATCTATCCTCAAGCATATGAAAGACAATTTTGTTAGATTGTTTGTTAGTATATAAAATCATCTCAATTAATTTTGGATACTAAATCTTATACCAATTACCAGCTTTGACCCAAGCCATTTCAACATAAACGAAAATTTGGTGAAATGAAAATGAAAAGTAACACAGAAAATTTGATGTTACATTATTTATTTTCATCGGTCAAAGCATTTAGTGGCATAGTAGTCGGTAACATTCATGGTAGGTATGGCAGGCGTCCTTGTCTACCCCGGTTCGATTCATGAGGTGAACATGTGGGGATACCCTGAGCATAAGTCAACTTTCGGGTCGGTCCATGGTTATCGGGGATTAGTCGGGTGCATATATGGATCCCAAATACCTTGTTGACTTCGTGTCTGAACGTATGCATAAGTTATATGCCGTTAAAAAAAATAGTTTATTTATTTTCATTAATTTGTACCTCAATGGAAAAATAAAATAAAAAGTGATTTTACACTATTGATATAACATTTAGTATTATCCGTTAAAATGGATTTATTCTTTACAGTAAATATATAAATCTAGACCATTTGATATAAGACTTTATGTTACCCAATACCCACCAAGAGACCTTAATAATTATGTACAACTAACTCACAAATACTCCTTATTGTCACTTGCCCCCAATAAATAAATGATGTGCTTTAAATAAATAAAAAATTTCTATTTACGTCCATAATTATCTAACACAACCTAATAAAAGTTAATTCATTTTATTTCCATATGAATACAATTTATTGGTAATTTCCTGGACTGTTAACTTAGGGGGCGTTTGGTTGGGGGTATTGAGTAGTCAGGAATGAGAATGATAATGAAAGCTGCTATTTGGTTTGATATTATATAATGGAATCATTCCTGCAGATCCATTAATTTCCATTTCTGACCAAATTGGGGGGAATGAAATTTTTATTTCTACTTGGTTCTTTTTTCCACCCATTGTTTCATCTATGGATGTTAAATGAAATATCTTTTGTATTTTCAAGATGGAAAAACATATTTTTTCAATATGAAGCAATTTTTCATTGATTATAGTGGTTTAACCAAACAGCATCAATGCAATGCTCATTCCTATTCCCATTCTCCTGCATTCTCATTTTCATTTTCATTCTCATTCCCTGAAATGAACCAAACGCCCCCTTAAAATTGTTGCTACCGACTACTTATTTATATGTTTATTAAGAGCCGTTCACTTGATGTTTATCCGGTAAGTGCTTATCGGATCGATTTACCTTATGAGACGAACATGAAAATGACTAGAATCTTATCCGATAAGAACGATAGCATAAATAGGTAAGAGCAATATCATGAACCGAGAGTCTTACCCGGTAAGTGAGATCGACAATCTTACCCGATAAGAGCTTACCAATAAATTGTTAAGTACGATATCGTTTTGAGAGATTAAAATATTGTTAGTGATATTGTTTAATTTTGCCGGTAAACACTTACCGGATAAGTGTTCAAGTAAACGTCCCCTAACTATTAAGTATTTTGATTTATCTTTCATTAAGTTTGTCATAGGCTGGTTTATTATCAAGTGCCAACATACCCTATTACAGATTAGTTCAGTGATTTTGTTCCTTTAGCATTTAATCCGTTACGATATTAGTCTAATTTTGTAACAATGTTTTAACTAAAATAGTAAAATACGTGAATAGTAGTAAATTATGCTATCTAGTTTATCCAAATAGTAAATGTCTTTTTTGAAAAACTAACCAAACAAGTTACTTTTTATTCGATTCTTTAATCAACCTTGCAATACGAAACCGAATAACTCGAAACCATCTTTGTTCAAATGGGTTTGTTGGTTTCTAATTTTTTTGACACCTTTAAATGCACCCTCAACTACAAATACCGCTCGACAATTAATTACTCATTTAAAAAAAATGCTAGATTTGGACGAGAAACAAAAACGAAATTAAGAATAAAACCTGAATCGGTTCTAACAGTGGCGTTTACACAATATCCGGTCTCGAGCAACGTCTTGATCATCCATGATCCTAAGTACCCACGGCCTCCGGTTACACAAACGGTTCCTTTCTCCATCTCTTGCAGCTGGACATGCATAGGTATGTATATGTCTATATATATACATGTGTGTGTCTATATATATTTATCTATATATGGTTGTAAGTATTATATGGTTGAGGGAAAATGGCATTAAGTGAAGACAATAATGTTGATGTGATCCCAAATAATTGCGTTTGAAGTTTGCTGGTTTCTAATTTTGGTCAAACATATCCCTTTCCTCTACGCAACAAACACTACCTAATACCTATATACTAAATACAGAAAGTAAACTGCAACTTTGATCCATATGATAAAAGTCCATAAATTTCAATAACTACAATAATGGTTCTTGCGGTTTGCAATTTTATTACCTAAATGGTGACATTAAATTCTTAAAAAGGGTTAATTTCATATATGTCCTTATTAAAACTCAATATATCATACTTACTCAACTTAATCTTTAATTATCATATACATCCTTTCTAACCTATCAAAATATCATATTTACCTAAATAATAATTTTTATTATTTTTTAATTATTTTAAATGAAATTTAATGATTTATAATTATAACTTTTAATTAATTAACATCTTTACCCTTTACCCTTGTAAGTATGTTCTTTCTATTAAAAAAGTCAAAATGTTAGAACAATGTGAAGAAGGTGTTGGTCAAAAAGCTACCATCCATCCATGAGTCTCCTTTCTTTTTATATTGATTTTTGGATCCATAACAAAATCCTGCATTTATAAAAGGGATAATTTCATATATATACATATATAGAGGAAGGTTCATACAAGAACAACCTAATTTGCAAGAACAAAGGAACTCATTTTCAGTCATATATTGATGTGGGCCCACATAATAAAAAATCATATATGATTTAGTGGTGGGATCCACCGGAATCATATATGATTTTTTATTATGTGGGAACCACATCACATGTGATCCAGAATTGTTCATTTGTTCTTGCAAATTGATTTTATTCTTGTTTGAACCTTTCTCTGGGAGGTTCATACAAGAACAACCCAATTTGCAAGAACAAAGGAACCAAGCAAAATCACATGTGATTTTGTACTGCAATGGAAAAAGCGTGTGTAGGCCACGCTCCGACAAGGCGAGTGGGTGAGCCGCGAGTGGGCGTCCATGCACAAAATCACGTGTGATTTTGTTGGTTCTTTCATTCTTGCAATTTGGTTTTGTTCTTGTTTGAACCTAATTCTATATAGAGAAAGGTTCAAACAAGAACAAAGTCAATTTGCAAAAACAAATGAACAATTCTGGATCACATGTGATGTGGGTCCCACATAATAAAAAATCATATATGATTCAGGTGGGTCCCACCACTAAATCATATATGATTTTTTATTATCTGGGACCCACATGGGCCCACATCAATGTGTGGCTCAAAATGGGTTCATTTGTTCTTGCAAATACCCTTGTTCTTGTTTGAACCTCTATATATATAGAGGGAGGTTCATACAAGAACAATCTCATTTGTAGGAACAAAAGAATGCATTTTGAGCCACATGTTATGTGGGACCCATCATTAAATAAATCATATATGATTTAGTGGTGGGACCCACCTGAATCATATATGATTTTTTATTATGTGGGACCCACATCACATGTGATCCAGAATTGTCCCTTTGTTCTTGCAAATTGGATTTGTTCTTGTTTGAACCTTTCTCTATGGCCATATGCATACATCTATTTAAAAAGTTAAGTAAAAAATGGTATTTTTCCAACTACATATACTCATTTGTATTTTCTACCACTACTAAGGGGGCATTTGGTTGGGGGTATTGAGCAGTCAGGAATGGGAATGATAATGGAAACTGCTGTTTGGTTTGATATTATATAATGGAATCATTCCTGCAGATCCATTAATTTCCATTCCTGACCAAATTGGGGGGAATGAAATTTTTATTTCTACTTGGTTTTTTTTTCACCCATTGTTCCATCTATGGATGCTAAATGAAATATCTTTTCTATTTTCAAGATGGAAAAACATATTTTTTTCAATATGAAGCAATTTTTCATTGATTATAGTGGGTTAACCAAACAGCATCAATGCAATGCTCATTCCTATTCCCATTCTCCTGCATTCCCATTTTCATTTTCATTCTCATTCCCTAAAATGAACCAAGCGCTCCCTAACTCTATGGCAATCGGATGCCTTTGTTTCTCTCTCCCTGGTCCATATCCAAGTCGCTAACAGATTTTCATCTTATTATAGCAACACATCGAGTTAAGAAAACCTGATATGTTTGGTCAAAGATTGTTCCTGAAAGTCGATAATCAAAAAGAAAATAAACATATAAACATATAAAGGTTTTATGTTGTTAAGGTAGTGTTTTTAATATTAAAATTGGTTAAAATAATTATATAGGTAGATATAATATTTTGATAGATTAGTAAGGGTATATATGATATTTGTAATTTAAGTTGGATAAATATGATATTTTGAGTCTTATTATAGGGGATATAATAGTCATTTACCTATTTTTTATAATTAAAAATGATTAAAAAATTTTAAAAATGGTCATTTGGGTAAATTTGATATTTTGATAAGTTAATAAGGGTATATATGATATTTATAACTTAAGTTGCGTAAATATGATATTTTGAGTCTTATTAAGGGTATACATGAAATTACCCCTTTATAAAATGTAACCCCAAAAGTCTTCCACTCCACCTTGAATCATTTCCGGACAGATTCTTGCTCTAAAATCACCTCCCCACAATTATGAACTTAAAAATGGCATCATCAACAACTCAACAAAAGATTACCTTAGACTCGATTTTGGCAAGCAAGCTCAATAACCTCACTATTTCGCCATCGTCTGCTGAGCATAAATTTGATTTTGAAATGTTTTTGGTCCTACTTCATCATCTTCAAGTAACCCTAACCTTTTCATTAAGGATCTACAAATTGTCCACAATCGATCTCATTCCTTAACTACGCCTTCCTCTTGTTACACACTCCCCAAATCCATCTCTTTTCGCCCTAAATTCGATCCCAATAGTTTTGGAGAAGAAAAAGAAGTGATCAAAGTCAATAAGATTGAAGAAGTTGAAGGGAAGGGCAAAGTGGATTATAAAATTGGCAAATGGTCATCTGGGAAGGTATTTCAGTTGCGAAGGAAGGATAGGGATATTGGGGATGGAATATTTGCCATGAAAGTGACGAGGAAGGAAGATGGTAGCTTTTTGATGGCGGTAGAAGAAAAGAGAGATGGTAGCTTTTTGACCAACACCATCTTTAGATTGCTCTAACATTTTGTTTTTTTAATAAAAGAAAATATTTACAAGGGTATAAAGGTCCATTTATTAAAATTATAATTATAGATTATTAAATTTAGTTTAAAATAATTAAAAAATAATAAAAGTTATTATTTGGGTAAATATGATATTTTGATAAGTTAGGAAGACATATATGATATTTAAATATTATGTTGGGTAAATATGATATTTTGAGTTTTAACAAGGGCATACATGAAATTAACACTTTTAAAAAAGAGTAAACTCTAATTTTGGTCCTTGTGGTTCAGTGAAAGGTTTAAAAGTGGGACCTAAACTTTACTAAGTCTAGAAAGCATATTTATGATATACATTTCTCTTTGAAAGTGGTCCTTAATTCCTAACTCCATTAATATTGTGTGTTAAAATGAGGGATATATATATATCTTTTTAGATGTTTTCGTAATTATCTTTTAATAAGTTTTGAAAAAAATACATATTATATTATTTGTTTATATATGATATTGATATAATATATATCTTATTTTTGTAAACTTATCAAAAGATAATTACGAAAACATCTAAAAAGATAAATATACCCCTTACTCTAACATACAATATTAATGGAGTCCAAGGACCACTTTCAAAGAGAAATGATACCATAAAGATGCTTTCTAGATTAAGTAAAGTTTAGGTCCCACTTTCAAATCTTTTACTAAACCACAAGGACCAAAATTAAAGTTTACTCTTTTTAAAAGTTTGTATGTTAATGTAGGAGGTAATTTGGTTTTTTACGTTTTTATGTCTTAATTACGGATTTGGTCCATGTTTATATGAAAAATTATGACTAATGTTCCTAAACTTAATTCATCATTCATGGATATGGTCCTTGTGGTTTTCATTTTTAAATGGCTAGAGTCTTTCTCACTAACAAATTTCGTTAACTAAGTTAACTCAAGGATAAAAAGACCAAAAATCTTGTATTTTTGCCTTTTTTGTGAAAGCATATAATTTATTTATGTTGTAGGCAAATGGAACCCAGACTATTTATTTAAGAAAATGGTGAGATTGTAGGTGATAATGGAGTATTATGAACACGACATGTGTTGTGGGTGTCCAGACGAGTGATTTTACATTGCAGGTGATGGTGAAAAGGAGATGAGAGGGAGGTTGTGGGTTATGATGGCGGTCATTGGTGAATGAAATAAGGGAAGGGGACGGCGTTGCCGGTCATCAATGGTGGTCTTTAGTAAAATACATATAATATGCATATATGTTATATAGAGGGAGGTTCATTTGTTAATCGGACAATTTGTGTGAAACGTACTAACCAAAAATGGATCAATAGAATTTCTCCAATTTCTTTTTTTTCTGCCTATGTGGGCTACCCTTCTATATTTTAGGAACTAATTAACTTTCCATTAAATTAAGAAATCAATCTTAACTATTGATTAAAAATGATCAATAATGATTATGTGGTTAACACAAATTGTCTAACAAATAAACATATATATATATATAGAGGAAAGTTCAAATGTGAACAACTTTTTGGTTGTGAACGTGAGGACAACCGATAGCGCGACATGTGGCGGCTTTCAGTGTGGTCTCCCTCTTTAATTCAATGCCCTCCCATGAATCGCGCCTAATCATCCGCCGTGGACTTGACGTGGCGCCTAGTCATCCGCCACGTGTCGCGCTCTCGGTTGTCCTCACGTTCACAACCAAAAAGTAGTTCACATTTGAACCCACCCCTATATATATATGGTGAAGCCATCCCACCGGTGCTTTTCTTCTTCTACCACCACTCCCTCCTCTCTGTAACCCCTTTTCAACTTCATATTTTTCCACCTAGATCTTTTTATATGGGGGTTGTATGCTTTCCATATGCAATAATTATATGTCGATTGTGTGTGCATACATATATTATAAATGAATAACATTTTTGGTCCTTATGGATTTAGAAAAAGACAAAAAGTAGAAAATGACAAAAGGTAATATCAAAATGTGCAAAAAAGTAAAAGGACGAATTTACCCTAACGGATGTTAGTTGCTTGATTCAAGGATTCTAGTCATGCAAAAATGAAAACCACATGGACCATATCCATATTTAATGGAGTTTGAATTTAAGGTAGATAAGATTTTTCACTACATTTCTCTAAAACTTATCTAGTATGTCACAGTCCAAGTTATTTTTTCTTCTCTTTTCCTCTCTTACTTTTGAGGAAAAAACTCAAGAATACAACATAAATCTAGATAGATAAAACAAAATTTAAAAAGTAATCAAACAACCATTAATCTATTGATTTTTTATTGGGAAACTTAGAGCCTGTTTGTTTTTTAAAAAGCAGTATTGAAATACTCTGAAGTTTAGTTTGATCAGATATATAGAGTTTCAGGGTGTTTGATTTTTTCAAGACTTTAGAGCCACCTAAATCTAAAATCCATTTGTAACGCCCCAAAATCCTTAAGTTATTATTTTATATTGATTGGGTTATTATTATTATGTTATTAATATTAGTTAATTAGAGTTTTAAGAAGTTGGATTTTAACTAGAAATTTAGCTTGTGGGCTTAGGATTAGGAGTGGGCTTGGCCTAGGAGAAGGGTCCGGCCCGGGTTTATAAATACCTCAAACCTCCTAACTTCTCCTCACAATCCTACTTTCTAACTTGGAGAGGAAGAAAGAGAGAGAGAAACCGAGAGAGAATGAAGAAGAAATCAAACCCTAGTTCTCTTCCACTTGATTCAATTCGAAGCAATCATCATACTCGTCGGAGTCACCGGAGGCCTTAGATTCGTTGTTGAGTTCCGTCGATCAAGTAAGGTATAATCATAGTCCCTTTCGTTAGTTTTGTTTTTTTTGTTCATTATGTTTAGGGTTGTGTGGGATGATGAAACGATCACCGAATCGTTGGGTTGTGTTAGGATTTGTGTTACCAACGTTAGAATATGTTTTGGGGAACGTTTTACTTGTTGAATTCTCGTCAGAAAGTCGAATAATGAGTTTGGGATTGACTTTTGGAATTGCTGTCAGGATTGCGCAGCCGTGGGAAATCGGCTCGTTCTCCCTCGTTAACCGTCGGATCGTCGTGAAATTTGAACAGCGGCTTCACGACTCATTGTTCTTCAATCTGACCGGAGGGATCGAGCATCGGAGGCTCCAGTAAGGAGCATCAACCAGCCGAAGTTAGCTGTTTTCCAGGAAAAGCGAATTCGGTAATTTGGATTATTAAGCGGTGTGTGCGATTCTCAAAGGCAAACGACGGAGAATCAAGTGTGGTTGTTAATCGATCGCAAGGTAAGAATCTTAAGCATGTTGTTGGTTTAATTGAAGTGATTATCGAGTAATCGATAGGCTAGGGTTTAATGTTGTTTTTGAACCGTTAATTCGTTGCTAGAAGTCGTTTAATGTTGGTTTTTGGTATTGGAATGGATAGGAATGTTATAGGATATCAATGTGTGAATTTTAGGGGCAATTGGACTAGTCTAGCTACGTCTAAGACCCTTGTTTCGGTATCGAGTCTTCGTATTGATTTGATAGTAAGTAATGTGCTTTACGATTGAATTGTTTAGGTGAGTTAACTTGCTATCGTGAGGATACCGAGGAGTACCCTAAGCTGCTAAAAGGTGAGTTACACTGTGCTTGTTTTATATTGTTTCGTGTGTATGTATGCATGATTGCGTGTGAAGGGAACCACATGCCCTTGATGAGTTGTGGGGGCAGATCCGTGTCCTAAGCAAGCGGAAATTTATATTCTCATGAGAATGGTTTATTATTTGGTTGAGTCACTTTTATATTTGTGAGTGGGTTTTACGTGCCTTATATTGAGATATGTATATATGTATGTTGAATGATGAGGCCGGGTCGTGGGACGATCCGAAGAGTGGGTAACCACTAAGGCCGGGTCGTGGGACGATCCAAAGAGTGGGTAACCACTAGGGCCGGGTCGTGGGACGATCCGAAGAGTGGGTAACCACTAGGGCCGGGTCGTGGGACGATCCGAATAGTGGGTAACCACTAAGGCCGGATTGCGGGGCGATCCGAAGAGCGGGAAACCATTAAGATGTTGATATGATGTGATTGGTATGTGTGATTGTGATGGCACCGGTTGTGGTATGTGCCCGCGTGGCAGTATGAAATAGGCATAGTGCTAGCTCACTAAGGGTTTTCGCTTACCCTTTCGTTGTTTTTTTTTTTTTCAGGTTCTGGTTTAGAAGTGGATAAGGGCAAGGCCCCAGCTTGATTTTCCTATGGATGACTGTTCTAGCGACACCTTGACATTTAATTGTGGGTTTTTATTTTATAATTAATGGGATTTTTAGTTGGCATTTATTGAGCCGGTTGGCCGTGAAAACGTACTTACTACGTAATAAATTTATTTATTAAATTCTTTTTATTTAAAATCTTTAAAAATCCCGTTTTTTGAAAATTGGATGTTACAACTTGGTATTAGAGCCTAGGTTTAAGAGAATCAGCACACACGCTTGCGAGTGTGTGTGTGGTTGGACTTAAACTAGGAGATTTTGGGAAAAAGAAAATGGTCAAGGGTCGGAACTGTCAACGGAACTTCAAGGTGGGGGTGAGTAGCACTATCCGTATTTGATTATTTTGTGCCTGTTGGGTTTTTGTGGGTATCCTCTGATCAAACTGATACGAGGATTACCTCAGATCTATCAAAACCTCGCTGGTTCGATATATCTCGTAGGTTTAAAACAAACTGTCAAAACCCACCTGATCAGAAACTCGCTGTTTCGATCAAAACATGCGGAAGCGATAAAAGCTAAAAACCCATTAAAGCCTAATGATCTTAATCGTTTGTAACTCTAAACCTAAAGGATTAGGTTAGATTAATTTACCTGGATTGCTTGAAACTTAGTCCACCCGTAATCAACCAACGAACGTTCCTCTAGCAGAACCGTGAAACCCGAACAACAAAAATGACCCGGGGGGGGGGGGGGGGTTTTGTGCGCCGGTTTTGGGAGAGAGGAGGAGGAGACAGAAAACTGATTTTTCAACTGAAAAAGGCTTAATGTTTCTTTTAACCCATAGACCTTATTTATATGGGAAAAATATAACAGTTTGGATGAGATTCAGCTTCCATATTGTAATTATCTCAAATTCATTCCTTTTATAAATTAGCTGGAAAAGAATTTGCATACGATAATTACGATTATATATATTTATCTAATATATATAAACCTTATTAATTAACTACTATATATTTATTTATCCAATAAATATATAATATCCTAATTAATTAATAACCCTCCAACTTTGGTAAATCTGACTGAAATTACCCAACTGATTTATAATACACTATTATAAATCCTAACTCTCCATTTCGGGATTTCATCTAACTTGTTCGACTTATAGGTTCTCACAGGTGTGACCCTCAAGTGTCTTGTAACATTGGATTGTATAATCACTTGGTTTGTCAACTCTGCACATAATTTCTAACAGACTCCCACTTGTGCAAGTTGGCAATACCACCTTTGATTATACAGACCTAAGGAGGCCCCTAGACAGGCACTTAGGCTGACCAGGTTACAAGAACTCTTATACCCAGATTTGGTGATATAAACGTTCCGTGAGGAATTGGTATCTATGAAACTACTGTTCATTGATTGGGTATATCTTGGCTTTTCCCTTTGCATCGCGATATTTCATCTGTGAGTATGAGCTTGGAAAGTGTCAACTCTAAATACTCGAGATTTTGTTCTCTTGATTATCTGACTTTCACTGATAGGTAAACGACAAAGAACTAATCAGTTCGTTTGGGCATGGCCATGCACTTCATCAGCATACTTAGTCAGTCAAGATGGGCCCAGAAATATCTCTCTTCTGAGAAGAGGTGCAAATCCCATCTTGCATATCTGCCTTTGACACCACGGCTTCCGCTGAATCTAGTTACACCCTTTATAGCCACCCTGTTACGGCGTAGCGATTGAGTGCACTAAGAATTCAGTAGTCCTCATGATATCAAATCAGATACCTCAGGTGATAGGGACAACCACTGTGAGATTTACTTATGACTTTATTCCAAGAAGTAATCTCAACCGCGGATCACGTCCGATATTTGCTACTCTATCAAATATCTGTGCAACTTTTAGTCTACAACGCTTGTAGCTGTTATTCTGCAACTGATCATAACTACCTAAAAGTTCACAATGACTTTAATGCCTTATCATGCTCCCACAATGATAAGTTGTCACGGACAGATTTTGAATGAAAAATCGGAGACTGATTTCATTCCTGGATATATTAAAACATGCAAAAATGTGAAAGTGATAAAGAAATCAATTTTGTATAGTCCATATTACACGCTGTAATAATAACAAGATTGAACGTCTTTTCTTTAAAACTTTCATAATGTCTATTTAACGTTTGTTAAATACTGGTCTAAAATGAAGTATCACCTACCTTTAATTTTAAACCCTTTGATTAAAGTTTACCATTTTAATCAAAGTGTTAACCAAAAAATACAAGTCTGTTCATACGATCTACTTGTATCTGCTAATTATTGTTCTGCAAACACCTTATAAGAACAATAACTAGACTTTTATCATATTCCATGAACTTTGGAGACCTGGACTAACTTCCAGTTCCTGAATATGTAAAACTGCAACTTTCCTTAGTTGCTGCGTAGATGAATGATTTCTACCTGAAATCCGATTCCATTTGCAATACTAGCAAATCTACTGGAATCCTATATTTTAATCCAACACTTTTAATTATTGATTTTTAAGTCAGTTACGACCTTTGTTTCATGGGTCTTGAAACTTTTATCCTTTTAACTAAAAAGGGTAAATTATATCTTATGCATTCTTATCCTACCTGGATTTATGAATTCCGAGATATATCAATAATTATATCTTTTATTCTTTTATCTCAGACTAGATAGAGAATAAATTGGGCTCCCACTTACTTGCATAAAAACTAACTATTACTCAAAATTTACTATTGACTTAGTCAAAACTTTGATTTAGTCAATCCTAATTTCAAGTAATGGACTTTTGAGAATTTCCCTTTTATGAAACTCAACTGGATTTGGTCAAATCCTAATTCCAAACCTTGGAATCTTTCTAGTTTCATAAATACTGTTATTAACGCTATCTGAGTTAATATCCTAAATTCTCTTTTTAAAACATTTGAATAAAACTTGATCAAACTTGATTAGTTAATTCTGAGAATTTCCTTTTATAAAACTTATCTGGATTTGTTCAAATCCTAATTCCAGAACTTGGAATCTTTCTAGTTTTATAAATGCTGTTATTAACACTATCTGTGTTAATATCTTAAATTCTCTATTTTCGGATCACAAAACTGTTATTCATAAATGTTTTATTCTCAAAACACATTTCTATAGAATCTCGTGTGTTTTGATAGTTTTTATACAAATTACTTCAATTTCATTAAAGTAATTATAATAGGCATCAACTAGGATCAGATATAAGAATATCAAGCACATACAGATATTTCTATGTCAAGACAATAACTTTTGAAAAATAAAACCATGAAATTATATAAATCATAATTATCCAAGAACTGTTTAAAACATAAACCCCCAAAATAACTGTTTTAAAACTATAAATTCAAAAATGTCTTGACTTTAAATCATCTCGTACTTATGATCCTTGGCAACTCCTGGGCACTTCACTTCATTTCTGATTTCCTGCAATAATCATTTGCTCTAGGTATCAGTATACTTGTAAGCTAACAAGTAAGAAGTGACAAAAGCAATCATAAATTTTCTGAGGTCTACATACCTGCTTCATGACGCTTAGGGCAGTTTTGCCTCCAATGACCGATCTCATTGCATATGAAGCAGCGATTCTCGGTCCTAGCTTTGTTTGGCTTAACCTTCTTGCCCTTGCCCTTGCCCTTGCCTTTCTTGGGTGCACTCTGGATGGCCTGAACTGGTCCTTTTCCCTTGCTGGTGCTAGCATGCCCATTTTTCTTTTTAACCCCTCCGTCTTTTACCATCAAGACATCCTTTGTCTTGTTCTTGTTCCCCATATTTAATTCAGCTGTCTTAAGCATGGAGTGTAATTCTGCTATTGTTTTCTCCATGTTGTTCATGTTGTAGTTGACTACAAAGGGCCTGTAGTCTTCTGACAGTGAATTAAGTATGGTGTCAGTTGCTAGCTGCAACGGAACAGGATGACCCAGCCTCTCCAGATGATCTAAGTGCCGCTTCAATTTCATGACATGGTCACTTACTGATGTTCCTTTTACCATTTTGCACTCATTGAATGCTTTGGTGGCATCGTAGCGCTCTGTACGAGCCTGAGTCTGAAACATGTCCCTCAGCTGGCGGATCATGTCGTAAGCATTTGTATTTATGAGCCCTGCTTGCAGATCTGGGCTCATTGTTGCTAACATCAGACAGGCAACATCAAGGAGAATCATTGAGTGCTTCTTGTGGGCATTTCTGGCAGCAGCCGGAGCGTTTGCCGGAGGTGCCTCCCCAAGTGGCTCTTCAAGCACATACCACTTTCTTTCATGTCTGAGCACAATCATCAGATTGCGCTCCCAGTCAAGAAAGTTAGAGCCGGTCAACTTATCCTTTTCTAGGATAGAGCGGAGGGAAAGATTGTTAGTGCTGGTAACAGTGCTTGCCATCTACACAAAATAAAACTTTTTGGTCTTAGCAACTGTAAATAGACTAATTTCCAATAAAATATCAATAACCCTTAAATGATCAATTTATTGGACTAGGATCCTTATTTCATACGTCCTGATGTGCGTAATGTTCTTGCTCCACCAGAACCGTATTTATTTCGGTAGGTAAGGACTTTTACCAATCATGTCTAACTGACATGACTCCTAGATCTTTTCGGGACTGTGGCAACTACCTGTGCATGTTTTAGTCCCTCTAAGTGCTTTTTGGCCCGGTACCACCCGGTGAACATTATAGTACCAAAACAGATCTCACCATTTTGGGGACCTGATCACTATACTCTGGCCGGTACCACCCGGAGATAATTCGCAGAGTTATGTAACCCCTTCAGCTTCAGTTTGAACACAGACGTCGAATGTGTGATCACTTACAACGCCTATGTACTTTACGCCGAAGGTGCCCCTAGATGGGTTGCACTACTGATCTATGATTTTCGGGGTTTTGAAAAACTTTATTTCCAGGATTTTGAAAAACTGATTGTTTATAAAGGCTACTTATGTTTTAAACTAACTGTTTGAAACATACATGTAATTTTAAAACTAACTGTTCTAAAATCACTTGCTAATTAAAACTAGCTGTTTTAATAGCACACCTAGTTGATTAAAACTAACTGTTTTTTATCAACTTAACCTTTTATATAAAACAATCATCTATACGTTGTTATAAAGAGTAATTAATATTCTAAACTAACTGTTTTAAATATTCATGTTATTTTAAACCAACTGTTTAAAACATCGGCTGATTGAAATCAACTGATTTAAAGTGTACTGGTTGATTGAAACTACCTGTTTCGATAACCTTTCCGGCTGACAAAAGCTAACTGTTCCGTCAATTTTGCTCTTTTATAACAATACACTAGGTTTTATTAAAGTGCTTCACTTTAAAGGTTTTCGATTGAAAAGTTAATAAAACCTATTTTCTTCTTGTTTTAAAAAACTCCTTTTAAAACATATCTAATAAACTAACAGTTATTAGTATCTACTACGTAGTTAATCATGCACACAGATAATTATAACAACTACGCAATTGTAAAACAGATAATTATAGGATTTGCCAATTTTGTTCCTAGGGACCAATAATGACCTAGTTTTTCTACAACTTCAAAACTTCGCGTAGCTCCCACTGGCTTCGTCATGCTTGTTAGTATTCCGGTAAGATGAAGAATAGCTCCCACTGGCCTTGTCATCCCAAAAGAAAAATCTATCCTAGGGTCATTATTACATAAGGGGTTGTAAACGGCACGCAGGCCTCCCCATGAATATGTCAAGGGTCTAAGTTGGCAAATACTATAACATATATATATATATGTAAAATCAAACTGAAATTCATATATAGTTCTCAAGCAATCACGCAATTATATGTATATATGCAACAAAAGCAATATTATAACTACGAGAAAATAAACCTGGATCCGTTAAAATTATCTTGTCTCAATTATCGTAAAACTTGGTTTTATAACTGATTCGAAAAACAAACTGTTTTATGAACCCAAAAACTTTAGACTGAAAAATGGTTTTTAAAACTGAGGTTTATTAAACAATAAATCCTACTTTTCAAAAATAAAACCATTTTATCTAAAAACAATCCTTTTACCCGAAAATTATACCAAACGGGTTTTATTAATCCAATTTTTTTTGAGATGAAACAGTAAAATAAATAAAAACTTAATTTTATAAAACTGTTTATTGAACTGGATAATTTAGTCTAACTGATAAAATTTTGGATAAAAGTCTTTAAAACAAAACAAGTTCTTTTGGGCCTGATGAACTGGGCCTTAGGCCCTGATGAACAAACTAGGCCCAGACAAACACAAAAACCCTAGATAGGAAAAACAGGTGACCATCGCTTTGCTTGTAATGTGGAAAAAATTCACCGATCATCGGGTATCGACGAGAATAACCGATCAATGTTACCACCATTGCTACCATCGTTTTTGATCACCACTATACTAGCGGCGATTGGAAACAATTAATGCCGCCACCACCATCACGGTGGTTTTGGCCACGACTTTTAATGGCAGCAGGGAGAATCGCCTCCCCACTGCCGCCGCGGTTTATCGCAAAACGCCGCCACCACCCACTGGTGGTGCATCCACGGTGGTTTTATCGTCCGACCACCATCCCGGTGAGGTTTGGTGGTCTGATAATCACAGCAGCCAAACGCCGCCACCGCTATGCGCGGTGCGGCCCGGCGATCTCGTTTACCTACGAATTTTGGTCGAAAACTATCACCACCGCTGCCGCAATTGATACCATTGCCACCCTCTGTCGATCGGTAACGGTAGTGGCTCCGGGCTACCACCGCCGCCGCGATCCTGATTAGAAAAACCGTCGACGCCACCACCACCACAATCGGTGGTGTGGTGGTCGTCCCTCGATTGGCCCGGAGACGCCGTCCAGCGGCTGTTTTGGCAATCGACACCACCGCCACCACAATTGGTGGTGCGATGGTGGTTTTCTTTCGCGATCGACGACGGCCGACGCCACAACCACCAAGCGGGTGGTGTGGCCGACGCCGCCTGCCACCATCGTCTACCGCCTGCCACCACCAGTCTGGTGGTTTGGCTCGGTAGTCATGAGATTGCCGCCACCACCTCTCTGGTGGTTCGGCTGGGCGTCCGCCGCCACCGCTTGCTGCGGTCTGGCCGGCGATCGTGCCTGGTGGTTTTTGGCCGTGGCGATTGCGAATACTTAGACGCCGTCACCACCGGTGCTGGTGGTGCGGCTGTGTTTATCGGAGAAGGTTTCGGCCACCGCCACCCAACTGGTGGCGTGGCCTGGTGGTCTAACAGCATCCGCCGGTGACGCCACCACAACCCTGTGGTGCGGTCCGGTGATTGATCACGGCAACCATCCGCAACCACCACGCTGGTGGTGCGGTGGTTGTGTTTTAATCGCAGCCATCACCAATCTGGTGATGGTTTTTCCGGGTTTTCGTACGAATAACAATTTAAACAAAATCTAAAATTTTATGTAAATTATTCAATAAACAGATACAATTTATATTTTAACGGATCACGCATATACAGATAAACTGATAAACTAAAACGACTATTAACAATGGCTCTGATACCACTGTTGGGTTTTTGTGGGTATCCTCTGATCAAACTGATACGAGGATTACCTCAGATCTATCAAAACCTCGCTGGTTCGATATATCTCGTAGGTTTAAAACAAACTGTCGAAACCCACCTGATCAGAAACTCGCTGTTTCGATCAAAACATGCGGAAGCGATAAAAGCTAAAAACCCATTAAAGCCTAATGATCTTAATCGTTTGTAACTCTAAACCTAAAGGATTAGGTTAGATTAATTTACCTGGATTGCTTGAAACTTAGTCCACCCGTAATCAACCAACGAACGTTCCTCTAGCAGAACCGTGAAACCCGAACAACAAAAACGACCCGGGGGGGGGTTTTGTGCGCCGGTTTTGGGAGAGAGGAGGAGGAGACAGAAAACTGATTTTTCAACTGAAAAAGGCTTAATGTTTCTTTTAACCCATAGACCTTATTTATATGGGAAAAATATAACAGTTTGGATGAGATTCAGCTTCCATATTGTAATTATCTCAAATTCATTCCTTTTATAAATTAGCTGGAAAAGAATTTGCATACGATAATTACGATTATATATATTTATCTAATATATATAAACCTTATTAATTAACTACTATATATTTATTTATCCAATAAATATATAATATCCTAATTAATTAATAACCCTCCAACTTTGGTAAATCTGACTGAAATTACCCAACTGATTTATAATACACTATTATAAATCCTAACTCTCCATTTCGGGATTTCATCTAACTTGTTCGACTTATAGGTTCTCACAGGTGTGACCCTCAAGTGTCTTGTAACATTGGATTGTATAATCACTTGGTTTGTCAACTCTGCACATAATTTCTAACAGTGCCATCAAAGTGATTATGTGTTAACGTTTGGGTTGTGATTTTTGGCAACTCCTCTTGGGGTATGTTGGTGATTTATGTTTGTGGACTACCTACTTAGTCGATAGGATTGAGATTGATTTAGGATGGTATCAACCTCAAATGTAAACACCTCGAGAAGTCGGTAAGGGGTTACTAGGCATGTTCTTGTTTGATTGTTGTCTAGTGATCTCAAGCCGGTTATCGATTTTCGGTTGGTTATAGCAGTACGGGCCCAAATAATAGTACTACTATAAACACCGGTGTAGATTTGAATTTGATTAAATCTTGGGAATCTCAATTTGATTGACGACAGTTAGAGAACCGATGAATGCTTGAGCTGTAAATATAATTGGATGAGGTTATTTGTTGCTTATGATACTGCATGAGAATGACTTTATGAGGTTTAAACATATGTGTTATGCACTTATATGTGTGGGGGCGTGATCTAGTCGTTAGGATTGCATCTGCACTAATGATTAGTGTTAAGTACTGCGAGAGCTTTAGCTATGATTAAAGGAGGGTGTGGTAGGACACTCTGGATGTGGATAGTGGAATGACCTCAAGTAGTACTGTTCCTAAATTACTTTGTTAAACATTTAGAAGGGTGACTTTAGGAGCACTCAACTGGTGAGAGTTGTTTAGACTGCTTATTTACACTCGGTGGATTATGAGCACCGGTACGGATTCCTTGTTTCTTCGTTACGTATATTCGTTTGCTAAATTTCCGTTGCGTTTATTTGATACGTGTACGGACTCCTTATGTTTTCATTCGTGTCATTCGATCTATTCGTTCGTGCTTAATGTGCTTGTTGATCAAGGTTATTGAGTGTTTCTATTAATTCATTTGTTCGTTTGGTGGGACGTCTTCTTTCGAAATTTCATATAGAAACATGATTTTATAGTTATAAGTGTTGGGTTTTTATGCGTTCCTCGTATCAAACTGACACGAAGAAAACTGTGGATTTCAATCCTAACTGGATGAGATACACGACAAAACTTTGTGATCAAACTGATCAATAAGTTTATCGAATCAAACCTAACTGGTTTGATACGTGCGGAAGCGATTTGGATATAAAACCCAAATATCCACAGATCTTTTCGTTTCAATTATAATAGTAATAGATTTGTTAGAGTGTTACCTGGAATGCTCGAGTTAGATCCACCCGTGATCGACCAAACGAAGATCCCTCTAGCAGGAATGAGTCCCCGATACGATGAAAAACAGCTAAGGATTAATCAAAGAACCAAAAACCGAACTGGTTTTGCTCTTGGATCGGCGCCGGTTTCAAAGGAGGAGGGAGGAGAGAATTTTCTGGTTTGTTTTTCTTGGTGGAATGAATTATGAAAACTGATAAGCCATAGGCTTATTTTATATGGAGGAATTTCCATACAACTCAGTTTCCATAATTAGTTTCATAATTATCTTTGGCAAATATTCTTTTCTTTTCCTTAAAGAAAAACAACTAGATAATTATTTGTATTATTAATTATTATCCTATTATATATTTATTTACCTAATAAATATATAATTCAATAATTAATAAACTTATATATTTATTTATCTAATAAATATATAATTACTAACAAACCTTTAACTTTGGGATTTAGTACGGAAAATGCCCAACTGATTTATAATTAACTATTATAAACCTTAATCTCTCCAAACTGGGACTATCTTATTTATTCGGTTTACAGGTCCTCACAGGTGTGACCCTCGAGTGTCTAGTAACGTTGGATGTGTAATCACTGGTTTGCCAACTTCTGCACATAATTACTAACAGACTCCCACTTGTGCAAGTTGGCAATACCGTCTTGATCACACGGACCTAAGGAGGCCCCTAGACAGGCGCTTAGGCTAACCAGGTTACAAGAACTCTTATACCCAGATAGGTGATTTAAAATTTCCATATGAAAATGACATTAATGAAACAACTGTTCATAAATTGGGTATATCTTGGCTTTTCCCTTTGCAACACAATATTTCATCTATGAGTATGAGCATGGATTAAGTCAACTCTAAATACTCATGATTCTGTTTCTCGACTATCCGACCTCTACTGATAGGTAAACGACAAAGAACTAATCAGTTCGTTTGGGCATGGCCATGCACTTCATCAGTATATTCAGTCAGTCAAGGGGCCCAGAAATATCTCTCTTCGGAGAAGAGGTGCAAATCCCATCTTGCATATCTGCATTTAACACCACGGCTTCCGCTGAATCTAGTCACGCCCTTTATAGCCACCCTGTTACGGCGTAGCGGTTGAACGCACTAAGTATCCAGCAGTCCTCATGATATCAAACCGGATACCTCAGGTGATAGGGACAACCACTGTGAGATTCTACTTATGACAAAATCCAAGAAGTAGTCTCAACCGCGGATCACGTCCGATATTCGCTACTCTATCAAATATTTGTGCAACTCCTGGTCTACAACGCTTGTAGCTGTTATTCAACCACTGATCATAACTACCCAGAGGCTCACAATGACTTTAACGCCCTAACGGGTTCCCACCACGATAAGTTGTCACGGACAAATTTCGAATGAAAGACTGGAAACTAGTCTCATTCCTGGATCATAAAACATGCAATATATAAAAGTGATAAAGAAAATAATTTTGTATAGTCCATATTACACTCTGTAATAATAACAAAATTAATAGCATTTCTTAATTACTTTTACGGTGTCTATTCAATGTTTTACTAAAATACTGATTTAAATGAAGTATCACCTAACTTCAGTTTAAACCTTTTGATTAATGTTTACCGTATTAATCAAAGTAACAACCAAAATAATACAAGTTTTGTATCATCTGATACAATCTACTTGATTCTACTAATCTTTGTTTTGCAAACACTTTTAAACAAAGATTAGACTTTTCTTTACCATATTCCATGAACTTGGAGACACTGGAATAACTCCTAGTTTTCCTGAATATGTAAAGTTTAAATTGCAACTTCCCTTAGTTGCTGTGTAGATGAATGATTTCTAGCTGAAATCAGATAAAATTTCCATTTACCAAGCTGGCAAATTTCAGGAAATTTATTCTAGTGTTTACGACACTTTTAGAAAGATAATTAATATCTTTAATAATTATTCCAACACATTTTAATTATTGATTTCTCTCGAAGTCAATTATGACCTTATTTAGTTTCAAAGACTTTGAAACTTTCGTTCTACCCTTTTGACTAAAAGATAGATTCGTATATCTTATGAATTTACATCCTTTCTGGATCATGAATTCCGAGATATATACTAAATCAATAATTTTATCTTTTATTCTTTATCATGCACTAGATAGAGAATAACCTGGGCTCCCACTAACCTATATGAAAACCAACTATTACTTAAAATTAACTATTGACTTAGTCAAAACTTGATTACTTAGTCAATTCTATTTCAAGTAATAAACACGAGAATTTTAACATTTATAAAACTTAACTGGATTATATTAAATCCTAATTCCGAAACTTGGAATTTTTTCCTAGTTTTATAAATACTGATATTATCAATGATATTTGAAATAATATCCTAAATTCTTCTTAAAACATATGAGTAATAAATTTTGATCATAAAATACTTTCATAATCTTTTACTCATAAATGTTTTATTTAAAAACACATTCCTATAATTATAGTACTTCGTGTGTTTTTGACAGTTTTCATATACATTACTTCAAACTATTTTGATTGAAGCAATACTGTTAGTGTAATAGGCAACATCTCGGATCTAATTTTGAATCAAGTCTAATTTGACTTATACAGATTCAAAATATCATGCATAAAGATATCAAGACAATAGTTTTAAATTTTAAAACAAAAATTCAAATTTTGGAAAGACAAGATTGTTTTAAAAATTTAAAATTGTCTTGATAATATCTAAAAGTAATCTTGCATGCTGATCCTTGCAATCTGGGCATTTCACTTTTAATGACCACTTGCAAATAAACATTTGCTTCTAGGTGTCAACACACTTGTAAACTAACAAGCGAAAGTGATAATCTGAAGTAGTCACGAATACCTGAGGTGTTTATATCTGCTTCGTAACGCTTCGGGCAGTTATGCCTTCAATGACCGACTTCATGGCACTTGAAGTATTGATTCTCGGTTATTATTCTGTTAGGCTTAACCTTTTTACCCTTGCCTTTGCCTATATCATAAACATTGGGTGTACTCAGGGTAGCCAGAACTTGGCCCTTTCCCTTACTGGTGTTCCCATGCCCACGCTTCTTCTTTACTTCACCATTCTTGACCATAAGCACATCTTTGGTCTTGGTCTCCATCCTCAACTAAATTACTTATAATCTTCAGACAGTGAGTTGAGTATCGTATTTGTTGCTAACTGCAACAAAACTGGGCGACTAAGCCTCTCTAGGTGATTAATGTGCCTCTTTATTTTCATGATCACTAACTGAGGTCCCCTTTTGCCATCTTGCACGCGTTCAGTGCTCTACTGGCATCATAACGCTCTGTGCGTGCTTGCGTCTGAAACATGTCCCTCAACTGGCGGATCATGTTATAGGCATTTGTGTTTATGAGCCTCGTACGAAAAACTGGGCTCATAGTCGCAAGCATAAGATAGCCTACGTCCAGCAAATAATCGGAATGCTTTCTATAAGCGTTCCTGACAGTGACAGTAGCTTTTGCTGGAAGGGCCTTCACCTAGAGGCTTTTCTAGGACATACTACTTTCTCTCGTGTCTGAGCACAATCATCAGACTGCGCTCCCATACGAAAAATTATACCTAGTAAGTTTGTCCTTTTCGAGAATGGAGCGAAGAGGGAGTTTATTAGTGTTGGTAATAGTGTTTGCTATCTACACATTTTAAAAACTTTGGTTTTAGTAACTGTGAAAGACTATTTCCAATAAATATCAATAAACCCTTAAATGATCAATTATTGGACTAGGATCCTAATTACATACGCCCTGATGACCGGTGTGTTCACGTCTCACCAGGACCACGTACTAACTAGGTAGGTAAGGACTTTTACCAATCATATCTAACTGACACGACTCCTAGATCTTTTCGGGACAACGGTAATTATCCGTACATGTTTCAGTCCCTCTAAGTGCTTTTTGGCCCGGTACCACCCGGTAAACTTAACAAAACCAAAACAGATCTCACCATTTTGGGACTTGGACACTTTACTCTGGCCGGTACCACCCGGAGATAATTCGCAGAGTCTTGTTAATCCCCTCCAGCTTCGGTTTGAACGCGGTCGTTCAAGGTGTGTTCACTTACAACGGTCGCGTACCTTACGCCGGAGGTGCCCCTAGATGGGTTGCACTCTGATCTATGATTTTCGGGGTTTTTAATTAATTTTGAAAAACCTTTTAGTTCCAGTATTTTTGAAAATCTATAATTTTGAAAAACTGATTGTTTAGAAAGTAACTGATGTTTAAACTAACTGTTTAAACATGCTTGCTATTTTAAATCTAACTGTTTTAAAGAGCACTTGCTAATTAAAAACTAACTGTTTTAATAAGCACACTTGCTAATCAAAACTACCTGTCTTGATAGCATATTTGTTGACCAAAACTAACTGTTTTATCAACTTGCCTTTTCATACAAAACAGTCTTATTATTGAGGTTTTAAATAAAATCTACCGTTTCAAAAAGGTTTATAAAACTGGTAATTTTAATTATAAAACCTGTCCGCTCTTGTGATTTTATCTAGTTTTAAAAAATTCTCTTATTTTAAAACATTTTGATATAATTATAAAATCACAACCACGCAGTTAATATGTCAACAACCACGCAGTTAGAGCTAACTAATTATAGGTTTGCCAACTTTTATTCCTAAGGACCAATAATGACCTATTTTTCTAAAGGATTTCTAACACCTCGCGTAGCTCCCACTGGCTCCCCGGTATCTTCGTTAGTACTCCAGAAAAGAAAATTTGGGTTTTTCTTGCGTAGCTCCCACTGGCCTTCGGCATTCTCGATGGAACTCCCAAAAAAAAAGAAAAATAACTATCCTATGGTCATTATTACAAAGGGGTTGTAAATGGCACGCAGGCCTCCCCAAATTTAATCCAAAAGGTCTAAGTTGGCAAGCCCTATAATAGATATATACGAAAGCATATATATACTCAAGCAACCACGCATTTATATATATTAAACAATATAATAAAGCGATAAAGAAATCCTAGACCCGTTAAAAATTATCTTGTTCCGTTTATCGCAAAACTTGGTTTATAAAACAAATTGTTTATAAACCGAAACTAATATTTTAAACTGAAAACGGTTTTTACTTGAATTATAAAAATACTAAGATTTATAATCAATAAATCTATTTATAAAGCAAAACCGATTTTCTAAAATATTTGCTTTTTATCTAAAAGTTATATCAAAACCCGGTCCTCGAACAAACTGGTCGGAAAAATAAACATTGGACCGTAAACTGTGTCGTGGTTTGACCAACTGGTCAAAACATGATACTAGACTTATTTGACCAAATGGGTCAAATAACAGGTTTGATAAAACACAATTTTACTCGGGATAATTATTAACTAAAAATCCCTTAAACATAATTTTATAATATAATGTAACTGATTTATATATATAAAAATATATTATCTAAATAAAATTAATTTGGGTCAAAAAGCTTAAAACCCAATAAACCCTTTTGGGCCATAAACTTGGTCCAAAATACCATGGTTTCGGCCCATTACCAAATTGATAAGTCTGGGCCCCGAAAGATAAAAAAAAATTTGAGAAACGCTTGAAACCAACCGCTACCTACGATCAACCGGGATATTATCGCCGCTCACATCGCCGTCGATCACCACCGCCTGGTGGCGATTGACCGCCGGTGCCATCACTGACCATCGCCGTCGTGGCGGCCGCTGGTGGTCGCACTCCTCTCGGCCCACCACTAACTGATGGTTCGGCCGAGCGCCGCTTGGTGCATTAAGGGATCGGGCCATGGCTTGATTTGGGTATAGACCATGGCCAACCAAGCTGGTGGACCATGCCTTGAACTCTGATCAGGCCACGGCCTAGTGTCGACTCAAGCCACGGCTTGAATTCTGATCAGGCCAAGGTCTGATGGTTGATCAAGCCATGGTCTGATGGCAAGTCAGGCCACGGCCGAGTGGCGAGTCAGGCCACGGCCGAGTGGCGAGTCAGGCCACGGCCGAGTGGCGAGTCAGGCCACAGCCGAGTGCGATCTAGGCCACAGCCTGGTGGTGGTTCGGCCACCATCTGGCGGTCCGGTCGGCTGTTGCCGCCGTACCGCCGCCTCTAGCCTCGGTCGGCGATCGGTGGGTGGTTCGGTCGGCTATCTGCCGCAGTTCCGCCACCGATTCCCACTACCCTGTGGGGTTTTTCCGTGATAGCTTTTTCGACGATAAACATAAAACGATAAAACTGAAAAGTTATAATAGATAATCATTAAATCTTTATACGGAACTGAAAAAGATTTTAAACTGATAAAAATCAAATTTTTTTCCCAAACTGATTAAAATTGAATTTTTATACAAAACGATTATCAATAAAACTTTATTCGCAAGAAACAATTTTTAACGGATCTTTAAACAGTTAAAAAGAATAAAACGAATAAACCTGTGGCTCTGATACCACTGTTGGGTTTTTATGCGTTCCTCGTATCAAACTGACACGAAGAAAACTGTGGATTTCAATCCTAACTGGATGAGATACACGACAAAACTTTGTGATCAAACTGATCAATAAGTTTATCGAATCAAACCTAACTGGTTTGATACGTGCGGAAGCGATTTGGATATAAAACCCAAATATCCACAGATCTTTTCGTTTCAATTATAATAGTAATAGATTTGTTAGAGTGTTACCTGGAATGCTCGAGTTAGATCCACCCGTGATCGACCAAACGAAGATCCCTCTAGCAGGAATGAGTCCCCGATACGATGAAAAACAGCTAAGGATTAATCAAAGAACCAAAAACCGAACTGGTTTTGCTCTTGGATCGGCGCCGGTTTCAAAGGAGGAGGGAGGAGAGAATTTTCTGGTTTGTTTTTCTTGGTGGAATGAATTATGAAAACTGATAAGCCATAGGCTTATTTTATATGGAGGAATTTCCATACAACTCAGTTTCCATAATTAGTTTCATAATTATCTTTGGCAAATATTCTTTTCTTTTCCTTAAAGAAAAACAACTAGATAATTATTTGTATTATTAATTATTATCCTATTATATATTTATTTACCTAATAAATATTTTAATTCAATAATTAATAAACTTATATATTTATTTATCTAATAAATATATAATTACTAACAAACCTTTAACTTTGGGATTTAGTACGGAAAATGCCCAACTGATTTATAATTAACTATTATAAACCTTAATCTCTCCAAACTGGGACTATCTTATTTATTCGGTTTACAGGTCCTCACAGGTGTGACCCTCGAGTGTCTAGTAACGTTGGATGTGTAATCACTGGTTTGCCAACTTCTGCACATAATTACTAACAGACTCCCACTTGTGCAAGTTGGCAATACCGTCTTGATCACACGGACCTAAGGAGGCCCCTAGACAGGCGCTTAGGCTAACCAGGTTACAAGAACTCTTATACCCAGATAGGTGATTTAAAATTTCCATATGAAAATGACATTAATGAAACAACTGTTCATAAATTGGGTATATCTTGGCTTTTCCCTTTGCAACACAATATTTCATCTATGAGTATGAGCATGGATTAAGTCAACTCTAAATACTCATGATTCTGTTTCTCGACTATCCGACCTCTACTGATAGGTAAACGACAAAGAACTAATCAGTTCGTTTGGGCATGGCCATGCACTTCATCAGTATATTCAGTCAGTCAAGGGGCCCAGAAATATCTCTCTTCGGAGAAGAGGTGCAAATCCCATCTTGCATATCTGCATTTAACACCACGGCTTCCGCTGAATCTAGTCACGCCCTTTATAGCCACCCTGTTACGGCGTAGCGGTTGAACGCACTAAGTATCCAGCAGTCCTCATGATATCAAACCGGATACCTCAGGTGATAGGGACAACCACTGTGAGATTCTACTTATGACAAAATCCAAGAAGTAGTCTCAACCGCGGATCACGTCCGATATTCGCTACTCTATCAAATATTTGTGCAACTCCTGGTCTACAACGCTTGTAGCTGTTATTCAACCACTGATCATAACTACCCAGAGGCTCACAATGACTTTAACGCCCTAACGGGTTCCCACCACGATAAGTTGTCACGGACAAATTTCGAATGAAAGACTGGAAACTAGTCTCATTCCTGGATCATAAAACATGCAATATATAAAAGTGATAAAGAAAATAATTTTGTATAGTCCATATTACACTCTGTAATAATAACAAAATTAATAGCATTTCTTAATTACTTTTACGGTGTCTATTCAATGTTTTACTAAAATACTGATTTAAATGAAGTATCACCTAACTTCAGTTTAAACCTTTTGATTAATGTTTACCGTATTAATCAAAGTAACAACCAAAATAATACAAGTTTTGTATCATCTGATACAATCTACTTGATTCTACTAATCTTTGTTTTGCAAACACTTTTAAACAAAGATTAGACTTTTCTTTACCATATTCCATGAACTTGGAGACACTGGAATAACTCCTAGTTTTCCTGAATAAAACGAATATAAACCTGTGGCTCTGATACCACTGTTGGGTTTTTATGCGTTCCTCGTATCAAACTGACACGAAGAAAACTGTGGATTTCAATCCTAACTGGATGAGATACACGACAAAACTTTGTGATCAAACTGATCAATAAGTTTATCGAATCAAACCTAACTGGTTTGATACGTGCGGAAGCGATTTGGATATAAAACCCAAATATCCACAGATCTTTTCGTTTCAATTATAATAGTAATAGATTTGTTAGAGTGTTACCTGGAATGCTCGAGTTAGATCCACCCGTGATCGACCAAACGAAGATCCCTCTAGCAGGAATGAGTCCCCGATACGATGAAAAACAGCTAAGGATTAATCAAAGAACCAAAAACCGAACTGGTTTTGCTCTTGGATCGGCGCCGGTTTCAAAGGAGGAGGGAGGAGAGAATTTTCTGGTTTGTTTTTCTTGGTGGAATGAATTATGAAAACTGATAAGCCATAGGCTTATTTTATATGGAGGAATTTCCATACAACTCAGTTTCCATAATTAGTTTCATAATTATCTTTGGCAAATATTCTTTTCTTTTCCTTAAAGAAAAATAACTAGATAATTATTTGTATTATTAATTATTATCCTATTATATATTTATTTACCTAATAAATATATAATTCAATAATTAATAAACTTATATATTTATTTATCTAATAAATATATAATTACTAACAAACCTTTAACTTTGGGATTTAGTACGGAAAATGCCCAACTGATTTATAATTAACTATTATAAACCTTAATCTCTCCAAACTGGGACTATCTTATTTATTCGGTTTACAGGTCCTCACAGGTGTGACCCTCGAGTGTCTAGTAACGTTGGATGTGTAATCACTGGTTTGCCAACTTCTGCACATAATTACTAACAATAAGCTGCTGGAAAATTTTCTGAAAATTTTGTGTTGTTTGTAAAAATCATAACTAATTGCTCGTTTATCGGATTACTTCATACAATATATGTTTAGAAACCCCCAGCAGTGTACTACAAATTATTGTCACACAAACAACCTGTAATTTTTATGCTAAAGTATCTAAAATCTGAGTTTTCCGAAACAACTCCTATTTTAGACGAAAATAGCGCAACCGTTTTCAAAAATTCGCACAAGACTCGCTTTAAACCCGATTCAGTCCATTCTTGATTCGTTGGAATCCTAAGATGCTGATCTAAAATTTTCATTTTGATATGTTTTTCTAAAGCCTATTGTAGACATGTTAAATTGTTTGATCTCTAAACATGTTAAATGCTGAAAATCGTACGTCCCGATTTCTAAAAGCCGTGTTATAGTTTTCGTTCGGATTTGATTCTTGATAGGATTTTGAGGCATCCTGAGGTTTTGGAAAGAGTTGGTTTGGAGTCGGATTGCGCTATAGGTTAGTTAAACCTGTAGACCTGTAGAGTCAGTATGGAGAGTAGTGGGCTCCTTAGAACACTCAATCGGTTGACTATGATCCTAGAGCAGTACGGTTGAGAATACGTTAGTACATGTCGTAAGGTATGGTTCTAGGTGAATATGTTGTTGGATATAGTTTTTGGTGGTCAATAGAGGGAGGGGGTTTTACCTAGAGACAGTAAGCCCTGACTCAAGGATAGATGTTTATGTTAAGGTTGGAGAGACACTCCAGCAGTTGTGGTTAGGTTAGACTCTTTAGTTGGAGAGAGATGTTGTCGGATGATAGACCTGAAGATCGAGACAGATCTAGCGGTTAGGAATCTGGAGGCCAAGGTCTGCAGCAAAGGTGACCGAAGACGCAACTACGTTGACGTCGAAGCATTCCCAAATGCCCTACCTAAGGGAAAGAAGGATTGGTGATTGTCTACGTGCTAAATACCAGGAGCGGAGGACGCTCCCTACGCCAATATGGGTTTTGAAGGTAGTTGTTAATTCCTCTTGGAAGAATAGATAAGGATAAGAGGAGATTGGAGCCGCGTTTGGATGGGTTAGCATCCTCAACTCGAGGTTATTCTAGGTGGCTGCTTAGAGAGCAGTGTCTGTCGTTTATAGAGTTTATAACCGAGAAGATCCAGGAGGCCAGTTGGTTCGTACCCAAGGCCCAAGTGGGGGAGGGATAGTTGGTCGTGTACGACGAAAGAGAGCAAACCAAGACGGCGTTCTGTTCGGTTGCGATGAGGAGACGGTACCTGGTGCGTGATTGCACGGGTTATTTAGCTTACGCTTTAACCAATCAGTCGAGAGGAAGTATCGGTAGTCAGTGAACCTTCGGGCGTGCTTTCGGGAGATCTATCGGGATTCCGACCGGTAGACATCTTGATATTAGGTTCGACTTGATGCTCGGATTAGCATCAGTTGCGGGGACCCCAGTCGTTTAGCATCACTTGAGCTCTAAGAACTAGCGGGCTGCTTAAGCCTTCAGGGGAGAAAGGTTACCCATTGAGTAGCTAGTTTCGGGGTTCGCCATCTAAGGGTCGTGGAGAAGAAGAACAGGGGTCATCGCATGGGTAGTGGTTAGCAAAAACTCACTCGGGTTATCACCAGGAGTAGGTATCCCTTACCTAAAAATGGTGACTTGTTGAGCAGCTTTCGGAAGCGGCGTGGTTTCGAGTTTGGTTCTTGTCGAGTTAGCACCAGCTGAGGTGAAGGAGGGACATCCACAAGGCAGCGTTCAGAGTCAGATGCGGGATGTGAGTTCTTAGCGAGGCTTTCCGGCCTCGCTGCTGCCTAGCTACATTGGTGGTTTGATGAACCGGGTCTATAGGCAGACGCTTGATAGAACGGTGTTAGTTTTTCGAATGTTATTATAGGAAAGAGTGGAACTGATGCTCGTTCGTACGAAGTTGTTGATGTTACAGTATTTGAAGTTGGAGGAAGTTAGGTACAGGGGATTTGTGGAGGTCGAGTTGTGATCCAGACTAGTCTTACTTGACGCTTGTGTTTCCTACACTGGTGGTTACACTCGTAGGCTTCAAGGGTCGAGTGGGGACTGTCGGGATAAGGTGTTTGGGGTGTAGAACAGCAATCGGCATTCGAGATTTGCAGCGAAGTTGTGTGAGACGTTGATTTTGATGCCTTCCGGGGGCGTCAAGAAGATGATAGGCATTGTGATGCATCACTTTTTGGTTGGGTAGTGTTGTTACATAGATGTATAGGGATCGGAAGACCGATTACTGGTGGTCGAAAATGAAGCGCGATGTGGCCGATATGTAGAGTCGTGTTCGACCAGTCTGAAGGTTAGGGCCGAGCATCAGAAACTTTAGGGCAAGATACAGACTCATAACACGTGACTTAGTTACGTAAGTATCTCGGAAATTAAACAACACATGTATTGTTGGATGAAATTAGGGTGGAGGAGAGCCTGAGCTACGTAGAAAGTCCGATAGCGGTGCTGAGGTTGCGGAATAAGAAGAGTAGTACTGAGAAGGTTCAGGGGCAACATAGAAAAGAATCTGAATGGATTCGGGAGCAGGAAGCTGAGATGCGGGAGAAGTACCGGGACTTTTCGCAGATTGATTTCGGGGATGAAATCTGTGTAAGTGGGGGAGAGTTGTAACGCCCCAAAATCCTTAAGTTATTATTTTATATTGATTGGGTTATTATTATTATGTTATTAATATTAGTTAATTAGAGTTTTAAGAAGTTGGATTTTAACTAGAAATTTAGCTTGTGGGCTTAGGATTAGGAGTGGGCTTGGCCTAGGAGAAGGGTCCGGCCCGGGTTTATAAATACCTTAAACCTCCTAACTTCTCCTCACAATTCTACTTTCTAACTTGGAGAGGAAGAAAGAGAGAGAGAAACCGAGAGAGAATGAAGAAGAAATCAAACCCTAGTTCTCTTCCACTTGATTCAATTCGAAGCAATCATCACACTCGTTTGAGTCACCGGAGGCCTTAGATTCGTTGTTGAGTTCCGTCGATCAAGTAAGGTATAATCATAGTCCCTTTCGTTAGTGTTGGTTTTTTTTTTGTTCATTATGTTTAGGGTTGTGTGAAATGATGAAACGATCACCGAATCGTTGGTTTGTGTTAGGATTTGTGTTACCAACGTTAGTATATGTTTTGGGGAACGTTTTACTTGTTGAATTCTCGTCAGAAAGTCGAATAATGAGTTTGGGATTGATTTTTGGAATTGCTGTCAGGATTGCGCAGCCGTGGGAAATCGGCTCGTTCTCCCTCGTTAACCGTCGGATCGTCGTGAAATTTGAACAGCGGCTTCACGACTCATTGTTCTTCAATCTGACCGGAGGGATCGAGCATCGGAGGCTCCAGTAAGGAGAAGAAACCAGCCGAAGTTCTCTGTTTTCCAGGAAAAACGAATTCGGTAATTTGGATTATCAAGCGGTGTGTGCGATTCTCATAGGCAAACGACGGAGAATCAAGTGTGGCTGTTAGTCGATCGCAAGGTAAGAATCTTAAGCATGTTGTTGGTTTAATTGAAGTGATCATCGAGTAATCGATAGGCTAGGGTTTAATGTTGTTTTTGAACCGTTAATTCGTTGCTAGAAGTCGTTTAATGTTGGTTTTTGGTATTGGAATGGATAGGGATGTTATAGGATATCAATGTGTGAATTTTAGGGGCAATTGGACTAGTCTAGCTACGTCTAAGACCCTTGTTTCGGTATCGAGTCTTCGTATTGATTTGATCGTAAGTAATGTGCTTTACGATTGAATTGTTTAGGTGAGTTAACTTGCTATCGTGAGGATACCGATGAGTACCCTAAGCTGCTATAAGGTGAGTTACACTGTGCTTGTTTTATATTGTTTCGTGTGTATGTATGCATGATTGTGTGTGAAGGGAACCACATGCCCTTGATGAGTTGTGGGGGCAGATCCGTGTCTTAAGCAAGCGGAAATTTATATTCTCATGAGAATGGTTTATTATTTGGTTGAATCACTTTTATATTTGTGAGTGGGTTTTACGTGCCTTATATTGAGATATGTATATATGTATGTTGAATGATGAGGCCGGGTCGTGGGACGATCCGAAGAGTGGGTAACCACTAGGGCCGGGTCGTGGGACGATCCGAAGAGTAGGTAACCACTAGGGCCGGGTCGTGGGACGTTCCAAATAGTGGGTAACCACAAAGGCCGGATTGCTGGGCGATCCGAAGAGCGGGAAACCGTTAAGATGTTGATATGATGTGATTGGTATGTGTGATTGTGGTGGCACCGGTTGTGGTATGTGCCCGCGTGGCAGTATGAAATAGGCATAGTGCTAGCTCACTAAGGGTTTTCGCTTACCCTTTCGTTGTTTATTTTTTTTCAGGTTCTGGTTTAGAAGTGGATAAGGGCAATGCCCCAGCTTGATTTTCCTGTGGATAACTGTTCTAGCGACACCTTGGCATTTAATTGTGGGTTTTTATTTTATAATTAATGGGATTTTTAGTTACTTATTTTTAGTTGACATTTATTGAGCCGGTTGGTCGTGAAAACGTACTTACTTCGTAATAAATTTATTTATTAAATTCTTTTTATTTAAAATCTTTAAAAATCCCGTTTTTTAAAAATTGGATGTTACACCATTTGAAAAATTAAGCGATACTCTAGCATTTGAAATAAATATGGAAATTTTTTTCATGAAGATGATGAAGGAGGCGGAGGATGTATGAGGTAAGAAAGAAAGTTAAGGTGAGGGGAAAGGTAACCAAGGTAAATGGTTGATTGTTTTTGGGACCAACCAAACTACCATTATCACTTTCATTAAAATATTTTTATAATAAAATAACCATTTTTTTGTTTTAAATTTATAATTTAAAATTTATATATATTATAGATTCAGCTTTTAAATTTATTATCTAAATTTATATGTATATGTATATATATATATATATATTTCAAATTCAGATTTTAGACTTTAGATGTTACAAAACAAACAGTCTTATAAATTTAGATTCAAACTTCAACATCATCTCTTATTGATCAGAGGTGTGGTAACCTTGCCACAATGACTTTCAACAGCAAAAACCAACTTTTTATTTCTTTCTCAACTTAAATGATGATTTAGACCAAATAAGTATTAGAAGGCTCAAATGGGTATCTGAAAGGATAAAAAGAGATAAAATGGGTTTAAAAAGACAACAAATAATACTAAGAAATGAGGGTTATCACTGATCGATAAATTTCTCTAAACTATCCAATTGGTAAGCCCGGACTCTTTCGGTTGGAGGCCGAATTACGCTTCTTAAATTCGTCTTGGCTAGTCTCCATGTGTATTATTTCTCCATTTTAAGTTCCCAAGATCGATTGAAAATGTGTTGGGGTCCTTACAGTATCGGTTTTTTTAGTGGAGGGGAGAGTGAGGATAAAAAAAGGACTTGGATGAAATGGAGAAAGTGTTTGACTAGTGGAAGTGATGAGAGGCTTGGTATTGGAAGTTTGTTTGCACTCAATAGAGCTCTTCTCTTCCAATAGATTTGGAGACTTGGCTTATTCAGTCTCTCTGAAATGAGACCTTGTTCAAATTTACTACTCTAAATAAGGCAGTGTTGTAGGAATTGTGAGTCATTCATTTTTTAGGTCACTAATGGGAGTTATAAAACCCCATACTTACTTGTACCAATATGTAACTCTTATTTTTATTAGTTCTTCCTAGTTAATAAAATGTCCCCTATTCAAAAAAGCCATATCCACTTGTTCAAGAATTTTAATTAAAATATTTAAAATATTAATTAAGGGACAATTTAGTAATTTGATGATTAGTAAAAACAAATAATACCTTTTCGGTTCCTAAAAATCCATCATTATGATCAATTCTTTATTCATAAAAAATCAAATTTCCATCATCCAGATCTCTATAATTCTCTCCAAATCATTTCATAGTTGACAAATCAAAAATATTTTCTCCATGATGGTTTTTATTTGAACTTTTGTCAATATATAGATTAAAACAAACTACTAAAAGTGTTGGATTTAGGGTTTTGGGATTAGGGGTTTAACTAGCCGGTAGTTTGTGTATTTCATGGTCTTTGTCTTTGTGGATGGCTTGTTTTTTTGGGCCTGAGGTGTTTCCTTTTCATTGGTAATAAAAATTGTTGTGTTTAAAAGAAAAAGACGACCAACTAAAAAGAAGTAATATTACTATTGGATCCAAATCTTTTTCTAACAAACTTAATAGACGTTTGATATAACCTTTAAAAAGCTACAAGATACCGTTTCTTTTGCAACAATCAATTGCATCATCAAACATTTCTTCGAGCTTGTATTTAAACTGAAATCCCGTTGCCAACAGTTTTCCAGAAGAGACACCAGGGAACTTCATCACTTTCTCGACATCCTTCAAAAAGCTTTAAACACAACATATTTAGTAATCATTTCTCGAACCAAAAAGATTATATGGGAACTATAAGATATGATTGATATCAAAACTTACTCAATATTTGAAATTTTATATTCAGGATATCTGGTTGATAATAATTTGTACAAATCCTTGATTGTCATGCCCGTTTTTGAACAAATATACCTCCCTTTGGCATTTGGACTCTCAAGAAGATGAATGTGTGCCCTAGCCACATCATCAACATGCACGAAATCCGTTTTTACAAGCATCTTGTAATTTTCGGTGTCACCTACAAATTATTTTGAACTTTGTAACGCAAAAATGGAAGTCGTGAACAATCAATAAGCACATAAAATGATTTAAAAACCATTACTCACCAAAGATCATAGCCATTGAGATGTATACTGAACCAGGGCAACGAGGTCCTAAGAATGGACCATGAATATAAGTTGGAATGACAGTTGCAACGTTGAATCCTGTTTTATCTGCGAAATCTAGTATTCTTTTTTCAATGATAGTCTTAGAACTATAATACGGAGCTCCAAATTCCTTATAATGACTATTAATATAATCAACATCGCTCCAAGACTCCTCATCTAAAACCTCTGTGTGCTTCTTCCCATTTAACACAACCGTAGACCCACTAGATGTGTATACAACTTTCTTCACCGTCTTTGAATCAATGCATGCCTGTAAAATACGCAAATTACCCTTCATCACTCTTTCGGTTACCACTTCTTCGGGTTCCTTACCCACAAAGTCAATCGGATGTGCAACAAGAAACACACCAACACAACCTTTAATTGGTTCCTCGAAAGTCTCCGGTTTGCTTAGATCCGCGTCGAAAATTTTAAGCCGCTCTGATGCCCATGGTAAATTTGTAAGGTAGCTCACATCTTTCCTCAAGCCTAGAAAACATATAATTTTCTTAGATTCTTTAAAAGTATGTAACCATCATAAGTCATGCACATTCTTTATGAGACTTGGACCCTTAACATACATGGAAGTTGGATTAACCAGGGTATTGAGTTACTGTTGGGCAAATGACCCTTTTATAATTTTCATACAATTTGGGTGAAATATATAACAAAAGAATTAAACCTGAATCATTAGTTCTGACAGTGGCATTTACAAAATATCCGTCTTCCAACAAGCTCTTGATCATCCATGATGCTAAGTATCCTCGGCCTCCTGTTACACAAACGGTTCCTTTATTCATCCCTTTAGGCTCGATATCGTTTTAATTTTGGGTTTAAACTATGTGTTGTTCGAATGATGATCAAGTAGGTGAAGAAGATGAATGCCACTAACTTTGAACTAAAAATGATAAACCTTGTAAAGCAAACTATTTTCATATGATTCCAAAAGATTCCATGCAAAGTGATGTCGTTTTGGTTTTCTAATTTTGGTCAGACATATTCCTGTTTTTGGTGTTGGCAACAAACACAAGGACAAAAATTTAGGAATTTCAAGGCCAGAAAAAACAAAAAGCAAAATAAAAACAAAATGATCTTTTTAAAGGGACATCGCTAAAATAGTCGGTATATTCCATAAAATTTTTTTTTTTTTACGGCTATAAGAATTTCTATTATGGAATAGAAGTTTTTGTTTAATTATAGGTTTTGATTGAAACACAGGTGTTTGAATAAGAATTTGGATTCTTGTATACTTTTTTTTTATTATTATTTTTGCTAAATTTTAACTATTTTTTATTATAAAATCTATATAGTATGTATAATAAATAGATAAAAAAATATTATAAAATAATTTTGTTTTGTTTTATTTTTGTTTGTCGTTTCTTGAAAAATTTTATATACATATTATAAGTTGTTTAATAAGTTTGATTTTTAATTATTCTATTAATTTATTACGTTCAAATTATTTTTAAATATTTTTATTCTATTTAAATAAAATTAATTGATCAATCATAAATTATATATTTAGGTTTTAAATGGTTCTTGTTAACAAGATATATAAATTCAAAATTAATGAAAATTAACATAGGTTTTAAGATGGCAGGGTCGCTGGGCAGGATTGTTTGGTTTCCGGTGATTGAACACCGGATGTGTAGAACGCCGAGATTTGGAGACACCGGATTTGGAAGCACCAGATTAAGACACCGGATTTGGAAGAGCCGGACTTGGGAAATGCCGAACTTGGGATTTGGTAACCGGATTGAGACACCGGATTTGGAAGCACTAGACTTGGGAAACGCCTAACTTGGGCTTTGGTAACACCACTGGATTATGACCTAAATCCGGTGATTTAGGTTTAACGGATGAGAAGGGATGCAACAGCGGCGGCGATAAGAAAGATGCAGTAGCGGCAACAACGATTAATTGTTGTGATGATGGTGAACAACAATAGAAGATGGTGGTGTTGACGGTGATAGAAGTGGATCAATCGGTGGTCAAGAGACACAAAACAACGTCAAATGGGAGATGGGTGCTGTACCACGGTTGTGATACGACAACGATAAAAGGATGATGTACCACAGTTGTGATACGGCGACGATAAAGACTGGCGGCGGCGGCCGTGAGCGGCGGTTGCGTGGTGGTGCTGTAGAGATTCAGACAAACAGCGAGTGAATGAGGAAGAGAGCTACCTACACCTCTGATACCATGTTAGAATATGAGAAAGGCTGAAAGCTTGTTGAATAATTAGAATACAGAATACAGAAACCCTAGGCTACTTATACAGATAGTATAAAAAAGAGAAAGAAAAAGGGCCTAAAGCCCACGGGCTTATATACAGAGATATATCTAACAAAAATGTTATGTTTTTTAACAAATAAGATATTTATTTTTGAAAAATATATTTCAAGGACCATTTTAAGAAAATATATTAATTAAACTCAAATATTTAATACGCATACAATTTAATAAGGAAACATGAAATGGTTTTCAACATTTTATTGGTGTTTTTTATTTGTGATGAAAACCCTATTTGCTTAAGATATGAACAGTATAAAGAACAAGAAGGCCATTATAAAAATTTGAAAGATGTTTTTATAGTGTCATGTAATCAGGATGATATGTTATTTTTATCATTTAAACGATGTAAGCAAAAGAAATAAGGATTATCGATTTAAAAGGTAACATGTTACAAATTACTATTATTGGAAGATTTTAAAATATTATACCCTATAAAAATAGTTTGAAAATATATTATTGTAATAAATAATGTAACTTTATTGATATCTTAAAATAAAAATGGTAAAATAAGTCCTATTTTATGTAAAAAAAAAACAGTGGTGTACATGTAACTTTAATGTAAGTATGTAACTTTATTGATATGTTAAAATAATGTAACTTTATTGATATCTAAAATAAAAGTGGCGTACATGTTTCATTTTTACGTAAAAAAAATCGAAATATAAAATAATTTTATCAAAAAATTGTATCATATAATATAATGTCATCATATAAAAATTTTATGAACCAATTTCATCATATAATCGTCTTTTTGACAAAGTTTACAAGTTCACACAAAATTTATGGTTTACAAAAGAAAATCCCTATATATATATTACATCCATTGCAATAAGGAGATATTTACGGAGGACTCGGTGTAGTGAGTGAGTGTGCTTTAAAGGGTTGTACATCCTCTCAGTATCTTAAATATTCAAAATTAACCATTTAAGGCTTTTTGTAAAGTAATATAGAGTAGTTGTTTGAGTAGGATACAACTTTTGTTAAAGATTTTAACTTTTGATGTTTTAATTTATAAAAGTTATGGAATGTAAGTTGAAGACACTCTTAGCGATTAGCAAAAGACAGTTTGTGACTTTCATTTGAAGGATATGATTTAGGGTTTCAGTAATGCGGTTTGATGCGAAGGCCAAATTGCAAACGCCATATGCAGTATGGGCAATTTTTCAAACCGTACTGCTTATGCTACCAATCACGAACACCAAACATGTAACAACTAAAATCATTTTTCACCAAACTTAACGGAATAATTAACAGAATTAAAGAAAAGTAACCATCACAGCGGAAATTGTCCCAAAAGATAACTTTTAAAAACATTAAGATTTAGTTTGCATTCAAGAGACATTTAATCCAAAATCCGTAAACAAGTTTATCACACATAAACGTAATTCAAAACCATAATTTAAAGTTAAACAATGTATATCATCATTTTATTTCAACTGAACTGAGCCTGCGACATGATCGGAACTTCAAGCTTTTCCCTTACCC
Source organism: Centaurea solstitialis (assembly GCA_030169165.1). Lineage (NCBI taxonomy): Eukaryota > Viridiplantae > Streptophyta > Magnoliopsida > Asterales > Asteraceae > Centaurea > Centaurea solstitialis. The sequence goes on from CM058047.1 coordinate 59,469,660, forward strand.
TTGTCCTTCCCAGACGGACCTGCATCTAAAGGAAAAACCACCACGGGGTAAGCTTTCGCTTAGTGAGCACAAACCACAACGCACATGACATTATATCACAAACCACAACGTAACGAGAACTAGGCATACTTTCACAAGCGTCCTTAAGGTCACTCCGTTAAGGATCACACACTCTGATATCAGATTTACACACCACCAATACTCACGATGGCCACCACTATTACGTTGAGTACGGCTTCACATAAGCATGCTAGTCTCGTAACCACATACGCATATCAAGTAATTTGCACATAACCCACGTATAAGGGTTAATGTACTCACCTTGTATTGAAGTCTAGAATCTCACACTGGTTATAAGAATACACGAAAAAACCCAAATACCTATAATACACGTACATGAACACAGATATCGAACTCGGCCCAAAAGTGACCAAAAGTGCAACTCCAACCCTTAAACCGAAATGTCCTAGCTACGCTAGTCTAATTACTCCCAAACTTCACAGAACATCATGCGTTGATATCCCCTAGGGGTTGGTAAACCTAAAAACCCCAACCGAACCCAAAAAGAATAAGTTCGATTTTTAAAACAGAAGACATTTCGCGTTCGCGAAGACCCAGGCTTCGCGGCGCGAAGGCCTTCGCGGCGCGAGGGGCTACTCTTTGCGGCGCGAAGAACCTTGCAGAACCCAAAAACAATCTTCGACGGGATTTCGTTCCAAGGTCCGAAAACCTCCAATCCGGCGTCGATTTTTAGCACAAAACTCAATCAATGATTACCCAACCATGCCCAAACATTTAACAACAAATTAACAAAGATTACACATCCCAAAACACCCTAGTTGATCAACATATGATTGAACTCCCAAACCCAAAATAACCCTAACCCTTAAACACCAACAACTAACAAACAAACACAATTGAACACATACCTTGGATTAGGAATACGAAAACAATCGAATTCCAATGATCGATTGAACACAAACACTCCAACGATTCTCCAATTTCACCAATATTCTCTTCCCTTGGTCTCCCTTCTCTCCAAACCGTGTAATGCACCAAAAGAAGGAATTGAAGCTTCTAATTGAACTTATACACACTATACACAACACCCCCAACTTCTGAGAATTACACTTCCACCCCTGCACCTCATAACAAAACAAGCTACACAATTTAAGACTTAACGAAATCGGTTAAAAATCTAATTTGGAAAACGGGGCGTTACAAAACATATGTGGTATGTACTTAACATTTTTTTAATTCTATAATAATATAACCATAAGTTCAAAGTACTTTTGTTACAAATTTTAACTTTTGATACTCAAATATATGGTTTTTTCACAAATGTGATAATATATCGATAACGATTGATTGTGAGTCTTCAACTTAACTAATCTATTTTTTATTATAACAAGTACAAATAAATCATTTAAGGTGATGATGTAATTATCTATTTTTCTTAAATTTTGTATTTTTTAAAGGTTAATTACATGGGAGTGTATCCAACTTGTCACGTTTTATCATTGTATGTACTGAACTTGCAAACTTACCATTTAATGTACCGAACTTGCTAAACTTGCCATTGTATGTATCAAGTTACTTGTTACCTACAAAAATGCTGACGTGTACAGGTCACATCTAACGTGAAATTTCTTTTTTTAGTTTTAAAAAGAGTAAACTACAAATTTGGTCTTTCAGATTTACAAAAATAAACAAATTTGGTCCCTAAGGGTTAAATTTAAAACACAAGGACCAAATTTGATCAAATTGACCCCTAGTTATGATCCATTTCTCAGGAGGCATGAATGTCAAGGTGGTTTCCGATCTGGAAGGTGGAGGACTCAAGCGGCGACGGTGGTTTTCGATCTGGAAGGTGGAGGCGGTGGTGGACTCAGGCGGCAGCGGCGGCGGTCTCGGATCTGGAAGGTGGAAGCGGTGGTGGTCTCAGGCGGCGGTGGGTCTTGGAGTTTCGGCAACGGCGGTGTGGCCGTTGCTGTTGGTGGAGCTGGACGAAGATGAGTTTTCGGTTTCGGTTTGTTGATTTGGGGGATATGCATTGATGGGTTTGTGTTCAAGGTTGGATTTTTTTAGGGTTTTGGTGGTGATTTAGGGTAGATGAAGAAGATGGGAGATGAAATTGATGGCGTGGTGGTGGTGGTGGTGTGGCTATGTCAACTTTAGGGTTGATTTTTGGTTTGATGGAGACGATGGCAGTGGCTGTGATGGTGGTGGTGGTTTTTGTGGTGGTGGGTGTGGTGGTGGTGTTTTGGTGGTGGTGGTGGCTGTGGTGGTGGTGGTGGCAGCTGTGGTGTGGTAGTGGTGGCTGTAGTTGTGGTGGTGGTGAGGCAATGGTGGTGGTGGTTTTGGTTTATATATAATGAACATGGCAAAACAGGTCCTTGAACCCAATCATTAAACTAGAGGGGCGAAATTTGTAATTACTCAAATATATAATGAGTTGGCATCCTATGTGGCATCCTAAGTGGCAGCCTATGTGGCATTTTTACCGGTTACCTTCTTAGTAGGTAACTTGATACATACAATGGCAAGTTTAGCAAGTTCAGTACATTAAATGGTAAGTTTGCAAGTTCAGTACATACAATGATAAAACGTGACAAGTTGGATACACTCCCACGTAATTAACCCTTTTTTTATTCTAATGGTAAATGCCCTTTTATTTTTGATCAGATATTCAAACTTGATAACACCCTGATAAATAATATATGGTTTTTTTGCAAATGTGATTATACTTGACTAACAAATGTTCTCGTATTTTCACAAATCATAAGGGTTCTCATTTGAACCCTAAAGAGGGAGAGAGGATTTTGCCTCTTTATTCATGCTTCAACTTTTAGTATCCACATAAGAACATTTATAAAAATTTAAATATGGATATGTAGATCCAAATATTATTCTAACATGCATTATTATACTGTCTTATATGACCTCTGATAATCTACAACATGCCATTTCGTTTACAACAATCAATTGCATCATCAAACATTTCTTCAAGCCCGTACTTGAACTGGAATCCTGTGTCCAGAAGTTTTTGCGACGAGAGACCCGGGAACTTGATCATTTTCTTGTCATCTGTCAAAAAACTATAAACACAACATAAATTCAGTTTTATTTTCTTCAACAAAAAACGAATTAAATCAATTTTATAAGAAATAAAAATAAAAACTTACTCGATATTTGGTATTTTATATTCAGGATATCTGGTTGATAACAGTTTGTACAGTTCATGAATTGTGACGTCAGATTTTGAACATATGTACCTACCCTTCACATTTGGGTTCTCAAGGAGATGAATTTGTGCCCTAGCCAAGTCATCAACATGCACAAAATCCGTTTTCACAAACATCTTGTAGTTGTCCGTGTTACCTAAACGATAACGTAAACAATTAAAGACTTGAACTCATTAACAATCGATAAGCATATAAAGCTTTGTAAAATACCAATAACTCACCAAATATCATAGCCATGGAGAGATACACCGAACCAGGGCATCGAGGGCCAATAAATGGTCCATGAATAAAACTTGGAATGATTGACACAACATCTAAGCCTTTTTTCTCAGCGAAGTCTAGTATTCCTTTCTCCATGATAAGCTTGGAAATGAAATATGGAGCTCCAAAATCCTTATAACGAGTGCGAATAAAATCAATGTCTCCCCAAGATTCCTCATCTAAGACCTCAGTATGTTCTTTCCCGTTTAACACAACCGTAGATCCACTAGATGTGTACACAACTCTCTTCACTGTCTTTGAATCAATGCAGGCCTGTAAAATACCCAAATTGCCCTTCATCACTCTTTCCGTTAACACTTCTTGAGGTTCCTTACCCTCAAAATCAACCGGGAATGCTACAAGAAATACACCAACGCAACCTTTGATTGGTGCCTCGAAAGTCTCTGGTTTGCTCAGATCTGCATCAAAAATTTTAAGCCGCTCTAATGCCCCCGGTAGGTTTGTAAGGTAGCTCACATCCTTCCTCAATCCTAGAAAACACAATTTCCTAAGCTTTAGACATTTACAATTTGGACGAAATAAAATTAAAAACAAGAATCAGAGCATTAGTAGCCTAGTGGTTAGTAACATCCTTGGGAAGGACAGTGGATGACATTTCTGTCTACCCGGGTTCGATTCATGGGGTGAGCATGTGGCGATACCCTGACTATAGGTCGACTTTCGGGCCGGTCCATGGTCCTCGAGGATTAGTCGGGTGTCTATATGGATTCCGGATACCTTGTCAACTTCGTGTCGAAACATGTGCATGAGTTATCTGCCGTTCAAAACAAGAAAGAAAAACAAGAAGTAAATAGTAAAACCTGAATCATCAATCCTAACGGTGGTGTTTACAGAATATCCATCTTCTAGCAACCTCTTGATCATCCACGATGCTAAGTACCCTCGGCCTCCGGTTACACAAACGGTTCCTTTCTCCATTCCTTCGTTCTCCGTGGGTTAAGTTCCAATTTTGGGTTTAGAATATGGTTGTTGGAAATTTTTCATGCTCCCTACATGCTATGACCTGCTTTTTTATAATAAATTTATTAGTATTAGGTTATTCCCATTTATAATGATCATATTTAATACTAATTCATTTTTGATACTATCATTTTATATTATTATTATTATTATTACATTTTAGTGTCAATGTAAGGGTCAATTATGGAATTTATCCATGAGATATTAGTTTTTTTTTCCCATCATTAAAATTCATTTATTAATAAAAAACTTCGATGATATGATTTGTTTTAGTTTCGGTCCGTTTCCTGTTTCCTTAAGAGTGTGTTTGGTGTCGGATATAATAATAGAACAAAAACTTTATGGTCTCCTGTTTGTAACCATATCAGGAATTTTTACCAAAATACATTCTTGGCAATTTTTACCAAGAGCTAAGACATGCTCTATTGGGATTAATACTCAATGGCCACCAATTGCGCAAGCATAGATTTGAACCCGGATGAGAGCTACCACTATTTAGGAACTTACCATTACGCCACACCTTGGTGGTTAAAACGCATTGTTTGTTTTGTTAAAATAGATGGAACAAAGGAAAAGAATAAAAGAGTAAGGGTTGTTTGGTTTCAGGAATTTAATGGAATTGGATGTCAAATTTCTTTGATCAAATTTCTTATTTAGTGATGTTTGATTCACGAAATGAACTTGATGGAATCCTTTGAATTTCATAATTTAAGGAAGAGTAAATTGTGGATTTGGTCTCTGTGATTTAACAATTTTTTCTTACCACAATCCATATTGTATGTTTATTGTGGATTTTATTCTTGTGGTTTTCATTATGATTTAACATTGTTTTTACCATTTCACACGAAAAATATATAAGAATACAAAATTACTAAAATAGTTCTTGATTTAATTAGAGATAATGAATGAGTTAGTTAGAGGGACCATGACCAAAATAAAATGAAAATCAGAATGACCATATCCACAATAAACATACAATAGAGATCATGGTTAAAAAATATTAAAATACAAAGACGAAGTTCACAATTCACTCTTTAAAAATTCATGATTTCATTGTTAAATGAAAGAATTGAATTTATAACAACTAAATTTATGGTTAAATTTCATAAAAAAATTCAAATTTAAATTCTTTCGATGAATTCAAATTCATGAAATTTCATTTTTCTTACTTAAACGCTTTTTAAAAATCAAATTGTACAACTCATCAAGAGCATCTCTAATAGATTATGTGATAAAAAGATGATTTTGGAAAAAAATTTATTTTAACATTTTTTAAATTTGGGAATCTTTTAAATTTTGATATTCGAAAGAGAAAATTGTTTTTTATTAGTTGGGTAACTTTTATAGTTTTATTTTTATTTCATGCGAGTTTTATTGGAACTTTTAATATTAAATATATATTAAATATTTTAATAATATAATTAATATCAAAGTTTTTGAAAATAAAAAATTTGAAGTTAAATGCTTTTAAGAAACTTTATTTTTATTCTTTATTTTGAAAAATTATACATTTTTTTACAAAGTATCCTTATACTATATTTTTTATAATACAAAAGATAGTATATATTATAAATATATATATATAGAACTAGTTGTTAACAACTCGGGCTTTGTATTGAGTTATAAAGTATGATAGATTTTATCATAAGTGGTAAGATAAATTTAGGGTTAATTATATGGGTATGTATCGAACTTGTCACGTTTTATCATTGTATGTACTCAACTTATAAACTTATCATTGTATATATCGAACTTTCTAAAATTATCATTGTATGTATCCAACTTTATCCAAACCTATCATTGAATATATTCTACTTGTCACGAAAGTGTATCGAACTTGAGGTTTTGATAAAGTTGGATACATACAATGGCAATTTTAGAAAGTTCGATACATACAATGGTAAGTTTATAAGTTGAGTACATACAATGATAAAATGTGAGAAGTTCGATACATACTCATGTAATTAACCCATAAATTTATATAAAACATAAATTTGTACATATGTTGTCATGCGAAATGTTATTATAACGAATTTCATGCATTTTGTGGATATTTACCTATATACTTACAAACAAAAAGAATATAGTGCAACTGATGTCTATTTTATGTTGTTATTTTCAAGTAACATTATAATGCCTAATGCTAAAACATCGAATGATGAGATTGCCCCTGCTTCACGTAAATAACAAAAAATCAAATTCCTCTTAATCAAATATGGAAAACATGAAATGACTCTCATGGTTCAAAACATTTCTCATTGAAACCAACTAACTCCCTCTCCCTCTCTCTTTCTTTATACATATATATATATATATATATATAGGGGTGGGTTCAAATGTGAACCACTTTTTGGTTGTGAACGTGAGGACAACCAAGAGCGCGACACGTGGCGGATGACTAAGCGCCACGTAAGGTCCACGTCGGATGACTAGGCGCGATTCATGGGAGGGCATTGAATTAAAAGGGGGGACCACACTCAAAGCCGACGTGGCGCCTAGTCATCCGCCACATGTCGCGCTCTCGGTTGTCCTCACGTTCACAACCAAAAAGTGGTTCACATTTGAACTTTCCTCTATATATATATATATAGACTTAGGATCAGGTGAGACCAAGCTGTTACCGTGAGACCGCGTGAGACCAATACCTAACGTATGAAACTTCAAAAAAAACACCGTGAATGTACATAAAACTCGAATACGCAGACCTAAAAATCACTTTCAATGCAAAAAAATATCGAAAACAAGCTAAAAAACAAAACCTTCACAGCTCAAGTTCTGTGAAGGTTACATATATATAATGCGAACCTTCACAAAAAAAAAAAAAACTACTGTGAAGGTTTCGTTTTTTAACCTTTTTTCGGATTTTTTTCGATATTGTTTTTTAGTATGTTTTAACGATAAATGTTCAATTTTTTTTACCTTCACAAATGTTTTGATGTGAAGTTTCAAGTAAAATATGTTGGTTTCACTGGTCTCACCAAAAAGGTTTGGAATCACCAGAACTTAACCCTATATATATATATATATCTTATACAATCTTACCTGATATTTTTGACACCTCTTATCCAACCCTGTACAGGATAAGGTAAGAAAGGACCACTTGAAAATTTCACTACTAAAAAAAGTGGTATTACCGATGGCCAAAACAATCGGAAATAGGCTTTACCGACGGTTTTCCGACGAAATGAGTGTCGGTAAAAAGTTGGACGGTAAAAGCTACCGAGGGTTTTTCCGATGAATTTAACCAACTGGTTTCCGATTGTTTCATTTACCAGTGACTTTCCAAAGAGGTTCTGATTGTTTTCCAACTGTTTTTCGACAACTAATTAAATAATTAATATAATAAAATAACAGTTGGTAAACTATTGGAAGGTAATCGAAAATTTCTAACTGCTTTTAGCAGTCGATAACGGTCGTCGGTAATACATAGTTTTTCTAGCCACCATCTCTAGTTAGAATCATAGCTTAAGTATACCTTTTCAACATTGTTTTATTAGAAGTGTGGTCAAGTAAGACTGAGAGAACAGACATCGAACAAATAAGCCAAAATAATAAAGCGTGAAGGTAATTAAGGACTACGAAATAGAAGCTTCAAGTTAATCAATTTCCTCCACCCATAAACAAGCCACCACCACTGCTCCAGCAATAAAACAAACAAGCCGCCGCCGCCACCTAGGGTTTCCTGAGGCAGCCGATGGTTGCCGGAACGACCATCATCAGTCGCCGCCACCATAGCGGCTGCTGGTGGTCTCACGCCACTCGGCCAACCACCAAAACTGGTGTTTCGGCCAAGGTGTGGCCACGGCTCAATCGTGGTGCGACCACGACCTAGCGGCGGTTCATGGCCTACACCCTAGGGGTAGCTAGGCCACCGCCTGGCGGTTCGGCTGGCTGCAGCCGCCGTTCCGCCACCGCAAGCTACGGCCGATGATCGGTCAGGTGGTCCGATCAGCTATCCGCCGTCGTTCCGCCACCGATCGCCACCAACTTGAGGATTTTCAAGAAAGGTCTAAATACCATATAAGTTGATAAAATTTGATCTTTAAACAAACTTGATAAAATCAATTTTTACACGAAAAACTGACAAAGTTTTAATTTTCAAATAAACTGATAAAATTTAAAGCTTTATACAACCAAAAACAATTTTTAACGGATCTTTAAACAACTAATAGATAAACAAAATAAAACCTGAGGCTCTGATACCACTGTTAGGTTTTTGTGAGACCCTCGTATCAAACTCATACGAGTAAACTGTGAATCTCAAACCTAACTGGAATGAGATACACGATAAAACTTTGAGAATCAAACTGCTCCCAAGTGTTTTTACAATCAAATCTAACTGGTTTGATTAGCGGAACCATTGTGTGACAAAAACCCTGAAAACCACACAGATCTAATATTTATCTAAAACTACACATACAATGAGGTTAGAGATTTTACCTTAGTTGCTTGAGATTAATCTACCCGTGATGAGACCACACGAAAAACCTTCTAGCCGGTAAAACCCCAAGTTCACGAACAATCTGTATGCGAGAAATTAATCGAAAAACCGAACCGGTTTGGCTTGATGAAGCCGTCGACCAAAGGGGAGAGAGAGAGAGAGAGAGAGAGAGAGAGAGAGAGAGTATTTGGGAGGATTTCAGGTTTCCTTTCGGTTGAGAAAAACAACTGTCTTAAAACTGATTACCTAGCTGTCTATTGATATGGAGAAGTTTCCATATTTTAGACAGTTACCATAATCTCAATATTTATCTGTTAAGGAAATTATTATTTCTTTTCTTTTCCACCAAGAAAAGAATATCCATATATAATATATATAATTTTCAATTTAATTTCTAGATAAATATTAATCTGTTATATATTTATTTTAACTAATAAATATATAATTCCTTTTAGTTAATTCTAGAAACCTTTAATTTTGGAGTTTCTTACAGAAAACACCCAACTGATTTATAATTTACTATTATAAATCCAACCTCTCCAAAATGGGGTTATTTTACTTGTTCGTTTTACAGGTCCTCACATGTGTGACCCTCAAGTGTCTTGTAATGTTGGATGTGTGATCACTGGTTTGTCAACTTCTGCACATAATTACTTACATCACAACCCTTAACTATCATAAATAACAATTAGACCCTTGCACCTGAAAGTTACACAAGTAACCCAACTTAACTCAAGTTCTAACGAAATAAGTTAAATTTTCTAACTTTGGAAAATGGGACATTACAACAGCGTTATTGACTTGCTCATAAGTCAAAATAAACTTCTTTAACCAATGGGTTGACAATACCGTATCTTACAGAATGAAGAGACTCGAACTGGACGAAAAAAAGTACCAACTCGAACTAGAAAAACAATATGATAAAGACATTGAGTTTTTATGCAAATCGCACGAGAATCTTACGGGAGATGCTTTGATGGATACATTGGCGAAGAAAGAGAAAATTAAAAGAAAATATAATCTTTCAATTTTAGTGTCTTGTAATACTTAAATTTAATTTTTTTAATGAATTTTTATTTGTATTAAAAAAATTGTTTATTAAATAATTATATGAATATTTTATTTTATAAAATAACTAAATGTATAAACAAAAAAAAAGTGGAGAAAAGGTTAGGATGCAGAGGGTATTAAAGAGAAGGTGCTACAGGTGTGCAGCGGGTATGAGACAAAAAAAAGCTGATGTAGAGCTAATGTGACATGTGGGTTCAGTTCAGTGGGTTAAGACACACTGCTACAAATGACCTAAAACAAAGTATCACATAGTTTAAAAAGCCAATGACAAGTGTAACTTAGACCCTGAGTTATAAATGCTCTCGTTGCCAATGCTACCTAATGTCACATCAGCGCAACATCAACTTTCCACTACCTTACCCAAAGCTATTCAAATCACAAGTTATACATTTGCCAAAGCTAACCAAATCACAACTTATACCTTTGCCAAAACTACCTAATCTTTCTAACATTTTTAATTTTATGAAAATGTAAATACATAATTAAAATTTAAAATTTAAATAAAACTAATAATAGTGTTCAATATTTTAATAATTAAAAATTACATTAACATAATGTTGGATTTTTTGGTTAAAAAATGGGTTTTTACCAAACTTTGGACACATTTAATTATATATAAATACGTTATATGTAGTTAACTCTTTGTGGGTTTGTGTTCTACTATATGAGAGCTTCGAATCGGTATGTCAAGTGTCCAAGACGGATAATAAGTGAATGAGATATCGACTCTCAAAGATGAGCTCTTGGGTTGTTTTTTGAAGGAAAAAATCAAGTTAAATAACTTGTCCCACATAGGAAGGGAAGTTATTATTGGAGTGGTTTATAACTAAACCATGAAGAGAAGCTTGCAAGCTTCTACTATGGTTTTACTCCAACACCTACCCGCGCGCAGGGGGGGTGCAGATTCTGGACTTCGTAGGCTAAAATCGTCGAACTTGTGCATGGGCGCGACCTGCGGACACGAATGCAGCTCCGAATTCTCGGGTTTTACATCGGATGTCCAAATGTGTTCGACCAAATCTGTCGTTCATCATTGATATTTATTTCGATATCATCCGCTAAAACCTCGCTTTCATCAAAATTATAAACCGCATGGACTTTGTCTTCGCGAATCATGTTGTGTAAAGTTATGCAAATGTACATAATGTCCTTCCCAGCCGATTCTTGTGCGGCCTTAAACTTCTTCTATTTGATGTTCGTTGGAAACCTGCACCATTCACCTCAAATAAACTACAAATCGTTGAATATCAGTGACTCATTTACAACGACTATGTTGTTGGTGGCACCGGGAACTTCGAAGAATACGCTAGATCCATAGATCATAAGATGCAACCGCCTCTAGAATTACTGATGGTTGCTCATGATCACCTCTTATATATTGACCCCTCCATGTTACGGGGAAATTTCCCCAATCCCAGTGCATATATCTATGCTACCAAACATGCCAGGGAAGCTATGTCTTTGTTCATGCAATGCGTACAATGTCTCATTAGCAGTAGGCTTGCGTAAATATTTCATTTATAGAGGTGAATAATACCTCGGCAAAAATTTTCTAAGCAATCCTGTGATGTTTTATCGGACATCCTCAAGTACTCGTTCATAACATTGGCAACAGTCCCGTACGCCAATAACAGACGTACATTTTTGTAGCGGAGAAAACCCCTTCTGGCCTCTTGCATCCTACGCCCACTTGAAAAAATCGAACTCTCTCAAGATTGGCAACTATCCTAACGAATAGTCGTCGGGTCATACGAAATCGTTGGTCGAACGCTATGTTGTCATACACCGGGTTATCAGAAAAACAGTCATGCACAAGCATCTCGTGTCCAGCTAAACGATTTCTGTTTTTTCTCCGGCTTTCTCATTTGTGGAGTTGACGTTCCTTCTCGTTATATCAAAATTTAGTCGAATCGCTTCTTTCGCAACAGTAACGACAAACCTCTGGTTTCTTTCGAAAAAGTCCTCACTTCCATCTGATTCGTATGCTAGTGGTGGTCGTAGTGGTGGTGGTGGTGATGATGATAGTGATGCCAATTTTTGGTAGAGAGAAAGATGTAGAGAGAATGAGATGAGAATGAGAATGAAATAGAATATATATATAGAATAAATCAAATATAAAAGAAAAAAAGAAAAAAAGTAGCCGTTAATGACCGTTGGGGATTGGGGGTGGGTGTTGCCGATTGGTTTCTGGAAGCCGAACGCCACCAAGCCGATTTACGCAAGGTGGTGTTCCCGATTGATACCAAAGGAGCATAAGGCTAACCGAGCCCTTCGGCTGGCGTATAACGCGTGGTCTTATATCAAAGTATGCACACAGGGACTGAATTTCAATTACCATAAACTTGAAGTCCTTTTATATAACTTATGCTGGTGGCTTCTGATCTCAACAAAATAAAAAATAAAAAAGTCCTTGTTTTTCTCTTCTTCCATCTCTCTCATCATTACCATGGATTCCAACACTTGTTCCCTAAAATTCATAAACCCTCATTAAAACAAACAATCAAAACCCAGAATTTATCAAAACCTTTTTCTTGATTTAATTATTATTATGTATAGATCTGGAGCTGTGATGGCTTGGAATGTGTTCAAATTCTGTACGGCCCTTAGAGGGTTAGGTTCGATCATGATCTTGTTGGTTCTTGGTGTTGTTGGTGTTACCTATTATGCCCTCGTTTTCTGCAATTATGGACCTGCTTTAACCGATGGTGGTCTTGATTCCATCATCGCACTTGTTATCTTAATCCTATTTCATACCCTGGTAATAATTCCCTTCTTCTTTATTTATTGTTAAATTAAACAAGTTTAGTTTTTGATTTTGTTAAATTTTGATTTGACTATGTGAATTGTGAAAGAACCCCCATGATTTTATACAGTGTGTGTTTGCTAATTTAAGGAAAGTTTCAGCTGATTATAGTAGGTTTACTTTTGAGTTAATTAACTTCTATTAATGATCATCAACTTAAAATAGGAAATTATGACCATAAATTCCAAACTAAAATTGTTGTTGACCTGCTTTTTGAAATGGTTATTCCAGATGGGGATCTTTGCTTTTTATGTACTATTGAGTGCACAAAATTATATAATAAGAATAAGAATCATGGTCACCGAAAACCGCAAAAAAATGAAAAATTGAGGAACACCCTTTAACCATTCATTTGGATGGTATGCACATGTGGATGCAAGTAATCTTTAAGCAATTTATCCGGTATGTGCATACCATGCATAAAAGCAGATTCGGTTACTTGTATGCACATGTGCATACCGTCCAGATGAATGGTTACCAGGGTGTTGTGTTCCTCAGTTTTTAACTTTGTTGAGGGTTTTCCTGTGAACCTCCCTCAAATCATAGTAACAATTACGAATATAGACCAAAGTTGCTTTACTATATAAGAGACTCTGTTTTTCTTTAGTTTTGTGAAACTATTGTAATGTTTATATGATTATTGTTGATCCTAATAACAACAACTATGTTGGTACAGCTTGTGATGTTGTTATGGAGTTATTTTTCGGTAGTGTTCACGGACCCTGGTGGTGTGCCGCCTAATTACAGGCCACTTGTAGATCAAGAAAGAGGAGACATTGATCCATTAGAGGCAACTGAATTTGGCCCGTTGACTACACCTGATCCAACCAATGCAAGAATCCGTTATTGTCGAAAATGTAACCAGTTGAAACCACCTCGATGCCACCATTGTTCAGTTTGTAAGTTCCGTTTTGTATCTTCTTATACGTTTTGTGATATCAGTCTTCATCGAAATAGGACCCTCCACTCTTTGAGATAGTGAATCAAGTACTCAGAGCATCTCCAATGGCTTCTCTATAATTTCTTTAAAACAGAGAACCAAAAGTCAAAATATCTCTAAATAAAATTACTTTTCACTCCAACAGATTCTATATTTTAGAGACTTTCAACAGTAATTATATTATTAAAATATTGTATCGTTGTATCATTCCAATGCAATTTATTATAAAAATTATATAAAATAATAATAGCTTAATTTTATTGGTGGAAATGAATTATAATTTTCTCTCACCTCCAACCAAGTTTTAGAGAATTCTCTAAACTAGGATTTTTTTCTTGTTTTCTCTATTTTAGAGAATATTATAGAGAAGTTGTTGGAGTAATATAGAGAACAAAACCTTCATTTTCTGTATTTTGAGTTATAAAGAATGTATGTTTTGTTGCATGTTGTAGGTGGGAGGTGTGTGTTGAAAATGGATCATCACTGTGTGTGGGTTGTGAACTGTGTTGGGGCATTAAACTACAAGTATTTCCTTCTCTTTCTGGTATGTTTCAGTCCTAATATATCATCACATGCTTCTCACGTAAAAGTGTTTCATTATTGGTGAAATGTCTAAAACGCTTTTCAAAAAGTTGAAGACTTTTTGGAGGAAAATGAATATCTTTATAGTAAAATGCGGTCATGAAAACCGAAAAATTGGTCATTTTCTTGAAACTTGGTATAAAGAGAAAGAAAATTGCAAGTTTATGGAACATCTTAAAGCAGGATTACAATCTTTTATTTTGTTCCTTGGAGAACGACTTTTTACCACCAATTTCTCATAAAACCTAAAAGAAAGATGTAACCATTCATTGTGGTTCACAAGATTCTTTCTTTTTCTATTTGATGCATTTCATATATACTTGCAACTGGATTTTGTAAACCTTTTATTGGCTCAATCATATAATCCGTGAAATTCACTAGTGGAATTCTTAACGACTGTTTACTTACGGCTTAATGAGCTTAATGATCTGGATGGCTTATTAGCTCAGCCATTGAGGAGCTTTTCTTTACGGCCTAATTGTGCCATTAAGCCAAAATGGCTATATGGAATAAGCCAAGACCCCTCATCCGCTCTTTTTTTTTTCTAAAGGTGTCCCAGGCTATGCCTAGACTAATCCTAGCAAATTCTGACTGTAAGAAATCAACACTGATAAACTCAGTGGTCACAATTGTTGCATACGCCTGGAATTGAACCCTGGGCAGATGGAATATTCCACCACATCCCTCAGGACCTCACCACTAGAACACAACCCTTTGTGGTTCCCCTCACTCACTCTTGTTAAGCCACTTCAACAAAATTAATACTAAAAATTTATCGGAAGTAATCCAACCCGATTACCCCCTCTTTTTTTGTCTCCTACAAATCCATGACTATCAGACAGACAAATTTATCTAGACAGCCAGCACACAACTTAATCCATTCATGGCTTAATGGAAAAAAAAAGAGTAAACAACCCCTTAGAGTCATAAAACTGACCCCACTTTTAGCTTGAAGGAGTGTTACATTTTGTATTGACTTGAATCATAATTCATAACTAATGTCTCCATTGCAATTCTTAACGTAAAGGATATTGCCATTATTTCGATCTCCTTTTGATATTTTCGCTAATTGATGCAGTTCTACACGTTTCTTGAGACCACCGTTGTAACTTTAGCATTGTTACCACATTTCATAACATTCTTTAGTGATGGAGAGATTCCTGGATCACCTAGCACTCTAGCAACGACTTTTCTCGCTTTTGGTATGTCTAATGAAACCCCTTTTTGCATATTTCTTGACCCTTTAGTTTGTGGTTAGCGTTTGTTCACTTACGTAACTGTTCTTCCATTTTGCAGTCCTAAATTTGGCTTTTGCTTTAAGCGTTTTTGGGTTTCTGATTATGCACATATCGTTGGTGTCTGCTAATACCACAACAATTGAGGTATTTGTTTTTCTTTTTCTTTTTTCTTTTTGAAGTTTAAAATTGGATATCTAGTATGCAATGGCTTTTTGCATTCTTACTGTGTCATTCATCGGGCATTGGGCGTAAATTGAGGATGGCCCATGTAGAACTTCAATGAATCTTGTTAATATATGACCACCAAAAGGCATTTGGCTGAATGGTATAATTGGATCTCTACAATCCTTAAAGTTGTGAATTCAAGTCTCTTTAGAGACGTAAATTTGTAGTTTGTTGATTTTTTTTACAAACGATTGGTCCTGAAACCCCTTTAAACCGTGTTGTATTTTTATTTGTAAAGGGTGATATCGAATAGATAATTACGAAATATTGATGTTGATCCAAAAGACTTATCCTATTTTGGAACAATATTTGAGATATTTGACTAGAGTTAGGTTCCGGTGAGCAGTGGTTATCAACTGTAGGATGCACATTAGGATGAGATGCACCGAGATAAGATGCACCAGATCAATTCCCTTCTAAAGCGCAATTCATGGGAGGACATGAGATAAAAAGAGACCTGGTTCAGATCCACTTCTCATGCTTCTCACTGTTAACTGAACTTCTCACACGATCCTTCGCCTTTTTGACTACTAGGAAAATGTTATTCTAAAGAGCATGCTTAGTCATGTTGCATTTTAATTTTGGGATGGCTATAGTAGATAAAGTATATAGGAGTGGGCCCATGAGGTGGAGGTATGGTCTCTGCTTACATCCTACCCCTCCTAGACCCTACTTTCGAGTGGGTGTGGGATTTACTGGGTTTATTTGGTTTGGTTTATAGGTTCCCTGACCCAACCGTTATAGAGCTTAGATGCACTAATGTCAACCTCTTTCTAAAACACGTATAATCTATATTTAGTCATTGTACAAGAATTAGTTATTGATATACGTTGGATTGTTCAGGCATACGAGAAGAAAACTAGTCCAAAATGGCGTTATGATCTTGGTCGACGGAGGAACTTTGAACAGGTACCATTCCATTATCCTTGATTATATGTCGTTGACAATTAAAAGATTTCTTTTTTTGGCATATTTATACTTCATTCGTCCCAAAATACGGCTCCACGATTATTTTTAATTTCAGTTTGTCCTAAAATATGTGTCCACTTTCAAAAGTAAGTGTTTGCTTTCCATATTTTCTCTTGATTACGAGATGGAAACTTTATTACTCCTTTTGTTATAAAGGGTAAATTTGTCATTTTGTTGAATAAAAAGTCTAATAGTTGCCTATTTATAAAAATTGATAATTGTGTGCCATTTTCATTGTGGACATTTATTTTGAGCACGAGGTAGTATTTTCGTGTAGTTCCAAGTATTTGGTGATACTTATTTGAGTCCACAAAATTTACCTGTCTTGTCATTATCAAAGCGGTAAAATTTTCATGGGAAGGAGGGATTATATGCTTTATAGCATTATTAACGAACGTGTGATTAGTAACCTCGAAACCCGATTTTTAATTACCAAGGGTGTTTATTTACTATCTTTCCCTTTTATGTACACATCAAGTTTGGTAGTTTCGTTGGATGCAAGGAATAGCATTCTTTGCTCTTGCAATGTACACTTAAAAATATAACAAAAAGACAAATTACCCCATTGAATGGTAAAATGTTTGCTCTTTGTCAAAAGTCTAAAGTACCTCTTTAATAAATGGTAGAATAACGAACTCAAACGATCCCAATATATCCCACATAGAGGTAGTAAGGGACCCAATAGTTATTTATGGCAAATACACACTTCTTACCTTTTGTGAGGTTTGAACCCTTAACCTTTTCGAAAGTTGGGCCCTACTAGTAACCCAAGTAGAACCGGTAAATTGCAACAGTTTCCACTTGGCATAAAGAGTTTTATCTCCATTTTATTCTCTTTTGCACAAGTTGGGGGTTTTATGGAAACAACTGCTCTAGCATTTAGGGTCAGATTTGCCTACATCTCACCTTCATATAGTTCCGAGTGGGACATATTGTTTTTATTTTGTATTTATATTGGTTTTATTATCCCATTTTTGCTAAGAACTTGGTGAAAAATGTCAGGTATTTGGAACAGTACAAAGGTATTGGTTTATTCCAGCGTACTGTGATGAAGATTTGCGAAAAATGCCCGCCCTTCAAGGCATTGAGTATCCATCAAAGCCGGATTTGGACGCCCAAGAATTCTAGCGGGAATCAAAGAAACCATTTTCTTGGTTTATAGCACAATCCCCTCGACCCCCCCATGACACGAAGGACTGAACAGATTGCAACGGATTTTGGGTGTACGTGCTTTTAGCTTGCGTAGAAATAGCGGCGGCTTGGCCGTAAGAGAAAAGGGGGGGGGGGGGGGGTTTCGACGGACCGAATGTTTATTTGCTGGGGTACCGTTTTTTAGAGTTGGGGTGGATTGAAGTTAGTGTAAGCTATATACAGAGTTTGGCAACAAATGTACATTAGTAACATTTTGAAGAATTTCCCACACGTAATGAACTTGCGACTTAATTTGTGTCGGTTTTTGTTGCAAATGTTTGTTTATTTGGGCGAAGAGTTGGTGGTTGTTTTGATGTGTAGGTGTGAGTTTCTTATAAGCTCAAAATGTAACACCCAATCCCATTTTATTAATTATAAAAGAAAAACCGTTACTAAAAGAAAACCTCCATAATTGCTTAACGATAAAAACGACAATTCAAAAACCCAAAACAAATTAGAAATTCAACACCCGCCAAATAATTAATGTATTAGCATTTATGATCAGATCGGAATGCCACGACACGAGCCGGAACCTTCAAGCCGGAGCCTTGCCCTTATCCACACCGGAACTCGTACCTAAAAAAATAAGTAAACACGAGGGGTAAGCTTCACCGCTTAGTGAGTAAATTTACATACAACACATCATAATTTAATGCACATACAATCATTCATGTTATCAGCTTAACGGTCTCCCGTTACCGGACCATCACGCAATCCGGACTCCGCGGTTTCCCGCCCTTTGGGTCATCACGCAACCCGAATCATCACCACATAGTTAAACCGCACGTATACACATAAATCACAATATATTGCATATAAACCCACTCACCTCTATTCGTTACGGATAACAATCACAACCGTAAAATCAACTGTAAACGTTCCCGCAACTCTGAAAATTTTATAATAAAACGTACACCATAAGAACATGCGCTACACGGTAAAACCCTAACGTCCACAGCTACCGGTTCAACCCGGTCACCGGTTCGGATAACAATAATAATGGCGACTACCGGAGCCACCTCGCGGTTCGAAGGTCATATAGTGGCCGTTCACTCCACCTAAAGCAACGACGGTATCGACCGCCCCAAGATCATGGCGGCGGCTGTGATTTCTCACCACCACCGCCGGCCACCTATACACCGAGGAGGCAGCGGCGACAGCAGCGGCTCGCCGCCACCATCGCCGGTCGTCCCTCTTAACCACAGCAGCAGCGATAGCATCGCCACCACCATGGTCGGCCAATCAATCGAGGGCGGCAGCGGCGAGGCCTTGCGCCACCACCACCGCCAACCAACGGCGACAAACGACGGCGTATTTTAACACCGCCGTTGCCCCACGCGAACCACGGCAGCCGGCGTTACGCCATCGCCGGATAAAACAGGAATGACGGTGGCGGCAACGGTGTCGCCACCACCACCGTCGGATAAGCATCAACGCAGCAGCAGCGGTGGTGGTTCGGACCACCACCTTCGTCGATTGGAAACCGGAGAGAGCAGCAGCGGCGGTACGGTGAACCACCGCCACCACTTGACGCCAACAGCAGCGGTGGTGCGTGCAGCCACCGCCGCCCGACCACCAGCCGCCTCCGTCAACCGGACGGCGTACGACAACCTACCGCCACCGACCAAAGCCGGCGACGGCTGCGAAACCCCGCGACCAACGAATACGAGGGTGATGAGAGCGAGGTTTACCTTACGATGGCGCTAGAACTCCGGTGATCCTCCCTCGCTTCTCTCGGCCGATTCCTCTCACTCTCGCCGTCCTCACTCGCTCTCTCGGTGGTTTGTTTGCCAAGAAACACAATGAGAAAAAGAATTGCTTTCCTAGGGTTTTTAACCTAGGTTTTTAACGGGCTTTTCCCTCTCGTTGCTTGACCCGCAAGATAACGGCTAATAGAAACCCTAACCCTAATACTCAGTTATAATAATTACCATACACAAATTATTAAAATAACAATCAAATAAATAAATAAAGAACAAAAAAAAACGGGGCGTGACACAAAAGTTATTGCTTACTGGTAACTTCTGTTGTGGTTTTAGGTTGATTTAGCGCATCTCCAACAGGTTTGCTATAATTTTTCTAAAATAGAGAATGAAATGTCAAAATCTCTAAAACTTTATTTATCCGTCTCCAACAGCTTTTCTATTATAGAGATTTCATCATCACTTATGTTATTAAAATATACTTAACATGGGTTGGTCCTACTTGTGTTGATCCAAAATGGTTTTGTACCCTTGGTTAGAAAGTTCTAGGGACCGGGGCGTAATTGTTATAACTTAAGGGGTGCTAATTGTAAATATATGTTAGCAGGAAGGACATCTACTATATTTGTCTTGAGAAGTTGAGAAGAATCTAGGGCCGAAGCTACGCGACAAAAAGACTCAAATTTAAACTCTTTCGTTTCATAATTCGATTCTCCCTCGTCAAATAAAATTCTCGACTGCTTCATATCGATCTCTCTCCAACTAAAATCGATTGTTAGGTACGTTTTTTCTCTTTGTATAATTGCCTTCTTTTTCATGATCATTTCATCGGAAAAGTTTGATGAATTTCGATCATTTTGTGGTTTCTGGTGGATTAGTTGAGCTTTGGTTTTAGTTTGTGATTGTGAAGCTTTTGATTTTATGATTTTTGTGATATGTATATATAGTATTAGATTCAAATGAGAAGTCCAAAAAAAATACAAGTATAGAAGTGATCTCCATCATTCATCGGGTCAATAAAGGCGACTTTGACCGGGTCATCCTCCTTTTAATAGTTTCCACCCTCCATGAATTGCGTCAATATTGTGTCCACCGTAACCATTAAAAGCCGCCTTTATTGACCGGACGAATGATGGAAATCACTTCTATATTTTTAGCAGTTCTCATTTGAACCTTCCCTCTCTCTCTCTCTATATATATATAGGGGTGGGTTCAAATGTGAACCCACTTTTTGGTCGTGAACGTGAGGAGTGAGGACAACCGAGAACGTGATACGTGGTGGATGACTAGACGTCACATCAGGTCCACGACGGATGACTAGACGCGATTCATGGGTGGGCATTGAATTAAAGGGGGGACCACACTCAAAGCCGCTTTTATTGATTAGTCACGTGTCGCACTCTCGGCTGTCCACATGTTCACAACCAAAAAGTGGTTCACATTTGAACTTTCCTATATATATACTGATCAGGTTTGATTTTCTTGTCGATGTTTGTTTGTTTTAGCTACAGTTGATTGATTTTGTTGCGATTAGATTTCTGTTGTTCGTACATGGATTAAGTTTTCTGAAAAGTGTTGCTAACAAAGTGCAACTGCTTTGTTGTTCTGTTTCTGATGGTAGCAGAGGAGGAGATAAATTAATATGTATACATATGCTAGGGAAGGGTTCAAACCCTTGCTATTTGCGAAAACGAGACAACACTTGTTGGCCAAATATTATGTGTTACATTGTATTTTAAAAACAAAATGCTTGTTCCTAATGATAGAAGAATTCTTCAAAGTTGTAAGCGAAACCCTACTAGAACCTTGATGAATCTAAATGGTTGACACGGATATTGATATATTTCGTTCAGCCATTTTTCATGCTTCTTCGGTTTCTTTTTTGGGTTCTTCCAGGATCCCACTCCTACATATACACATACGTAATTGTGTATGTGATTCTGATGTAAACCGGCTGAATCTAACCGGCTGATTGTATTCGAATTGATTGGAAAAAACGATTACAAGCTTTCGAGAGGCTTGTTCTCTCCCAAAGTGATGACTCACTCAACAAATTGACAAAACAGAATGCCTAACCACCTCTACACTCACCTATTTATACTAATCAAACAAGTAACCGACTCAACTAATAACCGACTCAACTAATCCTGCCTACTAACTTTGACTAAATGACTAAACCAACTTTGACTACTTGACCTCTAAACTCAGTGTACAACAGATTCTTGTGTAGAAGTTTGAAAAATCAGACATGATGCATTATCTTGCGCAGAGATTAAAACGCTGATACTTGTGTCTTATGTTTGCATTCACATAGAAACTTGATAAGAACCAGTTTGGTAAACTTTTAAAAAGACGAAAAGAAAATAAGAAGATAGATAATCGATGTTCGAGAGGTCGATCGGCTCTCCTACGGGCTACGATTTACTTTTGAGAGATAAACCAACTCTCCAATGATACCAAAATCACCAATGATAAACCATCAGATTAAGCATAGTAAAAATTACAACCATAATGACCTATTTATAATTAAAAGATATTCTAATGTATCAAAGATAATACTTATCTAATAAATAAAGTACCATAAATAATCATCTAATGATAAAATAATAACAAAAATAGTGATTCAGGTCGTATCAAAACTGTAGTAACATAAAGTCATGGATTGATCAGTGATCAGCTCTGTGTGTGTGTGTGTGTGTGTGCATGCTTGCATGCCCATGTGCGCCTTTGTAACTTGCAGTTTGGGATCTATAACCTATTCATGTAAAAATACATGAAATATATCTAGATTATGGTACATTATTTCCTAGTCACAACTAAAAAACTGCGTTAGAATCTTCAGATACAATGCAAAGTTGACAGTACACTTTTAGTAAAAGTATCTTCAGCAGTCCAGCGTGATTCTATCTGTAGCACTTGTTTTGATGTTTTGTGTCGTTGCTTAACCTTTCCCCAAAAGAAAACTATCCGCCTGTAATTCATGGTATAATGGTTTTCTGAATCAGGTATCTTGATTTTTTAGTATCTGTTGTGAAGGAATGCAGAGGGAAAGACATAATAGAGATGAACCAATCAATTCTCGAGGCCTGTTTGATGGTCCTCGGGGTTTCGCATCTCATAGAAGCATGATGTCTAGCATCCTTGGAGATAGGGATCCCTTTGATGACCTTTTTTCAATAGGCCATTTGAAAGTGTGTTTGGGACTAGCATCTTTGATAGACATGGCTCTTTTGATGATTTGCCACATCCAAGCAGAAGCAGTTCAAAGGGGTTAGTTATTGAAGAGATAGATACTGACGATGAAGGAGAGGAAGGCGAAAATGGTGCTTCTGGGGTGAAGGATAACCAAGCCGCGGGAAGTGCCACATCTGACAAAGGTCCGCTTATAGAACATCCTGATGATGAAGGTATCATCAATGCAACCTTCTTTAAAAATTTTAACATGCTTGCGGTATACCTCTAGGATTTAGTGGATATTAGTTTTCTTAATCTTTTTGTAACATGCTAATGGAGGGAGTCAATAGCTTTATCCTAAATTCCTAATGATATAAAATTTTGTTGAGCAAATACATTGATAGCACATGTTACATTTGTGGCTTCTAAATGCATATTTGTGGCTTCTAAATGCATAATTGTGGTTTGTGTCCTTAACATTGTATTTGTGTATCAGTTTTTTTTTAAAAAAATATGGTTTCTCTGTTATACCCAGGTAGGTCAAATAGTCAAATATGGTTTAGGTCAATAGGGTTTATCTATCTTTTGAGTGTGTGTTTTCGGGAGAACCTTGGGAGACATCCGACAGTCTCGGAGTGCCTGGAAATCATTTGTTGCTTTCAATCATCCAATTGATAGTGAAATTCATACTCTTGGATTTTCATGTGTACATCATTCTCCCAAACTAAATCCTCCGTATCCTTTTTTTTGAGCAAAGAAGTTATATATAATTCCAAAGATATTGATGCATAGTATACCCAGCAGCACAAATGATACCTACACAAATATTGAAACTACTCGAAACTGCCTAATGAAAACCATAGATGTTAGATGATCCATTTAACCTGGTAAAACCAAAACGAAAGACTCATTCAGAACTCCCCTCACAGAACTACACACTTCCTTCAAGTATTATATTTTACTTCTCTTATTATTCAGAGACAGGACTCGAACACGAGACCTTTCATTTAATAGCAAGGAACCAACCATTAAACCAATGTTGAATTTGTGAAAATTATCTCTATATATGTTTCTTATAGTCAAATGGTGCCACCATTTGAAAATTCTCTCTAGGTCCGCCCGTGTCATTTTTCCCCTTATAAATCACTTCAATGTATTTCCTTCTTTATATTGAACTTTGGGTTGGGCCTACAACTATTTCTTCTTCCCCAAATTTCAGCATCCTACTACTTTCCCTATTACCAATCATGGTTGTCTGGCAGAGGAAGTGAAGAAGGATGTGCGCTACAATGGAAACCATAACAAGATGGAAGGGACCAAGCCCCAGACTCAGAGCATTAGCTATAAGAAAGTTACATATGGTGGTATAAATGGAGCATACTACACTGCCACAACAACCAGGAAGTCGAGCAGTGATGGAGTAAGTTATTTTTTCTGTATTTTTTATATTCATCTGAATCTTATTTGCTAATGATATGCTATGCTTGGCAATCAGGTGGTGCTGGAAGACAGCAAAGAAGCTGATAAAACAACGGGTCGAGCAACACACAGAATTTCTAAAGGATTAAATGACAAGGTGCCTTCTCGTTTTATCTTAATAGATTCTGTTATCACTGTTAAGTGGTTTCAGAGGGATCATATAATTTTCTGCTTAGTAAGTGGTCATCATCGTAAGTAGTCATAAGATTGTCAAACTGATGGTGATATGCACAATATTATTGAAGGACATGTTTCCCTGTTTGTGAGAATATATATATATATATATAGGGGTGGGTTCAAATGTGAACCACTTTTTGGTTGTGAACGTGAGGACAACCGAGAGCGCGACACGTGGCGGATGACTAGGCGCCACGTCAAGTCCACGGCGGATGACTAGGCGCGATTCATGGGAGGGCATTGAATTAAAGAGGGGGACCACACCCAAAGCCGCCACGTGTCGCGCTCTCGGTTGTCCTCACGTTCACAACCAAAAAGTGGTTCACATTTGAACTTTCCTCTCTCTCTCTCTCTCTCTATATATATATATATATATATATATATATATATAGAGAGAGAGAGAGAGAGAGAGAGAGAGGAAAGTTCAAATGTGAACCACTTTTTGGTTGTGAACGTGAGGACAACCGAGAGCGCGACACGTGGCGACTTTGGGTGTGGTCCCCCTCTTTAATTCAATGCCCTCCCTGTTGGATTAAAGCCTTACAATAAGCACTCAAAATTCACGAATATTATAATAATGGGATTGAAAGAAAGAATAAAGAAGTGAAAACAGAAGTGAAAGTTGATGCAAAAAACTTACGTCCACATTCATAATAAAAGACTACATATATAGCCACCTAAGAAAAGAAAACCAACAACTCCCACTAGCCTAAAACTAGGCACATACCCATACGTGCAATACACACAAGAAAACTACCACAATTTACCAATTCAAACTAAATAGACTAATAATTAAAAACATAATTAATCTAATAATAAACAAACTAAATACTAACTTGACCCATATTCATTAATAATCAAGATTAAACCCAACATTCCCATGAATCGCGCCTAGTCATCCGCCGTGGATCTGACGTGGCGCCTAGTCATCTTCCACGTGTCGCGCTCTCGGTTGTCCTCACGTTCACAACCAAAAAGTGGTTCACATTTGAACCCACCCCTATATATATATATATATATATAGAGAGAGAGAGAGAGAGAGTGTTAATCAAATAAAAACCATTTTATTAGTGAAAACCGACTAAAAATGATTTTTTTTATCAAATACTATGATATCAACTATTGTTTCACATTTTTTTTTCATAAGGTGAGTATCATCCATGCAAAAAATAAAATTTTTATTCATATTATGAATCGAAAATATACAACATTTTTATTCATATTATGAAACCAATTCATGGATGATACTCACCTTATGAAAAAAATATATATGTGAAACAATATATCAATTCTAACATTTGATGGAAAAACATCGTAAAAAAAAATATTTTTTAGTCGGTTCTCACTGGGTTTTGAGAGAGAGAGGAGAGAGGTTCAATTGCAAAATTGGCTTTCAATTGTCAACCGGGGGACAAAGATCGGCATGACATGTGTCCACATTCACTATGAATAAAGGCGATTTGAGTATGAGTAATGGAGGTGGATGTTCATGAACTATTCATGATGAATGATAAAACATCCATAATGAATAATAAATAATACACGATCATGATCCATGTTAAATTGATTCACCATTCATGACGAATGATACAACATTTATCATGAATGATACATTATTCATAACGAATAACCCATGAAGGTGTGAGAAACGTGTCACGCTCTTCTTTGTCCCCCTGTTTACAACCGAGTTTTCATCTGAACCCTCCATGTATATACATATATGGAAAGGAATCTTGTGGAACAGATTTAAGAAATAAGATATATTAAGTTGAAATTTTTCCAAAGAGAACATAATATGCATTGGATGATCATGAAGGAAATAAGAACTAAAACAAGTACGGTGCCCCTTCCCTAGATGCTGAAGCATCAAAACTTGGCATGAGATGTATAATATATGGGAGATTAAAGACCTTGCGCTGGTAACACTTTTTTGTATTATGTTGCTTTTTTTAATATTTAAAATATTACCAATAGTACGGAAAACGATGATGGTTTGTTTATGCTTTTGTGTTGCTACTTTATCCGTATATGATAGACGAACCACCAGAAACTCTTTCTGTTTATTTACTATTGAGATATGTACAAACTAAAATTCATTACCTGTAGGGTCATTCTGTCACGAGGAATCTTGGTACAGATGGGAAAGTGGACACTGTGCAGACCCTACACAACCTTGATGAAGGTAGACTTCTTAAACCGCGTAAGGCGCTCATTCCAAGAGCATACACAATGGTGGACTTTTTCATAAGAGCTTTTTTTAACCATTTTAAAAAAAGCTTACTGGAAGTTTGTAACCACACAAGCAAAAATTGGGTTTTTCTTTTCAGAAGCTTTTTTACATGCATATGTGGTCAAAAGGCCCTTAGAAAGCTCCATTGGAGCTATTTGAGTGAGTTTTCTCAAGAAAAGTGGGGATCACTTTCAAAAAGATTTTTTTAAGGATTTTTCAAGGTGTTTATGTGGCGAATAAGTTTCCAAAAAGCTTTAGAATAAGCACCATTGTCATAACTCTAAGTTAATCATGTCAATTACAAGTTCTATCCATCTATATATATAAGTTACATTCCACAGATGAGTTGGCTGGTTTTGAACAAGCATGGAAGGGTAATGCTGATAGGAACATCCCTGGATGGAATGAAGAATTCAACTCATTTGGAAGGGCAGGTAAGCCTTTCCGTTGCTCTACTTTTTGAACACGCTTTCTAACATCATGTTCATGCACATTACACATCCCAATAAATCATCTAAAATTGATCATCACGAACTATACTCATTGAAGATTTATAATAGTTGCTAATGTTCTTGTGTCATATGGAAGTGTTACGATAATCGTGATAATTGTAATAAGAATCTTTCATGGGCATTCGATAATACCGATTTGACTGTACTACCCCTTTTCATAATCCACTACATTAATAGTGTCAATACCTTTTAGCAAATTTGTGGCTCAAAGTTGTGCTTGACATTTTAGTTTTTATTCATTTGGCGTTTTCGTAAGTGTGGAGCTTTTTTTGGAACCTTTCTTTTTCTTGATAGCCGAGACTTACATTTGTAAGGTCTGTGTATATTCTACCCTTCTCGGACACTATGGTTGGATGAGAATATACTGGGCTGGGTTGGTTTACTTATAGTGAGCTTTGGTAGATAATGCAAGATAGGACAAAATCTTGTTATCCCAAATTTTGTCATTTGTGCGACATCAGATTAGGAGATGATATACAGGGTGGGACAAATATGAACCAAAATAGGTGGAACAAGAATAAGGGAGATAAGACAAGATAAGTAAATTACTAATCTACTTATGTTGAATTAAAACTTTGAAACATTTCTCAATTCTTTCATTACTCTTGCCTGTAACCTGTTTAGTCTCGTCAGTCTCATAGACCATAGTGGCGAATTCAGGATTTATTTTAGTGAAGGAAAACATTAGAGTAGATTAAATGCGTGCAAAGTTGTCCAATGTATTTTTGGCCTGAATCTACTGTATCGAGGGATTCTTAAGTTTTTTTCGGTTTCTTTCTGGGACTTTTAGGTTGTTTTGTTGATTTCAAAGGACTCTTTCATTAACCAAAATCAGAGAAAATTTCTTATTTTGGCTAATCTAGCATCAATAGCTTTGCTTTTGGACCGAAATAAGAATCCTAGGGTAGAAAGTGTTTCAATGCAAAAAAATTACATGGTTAATGAAACGGGTTGTTCTTTTTTTTATCGGTTTTACAGGGTCTGGCAGCATGCGACCATTTGGGTTGGCACTCGAGTCTGGCGATGACTCCCATCGCCGTCGCAGGGTGAATAACAACAATGAAACAAGGACCAGTTCTTCTTCTTCTTCGTCTTCAGGAGGACGACCTAAAAAGGTGGTTACAATCAACATAGATTGAATTTTATAATATTGTGTTGTAGACAAATGTTGTACATAATACATCACATATGTCGTATGATTGTGTCTTTTATATGCGGTCGTAAACATTGGTCTTGGTCTTGGTCTCGATCTCAATCTGGGTCGTCGTCTGGGTCAACAATGAGAGTTACGGGTTGTTTGTTTGTGGTCTTCTTGTTTTACAAAACAAAAATATGTCCGGTTTTAGTTTTTTGAATTTGTTTGATGGCTTGACAAAAATATGTCCAACTTCAATAGTCGTTTTATGTTATATTTTAGCATTAATTATATTATTAAAAAATGTTATACAAATTCATTATTTTAATAGACATTTGAAAGTAATTTTGTAGAAAGGTATAATATATTCTAACTTTCTTGATAGAAATAATGGATGTGGAAAGACATTTGTTGATAGCATTAGTGAGATACCCCTCTAAAAGGACTGGAATTCTAACCTTTGTGTTAGGTATTCACTTTCTTCATTCGTCGAAGAATGTTGCGTAAACCTGTTGGGTTTCGCATGTTAGTAAGGTTCACTTTCATTTGACTAGGAACTTCTTATTCAACTAACGAGTACGTTTTAAGCTAACCTGAGTTAGATTGAGTTTGGATGTTTGTACCATGAATTTTGATGAATTTTGTTCAGATGGTCAATTGCGACTTTAATTACAAGCCTTTTATCCAACTTAAGGGTGCATTTGGCAAAAATTATGGATCTGTTACCGCATTCAATTTTCAACAATTTCTTCATTTTAAAGATTACAATATTAATTGTATTATTAAAATATTCGATACAATTAATAAAATACTATCTCTCCTATACCTTTAATTTCAGTATCTTTTATTGGTTTGTGATGTAACAATATTTGATAATGAGCCTCAAGGGGTAGGAATGGCAAAGCGCTCGAAATAAGTCCGAATTATCATCTCTTGAGTCTTGATTATCCTTTATACTTATTTAATTAATTAAGTTTTTAAATTAAATTAGGATTATAATATGTTTTCTTTTATTATTATGTGTTTTCCTAAAGTTTCCCATAATTCTAGAGTTTATCTTAGTTATTACTTTATCATTTTTCTAGTTGGTTTCGAGTTAGTATATTGTTAAATTTATTGGTTATTTTCAATCCTACTTTAGTCTATAAATAGGGTTTTCTCCTTCATGCATATCGTTTATTAATAAAAACTAGTTTTGACACGGGATAATTTCAAGAAATTAAGTCATGCTGAAAATCTTATACTACAAATATGAATTATTGTGCTATTAATCTTTTAACATCAATATTATTTTATATCAAATACATTAATTATATTAAAAAAAGTACAAACTTTATTTATTTTTAGTTTAATTCAATTGATATCAAATTATCAACAATAAAAATATAACAAAGACATTTTATAGATCAAACTATATAACTATCTTTGACTTTAAAATGACGTTAATATACTTTCACATATAAAGACAAAGGTATACATATAAAAGTGTACTTGGATTGAAATATAATAATAGATACGTTTAACAATAACTTGTTATAAAAATATTAATTAACTATTATATTAAAACTCAATGATTATCTTATTATATTTAAAATGAAATATTTATTTTCTATTTGATGACGTTTATCAATTAGAATTGCCACGTGTCACGTTCTGGTGAGCCGGTTTCGGTTATGAAAACAATAAATAAAATAATGTAAAAGATAAATACCACTTTCAAAAATCCACCTCTACATAATTAAATCAAACATTTTAATCCAAACTATAGATAAATATGAAAACAATAAATAAAATAACAATAAATTATTATATAATGTGGAGAAGAAAAGTTAGTTATGCTTCTAGATTAAAACACTAAAAAAAGTAAATTAGGAGGAAATCAAACCATATGATTTAGTTCATCATAAGAAAACAATGACACAAATTTTCTTACCATTCTTCAAATAATTGCAAAAAAAATAATAAAAAAAATTATGCATGAATGTTCTTCGGAAAAATGGTTGACGAACTTACCTAAGACGTTTGCAAAAAGAGTAATGGAGGAACTTGAAAAATTAAAATGGAAAAGGTAAGGTTTATACGGTTTTTGTTGAATCTGCTTAGTACTTAAATATCAATTTAGGGTGAGAGATAAAAATATATAGAGATAAAGTGTGTTATATTTAATAGATAATTTTGGATTAATATAGAGATATAGATGACTTCATATCAATAAATAGAGATAAAGTTTGTTATATTTAATAGATAATTTTGGATTAATTTTTAATAATATCAATTTAGGGTGAGAGATAAAAATATATAGAGATAAAGTTTGTTATATTTAATAGATAATTTTGGATTAATATAGAGATATAGATGACTTCATATCAATAGATAGAGATAAAGTTTGTTATATTTAATAGATAATTTTGGATTAATTTTTAATAATTTTAAATTTTGAATGAGTGTCATGCGTCAACATATGACACATGACACATATGCATATGATGTGGCAATGGCTCACCAGAGCGCGACACGTGTCAATGAGTTACTCAGAGCGCAACACGTGTCAAACCAGTTACTCTTTTATTATATATAGATTTTAGAGTTTAGCCTCTAGATATAATTACTAATTTCACGACCAAATCGACACTTAGTTATCGTTACAAAAGTTTTAGAGTATCTGAAATTAATAATAAACAAAATAAAATATAAAATTACTTTTTATATTAAAAATCTTACAAACTAAAACATCAAAATGACAAAATGAGAAGCATATCAAAAGGCGGTTTTTATTTTTAATTGATAAATTCTGAAATTAAATACTCACTTTTGGTCTTGAAAAAAATGTATATTTTCGTTGAGGTGGGTCGTAAGTTAGGTTCTATGGCCCCCAAGTGCAAGTAAACTTAATAGGCAATCCTGCCAATACTCATGTTCAAAGATTAAGGGGATGCTTGGTTCGTATCAAGAAATATAATGAGAATAAAAATAAAAATGAAAATGTAAGGGAATGAGATTGAAAATAAGCATTGTATTGATGCTGCTTGGTTAACCCACTATAATCAATCAAAACTTGTTTCATATTAAAAATATATTTTCCTCCACTTTGAAAATACAAAAGATGGAATGATATATGGAAAAAGAACTAAGTATAAATAAAATTTTCATTCCCCCAAATTTGGTCAGGAATGAAAATTAATGGATCTGCAAATAATTCTTTTATATAATATTTGACCAAACAATTGTTTTCATTATCATTCTCATTCCTTACTTAAAATTTAACATGCTAATAAGCAATCCTGTCAATACTCATGTTTCAGAAAAATATGATAAAAATCTAGTTACAAAAAACAAATAAATAATCTTGGGATAATTCAAGTTAGAAAGAAATTTCATCATTAGTTCCAAAAATTAAGGTGAATCAATATTTATTTTTCATTTTGCATCATCTCTTTATCCTTTTCTTTCTCATGGTACAATTTTAAGAAATATAATCCAAAATAAACGTCCAATCTTTGAAAAATTATCCTATTGATAGAAGATGTCATTTATTTCATAAGAGATGAAGTATTTAGTCCCGTTGACATGTTGTTGGTTCATGGCCATACATTTTTCAAGATAGAGTTTTCCACCATTCTTTATTTATACCAAATCTAGTTTTTTTAAATGCAATATTGGTATGTATACTTTATATTCCATTCTAGTATTGTACGTAGTTGTTGAAAATTCAACGTTCTTGGCTTTCTTCCCCTTTCAACATCAAGTTCATATCAATATGGGAATCAAAACATAATATGAAATCCCTAAAAGGCAACATAATCAACAAGAGCATGAGATTATGATTATGGTGTGGGTAATAATTCTTTGTATTTATAAACTCTTCTAGGATTTGTTCTTAATTACTAAATGCATGAATTACTAATAAGCAGACATTACTACAAGTAGGGTTATTCATGATATCTAATGCTAGATCGTGAGAAGCCTTGATAATAATAGAATCTATAAGTACAACCTTCATTGTTACATAATAGTTACTATGACCGATTTATTGGAGCTTGAAGAAGCTGACCGAATCCCGGCTGGAGAAGCATGACCATTGGGTATCTCACTCTTTGGTAGTGCACGCCACTTATCAATGCATGCCATTGACTCCAAATCCAAGTCTGGAAGTTGGCGTCCTTCAAGAATGTTCAGAATCGTCTTGGATTTACCAAGAAGTTGAGCTGCAGTCCGGATGCTCTCTTCCCTTTTTTCTATTGCGTCGTGATGACACTTTAGAGTTATGACTCGTGGTAAGTTTGTAAAGCAGGCGTATAATAGATCTGCGATTATAGTGGAAATCCACTCGAAAAGTTCCACATCTGCCGGCCAATTTACTTGTTCATTGCAATGGAGCAGTATGGTTTGACTGATTCTGTACATGGAACTTGCAGCAATGAACTTGTGAAATGAGTCATCTGGACTTATCTTTTTCTTTCGCTTGAACTGTATCACTATCTGTACTGCTGTATCACCCAACCATTGAAGAATCTCCTTTGACTTTTTTCCTTTACGAGCCTTCTTTTGAAGATCAATTTGTAGCCAACTGTAATATACTTCGACTTCAGTCCACACACGTCTAGCTGTTTTTCTAGCCTTTACCAAGTCGCCATTTGCATTGAGGGTTTCCTCAATATGTGTAACAAATTGGAGGCCTTCGCTCATGCTAGCAAGTAACCCCTTGACTTGGCCATTTTCAATGTTAGGAAGCGCAAAGGCAACGACTGTTAATGTTACTGCTATTAGGCTCCAACAATTGTTGGTTTCTTCCGGATGTAAAGGTGGAACTTGGTCATTGTCGAACTCTGCTACTCCAATGAATCCGGTAGACTTCTCTAGAAACCTTACAAGATTTTGTGGTTGTTTCTTTTCAGACTCGTGAAGAAGTTTATTTATAGAGTTAAACATATTCCTCAACATTGTCTTTGAAAGCTTTGCCTCCTCATCAATTTGTAGCACATAACCAATATACTCTTTAATCTCTGATCTTGGATTGTTGTTAGATGCATTTGGTTCCTCTCTAAACCTTTTCAACAATGAGTTGCAGAAATGGCAGAAAGAATAGAATAAGAGCATAATGCATGCAGGAATAAGACATATCGTTTTACATATAACTACAAGCATGGTTTGAAATGCTATACAAAAGTTCAAAATCATGTTTTTGACAGAATTGAAAACTTTTTTCCGGTGGCGGCCTGGGATATGTGTAACGACATGGATGCATTTCCACTGCCGAAGCCTTTGTGTCCAATGTTTCTCGACTCTAAACATGTTTATATGGTTGATGCTCCATTTCTTGGAGAGGTTGAAATAAGTGGCAGTAGTGATACATCTAAGAATTGGTGCAATGCTACCTACTAGAATCCCAAAACTTTGCACGACAAAAATTGCATTTGTTGACCACTTGTAATCTGATTTTGCATCCTCCCAACGTAGTCCATAAGCGAAAATCGCTATCAACCAATCTATTGATTGTGAAACACAATATGAGCATGCCAACCCTGAAGCAAAAGAGAAGGGTGAAGAAGCAAGCACAAATTGGGGGTTACCGGTTTCCGCCATCATCCAATACTTTTTAACATGATGTGTGAGTTCGTTGGCTGAGAACTTTATCTCATGCAAATCTATAGTCGATCTATGCAACTCGTTGTACTGGTATTCTAAAACTCTTCTAGATGTTGGAACTGTTAAAGCTACCCAAAATGGCCATATAATGAAAAATGTCATGATAGACATTGTTATCACGACATATGGAAGATCAGGAGTGTTAGCAATTAATCGAATGAACATATTTACAATAGTGGTGATGATGAAAATACCTAAGGCTATGATGTTGGTGAAAAGTTCCTTGTTATCCATATCCCCTAAGGAAGGGAGAAAGTCAGCTAACATGGTCAACAAGAACATGATACTGATACACCTTAGGGACCAATTAGGATTGATGAAATAATTGCTAGTAAATTGGGTTGTTAGATCTGCCGGTAGCTTCATTGATATTGCTATCAGTGTGATGGATGCAGCATTAAGGGTGAAAAATCTACATGGAAACCAGAGTTTGTATTGCCGAAAACCTTGAAAGACATCAACAGCCATTGCAAGAGTGCAAATAAGAGATGCTATTGCAACATACAAACCGACCCATGGCATAGCTTCTTCGGGAGAGTGCCAAGTCATCTTGCTTGACAAGTGAAACTGAAGTTTTATATAGCTTAATTTAGTATAGCAAGTGATTTATGCTTGATATATTTATATATATGAAGGAGGGATCTTGGAACATATATATGTATATGAGAGTCATTATATATACTATACATTTAGCAGGATACCCGACCCGTCAAACACACATCCGACCCACAACCCGACCCGCTCCGACCCAAACCTAATCTCCTCTCAACTTTTGACCCAAACCCGCCAAGACCCGACCATGACCCGCGAGTTGCTCCACCTGCGCTCCACACCTCTATTGAATTTCAATTTTACATAATTGGCCCCTGAACTTTTATATAATTCATTTTACGTTTTAGCCATATATAGTGTATCGGCTAAAATATGCTAAAAAAATACGTTTTAATTTGAACAAATTATACCATTATATTCGTATCGTCGATACGATCGAAATGAGTCTAATATTGACTATTTTTTGATGTAGTTAACCTTACATTATAACATATTAGGCTTCTAAAATTAGAACCCATTATCAATTTTGCATTTTTGGCCCCTGAACCTATAATGTTTACTCACTTTATACCTTTTACTTTTCAATATTTCATTTTACGTTTTAGTCATATATCGTGTATTGTCTACAATACATTAAAAAAATACTTTTTAATTTTAACAAATTACGCCATTATATTCGTATCGTCGATACGATCGAAATGAGCCTAATATTAAATATTTTATGATGTAGTTATTTTATTATATAATATATATACGTTCTAACCGACCCAAATCCTATACTTATTTTCAAATTTACATATTAGCCTCCTAAACTTAGAACTTATAAGATTTATTCACTTTACACGTTTTACTTTTCAATATTTCATTTTACGTTTTAATCATATATCATGTATTTGAAAAAAGCCGTTAAGAAAATACGTTTTAATTTTAACAAATTACGCCATTATATTTGCATCATCGATACGATCGAAATGGGTCTAATATGAAATATTTTTCATGTAGCTATTTTATTATATAGTATAAATACGCTTCAATCGACTTGAATCTTATACCCATTTTCAAGTGCACATATTAGCCCCCTAAACTTATAATATATATTCACTTTATATCTTTACTTTTCTCTATTTCATTTTATGTTTTACTCATATATCGTATATTGGTTGAAACATGTTAAAAAAAATACTTTTTAATTTTAACAAATTACGCCATCATAATCGTATCATCGATACGATCTAAAACATGTTTAAAAAAATACGTTTTAATGTTAACAAACTACGCCATTATTGTATTTATTTTATTATATACTTTATATACCCTCCAGCCAACCCGAATCCTATACCCACTTTTAAACTTTCATTTTATGTTTTAGTCATATATAGTATATTGACTGAAATATGTTAAAGTATCGGTAGCTACTGTTCATTAACCGGTGCGAAACCCGGGCTTATCAACTAGTTTGCTTACAAATTGTAGGGTAGTGTGATGAAGATTTTATTTTCCCTTAATTTCTTTATCAAGGGCCAATAATTACGTGTGGAGGCCGTTGGCATAATTGGGACACGTGAAAATTCTTGGAAATTCTCCCTTTTTTTCCTATTCTACAAGTGGAATTGGTTTTATAATATCGACTATCACTTTTCTATGATTTCTTTTTAATAAAAAATGATGAAAAGGTTAAAATCTTTAAAAATATATTATATTAAATTAAAGACGGAACTATGAAGAACTAGGAATGTGTGTATCTCCTCAATTGATTTTTTATGTAGATTTTCTTTGGTATAAAATATCTACCCGTTAAATTTTAAAGAATGCTTTAGGATATTAAAAAATACAAATAATGTCGACCAAAAAACAAAAATTTCCTTAAAGCCAAAAACTAGTCCTTTAAAATGACTTAAAAAAAACCTGAAAAATATCTAAAAAATCAAAATAAACTAAAAACCGAAAATTTTCCTCGAAACAATGGAATGCGGCTATATATAAATAACATTACACCTATTTTATTTGGATAAATAAATTCTATTAACTAATTAAATCAATTCCATTGTTTCAAGCATAATTTTTCCAAATAAATGTATTATATTCTCTAAATCAATTTTAAGCATGATTTTCGATTTCATTTCCAAATTGTTTCAAGCCCGTAAGGTCGTGATTTGATAAACCCAAATCTGGTTTAGGTAACTAAGGCATTGTTTGGTAAAAAAAAGCTAGCTTATAAGCTGACTTATAAGCTAGCTTATTTTCTGTGTACATGTTTGGTAAGACCAAAAGTAGCTTATAAGCTAGCTTTTTGATAAGCTACTTTGAGTAGCTTATGAGAAGCTTTTTGTGACTTTTTCCAATTATACCCCTTATTAATAATTAATTATTATAATTATATATTAATTAATAATTATTAGTTTTTAATAATTTAAAATAATTATTAATTAAATTATATTATATTTTATATATTATTTATTTTTAAATGTTATTAATTATTATTATATATTATTTAATATGTTTAACTATCAAATAAAAATACAATAATTTTTAAAATGTTATATAAGTGAAACATGTTAAATATTTTAATAAAAAAATATTTATATCTAATTCTTAATTATATTCTTTTAGAATTATTGATTATTTAAGATAGGTTAAGTAGATTAATTTTACTTTTATTATATTTAATAGTAATTTAAATTATTAGTTAATGTAGAGTTTTTCTAAAGTTTATTTTAACAAATTCTAAATTTATAGTGTGTATATATAATAATAATATCTATATTATTTTTTAACATATTATATTATTAGAAATTTATTTTAATTATATTATTAAAATTTTATCTTAATTATATTATAAAATACTTGTAATTGATTATTTATTAAAGATGTCCTTTTTGGTCATTTTACATACCCATAAGCTAGTTTTTACCAAACGTGACTTGTTCACCAGCTAGCTTATCAGCTACCAGCTAGCTTATCAGTCACCAGCTAGCTTATCAACTATCAGCTAACTTATCAGTCATCTTATCAGTCATCAGCTAGCTTATCAGCTAGTTTACCAAACATAGCCTAATACTAATACATACTTCAATTTAGTTATGTATAAACTTTTGAGAGTATCAAAATGGAATATGTTTTTAGAACGCACTAATACTAATACATATTTTCTAACTTGAGCGCACTTGCCTCATAATTTAGCGTAGACTAGCCCCAAAAAAACATATGGAATCTTTGAAAAAGTCTCCTACTAAGAAAAGCTTTCATTTATTTCATGATGAACAAAGTATTTAGACCGATACATATCAAGACAATTGACATGTAGTTGCTCCATGTCCACTTGTTCTTTAAAGAGAGAGTTGTATACAGTAACGGATCCAAAAAAAAATTTTGGTGGGGCACCTCTAACACGGATTAAAGACTAATAAAGTCATTCGATATATGTTAAGCTTAATTTTACATTTTCGAGGGATTTTTAAAGTTTCTTGGTTGCTTTCAAAAGATTTCTTAGTCTATTTGACGGTTTTTTCAGTTTTTTGTTTTTTTTTTTAATTTGTAGATATTTTTTTTATAGCCTCATACAAAAAATCAGTTGGGAGAGTATAACATATATATATATATAAAAGGAAGATGTTGGAATTATGATGTGGCATATTGTGGGAGTAGGATTTGCCTAAAGAAATTTTTTCACTGTTTTGATTTTTTTTTTTTAATATTAAATGAGTTAATGACTATTATACCCTTTAATAAAAATTTTGCATTTTACTACAAGAAGGCTTATTTGGTAATTTAACTTACATTTTAATTAGCTTTAACTTTAAAATTCTATAACTTCCCATAAACATTCAATTTAATTTCTTCATTTTCCAATTTATTAATTAAAGAAAAACCTACAACACAATCATATATAAACCACAAACTTCATCAAAATGTAATATATCAACACCTTTATGTTCTATAAGAAGCCTTCATTTGAATGTTTATTTGTTGTTTGTCTTTTGACAATTTATTTTCGTCAGTAATTCTCAATTTTCGTAAAATTTTCAAGTAAGGTAACAATTTTTATTATATATTTTATTATTTATGTAAATTAAATGTTGTTTTTGTGTCTATATGTGCCAAAAGGTATATATAAATAATTTTCGTATATTTTTTTGTATATTTTGTGTACATTATATATTGTTTTTAGATATGTTTTTGATTTTTTTTCGTTTTTATTCATGATTGTCGCATTTGTTTTTTCCCTTATACTTCCTAATTGAATTTTTTGTCGATACTATAGTTATTTTTCTTCCATCAAAATTTCAAATAATGTTTATGGTTTTGTGTATTATACATGATTGTTAACAAGTTTTTTGAGTTTTTATTTGGATTTTTTTTCACAATTGTTATTTTTGATTTTCCTCTTTCATGTTTTTCATTTAATATTTATGTTGTACAAGCATTTTAAGTGAAGTTTATTTTCTCAATTTGGTGTGCTTATATTTTTGTTGGCAACGATCAAACTCCAAAGTATGATCCATGTGGTTTTTGTACTTATGGTTTTGTTGTGGATTTTGTTCTAATTCTTTTATGCTTTCATAATTTCTCATTTGTAATTTTATAAGAAAAAACATTAACAATAACATGACATTTTCTAAGCATTTCAATCTCAAATTTCTTATTTTCCTTAAAATATTCCCTTTTTTTTATGTTCTTAACAAAATATTTAATTAATTAAATCATTTATAATTTTTATTGACATCTAAATTCTTTTATTTCGTTATTTCACATTATTATAATATTTTATCCACGTAACATTCAAATAATATTTAATCAATATATTTAAGAACTCACTATATATATATATAATTACAATAATATTTACATAACACTTTAATATAATAATATATGTACTTTTAATAAATAAATAATTATAATTAATATAAATAAATAAGTGAAGATGATGGTTAATAAGGTCAATACAATATCTTATAATAATTGTGAGTTATATTATTTATATGACATTCTTTATATATATTATTTAAAAAATAACATATTTTTAAATGACCGATCATACAAGTTTTAATTATTTTCTTTACTACACATATATAACGATATGTATTCAATATATAAACTTATTAAAATCAATATATAAATATAAAAACCATTAGAACCAATAAATATAAATAAAATTTGAATGCGTATACAAAGAGTTGGAGTTAGTGAAAAGATTGAAGATTAGTGTTTTTTAGGTGTCCCACATTGGTAGAAAGATGGAAGTTTGAAAAATGAAGTTGTGTATATAGAGTGTTGATTGGTGTGGGTGAAAGAATGTGAAATGATGTTGGCTAGCAGTAGCTAAATCGAAGTTTAATATTTAAGTAAATAAATTAGTGTTATACTTATTTTTTTTGTTTTCTTAAATGATTACAAGTAATGTTTAATGATTTTAATATCAATATAATTAAACAATTAACATATAAACCTATTTTTTATAAGCTAACAATTGTTATAAATATAAACTTTTTATTGAACTATTTTAATGAGTTTTAATCAAACAAATAAAATATATATAATTTTTTTGTTTTTTTAACTTAACAGTGCTTATAAATCAAAATTGTAATTAAATAAGTTCATTTGTTTTTTATTTATTTTATTTATTTTTTAGTAATATAACGTCATGTATATATAAAAGCAATATAACACCCGTAAATTTTAAACCAAATTTTTTTTTAAAACAAAGAACTTTTATAAATAAAATACTTAAGAAAATCATTCACATGGTTTAAATAATAAATCATCCGAAATTCCCAATAAATAAAATTAACTAAGTAAAAACGCTAAACGTCTAATCGGAATGCCATCGCCGGAACATCAAGCCGGAGTCTTGCCTTTATCCACGCTTGAACTCGTACCTAAAAAAAATAGGAAATCGTGGGGTAAGCACAACCGCTTAGTGAGCAAGCAACACGAACATCATATCATAATATATATACACATATTCCACATAAAACATCTTAACGGTTTCCCGCTCTTCGGACCATCCCGCAGTCCGGCCTTAGTGGTTACCCACTCTTCGGGTCATCCCGCAACCCGGCCTTAGCGATTACTCGCTCTTCGGATCGTCCCGCGACCCGGCCCATCAATCAACATCATCATGCATCATATATATATACATACATTACAATACCACGCACGTATAACCCACTCACCTGATCCGCAAAATACTAAGCACAAACGTAACTCGAACTATTTACGGTAGATCTGAAATAACACGTGTATATATATATATATATCAATCCAACTATTCGATATAATAAAATAAACCTAAGTCCCCTAATTTAAGAGGATAAGCTACGGAATAACTTCCGCGATTTCCGGATAACGACTCAACCCCAAACATCCTACTACTAAGCTATTCATCTCGCAAATTGGTTTGTGGCAAATAACGGCGTATAACCAAACACGGGTCTTGACGCTTACCAACTCATCGCTTAGTTGCGATAACAACAAACGATACAACAACGGCGGCGGTTTATTCTACCCAAAATTGACTTGACCCGACACTAAACCGCCCTCACAACGGCAGCATCCAACATCCCAACACCTAACCGACCGCCCCTAAGGTCAAACTAAGTCTAGAATATCACACGAGTCCCACATAGCTTATCGTCCCATCCCGCCGTGGCGGTAAAAGCTCGAATCTTAGTCGAGTATTAAACCATCCCATGGTGCGGCCGTCGGACAGCCATGGCTGTCCCCGGACCGCGATCACGCTGGCAGCAGCGGTGGAATACCACCACCGCCGCCTGATTGAAAAACCACTAGCAGCAGCGGCCTCGAAGGAAGCCACCACCGCCGGCCCTCTTATCACAATCACACCATGGCAGCAGCAGTAGGACTTCCCTACCACCGCCACCGGATCAACATCAACATGGCAGCAGCAGCAGGAATTCCTACCACCGCCGCCGACCCGCTTAAAGCTGCAGCAGCAGCGGCGGTAAACCACCACCACCGCCGGCTGTCCAAAACGCAGCAGCGCAAGTGGTGTAGACCACCACCATCATCGACAATTGACAAACCACGGCAGCAGCTAGCACTTGCTAGCGTCGCCGGCCACGAGGAACGACGGCGGCGACGATAACCGACACCACCACCTACCTCCGGTCATCTTACAGTACCCACGGCGGCTATGATTTAGACCACTACCGCCGGCATCATAAACGCAGCAGCGGTCAGGCCACCGCCGGCCGAGACCGACGACGACCCGCCACTCAAACTCAAGGGTTAAACGGCTTGAGAGGATTACCTTCCAACGTTGACGGAAAAAGATCGAATTCCGGCAGCCTCCCTTCTCTTTTACCCCTTTTTTTCGATTTCTTCTTCTTTCTCTCAATCTGATATCTCTCTCTCTCTCTCTCTCGTTCTATATCTATCTCTCTCTTTCTTTCCTCTCAAGACACACAATAAAAAAATCTGATAAAGTGATACCCCCCCCCCCTTTCCTTATTTAAATGCTTAATGGGCCACTTTCTAATTGGATTCAACTTCATAAACCCAACACTTATATTTTAATAAACACAATTATCTAAAGCTAATAGATAAATAGAATAGATAGAATAATAAATAAATGATTAAGATATAATAGGGATATCTAATACCTACTCAATTAGACACAGTTTAAATAACTGAAGGTAACCAGATAAAATTAAGAGGGTTCGCGATTTCGGGGCGTTACAAGCAACAACCTAGGGGGGTTGAGTTGGCATAATGAGAAGCAACTATCCATCAAATGTTGGATTGTGGTGATTTTTTTGTCCCGCATCAGTCACAAATGTAAAAAGTTGGAATTATAAGTGAGTATATAAATGATAAGATATAAGTTAAATATTCATCTTAATTTTGATCCATTTTTGGATTATAAATAGTTCTATTTTATTTAAATGACAAAACATGTCATATAATAGTTAAATATTACATTTTAGTTTTATATAAACTCAATTTATATTAAAGAATCAAAATTAATCAATATATATGTATAATCAAAAAGAAAAATCCATCAAGTGTAAGATTTTCCCACATCGGTCACAAATGTGAAAAATTAGAAGTGTAATATACTATATAAATATGATTAAGATATGGGTTTAATGACTGTTCTCTTTTTGATACATTTTTTATTAAGTAGTTATGTTTTATTTACATGACAACATGTATATATATATATATATTAAACATTTTATTTTTGTTTTATCTAAACTAAATTTATATTAGAAAATCAAAATCAATCAATATAAATATATAAATGAAGAAACATAAAATCAATGAGAAGCCTCCATTCATATTTTTTTTTATTTTCTTAGTTTTTTTAAATATTGGTTTTTGTAAAAGGATGCAGTATTAGTGTTGTGTAAGTTGTCTCACATTGATAGAAAATAGTAAATTAAAAATGAAATGCGTATATAAAAGGGTTTTTTTATGTGTTTGAAACTTCTATTAAGGTTCGTGCTTAATTGATAATCCACCCTTGATGAAATTTTCTATAAGATACTAAATTGCTTGAAAGAGGAATACAATTTAATTAGTTTCACCTATTAGACTTAAATGGCTTATTCAATATTGTTCAACGTGTTTGAAAAGTGCATCAGTAAAACTGTTGATAATAAATAGACATTATAAGTACAGTTATTCACGATACTTGTGATAGATCATGAGAAGCCTTGACAGATTCTAGAGTATATAATATAACCAATAGATACACACTTGTTACATAATAGTTATGCTGACTGATTCAGTAGAACTTGAAGAAGCTGGTTGAATGTTGGCTAAAAAAGCACAACCATTCGGTACCTGACTCTTTGGTAATGCATGCCACTTATCAATGTATGCCATGGAGTCCAGATCTATATTTGGAAGTTGGCGTCCTCCAAGGATGTTCAGAATCGTTTTGGATTTACCAAGAAGCTGAGCTGCAATGCGTATACTCTCTTCCCTTCTCTCTATTGCCTCATGATGACACTTTAGAGTTATTACACGTGGTAGGTTGGTAAAACAAGCACATAATAGATCTGCGAGTATAGTTGAAATCCACTCTAAAAGTTCCACATCGGTTGGCCAATTTTCTTGTTCGTTGCATTTGAGCAATATGGTTTGGCTAATTCTGTACATGGAACTTGCAGCAATGAACTTATGAAATGAATCATCTGGACTTCTCTTTTTGCTTCTCTTAAGTTGTATCACAATCTTTACAGCTTCATCACCCAACCATCGGAGAATCTCCTTTGTCGTTTTTCCTTTACGAGCCCTCTTTTGAAGATCAATGTGTAGCCAACTCGAGTATACTTCTACTTCAGTCCATATGCGTCTAGCTGTTTTTCTTGGTTTTTTTCAACTCTCCATTTACGTTGAGGGTTTCTTCAATATGTCTAACAATTTGGAGGCCTTCGCTTAAGCTAGCAAGTAAACCCGTAACATGGTCATTGGCTCTATTAGGAAGTGCAACTACAATGGCTGTTAATGTTACTAATACTAGGCTCCAACAATTATGGGTTTCTTCTTGATGTAGAGGTGGGACTTGGTCATTGTCGAACTCTGTTACTCCTTTGAATCCCGTAGACTTCTCTAAGAACTTTATAAGATTTTGTGGCTGTTTTTTTTCAGACTCGTGAACAAGTTTAGTTATTGACCTGAGGATATTTCTCAACATTGTGTTTGAAAGCTTTGACTCCTCTTCAATTTGCAGAACATAACTAGTATATTCTTCAATCTCTGATCTCGTGTTGTTGTTAGATACTTTCAATCTTTTGAACAAGGAGTTGCATAGATAGCAACATGAAGAGAATAATATCATTAAAGATCTAGGAATGAGACAAATCGTTTTACATAAAACCACAACCGTTATCTGAAGTGTTAAACATAAGTTCAAAATCATGTTTTTGACATTATGGAAAAGTTTTTTTGCGAGGCGACCCGGGATATGTGAACGGACATGGATCCTTTTCCAATGGCGAAGCCTTTGGGTCCAATGTTTCTCAACTCTAAACATGTTTATATGATTGATGCTCCATAGAATGGAAAGATTGAAATAAGTGGCGCTAGTAATACATCTAAAAATTGGTGCAATGCTACCGACTACTATCCCAATTGATTGCATGGTTAGAATTACATTGATTGACCACTTATAATCCGATTTTCCATCCCAAAAATGTGACAGATCATTATATTGTCTCATCAACTGATAAACTGAAAGAGCAACAAATAATGAACATACC
This sequence comes from Centaurea solstitialis, assembly GCA_030169165.1. Classification (NCBI taxonomy): domain Eukaryota; kingdom Viridiplantae; phylum Streptophyta; class Magnoliopsida; order Asterales; family Asteraceae; genus Centaurea; species Centaurea solstitialis. Next base: position 59,514,444 of record CM058047.1, read on the forward strand.
AATCCAGAAGCAGAACAAAAGGGTGAACATGCAAGCACAAATTGGGGGTTACCGGTTTCTGCCATCATCCAATACTTCTTAACATGATTTACGAGTTCAGAGGAGGAGAAGTTTATTTGTTGGCAATTCAAAGCCAATGTGTGCAACTCCGTGTACTGGTGTTCTAAAACTCTTCTGGATGTTGGAACTGTCAAAGCTACACAAAATGGCCATAGAAGGAGAAATATGAAGATAGACATTTCCATCATGAAGTATGTAATCCAAATTGGAGTTTCTTTAATGCATATATTTACAATGATAGTGATGATGAGAATACCCAAGGCTATGATGTTGGTGAAAAGTTCGTTGTCATCCATCCCCCCTAACGAAGGGAGAAAGTTAGCTAACATTGTGAATAAGAAACCAATGCCGAGATACTTTACGAACAGATAATTATCAACAGACATATCGGTTGTTAGATCCATGGGTAACTTCATTGCTATTGCTATAAGTGTGATGGATGCAGCATTGATGGTGAAAAATCTGCATGGAAACCAGAGTTTGCGTTGTCGGAAACCTTGGAAGGCATCGGCGGCCATTGCAAGAGTGCAAATAAGAGATGCTACGGCAACATACAATCCTACCCACGGCATGGCATCCTTCGGAGAGTGCCAAGTCATCTTGCAAGATGATAAAAAATGAAGTGATAGATTAATAAATGTTAGCTAAAGCTCTATATACATATATATATGTATATATATATATATATTTTTTATGTATTGACGATGTAACGATTTATAGACTTTTGTTTATATAATGTTTATATCGCTTTCCTTTGCAATTGCTGGCCGAAGCATAATAATAATTAAAGCATAATGATCGTTTATTTTATAATACACCTATTTCCAAATGCCTCAGATAGACTTTTTCCAATGTGACGTCTAATAAAATGGCAATCACCGAGTTTCTTAGGCCATCCTTATCCGTACCCCTCATACCTCTTATTTTTGCTGCCACATCAGCGCCACATCAGCTTTACCAACACCATACCAATCCATCCTTAACCATACCAATACCATACCCCTCTAATTAATTGATTAAAAAAAGAAAATTAAAAAAGGTAGAGAGAGAAAGAAGAGAGAGATAGAGAGAGGGGGGTAGGGGGGTGCTTTTTCTTCCATCGGTACCCCAATACCGATCGGTACCACTACCGGCACCATACCCCTCATCCACAATGGTGTTACCACCGGTATGGGGTGGTACCGGCTCGGTACCGATCTTGGCTAAGGATGGCTGATAGCGGAAATGCTGTCCGTGCCACTATGTGGCTGCAATATCACCACAATGAGGATGCAAGTATACACCGACACTGGGATCGCTACAAGTAATAAAGTGATAAGTAAATCGAGATCGTTTCCACAGGGATTGGTTTTCAGAATTTCGAATATAGAGTTGAGAATACACTGATTTCAGTTAGAGAAGAAGATAATATTTTTGGGTGATTTTTATAATAGTTAGCTAGAAAAAATTAAATTAAAGCAAAGGGAATGGGTGTAAGCTTTCTCTTAAAACCAGGTAGTACACGAGTTTAGAAACTTCACGTTATGGGATTATTCATAAAAACCCAAATCTCTCGAAACTACGTTTTTACAAAACATACCGTGAAGTTGCTATGAAGTCATCGTTATTCCAAATCGTAAGATTACCGGTTTTTCTAAGTAGATTAGAATAAATCTTGTTCCACCGAGTATGGGGATTTACACCCAAGTCTCCTTGTGATATAAATCCCGACCGGCTTACTGAACCTTAGCAACCATGCAGAACCCGCATCTCTGCGTGATTATCAAAGGCCCTCTCGAGCTCTTCGTGCATTATCCAAACCGTATTTCGGACCCGCCCATCTCTGGATCTGAGGTCTAATACGACACATCAAAATGATCGGTTTATCTGTATCGAAATTAAGCGTCGGTTCAAATAACTAATCGTAAAATTTGGAAATAACGACAACACCCAAGTGTTGTCTACACAGTTTTAAAATAAACTCACACCCACACCCATTAAAGGGTTTAGCCTAAAATAAAAGACATATATAAAATAAAGTTAACTATTACTTGCATAAAATAAAATACGAAAGATAAACTACAGTACGAGAAAATAAATACGAAAAGCTTAAAGACGGATATTTAAATAAAGCAGTAAAAAGAAAGAGAACAAAAAAAAGAAGAAAACCTTAAGCTCCTCCATTAATGGAGGAGCAAGGTAAGGAAGAAGAAAGCAAGAAGTAGCAGATGTGTTGGGGGTCTAAATTGAGGAGGCATCATCTCTTTTTATAAGTAAATTTAACCCATGGATATAATCCATGGGTATAAATTCATGCAATCGAGACCTCCTTATCCTCTCATCAGATCTTTTAATTATTCTCATCACATGGGCCATGTGGGCCACTTGCACAGCTGCCCTTCAGAATTTCTAAAGGCCAAGTTAAAATCGTTCCCCTCAGTAGTGACACAAAGTGGTCTTTTGCTCTTGAAGCTTTCCAGCGTCAACAAAATATATCCTTCCCCTTAGTGGTGAGAATGTCACCACAGAGGGGTCTTCTGCTGTAGCAAATATCTGAGTGTTGGGCTTCTTGGGCTTCTGGAGAGCTTGGGCTGCTGGAGAGCTTGGGCTGTTGAAGAGCTTTTTGGATGCTTTCGAGATTTGGACTGATTTGTTGAGCTTTTAGGCCGCTTTTCGTCAAACTTGATCATTTGTGTTTATCATCACCTTTCTAAAAGCATTTTGGACAAAAGAGGAAGAAAGAGAGCAAAGTGGGTATAAAATAATATACAAAATGAGGTTTTTAGACACTAAATAACTCTTAAAATAGAGAGTTATCAATGGCCTTATGCAATCAATAAGAGAGAAGGCTTTTATTTGGTTTGCTTGTCAAATAATATTCTCAACTATCAAAATAGATTGTGCGTAAGTGGCTCTTTCCATTATCCCTGTGAACGATGATCTTTTCCATATCTTTTTGGTGAAGTTCACAATTGAAAATCTAATGTCTTAATTCTGTAAGGTCCATATGGAGGTTTAACCGGTTGTTTAAGAAGTCATGAAATCCAACCAGATGTTATTACCACGTTGAATATTATTAAAGCTTATTAGAATTAGTCCAACTAAAGTAAGCTACAAGTTAAAGTGGGTCATATTTTTAGTTGTGAATTGGTCAAATTGGATAGCGAGATTTGATTTTGACCCGTACATATGCATATATATATATATATACTAGTAGTTTGCCCGCGCAATGCGGCGGGATGGAAAAAATTCATTAGAATTTAATTAAATTAGAAATTTTAAATTTTTTAAAGATGTTATAAATATTGAACAAATATCAATACAATTCAAGTTGTATTTGTAATAAGAATGCTTCAAGTTGAAGATACAAATATCAAAATGGTTCTACAAATAAATGCAGAGGACCAACAAACTTGCCTTCAGACCATTTGCCAAAAAAGTCAATAAAACGTAAGACATATGATTATGCTACATACTTGGTTTATAATGATGCTAATTGCTAAAGGGCATCTTGAGCATGACCACAAGTAAATTTTAGTTTAGTATAGAAAGCATTTCTATTGAATTTTAAATGTTAAAGATGTCAATTACCAAACCTATTAGAAAAAACAGCTCAACAGTCAACATACATGTATATCACTTGCATATTTTTTTTTCAAATGAACTTTATTACCACAAACCAAGTTACAACCACCAAATACAGGGGCAAACACCCAGCTCCTAGAGCCAAAAATTACAAAGTGGCGGATAACCATAACCCAAAAAGGAAGAAAGGAAGAAAAAGCCTGGTGCAAGCCTGACCAACGGCACAGCGAACAAAACGGGTCGGCCCAACAAAAACGAAACAAACAGTCGGCTTTACGACCGGAGGAGAAACAACTTGGAAAAACAACATCTTGTCGAAACAGCAGCAGGAAGAAAAATGCCAGTTTTGCGACCGAATCAAGTTAATCAGATCTGCTACGAGGCGTAATCACTATCCAACTAACACGTGAGGCGCAAACTCGATCGAAAGACAGTTTGGAGGACCTGCAGCAGTTTATACGCGAATGAGGATGTGTTGGAATCCCGACAACTGCTGTTTGAATACCCAAAATCAGTAGACCGATCACGTTGAGAAGCACAGACAATGTTTGCGTTCATGAGAGATAAACACCACCGGCCAAAAGCGGACCTCCCTGCATCACTCAGCTCACAAAAATACGGCAGGAACCAAGAGAGCGGGTAGCACCGAGCTCATCCAGGCCTCCGATTACCAAGTAAAACAAAACCGATTATGCTACAGTCGCGAAACCACCAGGCAACGACTCTTAGCGGATGTCACTCGACCTCCACAGAAAAAAACTCAGTCTGATCAGTCCCAACGCTTTTTTGACACATGCCATTTCAAGATAATCCTGCTAGCCACGCAAACCTTTTAGATGATAATCCGTATCTCTCTTGCTCATCCACTTGCATATAATTTTTACAAAATTAATATTAAAAAAATACAAAATTCAGATTTGTTTTCTCTCCAAACAAGATAACAATAGATACCAATCTGCATATTTCTTAACACTATCCCGTGTTTGAATCCAGTTATTCTAACGAAAATCAAACCAAGTAGACAATTCTACCTTACTGTCACATATACGATTACTCCACTTTTCTTTTGGAGATTCAAAAGCATTGGATGCACTCTGATCCTGTGAAAATAAAGTGAACAAAATAAAATAAAGCTGAAAATTGTTGGTTGTTGCCTAAAAACATACCAGCTTGTAAAACCTAACAAAGCTTAATGTTGACAAGTTAACAACTTAAAATGTTTTACCTTTGTATTTTGCTTTCTTGGGTATTTAGAATACTCCAACTTCAGAAGTTTTATTACCAAAGTTGATGCTGCAAAGAAGACAATTTGACTTGAACAAAGATTTCTAAATTCTACAAAACAATTGCAATAAAAAATAATATGGAGTTTAAGGAATGATGTATTCTTAAAATGTCATGAAATGACGTTTGCTTTACCTTGTGCTTTTCTTCAAGATGAGATGGATGAAACACTGAAGAAGCTGATGATGTAATACCATAGCTATAATAGTATTTAGCAAACTTCCAGCATTCTTGAGCCCCATCACCCTCTGCTGCCACAGATCTGATGTTTCATAATCATCAGCTTAATTTTTCAAATTCAAAGGGCTTTTGTCATCATCTTTAAAGCTAAAATATACATCTTTCCATAAGCAACCAAAGTAAACTATATCTATATTAGAAGTAGAAGTAAATAATAAGTATATTATACATGCATATAGGCAGACAAATCATGTTTAACTTTAACAATGAACAATCTTTTCCATGTTTGAAAGAAAACGCTCCCTACATATGTAAGATTGTAAAAATTCATGTTTTAAATATTCACATTGGCAACATCTTCTACTTTTATTGGTCAACAATTTTTTGGAAAGAAGGGTTACAAGATAGTCTTTGTCAGAGGGTTCACAAGATAGCTGAACAAACTTGGCCTAAAAGCACAACAAGTACTATACGAACCATAAATTCCGTTAAATGAAGACTTTCTATCTATCATAGCATCAATGTCAAATGAATTACATTTGACAGAAAAGAATGTCAAATGAAGAACATTCCCATAAAAGCAATAAAAAAAAACACAAATAATAATATTTCTAGAAGTTTTCAACAAAAATTAGTTAGGACCTCATTTCAATGGTCAAGCATGAAGCATTTCCATCGCCTTGCAGTAGAACAGAGAGCAGCGTCTTAATTGGCTATAAGCCTTAATCAAGGACATGGAAAAAATCTTAAGAAATTGTATCAAACCTGTTAGTGAACAATGAATTAGTTGTTTTGAAGACCTAGAAGATAAGTGAATTCATACCTGGAACGTGAATTTGAGAAACCCTAGCCTGATAACAAAATATGTATTTCTTCAATCTGTTGAGGGAAATCGAAGGGCAGATGATACGTTTTAAATCAGTGAAGAAGTACCTGAAAAAATATAGATTTGAAAACCTAGCAGAAGAATCGATAAATTCAAAAACCTAGCATATGAATGAAGAAAACGATTGTGAAGAAAACAACTAAGAAGGAAGACATACCTGATTGAAGAAGAGAGTCCTTCAAATGAAAAGGTAAAAAGTTGAAGAAATCAATTGAATTGCATTTTAGAGAGAATGATTTCTGGGGGAAACAGCCAAATGATTTGGCCAGGGAGTTTTTAAGCGGGATTAGAATATAATTTGAAATCTTAAAAGATTTTAAGGAATTGTGCATCAAAGGTAGTACTTTATGCAATATATGTTGTATTTAAGACTTTAAGATTTTAAGACTTTAAGACATTTGGTAAATTTGCATATTAAAGTAGTATATATATATATATATAGAGTTGTGAATTGGTCAAATTGTATAGTTACATTTGTTAGAGGAGCTCTTACCAAATGTTTATTCGAATAAGTGCTTATTAGTTAGTATCAGTTATCTTAAAATCATTATCTATTGAACCGGAAGTTATCATAAATCTTACCTGGTAAGAGCTATAATAAGTAACAAGAGTCTTTTTCGTAAGTGAGGGAAATGACTCTTACCTGGTAAGCACCGGTAAGTGCTTACCGGTTTAAGACGCTTACCAACAATCAATTTTGATGGTCAAGAATATTATACAATAAGATAAGTAAGGATAATGTGTACTTGTCGACAAGCGCTTACCCAATAATCGTTTGGTAAACGACGACCTCTAAGTCAACCTAATCACATATTGATGTGTAAATATTGAAATTGACGTTATAATAAAATTAGGTTTATAAGTTCAAATGATCGATTTTGGACGTGTTAACAAGGTCTTTTAGACAATTGTGAATTATAAACATTCTATTAATATTTTTATATGATAATAATTGAAAATTATCTTAGAAAATAAAATGTTATATAAAAAAACTAACACTGACATTTTATTTTAAAAAGTATCCTAATAAAAAAGTCGTTATAACATCAACACGTTAGGGGAGTAAACGAGTTGAGCCGAGCTCAAGCTCGAGCTCGACGCTCGCTTAAGTTTTAAAGCTCGAGCTAGAGCTCGTTTCGAGTCTTACGTATTATGCTCGGGCTCGAGCCTGTCAACAATTTAGCAAGCTCAGGCGCGGCTAGTTTACCATATTAATACTTAATATGTTTTTTTATATTTTTTAAAATATAATATTTATAATTTTATTATTTATTATTTCATATATATATAGGGGTGGGTTCAAATGTGAACCACTTTTTGGTTGTGAACGTGAGGACAACCGAGAACGCGACACGTGGCGGATGACTAGGCGCCACGTCAGATCTACGGCAGATGACTAGGCGCGATTCATGGGAGGGCATTGAATTAAAGAGGGGGACTACACTCAAAGTCGTCACGTGTCGCATTCTCGGCTGTCCTCACGTTCACAACCAAAAAGTGGTTCACAATTGAACTTTCCTCTATATATATATATATATATATATATATATATACAAAACCTTCATTTTCACCATAAGTTGTGCCACATCATTCTCATTAAATATAATAAATAACCTAAAACTAACAACTAAAAAAGCCATATCATAACGGAAGTCTTACAATATATAATTGCATATAGTTACTTAACACTAACCCGTCCCATACTGGGTTATGTTGCAATATGTTCAAACATAAAGTCTAACCATCCTAAAAAGATGATACTTACCTAATATAAATATAACTCACTAAGCAACACCCTTGGTCTTGTCTATCTTTGAAGCCCGTGCTCCTGCGATGCACACTAATAGTTAGCTTTATAAAGCTCGGTGAATTCATGATTTTCGTGCACAAATTATACATGTCCCGTAATGCATAATAACAAACAAAATGCCCAAATAATAAGATCCCTTAATTTGAATTGTCGGATTAAGGTCTTACTGTCGTCTGCAATTCTTGGGGTTATACGGTTATCCCTTGTCTGCTCCACTCATCCCTAAGAAATGCCATCCTTTATGAAGCATCGACCCATTCCCATACCCGACCAAAAATCACAATCCTTTCATAACATGGTAATAAATGTTTCAAAACATGTAAACCAATAGCATGCAACCAACATATTAAAATTGCATACATGCCTCTAAAGCCCATAAAAACATGTACGTAAAATAACATTATGCATAACATATGTACCCCAAACAATTATCATGCTCAAAGAATTTGTACATAAGCATGCATCCAGTTTAAACTTTCATAAAGACTCGCCTGCGTATGTAGGTCGATTATAGTCAACGCCCGATTAATAACCTAAAATTTCATACCATAATATATAATAAATAATTCAACCCTCCAAAGTTAACTAAAAGTCAACTTTATGGTAAATTTTTGGTCCAACTCAAAGTATTAAGCTCTATAACATCTTATAACATTTAATTAAACTTTATAATTAGACATCCTCATAGTGCCAACTAAAAACGTTCTGAATAACAAACATCCCAAATGACATCATTAAATGAATGATTATAAAATCATTTAATAGTCCCAATTAGTATAATTAAATTTCAATGGATCCCAAAACCAAAGCCCACGCATCCTATAGCGTGTCGCCTGTCGTCGGGCTCCGATTGCCAGAAAAACGTGAATTCGTCATTTCACATGTTTCATTCGTCTTCTCTCATTTTTAATAATTTTCTACGATTGTTTTTACAAACTAACATCATTAAAATATCCTCAACCCTATAAACAAGAATCATGAGATTTCATAGATTGAAACCTCTCAATTTTAAGTTTTTAGTCTTGATTTTTAAGCATTCACGAGACTAAAATTTACCTGGTCAAATAGACCCATTTAAACACCATATCACCAATTCACCTGTATTTTTGCATACAATAGTAATACTAATCTCCGTCGTACTATATCTGAATTTACATCCCTTAAAACCAAGTAAAAATCTCGGATTTTGAGTATAAAGTTTCTCACCATCAAGGCCATCGTAACACCAACGTTTCTTCAAATTACTTGGCATACAAGAATCACTGGCTCTCAAAACTTTAACTACTAAAAAGGTAATTCAAAAGAGAGTCCAATCATATAAAGAATATCAAATTTGGTCAAAAAAATATACCTCCAATCACATTCTATGTTTGAAGAAATTGTAACCCGTTCGACCATCGATTTTCACTAATTTCTCTATGGTCTCTCAAAATTCTAAAGAGGTTACGTTTTCAACTAGGGGTGCACAGCTCTCGAAAACCGGTTAAAAATCCAGTTATTTTAAAACCGGTCCGCTACAAAATGTAATTCCCTTTTTGTAGAGAAAAAGCCAAACGCTTTTCTTTGGGGCCGCTACAAAACTTAACTAAAACCCCAAGGACTAAATAGCAAATAAACAAAAATTATAAATCTTTAATTTAACACCTGTGCATTTCTTCCATCATCTCCCCCATTTTGCAATTTAGGGTTAGGGTTAGGGTTAGGGTTAGGGTTAGGGTTTTGAGAAGAAGTTGAGAGACAGAGCATCTCCGCCGTCGTCAGCCATGGGTCGTATGCACAGTGGAGGGTAATCTCAATCTCTTGATACATATATCTGTTATAAAAAATTGCATTATTTATTTACTGATTTCAATTTGGTGAACAGCAAGGGTATTTCTGCATCAGCTAAGCCATACAAGAGAAGTCCACCCAGCTGGCTCAAGATTTCATCTCAGGATGTAAGAAATTCCTTATAACTCATATAATTTGTTTGTTTTCTGTCTTTATTTAGTGGTGAAGCTAAAAGGGGAAAATGTGAATTATATATATATATATATATATGGCTTTTTGTAGCAAATAGATAGTGTTTTTGCTGAATGCAGAAAAGCTCACTAAATTTAACAACAATGAGTGATGCTCTACATAATTTGTGAAGAAATTTGAGATATTATGAATGTTGATAATTCATTTAAGGGGTGTTTGGTTCGCTGGAATCCTTGGGAATCTGGAGGAATTGGCAAGATATATAATGTGCTATTGAAACTTTTTATTCATTTAAGTTGTAACTTGATGGCATTTAGGAGTATATGCATTTCTTTATTGATCAAAGGTTTGATGCTTTTGGTTATAAAATCTTAAAATTGATAGTAATTCAATTGATAATCACATTTTATATGAAAGAAAGATTAACATTTGAATAAGGTCTAGTGCTAAAAAAAATTAAATTTAAATTTGAATATACAAGTATCAAGTTTGAACTTTGAAAATGAAACATGTACTGACTGAGTATATTATACCATCAACTTTATGTTTGTTTAAGAGTGAACTTGGTTAAATTAAATTACACAGAAAACATGGTGAAGACAATGTTGAGTTTTAACTGTCCAGCATAACTGCAATGTTATTGTTTGATTCTATCTGTTGTCAATAGACCTTGGAAACTGACTGGTATTTGCTTTTCTGATGAACTAAATTGTAGTTTTGCTGATGTTTATAGGATTGCCTGCTCAATTGACTTTATCCCACTAGTTCACCAATCTCAGAAAGTTAACTTTCTAAAATTGATTCCCAATTGCTTTCTTACTTCCAAATGGCAAATTTCATGTTTTATTTTATCACTCCTGATTTCAATTGATTGGTATTGATATAGTGAACTAGATTGAAAGTTGCTAGTTTTTTTTTGTTTATTCATATTGCTGAATCATTCAGGTTGAGGAAAATATATGCAAGATTGCCAAAAAGGGCTTGACCCCATCCCAAATTGGCGTTATTTTGCGTGATTCTCATGGGATTGCTCAGGTGAATAGTGTAACCGGAAGCAAGATTCTGCGTATCTTGAAGGCACATGGTATGCTTTTTTTAAAAAAAATTTTGTTGGCATTTTCTCATTGATGTTAGTTGTGCTAAGAAAACACTAAGGGGTTTGAAAAACGGCATTTTTCCCATTGCCGTTTGTTTTCTAAAAAATACCTCTTAAAACCTCTTAAGTCTGAAAATTAAGAGGTTTGTAGACTTAAGACTGCTTTTATATTTAAGAAAAGGTCTGAAAACCTCTTACCGTTCTTTGGAATTTTAAGAGGTGCACCATCCACCTCTTATTTCTTAGATGTGAAATTAGACTTCAGACCTCTTAAAAAGCAATACGACACCTAGCTAACTTGGTATGGTTATTGGCTAACAGGGCTTGCTCCTGACATCCCTGAGGATTTATATCATCTTATTAAGAAAGCAGTTGCCATCCGTAAGCATTTGGAGAGGAACAGGAAAGACAAAGATTCCAAATTCAGGTTGATTCTTGTTGAGAGCAGGATCCATCGTCTTGCTCGCTACTACAAGAAGACAAAGAAGTTGCCACCTGTTTGGAAATAGTACGTTATCCTTTTTTAAATCTTTCTCTTATATTCTCGAATTTCATAATCCTATATACTCGTATTTTAAGTTATAACATATGTTGGCCATAATTTATGCATACGGAATGCAAGAGGCTGCTAAAACCTTTTTTTAGTTTAATCAAACAACCCTTTAGATGTAGAAATGCATTCGCCATCTTGAAAAATGAAAATGATGTTACAACAAAACTGTGTTTATAGGACGTCTAAAATAAAATAAAAACGTTCTAATAGAGTGTTTTATAGGACCCCTAGTTTATAGAACCAAACAAAAAAGCGTCCTATATAAAAGTGTTACAAAAAGTTTATAGGACACCTAAAAGCATCATAAAAAGGTTTTTAAAACATTTTTAAAATAAAGTGTCCTATTAACTATTTTATAGGACGCTATTTGAAAAAGAAACACAAGTGTCTCAAAGAAGATGGGTTTGTAGGATACTTTTCAAAAGCGTTCTATAAAAATAGCTATTAGGACACTTTATTTTGAAATGTTCTAAAAATATTGTTACTGCGCTTAAAAGCGTTTTATAAACTTATTGTTAACACTTTTAGATAGGACGCTTTTTTGTTTGGTCCTATAAACTAGGGTGTTATAAAATACCCTATTATGATGCTTTTTTATTCTAGGCATCCTATAAACTCAGTTTTGCTGTAGTGTAAGGGAACAACATTAAAGAATTATATCAGTTAGTTTGGGTTACGATGACAAAAACGCCAAGTATTTGTACACCATCATCATAATTTTCTGAAGGTCAAGACATGTGTTTCGAATGGTTATTTTGTGATTGGAAGTTGATGATATAAACAGGTGGATAGGAGCTTTAGTTAATCTTACCCTATTGAACGTAATTTTTGTTTAATATACTTAACAAGTTATTCTTTTAGAACTCTTCCTATGGAAGCAAGCTTGTGTGTATTTTACATCTGTACTCATACAACGTTATCTTGTATTTTTACAGCGAGTCGACTACTGCCAGCACTCTCGTGTCATAGAGAAGACTTATTTTTGTACAAGCCGAACGAATAGTTTCTTATTCCAAGTGGGTGTCTTTTAAATTGATACCTAGCATTGATTTTTTTTTTACTCTATATGACAAACTTGGCGAGTACCAAATATTTTTCCCTCATTGAAGTTTAGTTGCCTATAACGAACTCTTATGGTCCAACCTTTAAGGATAGCTTAAGCTATAAGATATTGGGTTTGCCTTTTAAGGCATCTGATCATGTGAGAAGTCCTATGTTTGATGAGAAGTACTTTTAAACCATCTTACCGTGAATTGTGGCTTAAAAGGGAGTTGATCCGGTCTATATTGGTGCATCTCATCTTGATGATAGTCCATTTCCCATTTAACGGTTGATAACCAATTCTGATGCTTTTCACCATATCTGACACTTATCATCAGAACCCAACCTTTTTTTTGTCATTGGTCATTTGTTTGAGTTTCTTCTGGGTCCATGGAGGTTTTTAGTGGCTGTTGACTTCAAATTTTAATACCTCATGTCGAAAATCATTAAAAACTTTCAGGGAGTGTTAGGTTGTAAAATGGAATATAGTGAAATTGGAATTGAAATTCAATAAAAGTTTCACCATTCGTTTTGTTTTGAAAAATGGGATGCACCAAAATATGCTCCTATTGATCTTTTATGGTGAAAATATATACTTGTTGTCTGCTAACAGTTTCAAAACCAAATGTTTTCACATTTGCTTCTTGATGGATTTTAACAAGACGAGAGAAACATCGGATTTCTTTCAAAAAATGATGTATTTTAAAATTATGATTATAATAAATCGTTACACTGATTCAGTAAAAAAAATAATGTATGTGAAAATCATGTCTATTATTTAATAATACCTGTATACAAAATTACAATATATGTTTTTTATACACAATATAATAAATAATTTAACTGGTCAGAACTTGATTTTGATATGAAAACAAATCCCATGCCCCTGCCCCCTAGGACCGGTATCAAATCAGGACCCAACTGAAGTTTTACGGGACTAAAAAGTAGGACGGTACAAAATCGTATTGTATGTATTGGTTTGGTTTCGGTTTTGGAACGGAAAAATAGGTATCTAGGACCACTTAGGACTGAAAATACAGATACATATCAAAGTGTATCAAAACCAAGAAACAAAATCTTTTGATAAAGCTTCACATTGTTTTAAAACCAATTTCAAACAATCAAAGGTTCAAAAATCATGTGTATGTATGGGTACTGACTTTTTGATGGTTATATAGGGGTATCGATTTTTCGGATACTTATAGAGAAGGTTAAGGTAGTTTAGAAGATGATATATATTAGAAAAATATAAAGTTAGTTTTATTTAGAAGATAATATGCAATTTAAGAAATTTATATATATATATATATATATATAATCTTCTTAATACTTCGGTCTGGTTTCGGGTATATTGGGGAAATCTAGGTACTGAAAATCGGACCGTATACACGCGATGCCGGTTCAGTCCTGGTTTGGCTCTGAAAATGGTCCTCGAGGCTTACCCTACATCTCCCTATGGGTAAAATTTTCATCTCTATTCTTAAGTGCAACATTTACATTAGGATGAGTTTAGGTAAATTTGATGTTAATGTTATGAAATGTTATAAGATCATTAAGTTATGACTTAAAATGTATATACATTGAAAGATTTTTAAATTTTGTTATCTGGATTAAATATTGTTTTACTTGATATATACTAGGGTCCGTTTCGTCATCTTGTGGTAGAATATCCCATCTGCCTAGGGTTCGAATCCAGACATATGCAACATTTGTGGCCACTAAGTTATGCTCATGTTTTAGAGTCATAAATAGTCGAAAGATTAGTCTAGACATAGCCTGGGGTACCCTTCCAAAAAAATTACATCGTAGTCAATTTTCAAATTTAAAAATACTAATACGAAGAAAAAGAACCCTATGTTATACGAAACCAAGGACCTTAAGTTCTAAAGTGTCTAGAACGAAAACTCGATTTTTCTTTGAAGATTTAAAAAAAATAAGCAATCCAAAATTCACTTGCTGTGATGTCTAAATGGTAGGATGTTCATATACCTTTCTTTTATATTTGATAAAATAAATTCGAGCTTGCATAACAAACAAATAAAAGACAAAGCAACTACAAACATACGATAGGTAGGTTGAAACACAAAAACACAAAATACCTTACATACATCTACTATCTTTACTATATATATTAAAAAGAATTCACCAAGAAACTGAATTTTCAAGAAAACTGAATTTATACTCCTGAAGTTGAAATAACTTCTTCTCCACTCCGCTTCCCACCCTCCATCCACCCACGTTTCCTTCCTTCAAACTGCATTCCAGCTTTTTTGACGCTCCTCCCAAATCATATGCCACAAATTCAAGTTCCCCCAACGATGCAAACTCTCCTTAATAACCAGCAAAATCTTCAAGGCTAACACCAAACCTGGAACTTTTGAAACCCTAGAATCAAAATCCAAAGCCATGTATGTGTATCAAATACAGGAAGTCATCTGCTTCAACTTTGTGTTTTCTTTTAAAACCCCTCTTTCCTTTCTCTGCAGATTATCTCAGAATTGTTGATAGTATGTTTTCGTTCATAACTTCACAAGGTATCCATTTCTTGCTCTAATTTAAATTTGTAAGTATTTTTGTTGCTCCAATTTTATCCTTTATATAACGAAGATGAATGTGAGTTTCTTACTGCTCAGGTGATGTGTATGAGAAATGGGACAAAATATTCAATGTATCAGAATTGCAGATGGCAGTCTAAAGATTGCAACTTACCCGGGTAACATCTTCGAAAAAATCGACCTTCTTGAAGAATTGATGTTGAAATCGATTGTTTTTTGGTGAAGTTTCAGGGCAAGGTTAGTGCTGGAAAAGCTGAGGAATAGAAATCACAACACAGTATTTTTGTAAGTTTTGCTATTGAAATTCAATTGTTTTTTATAATTTTTTTGGTGGAAATTAGTGATGGATTAGGCTTGATTTTGGTATTCAAAAAAGTAATGCACAAATTTTGATTTTTGTTTGCTTCCTAATTCACCTCTCCGAAACAATTGTGTCGATTTTTATGGTTAACAATTCCTAATTGATGTTCTATGATTTCCATCAAACTTCTTTTCTCATGCTCACCTTAAACTCTGATTTTGGTTTGATTCAAAAAACTCTTTATTTTTCATCATTTTACCGTTGTTTTCAGAGGAAGGGAGCAAATAGCTATGGAAGTAACAACGGACTATCTGCTGATCTACTCTCATCTGTGAGAAGGTAACATACTATTTTTTTTTCCCTTTTTATAAAAATTCTATGTTTTATTTTGTGAATCGGTCTATTTTTATTGAAGCTTCGAGGGTCATTTGGTATTAGTTTAATAATCTAATAACTTCCATCTTTTTTTGTTTTGTGGCTGAATGTAGATATGAACTGAGACCCTTTTCAAGAATTTGAATTGTTTTGCTGATTTTGAATTAAGTTTCAATTTATTATGATAAGCTAAGGAAATTAAAGCAATTTAATGTAGGGCATCTCGGTGTTGGAGCATTTTCTGCCAAAAAGGTTTGGTTAGAAACCGAGTATAGCTAGAACACAGGTAAAGTGATTGATTATTGATGAAAAAGATGATACTCTTTTCAATTTAATTAATTAAAATTCTAATTATTCATGAAAAATTAAATGAGTTTTCCTTTTTGAAAATTTGTTTGTTCTATGTGTAAAGGCCTGTTTGTTAACGGCTTAATGAGCTTAATGGGACTTATAGCTTATTCAGTCACCTATACATGATTAATCCACATAGACAACTTCATCCATACAGGGCTTAGGGGCTGTTTGGTTGGTTTTCCATTAAGTCCTGTATGGATAAAGTTGTTTGTGTGGATTAATCTTGTAACTCTGTATAGATTGAAAAGTTTTTTGTTTAGGAGAATTTTTTTTGTAATTTCAAGCAACTTTTTTTTTAATTGAGAGTGACAGGAATGGAAAAACTTTGCTTTTTGCATAAACCTCCCGCCTAAAAGCATACTGAATAAGTCACTTTCTATATCATTAAGGGGCTGTTTGTTTTTTAAGAGGTCTGAAGTCTAAAGTCTAATTTCACCACTGATTAATAGGAGATGGTGCTGAAGTGTGAAATCTAAATTTATCAGACTGTTTGGAGATGCTCTTATGAGGTCGGAAGTCTGAATGCAATTAAGGTGAAAATCAAAAGAAGAAAAATCACCATCCTTTACAAACACAGCAAAACCACTGCTTCCAAAGCCCATTAAAGGCAATTAAATGCATTAATATGTGCTTAGAAAATCAAGAAACTTTTGGGAATTTCAAGAAGTTTGATAGGGTAAAGCGAGAGTAGAGAGAGAAAGATAAATGGGGATTAATGGTGGTTGTCACCGGCAAACATGCCGCCGGCACTTGCTCCGCCGCTGCCGCCCTCTTTCGCCGTTTGCCGCCCTCCGCCTCCGCCGCTGCCGCCCTTAATTTCATCCTCCCCAGCCATTTATGGCTCTTTTTCTCACAAACAACATGGTGTCTTCGTCAAAATTAAACAGACCCAGATCGATTCTGGTGTCTTTGTCGACGGAGCAACGAGAGGATCGAGATCGATTGAATAAACCTCGAGATCGATTGAATCAATTGATTGAATCGTTTAATCGACGAGAGAAAACCCAGCATCGAAGAGAGCAACCGAGAAGAAAACAAATGGCGATTGAATCGTTCAATCGATTGATTCATGTGTCGTTGCTTCCAATCGAAGAGAAAACAAACCTGGAGATCGAGAGATTGATTTCCAGATCGACGCTGGAAGGGATGGATTTTGAGCGAAGATGCTGGAAACGATGGATTTTGAGCGGCATGGAAGAGATGGCTTTGAGCGGTGCTTTCAGATGCTAGGTTGCCACTAATTCTATCAGACCTATTTCAGTTATAGGTGGCTCTGAACACAGAAGAAAAACAAACACTCTGAAATTTAAAATGTCTGATTCGCTTAGACTTCTGAGGTTTTCAGTGGAAAAAATTAAAAAACAAACAGCCCCTAAGCCACTACCAAACAGTCATGTATAGCTGACCGCTGTGAGTCTCATTAAAGCTGCTAACAAACAAACAGGCCCTTCATGGAAAACCAACCAAACAGCCCCCAAGTCTGAATACGTTTCTTGATATTTTCAAACAATACTTATCTTATTGTATTTCTTCAATCGTTTCAGGGTAAAACTTACGCTTACGATTCCTTCTTCAGAATTCAGACAATTACGTTTACGGGTTTTTAAGTTCTTCGATCTATGGTTCTCGGTTGATCTTGATTATCCGATTTAATGAGTTTTGCCAACAAAGAAATTATTTAGAATTTTCCAAAATGGGGTTAAATGTTCAAGATTCTTGCTATCTTTTTCTTGAACATGTTTTGTAAATTGATTTCTCTTTTTCTGGTAATAGCCCACTCATTCTTCATGTCTGCCACCATAACAAGGGTAAATTTAAGAAAATTTGAAAAAAAGGAAGTTTTGGTGTTTCTATTGTTTGGAGTAATGTGATGTGTTTGGCTAGATCATCTGTTATGCATACACAATTGGGTTATTTTTAGTATTGAAATTGCTAAAAGTTTGGAGCTTTTTATCTAAGACTTCATGATATTAATCCTTGTAATTGTGCTTAATCTGAAATTAAATTTTTCTTAACATGAATTTGACGTGTTTTATGTTTTGATTATTTTCATCTGAATATGTAATTCATGTGTAGAGGTGTGTTTGAAATGTTAGCAATTCGAACTTTATAATGTAATGTTACTGAAATTTCTTTTATATGAATTGTAGTGATGAAATTGGGACCGGAAAGGCAAAGATTACAGGTTCATGCATGATCCATGTTTCTCTCCTCTATGTATGGTTTGAAGTGATTTGGTTCAAATAAAAGACACCTCTTATTTATCATTTTCCTATTGGTTTAGGGATGATGTCTATCTTCCAGGTTTAGATCTATTATTTTCTATTATTAATCTAATCGTTTATGCTTCTAAAACTGGTATCTTTTTCTGATGCTTAAGGCCAAATTATCGAGCTTATCATACTATCAACTGATACAGTTGATAGACAGATGATTAGTGGTAAATTCACACATCATATATTTGAATGTTTGGGTAAGACCTGAACAACCAAGAATTGGGAATTTTGCGTTATATGAAAATGATGAATTTTCATGCTCGTATTCTTGTTTTGAAGGGCAAAGAAAATAATTATTGTTTCAAGAAAATAGGCTTTGTTGTTGATCTTGATGACATAAAACCAAAATGTGTTTTCTCATCAAGAAGAATGGCTTAACTATGGCAGCTTCTTTTTTATAAGCTGGCGGTGTTTTTTATTGGGGATTGCAGGTACATGGAGGTTTAGGGCCTTTCACCATTGAGACAACAGTTGCTGCAGGTGCAAATTGCATTGTCAGTGTTTGGAGCTGCAGAGCCGGCTGAAGTTGTATCACTACCGTGAACAAGTGTGAATGAGGCAGGAAAAAACTGGTTGAAGCAATCGATTTAAGCATACACAAGAATTGAAGTTGCCCAATGTTATATACTCTTTGATACTGTAAATTTGTGAGTTGCTATGTTTGTTCGCTTTCTTACACTCTACTATTATCATATGTAGAGCTAACTTTGTTTGATAGTTTCATGAATTTACGAGAAAGTTGATGGAGTAGTTGTTGCTTATTGAGATTGTAGCAGCTTTCTTTCAATATATATGTTTGTAGCTGCATCTACATTCCATCGGGTTTAAATACTTTATATTTATCATTTGAACCTCCACATTTATATGTCCGTAAATGTGTCCGTAGCTGCTTATCTTAAAAATTAGACTTATCGAATATCGACTTAATACCTGATATTCTTCCATGTTGATTGCATTTATAGGGCGTATTTCTTATACGTGGTTAAATAACGCCTTTTTACTTGATCTGTACATTGTTACTTACCGTTATGATTTTGTCTTTAAACATATAAATTAGATTTTTCAACAACGAGTTTCACTAATTTATCTGTTATTGATCTACACTAACTTTTACATCCCGCCACATCGCGCGGGTATTGGACTAGTTATAAAATAAAGGACTATTTTCACTAAAATTAGGGGTGAGCAGGAAAAAACTGT
The DNA here is from genome assembly GCA_030169165.1 of Centaurea solstitialis. Taxonomy (NCBI): domain Eukaryota; kingdom Viridiplantae; phylum Streptophyta; class Magnoliopsida; order Asterales; family Asteraceae; genus Centaurea; species Centaurea solstitialis. The sequence continues at coordinate 59,533,941 of CM058047.1, forward strand.
AACCGAACCGAAACCGAAAAAACCGAAAAAGCCAAACCGAAAAAACCGAACCAATACCAAAACCATTGGTTTTGGTTTTTAAAATTTCAAAAACCGACTTTTTCGGTTTGGTTTGGTTTTATGATTCAAAACCAAACCGAAAAAACTGAACCGAACCGAATAAATACTTCTTTTAGTTTTACCCTAGTTATTTAGTAAATACTGAAAGATTTTGTTGAGTTCTTATTTATCTCCAGTTCTCTGATAATTTTCTTGTTTATGAGTTCTTATTTATCTCTCAAGTGCTCTGCTAATTTTCTTTTAGTTTTCGACGAATTAATAATTTTACCCTTTGCATTCTCCTTCTTATAATTACTTGAGTCCATGAACGACTTGACATCACATATAAAACATTTATATTAAAAAATGATGAAACAAATAATAAATTGAAGTCATTCTATTATGATGATAACGATTAATAATGTAAATTAGTCAATATTAAATTGAAATCATAGTTCTATAAAATACCAACTCTATCTTTTAAACATTCAGATGCGATAAACAGAAATTGATGATCTTGGATTTTGATTTTTGGGAATTGATGATCTTGGATTTTGATTTTTGGACAAAAAATTGAAATCCGAAAACCAAAACCCGAATTAAAAACCGAAAACCGAACCAAAAACCGAACTTAAAACCGAAAACCAAAAACCGAAAAACCAATTGGTTTTGGTTTTGGTTTTTCTAAAAACCGAAATTTTCGGTTTGGTTTCGGTTTTACCTCAAAACCGAACCAAACCGAACCATGCACACCCCTAACTAAAATGTATCCAATTTTACCCTTATTCTTATTGTGTTTATCCAATTTCAAAATGTGCTATTGTATGTAGGGCTGTAAACGAACCGAACGAACACGAACGGAGGCTTGTTTGTGTTCGTTCGTTTAACTTAACCGAACAAACGAACGAACACGAACGTAAACGAACAAAAAATATTGTGTTCGTGTTCGTTCGTTTAGGTAATTGGTGTGCTCGTGTTCGTTCATGTTCGTTCGTTTAAGATGCTAATCGAACATAAACGAACGAACGTAAAAGTTAAACGAACGTAAATGAACGAACATAAAAGCTAAACGAACAAACATAAACGAACAAGCTTACTTGTCATTTCATTAACTATTAGGAGGTGCATTTTTTTTAAACTTAATATAAAACCAAAAGAATAATCAAATTCAAATTTAAAACTAAATTGAATTCTAAAAATATATAGCTTAGATAAATAAGTATTAAATGTTTTAATACAAACGAACGTAAACGAACGACATAAACAAACGTAAACGAACGAATTAAATGAACGTACATTCACGAACGTAAATGAACGAACGGTGTCTTTGTTCATGTTCGTTCGTTTAACTAAACGAATAAAAAAACTTGTTCATGTTCGTTCGTTTATTAAATAAACGAACATGAACGAACTTCCCGCCGAACGGTTCACGAACGGTTCACCGAATGTTCGGTTCGTTTACAGCCCTAATTGTATGTATTATTCCTATTGCTTTGTATAGCACATATTCGAACGAGCCGAGCTCGAGCTCGAGTTACTCGATAAAAGCTCGACTCGTTTACACTCCTAGGTAGTAGTGGTGGTTTGGTGGTGGCTAACTGGCTATGGTGGTGGTGGTAGTGGATGTGGTCGTGGTTTGGTGGTGGTAGTTTGGTGATGGTAAGAGAGAGAGAGAGAGAGAGAGAGAGAGAGAGTGTGTGTGTGTGTATGTGTGTTACATTTTGAACTCTTCTTCTTTCATTTAATCAAAAGTACCCTTTATTTAACTGAGTGTTTAACGGGGTTAATGGAGAGGGACCATATCCAAAGCAAAATATGAATCTCAGAGACGTTCAGTGTACTTTTTAAAATTTAGGGACGAGTTTCGTTGTTTTGTGTAAACCCCAGGGACGAAATTTGTAGTTTACTCTTTAAAGAATATTAAATTGATTATTATATAAGTTTAAATTTTTGTTAAAACATTTTTAAAAAATCTACATGAATTTATAATTTAAATTACTATTAAATATAATAAAAATAAGAATAAGAATATCCTAAGTAATAGTATTTTTAAAATAATACAGTCAATAATAAGATCAAATATTTTTCTATTTAGCATGTTTTACTTATCTATGAAAAAAATACAGCTTTAATTCTGTATGGCTTACATTAGGGATGAGCTCGGTTCCAATCTTAGACCGTATAAGACCAAAAATTTTGAAGTATTTTTCGTAAGACCGAATACCGAACTACTTGGTACCCATTTTTACGACAAAAGAAATTATATTAAAAAAAAAAACATGTGTCAAAAAGTGGGTAGGGTCTCATCCTGACTACTCTGGAAGCTTCTTCTATTGGTAAATAAATGTTGTTCTTCTTCTCTGATCATCTCTTCCTCACTAGTGTCACACTCCATTCTGCTTTGGATGTAAGTTGTTTAGCTGAAATTTATGTCTATGTTAACGTATCAAATCAAATGAAATCCATCACTTGTTATCTTTTATTTCAATCTTTGAAACTTACTTGTTCTAGTAGGATAGGAAAAGTAGTTATATTCAACTGAAAATTATGTAGCTAGGGTTTCATATATTTTCATTAGATTCCGTTTGATTGTATATTGTTTCGTTTAATCCTTACAAATTCTGAAAATGAACTCAAATGGTGTGAATTAGAGAGTCAGATTGATGGAAACTCTAATTATTTATGGATCATGTGAATTAGAGTCTGATTGATCGGATTGTTTTGATAATTTTTTGCAACCAACTTGTATTATTTACAATGTGCATATAATTAATCAATCATACATAATTATATCTATATCTATATCTATATCTATATCGTCTGAAAGATGATGTTTTGCTGTTTATTATGTTTGTAGAATTCCTGAAATCTTTGGTGGAAAATGTCTAAATTATTTGGGGGAAAAGATCCATTCGATGATCCCTTCTTCACTGAGCAATTTTACGGTGATGGTGGATCGAGAAAGGAGATAACGATCGAGGAATTAGACAAGAATTCAGTTCCTAATAACACACAACAAGTAGCAGTCAACAAAACCCCAATTCAAAATTCTGGTGGTACAAACACAGCTTGATAATTAATTTCTCTATTTATCATCATGCTTATATATATTGGCCTTAACTAGTATAATCCAACCCAAGGGGAAACAAAACTGGTGGTGGTGGGATTCAAATGCAATTGCTTCATATCCCTGAATTAGCTTATAACCCATACACACAGTTTAACTTATAGCTAAAATCCACACAGAGCTTAAGGGTTTGTTTGGTACAATGAACATGACAGAAAGGATCACTCATCCAATACTACTTTTATGCAAAACAAACAGGAACAAAGTGGAAAAAACATGTTCTGATTACACTTGAAAACTAGTCCTTGTAACAAATTTCTGATTACTAAAGGTATTTGCCCTCACATTTTATGTTTCTTGAATTTCATTTCAATTTGCTGTTGAACCGTCTATAGAGTCCAAAAGTTTCAGTTTCCGGAGAGTGGCATATGGTGGTGTTGATGGAATTTACTACAGTTCATCTATTGGCCAAAGGACCGGTAACGATGGGGTGAGAGAGAATGAGATTGCTTATTTTGCCTTTTAGTGTTTTTTTTTTCTCTAGATTTTATGTAATCTTAAATGCAATATTTATTTGTGTATAGGTGGTTCTTTTAGAAATCAAAGAAGAGGACAAGACTGTGGGTCAAACATTGCATACAATCTCTAGAGGAATACATGAGAAGGTATGCAGATCTATCTTTGATATTGTCAATCATTAATACATCCAAAGGTATTTGCTTGAATTTCTAAAATATATGCTAAATGTAAGTTCTGTAACTTTTAGTCTCATTTTATCCTGACAAAATGCATCAAAATGTAACAAAGTTTGTGTTAGTTCTCGTATAATGTAAGAGAGCTCTAAGATTTTCTATTTTATGCTCAAAATTTCTCCTTTTTATCTATTTTGATTGGTAGCTAGCGTTTAACATTTAATGGCATGAATGAAAAGTTTATGGATATAAAACAGACAAGTTTCGAACTTTGTTACATTATTTCATTTTGATGCATTTTGTCCTTTTCTTTCCGTTTCTATATCCATATAGTTTTTTTGGGCATGTAAGTCGACTTTACGTATGGCAGTAGAATTCTGCTCTAAACGAGTGTAAAGCAACAACCTCACTTATCTTAGAAAAATAATCGTGCAATTCATTGTTATGCTTGTGAAGGGTCATACATTGACGAAAAAACGTGACCCATATGGCAAAGAGGATTCCTTGCAAATTCTACATAATCTTAATGAGGGTATGTTTCCTTTCGTGTTTTTTTTTTTTTTTTTTGCTGAGTTGATCAAGATAGTATATATCGTGCCAATGAATCACTCAGATGAACTAGACGGATTCGAAGAAACTTGGAAAGTCAATGCGGACAAGCATATACCAGGTTGGAACGATGGATTCAAATCACTTGAGAACGCAGGTAATCTCTCCGATGATGAAATAATCATATATATATATATATATATATTGTTAGAATGTAAATTATTGTATAAGTGTCGTTTAGGCCCGTGGGCCCTAGGGTTTCTCTTTTCTAGGGTTTCTTGTCTATATATAGGGTTTGTCTCCTTTCTTTGTAAATCATAAAACAGTAATACAAGTCTTCAGTTTACATGGTATCAGAGCCCGACGACGTTAATAGGGTTTCCTTTATTTTTCGAGTTTCCGATTCGGCGTGAACAGTGTTTTCCGGCAGTGAACAGTGTTTTCCGGCCGTGAACAGTGTTTTCCGACAAAACAGTGATTTTCCGGCAGAACAGTGTTTTCCGGCGTGAACAGTGTTTTCCGGCGTGAACAGTGTTTTCCGGCGTGAACAGTGATTTCCGGCGTGAACAGTGATTTCGGATTTCGTTTTCTGGTTCGACCAATTTCTGCTCGTTAGTTTTTTGGTACGTTTCCGTTGGATCGAAACGTTTTCTGTTCAACCGTTTTCTTGGCACCCTGTGAGTGCACCGGTGCTATTTTCGTCTTTGTTCGTTGGTTTTTCTGGCACCCTGTGAGTGCACCGTTGGTTTTTTCGAGCACCTTGTGAGTGCACCGTTGGTTTTTGGATTGTTCTCAATTGTCCAAGTTCGGCGTTTTGGGTGATTCGTGATTTGTTGGAAGATGACGTCTGGCAACCACAACACTGTTACTATATCGGCAACAGAATATGCTCGACTTTTAGAGACTAAAAATCCCACTGCTCCGACCGCTACATTTGCTGAGACAGGTAACTCTAGCACATGCCTATTATCTTCTACCTCCGAATGGGTCATTGATTCAGGTGCTTCAGACCACATGACAGGTAATCCCACTCTCTTCTCTACCTTTGATAAACACATGTCTCCATCTCATGTCACAATTGCTGATGGGTCTCCCTCATCTGTTCTTGGGTCCGGCACCATTGAACTTACCCCATCTGTCTCATTATCTTGTGTCTTGAGCCTACCTAAATTCTCTTTCAATCTGTTATCGGTGAGCAGAATTACCCGGGCTTTAAACTGTTCCGTTGAATTCTTCCCTGAATTTTGTGTCTTTAAGGATCTGTTGACGAAAAAGATTATTGGTAGAGGTCGGGAAGTTGACGGCCTATATATATTTGAACATCAACCATCTCGCTCTTTGGCTTGTTCCAACTCATCGTCTCCACTAGAAGTTCATTGCCGATTAGGTCATCCGTCTCTACAGAATCTGAAGAAGTTGTGTCCTGAGTTCTCTTCTTTACCCTCTTTACAGTGTGAGTCTTGTCAGTTTTCCAAACATCATCGTACTCATTTAAGTCCTAGAGTCAGTAATAAGCGGGCCTCGTCCCCATTTGAGTTAGTCCATTCTGATGTTTGGGGACCATGTCCAATTACTTCAAAACTTGGATTTAAGTATTTTGTTACATTTGTTGATGATTACTCTCGCACTACTTGGCTTTATTTTATGAAAAATCGTTCTGAAGTGTTTACACATTTTTGTTCATTCCATGCTGAGATAAAAACACAGTTTAAGGTCTCCATTCAAACTCTTCGTAGTGACAATGCGAAAGAATATTTATCTCAAACATTTCAGTCATATATGCTTCAGAATGGTATTCTTCATGAGTCTTCCTGTGTTGACACACCAGCCCAAAATGGAGTTGCGGAACGAAAGAACCGCCATCTATTAGAGGTGGCACGAGCCTTGTTATTCCACATGACAGTTCCTAAACCATTCTGGGCTGATGCCGTCGCTACAGCTTGTTTTCTCATCAATCGCATGCCGTCTGTCGTTTTAGAGGGAAAAAGTCCTTTCTCGGTGTTGTTTCCTACAAAGTCATTGTTTCCTATAGATCCAAAGATCTTTGGTAGTACCTGTTTTGTCCGCGATACCCGACCACACATAACTAAGTTGGATCCAAAGTCCTTGAAATGTGTCTTTCTTGGTTATTCTCGGCTTCAAAAGGGGTATAGGTGTTTTTCTCCCATGCTTAATCGGTACATTGTATCTCGAGATGTTACATTCCATGAGAATGTACCATTCTTTCCTGTGTCAACTTCATGCACCCTAAGAGATAGTGATGATTTGTTGGTATATGTCATACCACTTCCCGAGTCTCCTACCCCATCTGACTCCATACCATCTCAAGAGCCTCCTAAACCACCGATAGTTCATGTATATAATAGGCGGCAGCGACCTACGTCAGATCCCGAACCTATACCATCTTCGTCTTCGTCTGCAGATCCGCCTACCGGTGATCCTCTTGCTTCCAATAGTCCACCACCTTCAGATACACAAGATCCCGATCTTGATATTCCCATTGCTCTTCGAAAAGGTAAGCGCTCATGTACTTATCCTATTTCTTCAGTTGTTTCTTATGATAAACTCTCTTCACATTCCCGTTCTTTGGTTTCTACACTCGATTCTATATCTGTTCCTAAAACGGTTGGTGAAGCTTTGGCTCATTCTGGATGGCGGGATGCTATGGTTGACGAGATCAATGCTCTCGACCATAATGATACATGGGATTTAATAGAGTTACCTGCGGGCAAAAAGGCAATCGGTTGCAAATGGGTGTTCACTGTGAAAGTTAATCCAGATGGATCTGTGGCTCGTTTGAAAGCTAGGTTGGTAGCAAAAGGATATGCTCAGACTTATGGGGTCGACTACTCTGAGACATTTTCTCCGGTGGCTAAGGTACCTTCTATTCGCCTGTTCATTTCGTTAGCCGCTACTTATGACTGGGTACTACACCAACTAGATGTGAAAAATGCTTTCTTGCATGGAGATTTACATGAGGAAGTTTATATGGAGCAACCACCTGGGTTTGTTGCTCAGGGGGAGTCTGGTAGAGTCTGTAAACTGCGTAAATCATTGTATGGTTTAAAGCAGTCCCCCCGTGCTTGGTTTGGACGATTTAATGCAGTAGTGACTGAGTTTGGCTTACGGAGGAGCTCTTATGATCATTCTGTATTTTTTGCTTCATCTTCTTCTGGATGTATTCTGTTAGTGGTGTATGTTGATGATATTGTGATTACCGGGAGTGATGAGATTGGGATCAAGAAGCTAAAAGATTTTCTTGCGTCTCGGTTTCAAACAAAGGACTTAGGTCCTTTAAAATACTTCTTGGGAATTGAAGTATCTCGCACCCGAAAAGGGATTTGCTTATCTCAACGGAAATATTGTTTAGATATATTGAATGATTCTGGGATGAGTGAAACAAAACCTTGTGAGGCCCCGATGATTCCAAATATGAAGTTGAATATAGAAGATGGAGATCTACTTGAGGATCCTGAAAAATATAGAAGAATCGTGGGAAAGCTAAACTACCTGACCATTACACGTCCTGACATCGCTTTTCCGGTCAGTGTTGCGAGTCAGTTTATGTCATCCCCAAGAACTCCACATTGGGAGGCCGTTAGACATATACTGAAATACTTAAAAGGTGCTCCTGGGCTTGGCATCTTGTATCAAAATCACGGTCATCATGTCATTGAAGGGTTCACAGATGCCGACTATGATGGGGATCCTACGAGCAGGCGGTCTACGACAGGCTACTGTGTGTTTGTTGGAGGGAATCTAGTTTCATGGAAGAGTAAGAAACAGAATGTCGTTTCCCGGTCAAGTGCGGAATCTGAATACAGGGCTATGGCCCAAACTACGTGTGAGCTGATATGGTTACGGAATCTGCTAGGTGAACTCGGCTTTGCTCAATCTAAACCGATGAACCTATATTGTGATAATGAGGCGGCTATCCACATTGCAAACAATCCCGTGTTTCATGAAAGAACAAAACACATCGAAGTAGACTGTCATTTTACTCGTGAGAAGCTAGAAGATGGAACCATCTCGACTCCATTTGTTCGAACGGGCAGTCAACTTGCTGATGTATTTACCAAAGCCTTACCTGGTTCGCGAGTCTCTTCTATTTGTAACAAGCTAGGCATGATTAACATCTATGCTCCAGCTTGAGGGGGAGTGTTAGAATGTAAATTATTGTATAAGTGTCGTTTAGGCCCGTGGGCCCTAGGGTTTCTCTTTTCTAGGGTTTCTTGTCTATATATAGGGTTTGTCTCCTTTCTTTGTAAATCATAAACAGTAATACAGTCTTCGTTTACATATTATTAGGAGAAGAGTAGAGAGTAATAGTTTGTAGAGATGAGTAGAGAGACGAGTAGAGATACGAGAGTCTTCAGTGAGAGGAGGAATATGAATATGAGAGGAAGAGATGAGAGAGAGAGAGGAGAGGAGGAGAGAGGAGAGAGAGTAGAGAGAGAGAGAGAGAGAGAGAGGGAAGGTCAATGAGAAGTGCTAAAAAATACGAAGTAGAGAGTGATTCCACACCATCAGTCAGTAAAGGTGGCTTTGACCGGTTAAAGGTGGATGCGATCACGGGGGATTGACGGATGTCATGGAGAGTAGAGATTATTAAGGAGGGGGCCCGGTCAAAGCGCCTTTATTGACGAGATGAGTGGTGGAGATCACTTCTCTACTTCTCATTTTTTTAGCACTTCTCATTTGAACCTAATGACTATATATATATATATATAAAGGGGGGGTTCAAATGTGAACACTCTTGGTTTGAACGTGAGGAAACGAGAGCGTCGATCGTGGCGGATGACTAGGGCCACGTCAAGTCCACGGTGATGACTAGGCGCCACGTCAAGTCCACGGCGGATGACTAGGCGCGATTCATGGGAGGGCATTGAATTAAAGAGGGGGACCACACTCAAAGCCGCCACGTGTCGCGCTCTCGGTTGTCCTCACGTTCACAACCAAAAGTGGTTCACATTTGAACTTTCCTCTATATATATATATATATATATATATAGAGGGAGAGAGAGAGAGAGATAGAGACGAAAGTTTAGTTGAAAATTCATCTTTCATTGCGAATGTGAGGACAACCAAGAGCACGATACGTGTCTCATTCAGTTTGAATAATACAAAATTATTCAGACGCACTATCCAGACTGAATATGGTATTATTCATCATGGATAATGCATGAACATTCGGTCTGAATAGTAATTATTTAGACCGAATGAGACATGTGTCGCGCTCTCGGTTGTCCTTAAGTTCGCAATGAAAGATGAGTTTTCATTTGAACTCGCCCCTATATATATCTTTAGAAGTCCGGTGGTTGATCATCTATGTGTGAGAAACGGACAACACAATAACCTATTATATGTTTGGTGCGACATTGGACTGGAACCTGAGATGACCTAAACCTCGAGGGGACAAAAATAAATACATTTGTTTTCTTTCCCACCAAAATGGGTGAAACAAAAATCATGGGCATGACGCAAGATCGGTAAATTACTAAACTACCCTGCCAATTTTGTTGCTTGTCGAGTCTTGGCTGCATACCAAATGTGTTAAAAGTTTTTCTGTAGCTTTGTTTTTCTTCATCTGTACTTAATCCAGACTAAATAAAAGGTTTTTATTTTGGCATGTTTTATGCTATAAATTTAGCACCAGGTGTGTTCTATCTGTGCATAACTTATTAGAGCATCTCTAACAGCTATTCTAAAATGTAGATTTTAGAGGGTCTTTTACTTCAAACAACTACTCTAAAATACAAGTTAAAAATTAACCTTCAGGTTTTCTTATTCCTTATTAAGGCATAATAAAAACGGTGTGAATTTTTTTTCTCTCTTTTAAGACCTGTACAAGGACGTGGTGTTTGTATTAAGACTTGTATGTTTTTCTTATATTGCTTAATAGACAGTCTGAATGGCTTGAAATTACCATTTTACCCCTCTGTTTATTAGATACATTAAAAATGTTGTCCAAAATTCGTGGCGATTTATTTTGTTTATAGGGCCGAATCTTTACGGACACTTACCCTTAGGATGGAACAATGATGGAGGTTGGGACGGGTGGACACTGCCTTGGGGAACCGATGGAACAATGGTAACGGCTGGTGAACCCTCATCTGGTGGTTCATCAACCTCAACCGGAAAAGTTAAAAAGGTTAGGCAGGTTGACATAATGTAATCAATCAGTTTCATAAAATGTTGTATGCTTATATTGCAAAAGACGGTTTTCGTGTACAAGTGTCATTGAAGTTATGCTAGTGTTAAGTTTCAACGGTTGACATCGGGTTCTTCAAACTGGTGCCTGGAGTATGAATATTGTTTATTATTTCTAGGCAAGTAAATTATCTTAGTATTGATATGTGATGCTATATAAGATGATTATTTATAGTGTTTTGTTTGTGTTTTTATGTACATTCACATGTGATTAAAGGATATGTATGTATAGATAGATGATACATACCTTCATGATTTATTAATCACAAACCAATAGTGAATTAATATCAGGTTGAAATCGGATGGGGAAGAAGAATAGTGTCAAATTAGAAAGAAGAATGTTCTTTTAATCATATCCATCGCATGGAATCATGGATGGATATGATTAACTTCCATTTTTATATAAACGGTGCTGAGCATTTTGAATCTAACGTGGATAACTTGAAAGAATAATCTTGTTTTATGTTCAGTTTTATTATACGTAGACAACTTTAATTTAGTAGTTTTATGTGCTTTTAAATTGTATAAAATTCAAGGTTAGTTAAAAGATTTTGAAAATGTTTTTTTCGGTAGTGAGGTTTTCAAACCAATAACATTTGTTATTCTAGTAGACTAGCCTATAAATCAGTGGTTTTAATTTACTTTTTGTAACTCATTAAAAAAATTTAAAATCCAAAGTTATGTTTAACAAACTAAAAAAAGATCATATGTAAGAAAAATGGTAAAAACACTCATGAACTATCCGTGCTATTATGAACATATTAAGTAACATAAGAAAACGGACAAAAAAGAACATTCCACTATCGAATTTCCATGACATTGATATCCTCAAACATACGACCTATGCACGAAAATAAGCTCGAAAAATATGACTTCATAATGAAAATATCTATATTCTTAGTAATATATTTGGGTTAGAAGAAACATCCATTGATGGTATCTCATAGCTACATGATTTGTAACCTCTAGGTATTTCAGGAGCTAGAAAGCCAACAAGCAACTTGGACCGTGTTCCTTTGATCTATATTGTGGAGAGATCAAGAGACGGACTACTCATTGAAGGTGTAGTCAAGAAGAGTGAAGGTGTAGGAGTGTTTTCAAGACGTAGGATGTGGTTGATTTTGGAGAGTTATTTTGGGACGTAGGTTACAAGAGATGTGGGTGGCCAATGAAACGGAGGAAAAACGAGGAGGCGATTGGACTATACACTTGTATGCATCTTAATATTTATGGGAAATTGCATTCTTGAAAGTTTTAAGATAACTACATCGTTGAATCACGTTTTAAGATGTGTACATTAGACACGGATGGGGTGTTTGGGATTGCTTATCTAAAACAACTTATGCGTTTGGTAAAAGTGTTTATAAACTTATGTGGTGCGAAAAATGAGTTTAATAAAAAGTGTTGGATTCGGTTATTGTTGTACCAAAAAATGATAAGTTGTTTTTTAGTGTTTGTACCAAAATATGACAATTTTTGCTTAAAAAGAAATAAAGGTAAAGAGATGAGGAATGAGTTCTATTTAGGGGGTGTTTCAGATTGCTTATTTTTTCTCTTTACCTATTTATCACGGGTTGAAAATGCAGATAAACAGTTTTAAATAAGTAAAAGGTGATCTACTTATTTGAGAAAACCAATTAAGCGCTTTTTGGAAATAAGCATATAAGCACTCGCAAACACCCCCTAAAATAAGGGTAAAAATGTCATTTTGTTTTGAAAAGTCATAAGCTGTTTTCTACATGTTCAAATGAAATGGCTTTTCCAAAATAACTTATCTTCTTTTCCAAAAAGTCATAAGCAGTTTTCTAATAAACAATCCCAAACACTAGAAATGACTTTTTTTTCCAAAAAAGAAATAAGTCACAAACATCTTTACGTAAGCAATTGCAAACACCCCTAAAGATAGTATCTTTAAAAAACTGTAACGTATCCGTGGAGTGGTGTGCATCTCAATTTGAAGTCGAGAACATAAAATGTCAATTATGTTTCTTGTTGTGTTTTTTTTTTTGTCTATGATGCTATTTGTATACCTGTATAACGTAGGTAAATGTAATTTTGAATAGATGTAAGTAAGAATAATACAATAAGTTTTTTCCAAATAATATATATATATATATATATATATATATATATATATAGATTCATTTCATATTTTTATCTAGATGTGTAATAGAGAAAATACAAATTAATGTTAACGTTGTTAAGAACATGTTTTCGTGTGTTGAACTAAGAGTTAGTACTTAGTAGATGATGTTATGGAGATTTTCCTTGCAGCCATCAATTCTAATGGCATCTCCAACCCACCATTAAAAACCACATCAAAACCACTAAAAAACATTAAAACTAGTAGGACCCATAAGATTTAAAGGTTAAAAAACCAATTCCAACCCAACACTAAAAACACATACTAAAACATTTTTAAATCTTAAAGACTGTTTACTTATAACTTAATGGGCTTAATAGCTTATTGAGGCTTATTCGCACAAACATTATGAGGTGTTTACTTTACAGCTTAGAGCATCTCCAACAGCATTGCTAAACTAGAAAAATTGGTGTTTTTTCCTTCTAAAATGCTCCAACAGCATTGCTAAAGTGATTACTAAAATAGAAAAAAGTTGAGTTTTCTCTAAATTTAGAGATTTATCTAAAATCTCTATATGAGGAGAGAGAAACTATTTTTTATTCAATCCAACCAATGAAATTAAATCTTTATCAATATATATTTAGTTCTTTTTTTAAAATACATTGGGATGATAAATTATAGAATATTTTAATAATATAATGTAATGATACTTTCTCTAAAATAGCAATGCTGTTGGAGATGAAAAAAAATAGTTTTAGAAATTTTCACTATTTATCCTCTATTTTAGAAAAACTTTAACAAAGCTGTTGGAGATGCTCTTAATGAAAAAAAAAGTGCTCGCTGAAAAATAGAACTTGCTAACCCTTTTTTTTCATGCTCTCTTCTCGCCGGCTCACTTCTTTCCTCTCCCCCTTCCTTCGATGATCTCGAGCTGAATTTGGTTTTTCCTTTTTAGTGACTGGATTTTCTTTAGTAATAAATTGGTATACTGTTGATTTTTGGTTTATACATCTTGATTGAATTTGGTGTTATTTGATTATGATTGAATATTTGGAGCAATCAATAATTGTTTTTAGCATGTTTAAAGTATTTTTTATTGATTGGTATTTACTGTCTAGAAATATAATTGAGTTCGAAAGATAAACAACTTATAAAAGATTGGTTAATTCATAACAAGGGGTAGATTCGTCAATTCTGTCCATTAATTCCGTAGAAAAAGTAAACAAGTGCATACTTTGGTAAACATCTCCTTTGAATATTTTAGTAGTTTATATTTTCAGAGACCTACTTTATTCGCTTTCAAATATAAAAGAGTATCTTTTTGGCCGGTTAACTTTTTTTGTATTTTAGTGTTGCGTTAAATATGAAAATATCACCAGTTTTGTGTTTGTAGTGATGAGTTGGAGATGGTCTAATTTTTCCAAGGCTATTGAGGCTAAACGATGTGCAAGCAATCTAAGTTACACATACGTAAAAATGCCAGTAGCTAATGTTAAATATTTTAATTGGTTAAACGCTAGAAAAAATATTCATTTTAGAGATTAAACATTGATTATATTATTCTATTCTTGTCTGAAAATATTTAATTCAAAGTATCCTACTGATTGGATGAGAATATATTAAAAATATTAATCTTTCATTGTAATCATTTTTAGGAAATTCAGTTTTACTTTTCTCCATTTTACAGAAAAGTTCCAACAAAATTTGATAGAAGAAAAAACATAATCATAACTTTTTAAAATCTTCATTTTCTCTATTTTAAAATACAAAAACAGGTCAACTATCACATTGTTCAAAATTGAAACCGAGGGACTATTTGTTTACCTGTTAACAGTTACATTAAGAGGCAATCTATGAGTCGTTAAGAAGTAAATCTTGTTTGACAGTTTTTCTTTCAATGATTTTGTATATTGAGATCTCGTAATAATTCAGCATCTTACTTAAATAACCATATTTCATTTTGTACTATATCATAACAGTCACTTTGATAGTAATTCTGACCATTTATTCATCTAACACCAAACTATCTAGTAATTCGAAAAGTCTAGACGATCGAAACTAGTAGTAATTATTTGACATGTATTCTCGAAAGAAGCCCAATGGGCTTATTTGATTGAAAAAAGGCCTGCAACAAACACAATAAAAACAAAGTATAAGTAGCAAACCTAGCCCACTCTTCCTTCTTCCGTCTTCTGTTTCCATTTTCCATTTTCCATTATTAGGGTTTTGAAGCATAGCAGCAGTTGCAGCAGCAGCGGCTAACTCTCCTCCAACTTGGTCGAAATGGGTCGTATGCACAGCAAAGGGTACATCTTCCTATCTCTATCTCTATCTCTATCTCTATCTCTATCTCTATCTCTATCTCTATCTCTATCTGACTGATTTCACTTTGTAATTTATTGTGATTTTTATTTGGTTAACAGTAAAGGTATTTCAGCATCAGCTAAGCCCTACAAGAGGAGTCCCCCCAGCTGGTTGAAGATTTCTTCACAGGATGTAAGCAAAATTTTAACTTAATCATCATCTATATGTGGAATTCATGAACCTATAGAAAGGGGGAAATGCAATATTTATCCATGTTTTTGTGTTGATTAGGGTTAAGCTATTGACTTTTGAACTGCCTAAACCTAGATAATTGTTGCAATTAAATAATGGAGAATGAAAAAAATCAATAAGCTAGATTATAAGTTATCTTATGGTCCATCAAAACAAGCACCTGGCTTATAAACTAACTTATTTTACCAAACAATGCCTAAATTTTCAAAAAGATGAGTGATTTTATACAAACAATGTCTAAGTAATGGTTAGTTTGTGATGAGAAAGTTGGGCTGCTAATAACAACTCATTTAGGTTATGGTATCTTTGTAGGATGTTAAATTAAGACTTCATATTCATTTATGTTATAAAGACATAAAGTTGGTATTGAGATTAATAAAATTGATGATAATTCTTGAGAAATTGATATGAACACAATAACTATTAAGTAGGTTCAACAAGGCTGTGGTGTAGATCTAAAAAAGATGGAATCAGTGGCAAATTTAAATTTGAAATTTGAAGTTTTCAAGTTTGAAGTTTAAAAAAGAAGGGATGACTTGACTTCATCTATGAAAGAGAGTATATTATGCCATCAACTTTGTTTTGGAACTTTGTTGTGCACTCATAACAAATAATGTTGACTATAAACAATCAAAGCTTAAGACTTAACATTTCCCTCTATTTGTTATTTGCCTTTCAGCTTATGTAAGTTGCAAATTTGATGTTGTTTAGCTGTTCAATTGCTAAGTTCTTATATTTGCTGAATTTTAATCTTGAAAGCGGATTCTAAATGCTTTCTTACTTCCAAGTGTCATTTTTAACCCTGGCCATATTTCAATAGATTGGTATTATCGGTGGAATGAATTAGAATGCTTGTTTAATTGTTTCTCTATTAATTGATTTTTAACATATTTGGTCAGGTTGAGGAAAATATTTGTAAAATCGCAAAGAAAGGATTAACACCATCCCAGATTGGTGTTATCCTCAGGGATTCTCATGGTATCGCTCAGGTGAATAGTGTAACTGGAAGCAAGATCTTGCGAATATTGAAGGGACATGGTATGCATTTTGTTATTATTTTTTTGTCATTAATATTACTTAATTGTGATAAGATGGCTGTAGGATAACTTATTATGGTTATTTGTTAGGTCTCGCTCCTGAAATCCCTGAGGATTTGTATCATCTTATTAAGAAAGCAGTTGCTATCCGTAAGCATTTGGAGAGAAACAGGAAGGACAAGGATTCCAAATTCAGGTTGATTCTTGTCGAGAGCAGGATCCACCGTCTTGCTCGCTACTACAAGAAGACCAAGAAGCTGCCACCTGTCTGGAAATAGTACGTTTCCAAGTCTTTCCTTTCTTATTTCAATTCATTTTTATTGTATCTATGTTTTTATTGAATCATAAGGAATGCAAGAGCCTGTATTTTTTCATTAATATCCTTTTTATTCTATCAGTAACAACCACTTTGCTGTTAAAACCTATATATAGCATGGAAGCTGGTTCATTATAAAAAATGAAGAAACTGGCCTTGAACTATACCTACTTTGGGTTTATGATAAAAAACATAGCCGAAGATTTTCTGATATTTGTTCCCAAATCATGTCTCTTAGGGGTTGTTTGGTTGATTTTCCATGTCTTGTATGGACAAAGCTGTCTTTGTGGATAAATTTGTATGTATAGATCGAAAAGGTTTTTGTTTGGGCGGTATTTTTCATAGATGGAGGAGTGAGTTTTTAATTTGGGAAAAACATGTTTGGAAAAACATGGCTTTCTGCATAAAGCTCTCCCTCAAAGCTTACTGAGTAAGCCACTTTTTGTATCATTAAGCCATTAGCAAACCGTCGCATATAGCTGGCTGAATAAGCTGCGAGTCCCATTAAGCTGCTAACAAATAGGCTCTTAGTGGCTATTTGGTTTGTTTTCAGTTAAGTCCATGCCTGAATGAATTAATCTATCTGTATTGATTGGGAAGGTTTTTGTTTGAGAGTGGTTTTGCATAGATGGGACTGAGCATGTTTTATACTTGGGAGGAGTAGATTTGGAAGGAAAAAAAACCCTGGCTTTTTGTATATAAGCTCTCCGCTAGAAGCTTATCGAATAAGCCACTTTGTAACATTTAAGTGAATAAGCTGAGAGTCCTGTTAAGCTCATTAAACTGCTTTATTATCCTTTATGGTTGTTTGTAGATTATGTTTAATTTATAATTTTTTCACTGATACAAAGATGATGGTATTTTTGCAGCGAGTCGACCACCGCCAGCACTCTCGTGGCCTAGAGAAGATGTATTTTTGTTATTTCAAGTGGGTGTCTTTTATATTGTTATCTTGCATTGTTAACTTTTTTAGTCTTTATATAAACGATGGTGCTTGAATGATAATTTGGACAAGAGTTTTTTGTATCAATGTAATGCTTTTTTAGTTGCCTGTTATTTATCGGTTTCTATTCTTATCCTAGTAGACTCGCCTCTTTTTTCTTGTATGGCTTAATGACAGACTGACATACATACATGCCTTATATGGACCTTAGTTTAGGGCTTACTTTTAAAGATGGTCAACAACATTGCATGAGCTTATACAGATTATATAATCAAAATGTAAAAAAATCATTGAGGTTTGAGTAAATGCATGAGGTAATAAATCTTAAATTCGACCTCAAACTTAAAATAAAGTAATTTGGCTTCGGTTGAGCTTGAACCTGGTATATTTCGAATAACCTGGTACTCGGGGAAATAACATGTTCATATGTTATAATGATGCGTATGTCAATGTTTGACAACATCATCATTTTCTTGCAAAATAAAATATGTTGGTGGAAAGAAAATTATACGTAATTAATAAAAGAGTAAATTGCATATTTGGTCGATGTGGTTCATGATTTTAACACTCTGGGTCTAAAATGGAAATGAATGTTGGTTCTATATCGTGGCAATGGTTCTCGATGGTGATGGTTGTTGCCTTGTTGGTGAAGAGACGGCTGTCGGATGATCGCAAACGATGGTTTTGGGTCTCCAGCAGCGGTCTTCGGCAGTGGTTTACCGGTTCAACCGGTAGCAAGTCATTTTGTAACATAATAGAAGAAAAATAAATATTTGATACATCAAAAAACATTTTTGATAAGTGGATACGCACAATAACTTTTTGGATATAATTTAATACATTTTGAAAAATATCCCTTTTTTTTTAGACTTAATGACCAAATGGGTGTTTTTTTAAAACTTATTTACCAAATAGGTGTTGTTTGAAACATATTTACTATTTAGGTGTATAATCTATTTAATAGAGGTTTTAATGCCTTTTTACTATTTTCTTATTGTTTTTTTACCGATTTTTTAAATTGATTTTCACAACCTATTTAAACTATGTTTTTATTGATTTTTTTACTGATTTTCAAACTGATTTTTATAGCCTTTTTATTGATTCTTTTACTGTTTTCTTGTTGTTTTTTACTGATTTCTAAAGCCTTTTAAACTATGTATTCTACTATTTCTTTAAACTGATTTGTGTAGCCTTTTTAAAAAAAATTTACTATTTTTTATACTGTTTTTACTGCTTTTTTAAACGTTTTTTACTATTTAGTTAACTACCTTTTTAATTATTTTTACCTTTTTTACTTGTTTTTATTGTTTTTTATTTATTTATTGTTTTTATTGTTGTTTTACTACGTGTTATATGACGTCTGAACAATACTAGCAATAAAAATATAAACGACGATCGCGAGATGATGTTGCCGGCGGCAGTGAAGAGCAGTCGTGAGAATTGTTGTATTTGTCATATAAGACGTAACAGAAAACAATAAAACGGGTAAAAAGTTAAAAACAGTCATCAATAAAACATCTCATAAATAAGTAAATACAACATTGTTCTAAAATTCAGAATAAAATATGTACTATCTTTTAGGTATATAAATTATATGTTGTGGGGGTAGAGCATGTTCTAGGGATCAAACAACAAGCTTTCATCAAGGATATCATCCTCATTAATTCATTGCTTGTTAGAAAAAGTTTTAAAAAACTCAGGGAAGTATTCCATTTTGATTGGTTAAGTCTACAAACTTTTTTTTTTAAATAAAAAAACCATTAAACTTTCTTTTTTTTGAATGATAAAGTCAATGAAATATTTTTTTTAACGAAAAATCATTAAACTTTCTCATTTTTAATGATCAAGTTACAATTTCTTTTTGATCAATAAATCATCAAACTTTCAAAAATTGATTACTTAGGGCTGTTTGACAATTACTAAATCATTTGATATTGAATGGTTGAGAGGCTCTGTATAATACAGTGTAAAATAAAATATGATTTTTTGGTAACTGTTATGAATAGAAAGTTTGAATAACATTACCATTCTAACTTTGTATATTTGTTTGGTTGTTTTCCGATTAAAGTAATCATTTTTCCTAAAAATTAATGTAAAATTGATCATGTAAACAATGATATTTTAAAATTGAAAACCCCAAATACAAAAATCGTAATTGTTCATTTCTTTTTTTCATAAATAATAATAAAAGTTTTCTCAATTCCACAAACAATACACCCTATACAAAATTTCAATTTTCTAATAAATCAAGATAAACTTTGCGATTTTGAGATTATAAACATTAGACGATGGAGAATGAAAAAAAGAGATGAAGTATATATATTGGTTTGTTTCTTTCTCACCATCTTCTCATTTTTTCTCACTTTTTCTTCTGTAGTTGCCTTTATCGTTTATCTTCGTTGCATTCATCATTTTTCTTCTATAATTCTGTTGTCAAGGCAAGAAGATTTTCAGGGGTTATGAATTCACTTAAAAAATTTTTCTAAAAAGGTTTTAAAGGTATAACTATTTTAGTTTATGTTAAGCGAATATAAATCCAAAATTTGTAGAAATTCAATGATTCTTTTATAGGAAAAAATGTTAAAAGGGACTTATTTAATTGAAATAAGAATGTTTAATAGTTTTTTCATTTAAAAAAAATAGTTTAATGACTTAATCATTGATAAAGTTTAACGGTTTTTTTTTTTTTTTTTTTTTGTTAAAAAAAAATTATCTAGTGACTTAACCGTTCAAAATAGAATAGGTAATGGGATCTTTTTTTTTTTGAACTTTGTTCCAATAAGTAATGAGTTAATAATGAGGAAGAAGATATCCTTGAGGGTTGGGAATAATAATTTGATAAATCTAAAAGGTTCGTTAATGTAAATACTTAGGGGGCGTTTGGTTCATTTCAGGGAATGAGAATGACAATGAAAATGGGAATGCAGAAGAATGGGAATAGGAATGAGCATTGCATTGGTGCTGTTTGGTTAACCCACTATAATCAATGAAAAATTTGCTTCATATTAAAAAAATATGTTTTTCCAACTTGAAAATAGAAAAGATATTTCATTTAACATCCATAGATGGAACAATGGGTGAAAAAAAAAACCAAGTAGAAATAAAAATTTCATTCCCCCCAATTTGGTCAGAAATGGAAATTAATGAATCTGCAGCAATGATTCCATTATATAATATCAGTATTTTTCATTATCATTCCCATTCCTTACTGATCAATACCCAAAGAATTAATAAGTTGAGGGTTGGGAATTATAAAAAGAGCACCGCCATGGCCAATTTGTTTGTGTGCGTTGGGATTCCTTCGATGCTCGCCGGTGGATTCCTTCGCCATTTTCGTTCTTCATCTTCTTCTTCTTTTTCACTTCCATTTGTGTCATCCACACTAACTTATTATTATTATTCTTCACTCTTCAAGTTTCATGCCCTAACTTATTATATCATGGATTCCAATTCCAATTCCAATTCCAATTCCAATTCCATCAACTACAACACTCATGGAACCTCCTCCTTCTCTACTTCTGCTACAAGGTACCTCTTTTTTCCAACAATTCCTTTCATTATCATGAATCATTAGTATCAGCATATATATATATATATATATATACCTGAATTTTATGTTCATTTGAAATTTTAGGTTTCCAATCCAAGGTGTATGTTTACCTTACACGGTTCTTCTTGATGAAATATATATATATATATATAGACTTCATTAACTAGTTATGTATGTAACTATGTATGCCAAGTGTTTGTAGAAATGCCAGACTTGTCTCATTCATCTTCCTTTATGATAAAAAAAGAAAAAGAAACCACCTCTTCTTAATTAATAGATATAATAAACTTAACAAATCAAACATCAAAAGTAAATAACCAAATGAGCTTGTTTAGGTTCTCAGTCATCTACTCTTATACATTCAGGTGTCAAACTTGTTAGCTTTGGCGTTCCATTTATATCATCTACTGAAAATTAACCAGGATTAAATGGGATATCATCTACTGAAGATGACCCCAGGGCAACTTTAAAAAACAGTTAATTTTGATTGTTAAACGAACCAGGATTAAATCGTTTCTCATTTGAATTGATAACGCTACTAAATTACCAGAATAGAACTAAGGTCTAGTAAATGGGATCAAAGAGACTCGTATAGGAAACAAATTAGAGCACGACATAGAGGCAGCTCAAAAGAGATGAAAACAGTAAAAACAAACCTGGGAACTAAATTTCTAGTTGCAGGGTCTCAGATGGAGTTTAAGATAAGATATGTTGTCTTTCTTCTTTGTGATTCTCTAAAATCGAGTGAGCCAGTGAGGGAGGAAGTCCAAAAAGGTCTCTATCTGAATGTTCAACGATACCTGTTCTTTAACCCAAGTTGGGACTTTGTTCTCCTATTTCAGGTTCTTAAATATGTCCAGAAGGCTCTACGGTCAAATGTCTTAATAGGTTCAGATTTTGTAAATTGTAATAAATATTCATTTTTTCTGTTCGGGGGTAATAATTATATTAAGTGATATACAGACTGAAAGGCTAAAGGAAAGAAAAATAGGGGAAGTGCTTCAAGCAATTTCTTACTGAACTTTACTGATTGGTTGATTAATGGGTTTTCTGTTACAAAGCTAAATAGTTGAAGCTTAGGTTTAAGGTTATCATCAGCTATAGTTGGGGGAGCAAAGATGAAAAGAAAAATACCATAAAGTTTGCATGGGTAGAGCCAAAGAATGTGAACTATACAAGTTGGCAATAACATTGATTAATGGGCCGTTTACTTAAACACTTACCCGGTAAGAGCTTACCGGTAAAACTGAACACTATCATCTACCATATCGAATAATAATTTAGTCTCTCAAAACGGGTATCGTATGCAACAATTAACCCGGTAAGCGCTTACCGGGTAAGGGTCGTCAATCTCACTTAGCAGGTAAGACTCTCGGTTCATGCCATTGATCTTATCGGGTAAGATTCTAGTTCTTGTCATGTTCATCCCGTAAAGTAAATTCACCCGGCAAGCACTTACCCGGTAAGCATTAAGTAAACGGTCTCTAAATGAAGTAAAGGCTCCGGTTTATTTAGTATATATGTATGCATAGGCTTAGCCAATTACACATATTTGAGGTTGATACAAGCCTAATTTTTAGAAGTTCATATTGAAAGTATCCTAAATGGCTGTTTGCTGTCATTGTTCATAGCAATTTGATTCTTTTGGTGGCAGGGGTGGTGGAGGAAGAGGTTCAGCTGTGAAAGAAAGCCATGGAAGGTCAAGAGGGCGAGGTGGAGGTGGTGGTGGACAAGATAGAATCGATGCTCTTGGAAGGCTCTTGTAAGCATAATTCATCTTGTTTCTGCTTCATTTTTGTACTTTTTAGCCTTCTGTTTAAATTAGTTTCTTTATTTTGGCAATGGAAGGCAAGTTCATCATCGTAGTGTAGTTCGAAATCTTTCTGTGGCTTAACTCGGTTTCTTTGTTGAATATGTGAAATTTGATAGTTGTTTTGCAAACGATAAAGCACAGTAGGGTTTTAGTGAAAATAGCAGTCTTAATCCACCTAGACTAGATTAGAACTCACTTGTGTTACGCCGAAAGCTTTAAAAATGCAAACGGCAAGTAATACATTCTTAAGGCAAGGAGAAGTAGTACCAAGAATATGGATGTAATATTTAGACATCTAGGGGGTGCTTGGTTCGTTTTAGGGAATGAGAATGAAAATGAAAATGGGAATGCAGGAGAATGGGAATGAAAATGAGCATTGTATTGATGCTGCTTGGTTAACCCACTATAATCAATGAAAAATTGTTTCATATTAAAAAAATATTTTTCTCTACTTGAAAATACAAAAGATATTCCATTTAACATCAAAAGATGGAATGATATGTGAAAAAAAGAACTAAGTAGAAATAAAATTTTCATTCCCCCAAATTTGGTTTGGAATGGAAATTAATGGTTTTGCAGGAATGATTCCATTATATAAATCAGACCAAACAACTGTTTTCTTTATCATTCCCATTCCTGACCCTACAATACCTTCAACCAAGCGCCCCCTTAGTTAATATGAATTAGCAGCTGAATATATGGAATCAAATAAACAATGATTATTGATGCAAGGGGTGGAGAGACAGACTGCTTGCCAAAGATTAAAATATCATAAATTTCTCTTCAACTCTGCCCTGATGACTTCACTTAGAAACTTATTTTTTTCTTTTCCCTTTTTCTGGGCAATGATGATTAAAGGGAATGCTTTGTTTCTTTTGTTTGCAAAAGATGCAGCTTATTTTACCAAAAGACTAGTTGGGGTTCCCGAAAGGGGGAGGAGGGGGGGGGGGGGGGGGGGGGGTTGTAGTCAGCAGATGACTTGAACTTCTCTGTTGGTAAAATTTTCAGGACCCGAATTTTGAGGCATATGGCTTCTCAGCTGAATTTAAATATGAGGAGCGATGGGTATGTCAAGGTTCAAGATTTATTGAGGCTCAACCTGAAAACTTTCGCCAATGTTCCAATTAGTTCTCATACGATTGATGATATTAAGGAGGTTAGCTGCGCCTCTGAGCTCATTTTTTATTTCTTTCAGCATGTACCATCAACAGATGTTATAGCAAACATTTCCAACTAGATGTTAAATACAAGAAAGTAACTTAGTAGGAAAAAACATCTGGTGAAACATGCTGCCTTCTTTTAAAAGTTCTTTGTGTTTACTTCTTTTCCCTTGTGCCCGTTCTTCTCGTGCTCTCTTTTTGTTGGTATTTTTACTTGTTGAGGTGGTATTTGGTAAGGAGTCTGGATCCCTTTCATTGAAAATTCTGACAAGGAGTTCGCTACTTGCTTACTTTTAAAGGTTTCCTTTTATTATCAACTGTTGACATCCCTTTATCCTAAATATTTCTAAGCCATAAGATTGATGCCTATTCACACAAAATGTGTTTTGATAATGGTTGGTGACTAATTGTCAGCCTTCATTTATCTACTTTACTTATTGGTAAGCTCTCCTAATTCTACAACA
Source organism: Centaurea solstitialis (assembly GCA_030169165.1). Lineage (NCBI taxonomy): Eukaryota > Viridiplantae > Streptophyta > Magnoliopsida > Asterales > Asteraceae > Centaurea > Centaurea solstitialis. Next base: position 59,558,420 of record CM058047.1, read on the forward strand.
TTTTACTTTGAGCTCTAAGTTTTTCTTTACTTTTCCTTGCTTTGGTTTAATATACCTTAGGCTGTCAGAAGGGATAGTAAGCAGCGGTTTAGCTTGCTTGAAGAGAATGGGGAGCTATTGATTCGTGCAAACCAAGGTCATACAGTCACGGTAATGCACTATTCTAATGTTACAGATACAACTAAAAAGGCGCCTGTTACAATTTGCTATGCGTATATAGCATGAGATTTATAAGATCCATTTTTTGGTTTAATTGCTAATTTTTATATGATCCCTGTTGAATTTCCCCTCAAAGTATCCTAAATCTCCAGACACTGAGGAAAAATCAGTATTTCAACATCTCTCGGTTTACATTTATTCTGGCTGTCAGTTATGATGAGTAGCCATCTGCATAATCAGTTCTGACATCTTTCTCTATTTCTATAGTGGGAAAGTTGCATTACTAGATACTTACCGTTCTATAGTTTTTGACCAAGGTCCAGTAGTCATTGTGTTAAAGCAAACATCAGTGCTGACATTGTTGATTGGAGTAGGTATTTCATTTTCTATCTTAGGTTTCTTGGTTTTGCTTCGTAAGCATGATTTACAGATATGGAGCCTAAGCAAGCTAGATTCAGTTTAGCTTGGCTTCTACAAAAATACAGTTATTATTATTGGGGCAAAATGTGTGAAAATGCAACGTAGTTTGGTTTGATACCCATTTTGTATAACTTGCTTTCAAAACCCTCCATTTTGTATCTCAATTGTGATATCTCAAACATTTAGACCAAAGTTACAGAACAGGAACCGAACCAAAGTATGTTGCACTTTCATGCATTCAATTAGGTTCCTAAATGTTTGAGATGTCACATCTGAGGCACCAAAATTAAGGTTTCGTAAGTATGTTACATAAAATAGGAATTGAACCAAAATACGTTGCATTTTCATGCAATTTGCTCTTGTTATTATTAGTAAGTTTTTTATATTGACCTATCTAGGAGAAAAACGGTAGGCATGGTTGTCTTGTCAATTTTCATCTACTGAATTGTATTTTCTACTGTATCCAAGTAAAGAAAGGTTGTCAATCATGCTAGAGTTAGCTGATGTCATCGATATATTGGGTTTTATGATTTATTGTATTGCCTTGAATATATATGTTACCACAAGGCGCTTTTTGTGATTCTGCTACCTTTGTAAATAGGTACATGTGCTGCAGTCGATCAATATTTATTGATATACTTACCCTGCTATATCATCAGGATCTCTGCTTGTTTGCACAATTTCGTATAAGTAATTTTCTCGTGTATATTTGCATAACTGTAAGATTAATTATTGGATCCTGTCAGTTCTGTCCAACGTGGCTTTCTAATTACGCATCTGTTTTCTATTTCAAACCGAAAAATTTGTCTGTTTTAGTGAGCTCAACCGTGTTTATATTTAGTTCCGTTCTTCTGAATTAGCTCACAAGTTTTATTCTGTTTGGTTGGCAGTTGGTTGAGACAGAAAGTTTACTTAAACCGATCCTTTCAGCTGAAGAATTTCCTGGTAATCATCACATTTACAAAGTTAATTTCAAGTCCTGTCTGATTTGATCCTTTATTAATCCATCCTGTTTTGCTGTGTTGTAGTTTGTGTACACGGGACCTACAAAAAGAATTTAAAATCCATCTTGGAGAGTGGTCTCAAACGCATGCAAAGGTTACATGTCCATTTTGCTTGCGGTTTACCAACCGATGGTGAAGTAATTAGTGGTAAAATGTCTCTACTCTTTTGTACATTTGTAGTTTCTATAACACATAAGCTATCATCAGTTTGAACTTTTAAGTTAGGTTGAATATGATGATGATCTTGCCTATTTTCAATCACAAAATTATTGAGAAAAGTTCAGTTGCAAACCTGTTTCAAGGATTGCGTGACACGTACCCCTATTTGTTCCCATTCATAACGAAGGAACATGAATCTTTTACACCATTCATTATGAATATACCGTGAATCCATGCAATGTTGCTATATATAGAGAGAGGAAAGTTCAAATGTGAACCACTTTTTGGTTGTGAACGTGAGGACAGCCGAGAGCGCGATACGTGGCGGCTTTGAGTGTGGTCCCCCCCCCCTTTAATTCAATGCCCTCCCATGAATCGCGCCTAGTCACCCTCCGTGGACCTGACATGGCGCCTAGTCATCCGCCACATGTCGCACTCTCGGTTGTCCTCACATTCACAACCAAAAAGTGGTTCACATTTGAACCCACCCCTATATATATATATATATCATGGATAATTTGATGAGTTTTGCCAATAAAATTTGAGAATTCATTATGCAGGTATGAGGAAGGATGTCAATATCTTGATCTTTCTTGATGTTAAAAAAGCACTTGAAGGTACTCTTCGATATCTTGAAAATAGGCCAAATATTATTATTACTCTCGAGGTTATGATTGCAATAAGTTCCATTATGGATCAACCTTGTATGTTACATCCCTTTAAGTTCCATTATGGGCGGACCTATGGTTTGACATACGGTAGCACGTGCCACCGTTTCATTCATCAGTCATGGTGTAGAAAATATAGGGTCGTGAAAGGTGCCACCGTATGAATTTGATGGGTGCCACCATATATATTTTAAAAGTGCAATAAAAACACAAGTTTTCGTTGGTAGAGTTGGTTAGTTCCTTGCTTTTCATACGTGAGGTCTTGGGTTCAAGTCCCATTAGACTCATTTTTATTAGATTTTAGCTTTTAATTTCAAATTTATTTTGTTTATGAAAAATTTGCAATACCAACACTTGAACTTGAGACCTTGCATTTGAGAAAGAATGATCTAACCACCAGATGAATATTGATTTTGTGAAAAATATCTTCATATATGTTTTTTTTAGTGAAATGGTGCAACTGTTTAAAAAAATTTCTAGGTCCGCCCTGCTTAGGCTCATATTTGGTAACCATAAACTAAGCTTATTTTTTCAGCTTACTGAAAAAGTCCAGTTTGATAAGTCATAAGCTAAGTGTTTTCATAAACTACTTCAAGTAGCATTTCAGGGACTTCTTTCCACTTTGTTTACAATTTTTCCCCTTGTTATATTCCAACATTATACTTTTAGGTTATATAATATTATCATTTAGCTTAGCAGCTAGTTTTTACCAAGCATGAATAGTTTATCAACTACTTGGTAACAATTAGCTTATTAGTCAACAACTAACTATTCAGTTAATAAACAATGTGCTTATCACCATTTTCAGATGAAAAGTATAGTCTATTTGTTGTGATTTGCATGAATAAGATTCGGATTTCCCGTGAACTTGCTTTTTGTAGGGGGAATGAAGCTATATATATCGGACAATAAAGTGATCCTGACCGAAGGTTTTGATGGCGTTGTCCCTGTTGAATATATATCTAAGATAGAATCATGGCCCGATAGGAAACTTATAGCTATCGAGACTCACCTCACCTGAACCCTTTGGGACTTTTTTGGCTATTATTATCCTTGATCTACTTTTTTACAAGTGTTCTTATCGATGCCGCTCACAGGGTTAATTTAATAGCATCAAGACTTTATTTAGCCATGTATGTATTCTATGAACTTGATTTTGTAGCAAGTCAATTTGCACATGTATAAATATATTTTTAGATAACCAGTTGTGTGTTCGTGCAAAGCATCGGTATTCAAACTCTGAATAGATGATATATGGGAGGAGTTGCATGACTATGTAAAGTTGGATCTGTGAGAATACTGATTTCGTATATTTTGTTTAAATATTTGGTATTTGGTTAGGTTCTTGTGAAAAGTTGAGGTTAATGTTAGAATAAATTAAAGAAATAAAAATGAACTTGGTATCTATGCTATTAATTGAAGGTAGATGTTTCTCCTGTGAAAAATGTTTTGTTAGAAAAAAAAAAAAAAAAAACCTTTAATTCTTCTAAAACAAGAGTTAAATTGCATTCCTTTGGAACAAGAACATATCAAATATCTTTAGACATGAATACTTTCTAGTCTAAATTGAGCACTTAGAACAAATGTGTAAATTTATGATAGATCCTTTAGCATGAGGTAGCCTTGAATCAAATTTATTTCCCACTAAAACAATTCTTTTTAGTGATTATGCTCAAAAGGTATAAGATTTGTTAACAGAATACTTATAGTAATATAACATTTACTTCGTATTTCTAGAATTTTTTAGAATTCAAATTTTACAGTGTTATTCCAGAAAATATTTTTACTCCATAAAATTAACTAGTAAGTGATAACCAACCAATGAATGCTTCAAAAATACAAAATAAAAAGTTAGACCTTGTTAATGCAGCAAAATACTCTACAATTTCTTTATAAAAAAAATCCAATAAACAATTACATCACATTTTCGTTCTTAAAACACCTTACGGTGGTGGTATTATTGATTTTAGATTAAATGCATCATCCGATTAGGTTTTAGATATGAAAAAACTATACAAAATATTTGTAACCAACTATTTATTTTTCGTTGTGTTTACCCAAAACAAACACAACAAAACTCATTTAAGTTAGGGGCTGTTTGGCAAAATGAATGATTTGATGTTGGATGATTAAGTGGTCAGAATGATTAAGAAGCTCTAATGATATGGTGCAAAATGAAATATGTTGGTTTGGTTATTGTTGAGTATGAAATCAAGACTCTGAATGGTTAAGAGACATCCATAATACTTAATCGTTTAGAGGGTTTTGGAACCATTAAGATGCATTCCATTTTTTTTGCAAAACATGATTCACCTCTTAACGATTCAGATGTTGCTTCATAATGGAACTATTAAGAGGTAAACAAACACCACCTTAAACAATAACACTAATGTTCGACTAGGCTCGTAGGCTCGCTTGAAAACGCATATCAAATTTTTTGAGTCGAGTCGAGCCATTAACATACACATTTCAAGCCAAACATGATATATTCATTAATTATACAACAAAGATATAAAAACCATCAAAGCTCGAGTCAATAACCAATCTATCGCGAATTCGAGCCCAAAAAACAAGCATCGAGCTCAAATTTTCTATAAATTATTCTAGCTTAAGTTACTTTTACAATCCAAGGTCCAATAACTTAGTACCTGAGGATGAGGGTGTCGTTTTAATCAAATAACAACTCAAAATTCTCCATCTTTCTTGGATTTACAACAAAAACAAAATGTTAAATGACCTAAACAAGATATTTGTTATTGTTGTTCGTTTATCTCGAAATGGAGTTACAAGATGGGCATGTCTAATGCTCGTAAGACATCTTTGAAATCGAACTCACTTGTTTGTTTGTTGAAACGTTCGACCAGTTTGTACCTTGTGTCGTTCAAGTAAAATGATTGCACGGTTTCCAAAAGCCATTTTGCCTCCAAATCGGTTAGCTTGCTCGTAAACACGATATCCCCCCGTATAAGAACCAAATCCTTGCTTTCCGCAAATTCTTTGTAATGAGAGACGGTGAAGTAAGGAGCAGCTTGAGTTCCTCGAGCTTTGTAATCTTCAAGACCGGTGATGAGTATGTGTGGCATCTGCACTGTATCGTAAATATTAGAAAGAATTAGAATCGGTACAGTGATATGAAAGAAAAGATGGGATGATGGACAAGAATCATATAATACAAAAGCATGAATGAATCCAATGGAAATAATAAAAAAGCAAACAATAAGGGTAAAATGGTCATTCATTCAGACAATTTATTCAGCACAACAAACAAATAGCTTAATTCATACAGGACTCTAATGAAAAAACAACCAAAAAACATGAGTCTAATAAAGAATTTAAAAAATAAACAGTAAAGGTAAAAGGTCATCATATCATCCAGACAATTTATTCAACAAGACAAACAAACAACGATTTAGCTTAATCAATGTTTGGTTAGTTTTCCATTAAGTCATGTATTGGGAAGGGCAGGTTTGGAAGAAAGAAACTGCGCTTTCTACATAAAGCTTACTGAATAAGCCATTTTCTATGTCATTAAGCCAATACCAAACAGTCACGTATAATTGACCAAATAAGCTAAGGGGCTGTTCGGTAACGGCTTAATAGGCTGTATGGCATGTATAGCTTATTCAGTAAGGTATACATACATGTTTGAAAATGGCTTAATGGATCAGAAAAGGGCTGAGGGAGTCCTATGCCCTCAGCTCATCAAAAGACATCTCCTGCCCTTGAGATATGAAAGACGCTATCTTCTCTCTTGTGGCTCCCTAAGCAATTTGTTGAGATTTTTCCGGTAGACAACCGGTATATCTTTATCCAGGGGACTACCGTTTCATCTTCTCCAGCGAAGACGTCTTTGAGAACCGGTATATCTTTATCCAGGGGACTACCGTTTCATCTTCTCCAGCGAAGACGTCTTTGACAACCGATATATCTTTATCGAGCCCTTGATTTTCTGTCTTGAAATGGGTGTCGTATGCGTGAAACCTCCCTCATCTATTCTTCATCTTTCTTACAGTAGCAATCAGACCAACATTTCTGATTTAGCGTTGTTCATCTTTCTTACTTGTTCTTCATCTTTAGTCTCCATTGTTTCTTTTGCTCGTGATTTTGGGTTTGACGTGTGTTTCTGATTTAGGCTTCAGATTCAGTTTTTGATTTGGGTTTGTATCATAAACTTTCTTGGATGAAATTTTACTAATTTGTTGTTAATTTTGGGTTTTATTTTGGTCTATCACTGCTACTCCTCTCCTCTCATCTGGTGATAAAATGACCTGCTGGTTCTTTGGTTTTTCCTTAAATGTGTTAATGTTGCTGTGATAATCAGATTGTTTTTCAAAGATGCAACACAAACGGTAAAATAGTAATTTTCACTCTTCAGACCGTTTATTCAGCCTGACAACCAAACAACAACTTGTCAAAAACCGTTCGGACAGATTTATCACTATAGACGACTTTATCTATACAGGACTTAATGAGAGACGAGCCGAACAGCCCCTAAGAGTCCCATTAAGCTCATTAAGCTGCTAAAAAACAGACCCTTGATGGAAAACAGCCAAACAGTTTTCAAAAGCATGAGTCTAATGAAGATTATAAAAAATAAACAGTGAGGGTAAAATAGTCATTTAAATCATTCAGCACAACAAATAACCAAGCAGTTTTCAAGAAGCAAATTGTTCATTTGAACCAATGGTGACTGTTTGGGTACAAGCACAACATAGGGCAGCATTACTGATAGAACCTGCTTTAGGATGAGCAGAAACCCAGGGGTAAAAGAGAAAGAGAGAGAAAGGTAATTTCAAATAAGGAGATGATGACCTCCTTACAATCTTTTCCCATTAATATCAAGATGTGATTCCACCGTACAAAGATAACAAAAAGTGCAACAGAAAGATGCTTCTTCTAGAAGCTTAATTATAATAAAGACTAATGGCTTATTCCATAATATATTTTTCTAGATAGGCAGACTTCTTCCTAGTTCTTTTGGGCCTCGTATGAGTATGACCTTGGTCCATTGGGCTATCAATTACATTGGGTCCAATACTTCAGTAAGGTTGAGTCCTTACAGTTGCAAATAGGTTCTGTGAGCATGGATATTGGAACACTTTCTATTTCAAGATGTCCGATAAATTTTGAATTAGTTCCAGAGCTAGAAAGTTTTGAGGTTATAACTACCTATCTGCCTTGTCAGTGTCACAAAGAAAAAAATTTATATACTTTCTTAAAATCATGAGTCTAGTAAAACATTGCAGATTTCATGGGATGGATGGGAATATGACCTAGGTTTACCAGTATAAAGCAAGAACAATAAGCAGTTCTGGCAGCATGCTTAATATAATTTTCATATTTGTAGAATACTGGCATTTGCAGGATTGTTGGTAGAGAGAATCAAACCTTGAACAAACATCGTTGAATAACCACTTCCTTTCCACACTGGGATCACGAAATAGCGACTACAAAAGAAGATATTATTATCAGCAGAAAAAAACCAAAACCCAACAAATAAGAGAAGGGTTGTGGAATCCACACAGGAATTGTGATTATACCAAGTAATCTAAGGGTCTGTTCAGTTGTCTTTCCATCAAGCCTTGTATGGATTAAGCTGTCTGTATGATCAAGTTAATTCGTTATGTTTTATTTTTATTTGTTGTCTTTGGCCTTTTAAGGGTATGTGTGTAGGATTCCACACGTCCCATTTAATGGCAACAATATGACCGATCATAGTAAAAATCACTTTTTTGTAGGCCAGTTGACAAGACCAGAAAGGAGTCTGGAACAACCACACCACAAAAGGTTTCAAGTGCCACTAAAAGTTGAAACAACCAGAGATGAAGTTAAGACAGTTACCAGTCAGCAGCTCGGTGCTCCAGCAGATGATACAACTTTGTCTTCATGGATGCACCAATATGACCTCTTCCCAAATGAAACTGATATTACCCCCACCAAGTCCAACATTAACAGAAAAGAAAAAAAAGGTAGAAAGTAATATAAGATAGCATCAAAAGCACCAGAACCAAGGATTGAAACTTTGGCTTAGATCTTGCTCAATTTGAGTAGTAAAATTGTTTATATCACTTCATAAGATTAATTACTTTGGTTATGTTTATATACTTGAACTTTGAGAGTCTACATAAAGAGTTTATCACATATGGGAAACACCTCTAATAAATAATCTTTCGATAAAAAAAGGTTGAACTAATGTTACAGTAACTATCCACGGTGAACAGTTACAGTAACTATCCACGGTGAACAGTTACAGTAACTATCCACGGTGAACAGTCCATGTTGCTTCGTCTACAATGTTTTATAAGAAGCTTCTCCTTACCGGAGCTTAATAAGAGAAAGTAGAGCCTATGAGGAAGATAAGATTCATTAAATTGCATCACCAAATATGCCTCAAATATTGCTTAACCATGCACTCAATCTCAGACAAACATGCCAACAAGAAGTTGTAATGTACTATTCTCTGGACTTCATACACCCCAGCTAAGCAGAGCTACATGAAAGTTGTGGATTAAGTCACCCCACAAAAATTTGCATTATAGTCGTTGTTCTAGGCACATTACAAGGAAAGTCCATGTCAGCCTGGTTGTTTACACCATTAGTGTTGAAGTGAAGGGTTTCAATCCTACCAGTTGGCATTACCCCCCAAACCAATATTAGTATTTCGGATAACTACTATAAATTGCTAATGATATTTATTTGCGTTTTTAATATTAGTTTCTTCTTTTACGATAATAATTCCTTTCTATATAATATTTTTGAAACAATTGTGTGTATCTCAAGCATTAAAAAATTATAGATTGCTTTTCTTTGTTTGAATCTTGGCTGTGAAACTTTTAACTGTTTAAGAAACATTATATCTATTGAACACAATATTTTTTAGTTAAGCATTGATCTATTATAGTTAAGCATTTGAATCACAAACATTCATAACTAATACAAATTCTGACAATAGCTTTAATCAAGTTGACTTTATGACATGGTCAATTGTGTGTTCCTATTTCTCCTTTAAATGTCACAGCAACATGTAAATTTCTAGTTGTAAAGTTGAAAAATCTGACTGTATATTTAAGAATCTGTAGTTGGTTGCCTAATTTGCTAAGTACAAAGTTATGTACAAACTCCCTATACCTTTTGCAAGGGACTTCAACATCTTTGAACAATGATTTAGATTTCGAGACACATAATAGTACTTATTGGTGGTAAAATTGACTCATTTTAGAAATTAATGCATTTATCTTGATACAATTTACTAACTTTCATCATTAACAATAATGGTAACAATCCTACTCCCGCATAAAATGGCAAAGATAAGGCTCAACCACTATCCCTCTAAGTTCCTTCCAGAGGTCATTTTGGGTACCTTAGGCAAAGAATGTTACGTCCTAAGAAGCTGTTAAGTAAGATTGTTGTTACATCGATATATAACTCTTCAGCCAATCTGCTATACATAATACTTCTAACGTAATGAACCATTGACATATCAAAACAAAGGGAAAAAATATTTAAGAGAAGGTTGAACACGGAATTTTTTGTCCAAAGTAATTTAAATGAAAATACAAGCAGGTCTCAGGAACTTACGTCATCCCAAATTGAAGCTAGATCCTCTGGAGTCTGATGCTTTGCCCTCTCAATGTCAATGATGGATTCCAATGGCTTGTGTTTCAATGGCGAGAAGCCAGAGGCAAAGCTTGAAAACCCATGGGAGCCAAGTGAAACCCGTTTAAGAAAGTCACCTGGAACAGAATGCCGATGGATGATTGCAGGTGCTATCTGCACAGAACTGGTGAAGTATGACCGCTTTATGAGAAAATGACTAGTGCCAGAACAACGTTCAACTAAAGATAGTGCCCCTCTTGTCAGCCTGGTTGCTACCCGTTGCATTGTACTTGTCTGTTATGCGATATAAAGCAATAAAGATCTTTCAGCTACATCCATATAAGAATATGATCAAACAGGAATTTTGTTGTTTAACACCCATTCCAGTTTTATATCAGAAAGGCTCAATATATTGCAAAACTTAACAATACTCTTTGTGGTCATAGTTACTATAAAGTTGAATTTGATTAAACCCTACCAGATGCCAACATAGAGATTTTGTAGCAAATAATTTAACATCCAAAGTCAAGCTGTTGTAGATGTGAGAGAGTTAAACAAAGTGTAGCTCTTTCAATAATAAGCACTAGAAGCAGAATAATGAAAACTTGCAGCAAAATCCATGTCTCTTATGTGATGAGAAGGTACCTTCTATGTGTGAGATTAACAAACAAAATACAGCTATTATTTTGCTACACACAGATAGAGAGAAATACATTTCAAAGTTGAATTTCACTTCAATTCAGTTATTAAAAAATGGCATCTTTCTTACAGACATTTCGTCGAACAGTTAGAATGCATATATCAAATATCACTACTTGAGCGACAAAAAAAAAAAAAAAATCTGTACAAATCACAGACTTATCCTATCGATTTCAAACGGATAGCCAATAAAATCTCTAGAAATCAGAGACTTATCCTATGGTGCTTTTGACGCAATTTGTGAGAAATTGTGAGCTTTTTGTAGGGAACTGAACATAATTTACTTAAATTGGTAACGTGTAACTACCTTTTATTTTCTGTTTATTGCAAGAGATCCGATCGCCGGAACTGAGAATCGAAGAGACACCAGTCGCCGGAAAGAGATGCCGCCGGAGCTTTTCCCGTTGATGAGAGAGAGAGAGAGAGAGAGAGTCAAGTGTTGGCTTTCTTTTCCATTCTGGATCTTGGGCCCAAATTCAGTGAAAATAGCCCAAAAGAACCCAAACAAAAAGCCCATCTCCAGATAAAACGGTCCGACATGTGATGTGGGTCCCACAATTCTCTCCGTTTTCGAACTAGTCACCCGACTTCACTCCTATCCAATGTTTTAGAAGCCGGTTTTTTAGTTGAATCGATGTGGTGACCAGTTCCAAGGTCGGTTGGTTTTCATACAAAACCAAAAAGAAACCTAATAAAGAAGAGTGCCCCAAAAGTCACTTCCCTTGATTGAAAACTTTCTTCCCCTGTTTATACAAAACAAACAACACTCTTTACTCTTTTTATCTTTCCCCAACTTTCAACAAATTCTTCTTACACTAAACCTAATGAGATCAACAACACCCACTTTTGCAATTACACAAAAAACTCGGTTCGCTTCTTCAAATCATGTGGAATGAGTTCGATTTTTATTATCTTCATCATCATATTCAACGATGTCTGTCGAAAAATTGAAGCATGGGAAGAGGTGCTACACCATGGATTAGATTTAGCCGATAGATTTGTTGAGAATCGGAGGCGATAAAACGCGCAGCTGAATACAAAACTCGATTCCCAAACACGGATCCATCCAAACCAAACAGATACAATCGAGAGTGTTTTAGTGGGTTTACCTTTTACGCGAAAAATCATCGGAACTCGAGCAGGGGATACACCGCTACTGACACCACGTAAGACAGGCTGCTAGACCACCGGAACTGATCGGAGAAACGACTCCGGTCGTACGTGTGCGTGAGGCCGGCGACAGGGAGGGAGAGAAAAAGAGAGTAATTTTTCTTGGTGATCAAGTTATCTGGTTTATCAGCTTAAGCCTTTATTTATAAAGATAAATAAGGCAGTGATTGTAACCAATTATAATTCCTTATAATTATCTCTTTAATTAATCAAACTGATTAATTATATTTAATAAATAATTAACTAATTATTTATTCTTTTCTCTTTTTTAATAATTAAAAACAATTAATTATTTCTCACACATATATAATCCAAATGATCTCAAATTGGGTGTGCAGCGGTGTGACCTACTAGTGTCTTATAACATTGGACACGGTAATCGCTGTTACTGTCTTGCACATAATCCTAACAAGATTAACACAAAGTTTCACGTGTTTGATTCAATCACTCCTCTATCATTTTTATGGCCAAACCCTCATCCATCGAAATTGTTTGTTGTCGAATTCCCAACCCACGGTTTCGTTATGCGAGATCTTGGGCTTGCAATCGAGAAATCTGATTATGGGGTAATGGGGTTTTCTCTATTTTCAACATTAGAAGCCATATTATCCTTTCTTTACTAAAACCGATTTTTTCAAACCGCACGATTCACATCGAGTCGTAAATCGCCAAAAAACATCCTTATTTGACCGGCCTCCACCCCGATTCTTAGTCGACTGGTTCAACTAGCTAATTCAAATCGGTTTTTAAACATTGCTCTTATCTTATTTCATGAAACTAGCGATGAGTGCTATGAATGCAAGCCATTGAGGATATGCACAAGAAGGTTTCATACGAACACGATGCACCTAAAATGCGGTTGAATAGTGTTGGGGCATGTATTTAAAGATATACTCTTATCAAACTCTATCTTTATACTTAGAAATATTTGGATTCTTCTTGGTAACTTAGGTTCATCAAAGCATCGGTAAATCAAATATGAACTGACAAAGTCTCAGCTGCATTAATGAAGTGGATCTAAGATGAAGTGAGCTCACAAGCCCAAGTTATCAACAACCTCTGTCAAAAACTCCCATACCGATTTGGAAGCTATAAATCAACACAGCCCCTACTGATTTAATCCTTGCCATAATCCGCCACCTCTGTCGATTTGTTGTTACAAAATATTGGCACTCCTCTTGGTGATGTCATGACTATTCTCTTTAATGAGGAACGTCTTTTGTTCTCAAGATAAAGGAATTTGTTGTCCTTTGATCCCCTATATCTTTATGATAAAGACCTTCCTTGATGGTTGAAACACCTTAGGCATATCCCATATCTACCGTGGACATGAGTGATGTTGGGTGTTATAAGTAATATCTTGGTCTTCCTAACAACAACGCGTTATGGGGCCTAATGCACGACAGGTTCTTGGAACGCTGCAGTTAAGCGTGCTAGGGTGGGAGTAGTACCAGGATGGGTGACCTCCTAGGAAGTCCTCACCAGGCCGCCAAAAACAAAGCCGTGAGCCGATGGGGCAAAGTGGACAATATTGTTGATGAGGTAAGGCGGGATATTACAATTGGTCAAGATATCTATGCTGCAAAGATAGCTGTCTCTAAAGATTTGTCTGCATTAGTTTCAATGTAGAATATTCACAAAGACAAATGTCTCATGCTATCACTGCATGATGGACTATAAATAGAAGAGGCTATGCATTTATGCTTTTAAGCTTTCCCTCGTCAGAAGTTGAAATCGACAGAGTTTTCCAAAACCCTAAAGTTTATACTTTTTCTAAGTGTTTTAAGATGTGTTGTTTATGTCTCTAAGGCTATGTTTGGCAAGCGTAGCTTATAAGCTAGCTGGTAGCTGATAAGCTAGCGGATAGCTGATAAGCTTGTTAGTAGCTGATAAGCTAGCTGTTGAACAAATTATGTTTGGCAAAAACTAGCTTATGAGTATGTAAAATGACCAAAAAGGGTACCTTTGAATTTAATAATTAATATTAATAAGGGTATAATTGGAAAAAGCTACAATAAGCTTCTCATAAGCTACTCAAAGTAGCGTTTCAAAAAGCTAGCTTATAAGCTAGCTTCCTGGTACATGTTTGGATGGACTAGCTTATAAGCTAGCTTATAAGCTAGCTTATGCTTGCCAAACAAAGCCTAAGTCTTTTAGATTGTTCAAATAGCTTTTAGTTATTTGTTTTTTGCAACAATCTTTTCTAAGTGTACTAAGTGTAATTGTTTTTGAAATATTACAATACAATAATTTAAAAAGTATATCTGTATGTTTAAATTTTAAGTATTGTATTCAACCCTACAAGCTTAGCCTTTTATCTTCTTTAGATCTAATAAATAGATATATCGAGTTCGGTAGATACCAATCTTATTTGTGTTTTCTTTATATTTCTTATAACCAATATTGCATTAATATAGTTTGTTAGTATACATGAATTTAAAATAATATATTTGGCTGATAATTATTTTGGTCTTAGATCCAAGTAAGGATCACTAAATGGTCTATTAAGATGCGGTTGTGGCCTGTGCGGATTTGCATGTGGTTTCTCAGAGTTGGAGGTTGTGTCAAGCAAACGTAACATGTAATCAACTTGCATGGTATGTAACGAGGTTGTTTATTTTTATTTTTTGTCTTAGTTAAAAGCCAATGCTCGTGAAAACTTATATACGTAATTAATTGTCTAAGTAAAGAAAATAAATGGATAGAAAAGAAAAAGAAAGAAAAGAAAGCAGAGGATAATAAAAAACTTTCATTTGTGTTCTCGAAAGAAAAGAAAAATGAAGGAAAAGAAAAGATTTTTTTTATCGTTTTCTTGAATAGAAGAGAAAAGAAAAGAAAGATGTCACTTTTACAAATACATACCTTTTAAAGATATATCTTTTAAAATGAAATGTTAGGTAGTATTGTAATTTTAATAATTTCAGTAATTTGTTTAAGAGTAAATTATGGATTTGGTCCTTGTGGTTCTCGTTTTTTTACTACTAAGATCCCTAAACTAGAGAAATTATGGATTGGGTCCCTGTGGTATTCAATTTTGCACTACTAGGGTCCCTCTCCTTAACTTTGTTAACGGAGACTCCGTTAACTCAAGGGTATTAAAGTCATTTTATCTATTTTATATTAAATTTTTATTTTTATTTTTGTTTTTTTTTTATTTTTATTTTTTATTTTATTTTTTTATTTTTTATATAATAAGGACTTTTCTCTCTCTCTCTCTCCAAGTTATTTTATTTTTTTTTATTTTTTATATAATAAGGACTTTCTCTCTCTCTTTCTCTCTCTCTCTCTCTACACGTATCATTACCTAAAACCCCATGTCTACCATCATCGTCATTCTTCACCCCCCAAAACAATTGTTGAGCTGTAGTGCTTTGAAGAAGCGTAGAGTCTTTGTCCTAGAATCTGCAGGTTCTTTTTTTTTTCTCTGGTTTGAATTAGACAGGGTGTCAAGGTAAGGAATGTTAGGATTATGTGCAAGATAGTAACAGGGTTTACCGTGTCCAATGTTATAAGACACTAGTAGGTCACACCGCTGCACGCCAAAAATGAGAACATTTGGATTATGTGAGAAATAATTAATTGATTATTAATTATTGAGAGAGTTAAAATAAATAGTTAGTTAAACTATTTATAAATTAATTAATTAGTTGAATTAATTATGGAAATTATATTTGGAGATAATTATCAAAGAATCTTATATGGAATAAAACTCTGATTAGTTTTATCCATATAAATAAAGGGTTAAGGGTTTATCAGATACATATAACAATTCAGTTTTAAACCTACAACTCAGAAAAAACTCTCTCTCTCTCTCTCCCCTAAAACCGGCGCCGAATTTCCAAGAGAAGGAGGTTCGTATTCGTTTTTCAGGTAATCCTCGGTGGTGGTCTAGCAACCTTCTCGCGTGGTGTCAGTAGCGGTGTAACCCCTGCCAGCTTTCCGGAAGTCTACTCGCAAAAGGTAAAATTGCTAAACCCACTTTGATTGTGTCTGTTAAGGTTTAAGATGGGTCCGGGTTTGGGAATCGTTTTGTTATCCGCTGCGCACCGTAAGTGCCTTCGGTTCCCAACAGTGGTATCAGAGCCACTTCTTAAAGCTACAGATCAGGATTAAATTGTAGTTTGCGATAAACTGGTTTTTGGTTTTGGTAAAAAATTCGATTTTTTCTTTGTCTATATTAAAAATTGAATTTTTATCATTGTTCACACGAAACCGCGATCATCGGTGGTGGAATCACGGCCGTTTGCCGATTGAAACCACAAACCGATCGCCGGCCACCACGATTGGTGGCAGCGGCATCGGTCCGACTGCAGGCCGCCCACGGCGGTGGCGTCGGGGCTGATGATCGAGAAAACGGGCAGCGGTTACGGTGGTTTTGGTCATCGTGGCCGTTCGCTAGGCTGGCGGCGATGGTGGTAGTACCGCTGTCGTCGTCGAGCGGCTGTAGGCGGTGGTGGCGACGGCTATAGCCGTTGTCGCCAAGTGAACCGCAGACCACCAAGCCAAACCGCCGGCTGCCTTGCGGCCTGCGGCGGCGGTGGTTGTTTAGGTTATCACCGAACCACCAAAGAATGGTGGTGATGGCGTTGGTGTTAATCGACAGCGGCGACAGGATCGGGGTGGCGGCGGCGGCTGTGACCGTCGTCGCCAGACGAACCGCGAGCCACCAAGCCGACCGCCGGCTGCCTTACGGCCTCGCCGGGCGGCGGCGGTAGCTGTTTTAATTGAGCGATCGCAGGCCACACCACCATACGGTGGTGATGGCGTCTGATGGTGATGAAGCCGTCGGCCACGGCGGCGATGGCAGCCTCGGCTGCTGTTGTCGTCGATTGGCTTAGCGGTGGCGGCGGTGGTAACCTAGGTTACCGCTGCTGTCGCCGGTGGTGGTTTCGCGAAGGTCGCCGACGATCGGCGGTGATGGTAGCTTCGGCTACGTTGATCACCGGTAGTAACGATGGTAACCGTTTGTTACTTTTGTTGCTATCAATAATGGTATCGGATAAGTTTTTCGTGTGGATATGGTTGTTTCTGCCCAATAGGCTAAAACCCCGGATAAAATTAATTTTTATACTTATCTTATAAAATTAAAATTAATTTTAAGTAATTATAAAATCAGTTAGGTTTTGTAATTCTGTTAAATCCTGGTTTATCGTAACTATATATATTTTAACTGTTAGTTGCGAGTGTCATAGCCAAGCCCTAAACCTGTGTTTGTGTTTTGTCTTTATATTTTTTGTTATTGTGCTCTGTTTTGGTAAGGGAGGCCTGCGTGCCATTTACAACCCTTTTATTGTAATTTTGTTTTATATTTTAAATTACGCCGAAGACGGAGAAAACGAAAAAGACGGAGTTTGGAGGCACAACCAAGGATGTCGGAGCCAGTGGGAGCCTTGTACCTTCATGCCTTGTGTGTTGCTTGTCACTTAGGATAAAGACCGTCAGTCTAGTGTTGGCTCACTTGACTGACAATAGTTTTAAGGGCAAAAGCTATGACACAGTAGTTTCTTAAGTTCTGTTTATAATTGCGTGGTTGTTTATTTTACGTAATTATTGTTAAAAATAAATTGCTTTTTTTGAACAAATTGTTTAAAAATTACGAGGATACAAATACAGTTAGTGTTTGGATCCAGTTCTTCAAAGTTTTTGAAAAAGGAAACTGGCAATCTTGACCCTTGTACAAATCATAGATTAGTAAGTGCAACCCACTTTGGGGGCACCTTCGGTGTAAGGTACATAGGGCGTTGTAAGTGCACACACTATGAACGCCCGTGTTCAAACCGAAACTGGAGGGTGATAAAACTCTGCGAATTTCTCCGGGTGGTACCGGCCAGAGTTTGTCCAGGTCCCGGGTGGTGCAATCTATTTTGGTAATTATTTATTCACTGGGTGGTACCAGGCCAAAATGCACTAGAGGGACTAAATATGCACGGACTATAAATATCCGATGTCCCGACGATCTAGAAGTCGTATTTTTCGAGTAGGAATACGATTGGTATAGTTTTACCTACCATAGATCGCATGAGTCGGTTTGACATGATCACATGCTTCCCGACACATGTGAAATATGGATTCTAGTCTAATAAATTTATTTTAAGGGTAATAATTTATTAGAATTATATAATTATAAACTAAATTGGAATTTATATTCTTCTGTAGATGTCTCCAATTAGCATTCCGTTTTATTCACCTGAGGAATCACTTCGCCTTATTACGGGCAAGTGGAAGCTTACGGGCCAGAACTTTCCAGTTTGGAAGTTACACTTACAGAATGTTTTGAGTGCCCAGGGTAAGCTTTATGTGATCAATAAGCCTATGTCACGACCTAAAAGCAATGCCCCTGAAGAGGAATTTGCTGAATATTTCAGATTCATGGCAGATGAATCGGATGTAATGTCCATTCTAGTTTTCTCTATGTCACCCGAGTTCACGGGAGACTTAAGAGTAAAATTCTGTCACGAGGTTGTGAGAAATGTGGAAAACCAGTTAGGTTTCTACAAGCATACGGGCAAGCTTTTGATCATGCAAGAGATTCTCTCCCTGAAGCTGCAAAAGGGTCAGTCAGTTAAAAACCATCTTATAGAAATAAGAAGGCTTTTTAAATGTTTATCACGTCTGGGGTACAAGATGACTCAGGAGGAGTTAGTGTACCTCATGTGGTTCTCTCTCACAAAGGAAGTTCAGGACACAGCTAGTGCCTACATGAAGGAACCGAAGAACGACGTGGATAAAGTTCATGAAGATATCCTGGCCAGTCTAGAGCCAGTACCAGAACCTGCAAATCTCATGGACACTGATATAATTGATGAGCTGGGAGATCTGAGTTGCCCAGAGTGTGGCAGCGAGGATATTTGCGAGCACTCGATGAATATCGACCAGATAGAGATCGGTTTACCCGATGCTCCAGGTATCTTTATGATAGATTGCTTAATCACTTCTTATGAATCATGGGTAATTGATACAGGCAGTGGTAACCACATTTGTAATCATTTACAGGGATTCACAAGAAGAAAGACTCTGAGGAAGGACCGTTCGAACCTATGAGTTGGCGAAGGCACACCGCTGATAGCTGAAGCTGTAGGATCCTATAGTCTTAGTTTACCCTCGGGTCTAGTTTTGGAACTGGATAATTGTTATTACATTCCAAATATGATTAAGAATGTTTTGTCTTTTGATTTATTAGTAGACCAAGGTTTTTATTATAAATATGATTATAAAATGATTTCAGTCTTTAAAGATAATATTTTCTATTTTAAAGCTACACCCGTGAATGGTCTATACACTGTAAATCTACAAGACAACAGTAGTGAAATCTATCATATAAGTAAACGATCCAAGGATATTGAGGATCAGACTTACCTCTGGCATTGTCGTTTGGGCCACATAAACAAGAAACGCGTTGAACTACTCCTAAAAGGAGGTTTTCTTGGCAATTTCGATTATAAACCTTTTGATAATTGCGAATCTTGTTTATCTGGCAAAATGACAAAGCAACCTTTCAACAATGAAAATGAAAGGGCTACTGACTTGCTTGAAATAATCCACACAGATGTATGTGGACCTTTCAGTCATGTAGCAAGAGGAGGATACCGGTACTTCATTACCT
Organism: Centaurea solstitialis; assembly: GCA_030169165.1. Lineage (NCBI taxonomy): Eukaryota > Viridiplantae > Streptophyta > Magnoliopsida > Asterales > Asteraceae > Centaurea > Centaurea solstitialis. The sequence goes on from CM058047.1 coordinate 59,577,898, forward strand.
TTACTGACGACTTCAGTAGGCATGGTTATGTCTACTTGATGAGACATAAATCTGAAACCTTTGAGAAATTCAAGGAGTATCAGAATGAAGTACAGAATCTACTTGACAAGAGGATCAAGTTCTTACGGTCAGATCGTGGTGGCGAATATCTTAGTGACGAGTTTGACAATCATCTAATGGAGTGTGGGATCGTATCCCAACTCACACCTCCGTATACACCTCAGATGAATGGTGTATCAGAAAGGAGAAATCGTACCTTACTAGATATGGTACGAACGATGATGTGTCACTCTACGCTGCCAATATCATTCTGGGGACATGCGCTCGAAACAGCAGCACACATACTGAACAGAGCGCCAACAAAGTCGGTAGAAAAGACTCCATACGAGTTATGGAAGGGTAAGAAACCCAACATATCTTTTCTGAAAATTTGGGGTTGTGAGGTTTACGTCAAACGACCCACCTCAGAAAAACTCAAACCCAAATCCGACAAGTGTTTCTTCGTTGGATATCCCAAGACCACCGTGGGATACTATTTCTACAACCCTGAAGAGAACAAAGTTTTTGTTGCTCGAAATGGAAAATTTATGGAAGAAAAGTTTCTCAGTCTAGAGAACACCAGAAAGGATGTAGATCTACAGGTAGTAGACGAAGAAAACACTGCATCAGTTGTTGAGCCAGAAATTCAACATAACAATGTTGAACCTCAATCAGAACCGATTGAGGAAGTGCAAACACAGGACCTTCGCAGATCCAGCAGGGTAAGACAAGGACCAAATAGGTATCTTGGGTTCCTAGTCTCTCAAGATAGCGGAGACTTAAATGAACCAACATCCTATGGAGAAGCTGTGTCAGGCAGTGAGTCTGAACAATGGCAGGAAGCCATGAAGGCCGAGATGCAATCCATGTACGACAACCAAGTTTGGGAGTTGACTGATTTGCCACAACACTGTAAGGCTGTTGGGCGCAAATGGGTTTTCAAGAAGAAAACCGACATGGATGGAAATGTACACACCTTCAAGGCCAGACTGGTCGCAAAAGGATTCACGCAAACTCATGGTATTGACTATGATGAAACCTTTTCACCAGTGGCCATGTTAAAGTCAATTAGGATTCTTATGGCCATCTCAGCGTACTTTAACTACGAGATTTGGCAAATGGACGTCAAGACAGCCTTTCTGAATGGAAAGTTAACAGAAGACGTCTATATGGAACAACCAGAAGGGTTTGAAGATCCTAAGAATCCTAATAAAGTGTGTAAGCTGCTAAAATCCATTTATGGATTGAAGCAAGCATCTCGAAGCTGGAACTTACACTTTGATGAGCGAATCAAAGAGTTTGGTTTTACCAAAAGTGAGTTCGAGCCGTGTGTCTACACTAAGTTCAGTGGGAGCATAGTAACCTTCTTGGTCTTATACGTAGATGACATTCTACTCATAGGAAACGATGTACCAACTTTACAGAGTGTTAAGAGTTGGTTAAGCAAATGTTTCTAGATGAAAGACCTTGGAGAAGCCGCTTATATACTTGGTATAAAGATCTACAGAAATAGATCTAAGCGGCTTATTGGGCTTAGCCAAAGTACGTATATCGATAAAATCCTGAAGAAATTCAGGATGGATGAATCCAAGAAAGGATTTATCCTGATGCAACATGGCATAGTGTTAAGTAAAACACAGTGTCCTGTTTCTAGTCAAGATCAGGACAAGATGAAATCGGTCACATATGCTTCTGCAATTGGATCGATTATGTATGCCATGCTGTGTACTAGGCCCGATGTTGCTTACTCAGTAAGTGTTACGAGCAGATACCAACAGAATCCGGGTGAACCCCATTGGGTGGCTGTCAAGAACATTCTTAAATATCTGAGAAGAACGAAAGAAATGTTCTTGGTCTTTGGAGGTTCTGAGGATGAAATTAGTGTCACCGGATACTCCGACGCTAGTTTCCAGACCGACAGAGATGACTTCAGGTCACAGTCAGGGTACGTCTTTACCCTAAACGGAGGTGCGATCTCATGGAAGAGCTCGAAGCAGGACACAATTGCAGATTCAACTACAGAAGCAGAGTACATTGCAGCATCTGATGCGGCAAAAAAAGCTGTCTGGCTAAGGAATTTTCTATCGGATCTCAGAGTGGTTGACCGATCGATATATTCTGTGATAACTCGGGAGCCGTGGCGCAAGCAAAGGAACCTAGAGAGCATCACAAGTCAAGACATGTGCTCAGGAAGTATCACCTCATCCGAGAGATCATTGGAAGAGGAGATGTGAGAATATGCAAGATTCCAACAGAAGACAATGTCGCAGATCCGCTGACAAAGCCACTAGCAAGGGTGAAGCATGAGGCACATGCGAATTCCATTGGGATGCAGTACCTGGAAGCCAGTAGCTAGTTCTTAGTTTATTAATTATCACTATAGTTTAATTTAGAAACAATATAATCATGTAAAGTGTTTATTTCACAGTGTGTTGGAAATAAATGGAGGTTTTATTTTCATGATTGTTCTAAATTAACTATTTTTCGCATATTTAAACGTATCCATGATTTTACAAAGTTTTGTATGAAAATCTAAATTTCCGTAGCCACTTATTGAAATGGGAATTTCAATAGGGAGTTTAACGCTATTATAAATACTTGATGATTTATTCAAAGTAAAGAATAAAAGCACAAGTGATGTGACCAAGTATTTATAGGTACTCATCAGAGTGTTTGGGTATTGGAAGTGACCAGTTATCAAGTCTGCTTCATGGAGCCTCAGTCATAAGCACTGACTTGATAGGTTGTCCTTAGACCTGAGATACTTGGTTTGGGAACGCGAGGACTACTGTACTCTTAGCACGCACTAACGCTGCACCGTAACAGGGCGGCCATACGGGACGTAACTAGATGCAGCGGAAGCCGTGAATCCAAATGCAAGTAGTCAAGAAGGGATTTGCACCTCTTTCAAAAGAGAGATATTTCCGGGCCCCTTGACGATTAAGATTGGCAGAAAACGCGTGGCCACGCTCGGATAGAATAACAGGCGTTATTTAGTAATATCCGTTACTGCAGGCAATCGGAATCAGAGTCAAGAAATACTTGATTTTAAGAAATGAATCCTCCACTCCATGTCTTAAAACACTTTAGAAATATCGTGTGCAAAAGGAATGAACCTGTTTACAAATTCAAACGTGAATTGTATCTCTGGATGTAAGAGATCTTATAACCTGGTTAACCTAAGTGTCTGGCTAGGGACATCCTTAGGCTAATGGTAACAGTGCAGTTACTAGTCTGGCACAAGTGGGAGTCTGTTAGGATTATGTGCAAGATAGTAACAGGGTTTACCGTGTCCAATGTTATAAGACACTAGTAGGTCACACCGCTGCACGCCAAAAATGAGAACATTTGGATTATGTGAGAAATAATTAATTGATTATTAATTATTGAGAGAGTTAAAATAAATAGTTAGTTAAACTATTTATAAATTAATTAATTAGTTGAATTAATTATGGAAATTATATTTGGAGATAATTACCAAAGAATCTTATATGGAATAAAACTCTGATTAGTTTTATCCATATAAATAAAGGGTTAAGGGTTTATCAGATACATATAACAATTCAGTTTTAAACCTACAACTCAGAAAAAACTCTCTCTCTCTCTCCCCTAAAACCGGCGCCAAATTTCCAAGAGAAGGAGGTTTGTATTCGTTTTTCGGGTAATCCTCGGTGGTGGTCTAGCAACCTTCTCGCGTGGTGTCAGTAGCGGTGTAACCCCTGCCAGCTTTCCGGAAGTCTACTCGCAAAAGGTAAAATTGCTAAACCCACTTTGATTGTGTCTGTTAAGGTTTAAGATGGGTCCGGGTTTGGGAATCGTTTTGTTATCCGCTGCGCACCGTAAGTGCCTTCGGTTCCCAACAAGGAAGGGAGGGGCCACGATGATAAAGACGACTGGAAGATGAGTTGAAGGTGGGTTGCCATCGGAGGATGGTTGTCGTCGGAGGGTAGGTTGAGGGTTGAAGGATGACAATGATGGTAGACATAGGTCGTAGGTAGATGAGAGAGAGAGAGAGAGGAGAGAGAGAGAGAGAGGAGGAAGGTTTATTATATAAAAAAGAAAAAAAGAAAAAGAAAAAGAAAAATAAAAATAAATAAAAATAAAAATAAAAATAAAAATTTAATATAAAATAGATAAAATGACTTTAATACCCTTGAGTTAACGGAGTCTCCGTTAACAAAGTTAAGGAGAGGGACCCTAGTAGTGCAAAATTGAATACCATAGGGACCCAATCCATAATTTCTCTAGTTTAGGGACCTTAGTAGTAAAAAAACGAGAACCACAGGGACCAAATCCATAATTTACTCTTTTTTTAATTAGTATTAACTTTCTTTCCTTCCTTTTCCTTCTAGTTTGGGAGAAAAGTTTTGAAAAAAAAAACTTAACATTATTTTCTTTCAATTTCCTTTTGTTTCTCTCCTAAAAAAGTTTTGAGGACATTAGGACGCGTTTGGTTCGCTAGAATCCTTAGGAATTTGGAGGAACTGGAATCCAATTCCCAAAGATTCCCATGTGTGGTTGGTTTTAAAGGATGAAATTGGAATTTGGAGAAGGAAATAGATTCCATCAGATGAGAATTTAGAATCCTTCAGCATATGGAAGGAATTCAAATTACATAGACTTAGGAATTTGAAAAATTACCTTGTTACCTCTCAAATCATTGTTGAGAGAGAGAGGGAGAGAGGAAAGTTCAAATGTGAACTCAATTTTGGTTGTGTACATGAGGACGAATCTCAGCCACTCATCCGGTCAATAAAGGCGGCTTTCACCGGGTCCCCTCCTTTAATAATCTCCACCCTCCATGAATCGCGTCAATCCTCTGTGATCGCGTCCACCGTAACCGAAGATGTGTGGCATAGATTCGTCCTCACGTACACGTTCACAACCAAAATTGAGTTGACATTTGAATCTAACCCTATATATATATATATATAGAGAGAGAGAGAGAGAGAGATAGAGAGGAAGGTTCAAACGAGAACAATAACAATTTAAGAAAATGTGAGGACGATTCTTAGCCACACATTTTTCCTTCTTCAAATATATATCACCGAAGTATTGGCAATATCCGCCGCCACCACTAGTAGCCACTTCCGCCACCACCGCCACCAGTAGCCACCTCAGCCACCACCAACACCACCTACGCCACGTCAGCACCATGTTGTTTGAGTTTGAAGAAGGAAAAATGGGTGACTGAGAATCGCCTCGTGTTTTCTTAAATTGTTACTGTTCTCGTTTGAACCTTCCCCCCCTCTCTCTCTCTCTGTATATATATATATATATCATATAGATCTATATATATCTATATATAATATATAAAAATTATAAATATATAATATAATAATAAATAGAGGAAAAATCAAATACACACCAAGTAATTCGTAAACAGTTACACACCAATCTAAACCATTGATTTACCATTGAATTTTTGATCCGACGATGCATAAATATTGGGGTGGTTTTGATAATATAGCTATGGCAACTAACAATTTGAAATTTGAATTATTAATAGCCTTTAGTTAATAAAATTCATATGTAAATTGGTGTGTAAGTGTTTACGAATTACTTGGTGTGTATTTGATTGTTCCTCATAATAAATATACATTAAATATTATTATATATATAAATATATAATATATGTATATATGTATATATGTATTATGTATAATATAATAGGACTATCTTCATCAAAATGTATCCAACTATACCTGTACTCCTATTGTTAGTAGTTGTAACACCAGTATTTCGAAAATGATAGTAACTAGAAATTTGAAGAATATAAACTACATTTTTACCATTATAACTAAAAATAACACTCAGTTACGGAAAACGTTAAATAAATTTATTACAGTTATCCCGCAAGTTAAGTACTAATTACAAATAAGTGATTATTTAATAAATAGAAATAAATGTCTAATCTTCGTCGGAACCGTTTCCGCAGCTAACCTCAAAGCGGGGCCTTGCCTTTGTCCACACTTGATTCCGAACCTGGGAAAAAGGGAAACAACTAACGGGTAAGCTATAAGCTTAGTGAGCAAACACTGCACGTACCTTACGTTACCATGCATGCACATACCATAACCGGTGCCATCACAATCACAACCACGATCATATACCAATTCAAATTTCCAGTACAATAATTCCAACAAATAAACCCAACAATAATTCCAACAAATAAACCCAACAATAATTCCAACAAATAAACCCAACAATAATTCCAACAAATAAAAGACTCTCATGAGGTCATAAAAGCTCCCGTCAGTTTGGACACGGGTCGGCCCCCACAACTCACCAAGGGCATGTGGTTCCCTTCCTCCCGTCAGTTTGGACACGGGTCGGCCACCACAACTCACCAAGGGCATGTGGTTCCCTTTTTCTCGCCAGCTTAGGACGCGAGTCCGCCCCCACAACTCATCAAGGGCATGTGGTTCCCTTTTTCATACACAAACAACGCACATATACAAACTATGCCATAATCAATCATACATAAGGTAACTCACACACAATTATGCATACATACATACACAATAAAATAAAGTACATACAGTGAAACTCACCTCGAGCGCAAACAACAAATACGAACGAATCACGAATTCTCAAAGCGAATCTGTAAATACAATACACATATTTTATAAGCGTATTCAACGACTCCCAAACACTCCCTAAGGTTGACTCGAAACCCTAAGGCCCCTCTGACACCAAAATAATAATGTACTATAAAACGAGAGCCGCGAGCGATATGCGAGTCGACATAGCTCGCCGACCCGATTCGCCGAAGCGCACCGCCACCAGCAACCGCAAACAGCCGCCGCTTCCGCGGCGCGAACAACAACAACAGCACCGCCGTCACCGGCGTAGCAAAACCCCGCTGCCACCACGGTCCTCAACGACGACGGGCAGCGGCAACAACCGACCACCGCCGCCTTCGGCGACGGACAGCAGCAGCCAGTGTGGTCACCGCCGCCGTATGACCTCTCGACGCGAAACCGGCAGCCGCCGACCACCCAACCGTCCCGCCGCAGCCTTCGCCGCCGGGAACAGGTCGTACCACGCCGCCGCCGGCCGATGTGAACGACCGCAGCGCCACCGCCGACAGCAGCGTTGGCGGCTTCGGCGCCGACTCCGCCTACCATACACAACCATCACCGCTTCCGGCAGTCGCCGGAGCGGGTGGAGCATCACACCACGACCTCGCCGGCGCAACAAGCCACAACAGCCGTCGGCTGTCGCCGACGTGTGACCTCGCCGTACCAGTCGCGTCCTCGGTCGCCATTACCCTAACCACGGCGTCGCCGGCCATGGCCGGCGCACACCACCACCACCGAGCTATTGCCGGAAACTCACAAATCAAATTTAGATTCGAAGCTAACGAGAAGAGATTCGTAAACCTTACCTTTCACGAGCACAACCCGCAACCACCTCTTTCCGGCGTCTCCCTCCGGCGTCCTCTCCAAAAATTCCGGCGAAGTTTCTCACCTCTCACTCTCTCTTTTCTTTTTCTTCAGTAAACCACAAGTGAGGAAGAAGGAGGTACTAGGGTTTTTTTTTTTATTTAAGAAATCAGATTTTGGGCTCTCCTCTCAAATGGGCCCACACACACACATTTGATCCATAAGATTTCCTAGCTAACACCTTATACCCACATCAACAAAGAAAGAAAAAAAAACAAGTAAAAAGGAAACAGGTTACGATTTTAGGATGTTACAATCCAACTTCAAAATATGTTATTTTGTGTACTAAACTTTCAAAATGGTTATTGTATGTAGCATGTTACCTGGTAACCTAATAACGATGGTGTAACATGTTGCTTACTACATGACATATGACTCAACATCTTCTTCATCATCAAATTAGGGGTTTTTCAAAATTAGGGTTTCAAAATTAGAATCAAACCATGAATTAAACCCAAAATTTGATTATAGATCTGGAATAAACAATGAAAATAGCTTCCAAACTCGAATCAGTTTCACTCCAATCACACTGTTGATTTAGGGATTAGGGTTTTCAAACTCGCCAGAGTAATTAGGTTGCAGGAAACTCGCTGGAATTAATGGCGCTGGTAACTAAACTCGTCGGAATTGGGACCTCCGATACATGTTACCTGGTGGTAACCTCTGATTTATCAATTTCAGCTTCTCTCTTCTTCAATGTCCCAATTTCTCTTCTCTTATTTTCTGTTCAAATCATCTGACCTCCAATTGTTGTTTTTGGATTTCAGTTTCCAATCCAATTTTCTTTCAAAATAAGTATTCAGATTTCATTGCCTTCGTCATTTAAACAGGGTTTGATCAAGGTTTCTTCAACATCTTGGAAGCATTGATTCATTTGGATTTGGGTTCTTGATTTCTCAAATTAGGGTTCTTGATTTATCAAGTTAGGGGTTTTAAAAACTAATTAGGGTTCCTGTTTTTGGCTGGTATAATGGAGAAGAAGATGACATGACACCCACATGGCATCCACATAGACATTTTTTTAATTGGGTGACCGGCTAAGGGTTTAGCAGGTAACATCCGACATACAATAAACCATTTTGAAAGTTTAGTACACACAATAACACATTTTGAAGTTGGATACACACAATAGGAATACAAGTATAGTTGGATACATTTTGGTGAAGATAGTCCTAATATATATATATATATATATATTTTATAGAACGTCAACCCCTATATATAATATACTTTTACATATAACTTATAAAACAAACTAAAATAAATAAAAAAAAGACAAGAATGGTAATCTTGTCATTTTGTATCAATGGAATCAAATTCATTTGATATGTCTACGAACCAAACAGAATAAGAAATTGGATTATTCCATTTCCTGCCAACCAAACAAAATACGAAAGTTGGTTTCCATTTTCTGATGGATGCTAATTCCATCCGAGATTTTAATTGTATCAAAATCATTCCAATGAACCAAACGTTACCTTAGTATTTTTCATCTTTCCTCACTTTTCTTTTGTTTCGTTGAATATTCGAAATTATACACCATCAATGTCCAAAAATTGGACCAAAAATGTTAAATAATAAAAAAGTCTAATGGTTAGAATTGTAGATTGTATGTAATTATAGGGACTGTTTTGTGATGCACTCATAAGTTATACATACACCAATTCATCTTTTATCAAAATCCAATTCGAACGAAGTTGTAAATCGATGATTCAAAGCAACTTAAAATAAAAACCCCCAAATCAATCAGCAATCTTTTAAATCAAAATTCGTCTTCAACTCAATAATTTGTGTAGATCTGCCCAACGTGTTGTTTTCTTTACTACTTCGGCGAAACTGTGGTAAATCGTTCTTAAACCCCTCCCTCCCTCCCTACCTATATAGATATATATATATATATATATATATAATAGTTTCGAATCTGAATAATTCTACTTTTCCACATTATTCGATTGATTTGAGGTCAAATTGTAAATCTTTGAGCTTCAAGATATTCAAATCTGAGCTTAATTCTAGTCAGATTCATACTTATGAAATTGGGTTAGTAATAAGTATTTGCATTGCATTGCCTGTAAAAAGAGTTGCACTTTAAGGATCAAACATGCTGCTTTTAAACACCAAATTCAATACGAATTTGAACTCTTTTGATGAAAAAAATCGATTCGCATTAATAAGTTACAACATTGTTAGTGTCAATTTTCTTTTGGGAAAATCCATTCACATTATCGGCCGTTGGATGGACATTAGGATGAGATGCACCAGATTGATTAGTTCCTGTATCAAAACCGATTCATGGGTGGGCGTGAGAATAAAAAGTGTGATCACAGATTCACCGGTTCAGATCCACTTCTCATTCTCACACGATCCTTCGCCTTGCTTGTGTAGGGTATCAGATTTGACACTGAGTATTTTAGACATTTGACTAGTAGTCAAACAAATTCATTAATCTATGGGTCCAATAAAACATCACATTTATTCCTAGCATTATGGATAATAAGCTAAGGATCGTGTGAGAAGCTGAGTTAACGGTGAGAAGCGTGAGAACTGGATGTGAACCATTGATCTCTTTTAATCTCATGCCCTCCTGTGAATTGCGCCCTAGAAGGGAATTGATCCAGTGCATCTCATCCTTATATGCATCTCGTTGGAATGTGCATCCACTTCTCAGTTGCTAACCATTTCTAACATTAACCTCAACTTCTCACCATGGATAACAACTGTTAATTGTTTGCTCTTTATTTTTGCAGACAAGTCATAACGGAGAGAAAATAGACTACAAGGACACATACACATACGGTGTTCTTTTGGGAACAAGCTCCTTTAAAGTTCTTTAGGGATGAGAGTGTGTTTTGGATGGCGCCAATTTCTTTTGTTTGTGATGCTCGTTTTCTTTGTAACACATTTTCTCTCAGGTTATTATTTTCACGTGTTTTTACTCTTTTGTTGTTAAGTTATGCTCTTAAATCTTTAGATCATAAAGAACATGTATTGCTTTGTTATCTCAGTTATGGAGTTGCATGAAAACTCAAATGTTAAAGATTCCCACCAAAAGAAAAACAGGAAATTTGGTCATCTGGTTTTTGGACCTGCTGCTGGTGAAGGTTTGCCAAATCGTTTGCAATGTAAAGGTATTTTAAGAACCTTGAAAAGTCTAAAAATCATATCGTGGTATCTTCAAACTTGCTATAGTTTTGTTCATTGAATTGTGTATGATCTTCGTAACTACTCCCTCAACTTACTCAAATCACAACAATTTCCATGTTGAAATGTCCAAATATCTATTTTTTTTTTTGTTCAAGTTCTAAGAGCTATCTATTTGTCTGTTGTAACCATACACGTAGTTTCAATGGTAGTTCACAAGTTTTTTTGTTGTCTTGTCATCAACGGCATTGTGTGATTGTACAAAAATGGCCTATATTCTTCACCGAAACAACCGTTCTACTCTTTGGGGTAGAGGTCAGATCTGCGTAGTGCTATACATCTTACCCTCTCTAGACCCCCCAGCTGCACGTGGGATATACTATGTTCATTTGGTTTGGTTTAGTTTACAACCCAAATTGATTATATTCAAAACTCTTATATTGCCATGTTATGCTGTTACTGCAGTCAAAATACAAAATAGCTGTCCGGTAGGGGTGTGCATGGTTCGGTTTGGTTCGGTTTTGAGGTAAAACCGAAACCAAACCGAAAATTTCGGTTTTTAGAAAAACCAAAACCAAAACCAATCGGTTTTTCGGTTTTTGGTTTTCGGTTTTAAGTTCCGTTTTTGGTTCGGTTTTCGGTTTTTAATTCGGTTTTTGGTTTTTGGTTTTTGGATTTCAATTTTTTGTCCAAAAATCAAAATCCAAGATCATCAATTCCTGTTTATTGCATCTGAATGTTTAAAAGATAGAGTTGGTGTTTTATAGAACTATGACTTCAATTTAATATTGACTAATTTACATTATTAATCGTTATCATCATCATAGAATGACTTCAATTTATTATTTGTTTCATCATTTTTTAATATAAATGTTTTCTATGTGATGTCAAATCATTCATGAACTCAAGTAATTATGAGAAGTAGAATGCAAAGGATAAAATTATTAATTCGTCGAAAACTAAAAGAAAATTAGCAGAGCACTGGAGATATATAAGAACTCATAAACAAGAAAATTATCAGAGAACTGTAGATAAATAAGAACTCAACAAAATCTTTCAGTATTTACTAAATAATTAAAGAAGTATTTATTCGGTTCGGTTCGGTTTTTTCGGTTTGGTTTTGAATCATAAAACCGAACCAAACCGAAAAAGTCGGTTTTTGAAATTTTAAAAACCAAAACCAATGGTTTTGGTATTGGTTCGGTTTTTTCGGTTTGGTTTTTTCGGTTTTTTCGGTTTCGGTTCGGTTTCGGTTTTTTCCTGCTCACCCCTACTGTCCGGATTGATATTTGAAATAGTAGCTATCGCATTGGTATAGCGATCCGAAAATAGCGGTTCGTACAATATTTTCTTAGAATTATAAAATATATGTATATAGGGGTGGGTTCAAATGTGAACCACTTTTTGGTTGTGAACGTGAGGACAACCGAGAGTGCGACACGTGGCGTATGACTAGGCGCCATGTTAAGTCCACGGCGGATGACTAGGCACGATTCATGGGAGGGCATTGAAGGGACCACACTCAAAGTTGCCACGTGTCGCGCTCTCGGTTGTCCTCACGTTCACAACTAAAAAGTGGTTCACATTTGAACTTTCCTCTATGTATATATATATATAATTATATATATATATATATATATAGAGAGAGAGAGAGAGAGAGAGAGAGAGAGAGAAAGGTTCAAATGAGAAGTGCTAAAAAAATACGAAGTAGAGAAGTGATCACCACCACTCATCCGGTCAATAAAGGTGGCTTTGACCGGTTACGGTGGACGATCACACGAGATTGACGCGATTCATGGGAGGGTAGAGATTATTAAAGGAGGGGACCCGGTCAAAGCCGCCTTTATTGACCGGATGAGTGGTGGAGATTACTTCTCTACTTCTCATTTTTTTAGCACTTCTCATTTGAACCTAATACTATATATATGTATGCATACATAACTAAACATATTATATGCATTGAAATAAAATAAGGGCCCAAAATTAAAATAAAAGCCTCGCTATTGTGGACCGCTATTTGACCTGAAATATCAATGAAATAGCGCTGAAGTGCGCCGCTATTACCGAATCTGCAAATTTACCACCGCTATTTTGCTTATGACCGATAACAGCTCTTGCACCGCACTTAGCAGCATAGTTGCCATGTACCTAATGATCCTCATAAGAAGTTGCAATTTAGCGGGGTCGTGATTAAATTTGTTGGTCTATGCTTTACACACAAAAAATAGGCTCATAATGATGCGCATGTTTAATAGTAGAGCACATGTATGCCGATTTAAAATGGGTTAATTACATGGGTATGTATCGAACTTGTCACGTTTTATCATTGTATGTACTCAACTTATAAACTTATCATTGTATGTATCGAACTTGCTAGACTTGCCATTGTATGTATCCAACTTTATCAAAACCTATCATTGAATGTATTCTACTTGTCACGAAAGTGTATCGAACTTGAGGTTTTGATAAAGTTGGATACATACAATGGCAATTTTAGAAAGTTCGATACATACAATGGTAAGTTTATAAGTTGAGTACATACAATGATAAAACGTGACAAGTTCGATACATACCCATGTAATTAACCCTTTTAAAATCCCTTTTGGTTTTTGCGTTTGAGTTCTTTGATTTTCCGTCACTTAAGAGTGATATATGTAGTACCATTTTTGTAGGTATCAAGGCTCTTAACAAGACTCACATGTCATCAATCTCCAACATTTCCGGTACCGGAGGTGGTGGTGATGGTGTTGCCTTTGTGACCGTATTTACTGTTTATAACTCTAGTGTTGATGGTAGATCAAGCGACCTGTCTATTGTGGGGAAAGTTTCATATAACAAGGTGGAGCGCTCGATGGCCGTCTTGAATACGTTCATAAATTTTATACAGGTACATCTAAAATAGAATCCATGTTCTGGGAAACCTATAGTAAAGCTAGGTGGAACCGTTGATGGCCATATTGAATATTTGCGTTTTTAATTTACTCCCTGTATCCCAAAATAAGCATCCACATTTCTGTTTAAGTTTGTCGCAAAGTAAGTCGTAACTCTGTTAAATTTGGATCTCGTGAAAGAATTGTGGAAGGTTTTAAGTTTTAATTTGACATGCCATGTGTAATTTACTAATTTACCTTATCTTGTCTCAAGTCTTTGATTTTTTTTACCACCGATTTTTGGTGGGACAATAATACCGACATTTTTGTACCACTCGACCTTGTCCTATCCAAGTTTAATTGTCACGCCAAACGTGACAACTTTTTCTTCTGTCTCATCCTATGGAACAAGGTGGAACAGACGTATATTTTACCAGTAAAACCTACTTCTCTTCTACAACATCAAATACGCCTGTCTCTTTACAGTTTTTTACATTCTTTAAAATATTTTATTGTGTTTTATGCTATTTAACCTTCATTTTACTGTCCTCAAAATATTATTTTTATACGATTCCTATATTTTATTTTATTTAAGTAATTCATTAAATATTAATAACATAAAAACTGTATAAAATAAAAATTGGAAACTACATGAACTAATTTTGGTGTCATTTTAATCGTCTTGACTTGGATATATAGAAGATATAAACAATTCATTAGGGGTAAATTGGTCATTTTATTTGTTATGTCTTGTCCAGTTGTTTCTTGTCAAACGTTGAACATCTGTTATGTCTTGTCCTGTCCAGTTTAACACACCCATAAATGAAGCAATACAATCATTTAACGCTCTACTTATAAACAATTCATGAGGGGTAAATTGGTCATTTTATTTGTTATGTTTTGCAGATGACGATGCCTGAAAGCAACACGATCATCCTCACGGATCCAGCATCGAGGCTTCCATTGAAGCGAAATAGGGTGACGGTGTATCCCATTCAAGGTGAATACTCACGCAACAAGTTGATGCTTCAAAGAATCAGGTCTTACATTGTAAGAGCAGAGTGCATTGATCCCTACTGCTACCCACTAATTCCTTAAAACAAAGACCAAAATACGCCCCACCCCGTCTGCATTTTTGTTCCAGTTTTCATATATTCATAATGATTTACTATGTTGTTTTGTTGTTTGGAGGAGTTCCGAAGCTGTTATTTTGTTTTTACTTCAGCAGACTTTTTTTTTTTCAAAATCTTGCAGGCTTTTTTAGAGGAAAAGCTTGAAGAGCAGTCATGGAAACGGGGGCAGATTAGTCATTTTATCTTCACTGACTCTGACATAGCAGTAGTTGGTGACGTGGGACAAATGTTTAGCAAATACGAAAATTTTCATTTGGCTCTCACTTTTCGTAATAACAAGCAGCAGCCGTTGAATTCAGGGTTCATAGCGGTTAGGGGAACCACCGATGGGATTTCAAGGTATGTCATCTTGTAATTTTATAACTTGCTTCCCTCGTTCCATTAAAATTGCATCATTTGACCAACAACATATGCAAAATCTGTATTTGAGGTGACACCCAAAAGCCCATTTTCTATCCATGTTGGACGAATTAATACAACACTTAATGGTATTTGATGTGAATTGGGTAGGTGTAGGAGCTTTTTAGAAGTGAAAACAATTGATTATTTGTCGGATATCTTAAAGAATCTTTAAGAAAGACATTTAAGAGAATGTTGTAGACCTTGGTAACCGTGGGTGTCGGAGCCAGCTTGTGTGCACCTCGACTAATCCCATGGGCCCCACGAGAACAATCATTAAAATCCCAATGGCGCTATGGAAACTAGAAGCGGGCTACCTATACGGAGAGGAGCCATGAGGCCTAGTCTTTATTTGCCAGTTCAGCTAGCTCTGAAGGTTAGCACTAGTTTCTTCTATTGATCACCAAGGGTAAAATGGTCTATATTTCTGAGTATAGAAATGTTGGACTAAATAAGTAGCTTTCGGAAAACTTTCTATTCTTTCTTCAAATGCCTAAAAGAACTTTAGGCTGTTTTTGACAAAAATAAGCTAAGCTTATAAGCTAGTATATGTTTGGATGGACCATAAGTTAGCTTATTGAAACGCTAGTTGGAGTAGCGTTTCAGGAGCTTTTTGTAGCATTTTCCAATTATAAGTATTAATATTAATTATACCCTTTTTGGTCATTTTACATACTCATAACATAAGCAAGTTTTTGCCAAACATAATTTATTCATAAGCTAGCTTATCAGCTAGTTTGCCAAACACAACCTTAATAGTGAGTATACAAGATAGGTAGCTATATAACTTAAAACTTTCTTAAAATAGAAATGTAACTTTTTAATAGGATTAGCTTTTCTTCTAGTACTTGTAGGTGTCAGTATTGCGCTTCATGTGTCCGTATTTGTTTGTTTTAACATTTTTTCTCATTTGTCCTTGCTACCTTTTTGTTGTGTGCTCTCTTGTTTCCTTTATTTTTTTGCTTTGCTAGCTCGGGGTTTTCTGTCTCTCTACCCTTTAGGGCAGATGTAAAGTCTGCATACATCCTACCCCTAGGCCCTATGGGATTTACTGGGTTCATTTGGTTTTCACAGAGCAAAGATTTTATTGGAGGAAGTGTTGAACGTTTACAGTTCAAAATATATGAAAGCTTCACGAATGCTTGGAGATCAACTTGCTCTTGCTTGGGTGATAAAATCACATGCTTCATTCGATGCAAAGGAGTTTAGTAGACACGAACCGTTTCTTGAGGAAATTGGTGGTGCATCGGTGCTCTTCTTGCCTTGTTCGGTATACAATTGGACACCACCCGAAGGTGCCGGTCAATTTCATGGAATGCCCTTGGATGTTAAGGTAACAATACTTGCAATAACCTCATGTCTTAAAAACAACTTATTAATTGTTATGTATTTAGGAATGCAAAATCCCTCAAATTTTAAGTGTACAAGTAATTGTTCTATGCATAAAATTTCTTAAACTTTCTTAAACTTGTTTCTAACTCCATAAAACTAACTGATAAACACGTTTAGATATAGGATAACCTTTGAGTTATAACATAATATTCTATCATTATTTTTTATAATATGAACTTCTCATCATCAAAACTACAATAAATTACATTTTTATTTTTTAAATCTCAAGTAAAAGTTATATTAAAATATTCAATTAAACAAACTATACCCAAAAATAAGAATTTTTAATATATATAGGGGAGAGTTCAATTACAAACCCTCTTTAGAATAGAAACCATGCAACCCACTTTTTTTTTTTAAACAACAAATCCTACTCTACTCCTAAACTACACCTTTTACCCACAGTGGGGCTCGAACCCATGACCAAAGGCCAAGGGGAACACCTTACAAACACCTTGATACCGCTAGGCTAGAAGCCCTTTGGTATGCAACCCACTTAATCATCTTAGATTAAGAAAATCATTGGTCAACATTAACCTAGGGTATATTTGGTATACAAATTTTTTAATACCAAATATAGCTAAGAAGTAATTTTAGCTATTGATTTTAATATAATAGTACAAGATTGATATACTTTTTCTGGGTCTTTTAAGGGGATCTTAAAGTTCTAGACATGTTCAATCACCAATTGTGAAATTATGTTTCATACAAACATAAGTTTTAAATTTACTGAATTGATTATCTTTATTTATTTACCATAACATCATGCATCCTGCTGCATTGTACGGGTATACAAATAGCATGTTATAAAGCATTTGGAAACTCTTAAATTTCAAGAGTAAGCATTGAATACAAATTGGTAAATGCACGACCGAAGAGCATGAAAGTTTGTCCCATATAGGAGTTACATTAATGTTTTTATTATGGATTTACAGTAAAATTATTTCACATTTTGCTACATTGGGCGGGTGCACAACTTGTTCCATGAACTCTAAAAGGGTGAAAATTTAACATTTGATTTGATCTTTTTTTAGGTGGTTCATTTCAAGGGATCGAGGAAACGCCTTATGCTTGAGTCTTGGAACTTCTTGAACTCTTCTTCATCTTCCCACGATCTATCGGATATGTTGTGCCTTATCTTGAGCAGTGGACGGACAAAATACGATTTTTGAATTCGTGCTTAGAAAACCCGACATTATTTTTTCTTTTTCTTTTTCTTTTTTGTCAAAATGTCAATTGCAAACAAAAAATTTAGGAATTTTATGTCAAAAAACAAAATAGAGGAGTCCTTTTGTGCTATTTAAGTTACTTTGGTTCTTTATATGAATTTATAATAGTATTGGTTTGAAAGTTATTTTTCTTGAAGAAGGATGCTATGTTGTTTCTAAATATGGATCTATTTTGGTAAAAAGAAATATCAAAATAAAATGTATTTTGTATAGTTTATTCCAAAGTAGAGTCTGGATGGAATGTATATGTTCTGCACTTTTAATTATCTATGTGAATAACAAACATTTATTCATGTATTAGTAATAATTATAAAATATTTAGGATTTTAATTATTTAAATTGAGAATATTTAATGGTTTTTAACATTCGAAAAAAAAATTGTTCAAAAACTTAGGGTGTGTTTGGTTTTGAAATTTTTTTCCAGTTTTCCAAGGAAAATGAAAATTTGGAAATGCGTTTGGTTTATATAATTTTTAAAAGTTTTTCAAAAAATGATTTTTTTTTTTATTTTCTAACTTCTGTGTGAATTAGAAATTTTATTTTATTAGTTTCCAAAAAAATTAAACGTGTTTTCTAATTTATAAAAAGAAAAATAAAAAGTCAAAACTCCATTATTTCAACCAAACATATTTTCTAGAATTTTTATTCAAAAACTTGAAAATGAAAATAATTTCTCACAACAACCAAATGCACCCTTACCTTAATCGTTTAAAATGGAAAAGTTAAAAAATAGTAGTTTAAGGATTTAATCATTTAAAATAGAATTACCGACCGAATTTTTTTCAACTCTTTTTCCTATAGGATTATTATTCAAATGTTGTGATTAAATTGTATATCGAACGTTGTATTTTTGTGTGAACATTACATTTTTATGTTAGAATTGATATGACGGTTTTCTTCGAATAATATCGGTCTGAAAAATTAAGATTTTATTTAATTTAACTTTAGATATTATAAATTTGTATCTCAAGTCATGTGAATCTTTTATAATAATAAAATGTACCCTATTGAGAGGTGTGTTTAAATAGGCTCAGATCTCATCGTCAATACTTCGATACCATAAATATTGAATAAAATATCTAAATTTGGCAAGTCTTTTTGATGTATTTATTGTTTGGTTTATTAATAAAATATGAATACGAAAAGAAAAGAAAATATGAATTCATGCATCTAATGTTAAGTACTACCTAAATAAAACAACATTTCAACAACACATGTTGTAGAATTTTTTTAAGAAAAATACAAATTTTAAAAAAAACATTTGGTTCATTCACTTATCAAACAAAATAAAAAGGGTTTTGTTTTCTAAATTCTTTATAAATTAGAAAACTTATTATTTTAATAGTTTTTCAAAATTTTCTAAACGTGTTTTCTAATTTTTTAAAATGGAAGATAAAAATTCTACCATTCAACCAAACGCGTTACTGTATGAAAACTTAACTTCATTTTCAAAAAATGTTTCAAGGAAAAGGAAAACAACTTTCCATAACCAAACGCTCCCTAATGATTCGATAACCAATGGGTCTAAATGACCGGTTATAGTTAGCTATAATTGGGTCGAAGATAATCGATTAATCGATTGGTTTAGTTATCAAGTCAAGCAAACTAGTCGAACACACTTAGTTTATGATTTACAACCAATCGAGCCACCATTAGGCATTCTAGCACTTATTATTGTAATTGGTAGGTGGTCCCATCAAGTGCTTAGTCCAACACAATTAGATAATGATTTGATAATCAACTGGATCTTCCAACACCATAACCAGTCCGATGAAACAACTAGTTAGACCCAATCAGAAAATGATTCAATAACCAATCAGGCCTCCACTAGGCCTTCTTAACTGATTAATGTAACTTGGCCTTAGGGTCCGAACACCTACTTTTTGAATTTTGAGGCCACTATATGTCGGTCGCCAGGTGACAAACGGATTAGCTTTTTCCTTTTTTGTCTTTTGATCCTTTTTTGCTTGGTTCTATTTCTAGTCAAATTTGGGTTACCCTTGACACCAAGGCTTTTAAACTTTGGAATGTCAAAGATAGTCAACAGTGACTTGAACCCTAGTAAAACCTCTTTTGGTCTTTTGCAAAAAACATTACGATGATAATTTTACTAAATACGACCGAAGCCATAGAAACACCGACAAAATATCAAACCAACCAAGCCCAATATATCACATCCCAAAATGGGTTCTCCAAAGATATAAGCAAATCCTTGGATAAATTACCTTCAAATATATTTTTAATTAAAAGCATGAAACCTTAAAAGAATTAGCTTAATGAGCTTCATCTAACACACTCTTAATTACAAGGTTATTTTGCAAAACCCAAAAGTACAAATTTAGAAATACACTACACTATGGGGCCATTTTGCAAAAAAAAAAAAACAAGTTGTGGAAAACTTCATTGACCAAAATACCCTTAACAATCGTAACGTAACATTTACCATAAAGAGCGTAACAACTACAAAAACAACCAAAACGACACGAATCCGAACGCATACAAATTACAAATAAGACATTAACCCGAACTCAAACTCGAAATCGAATAAAGAAATGGATAAATTCCGAAACTATCCTCTTCTATTTATTAGAACTTCATAAATTGGTACAAGCCCACAAGATCAAAGGCAAAAGGAATTATGATCAATTGTTCATGAATCCTACAACAATAAACCCTACAAACATATAGTTCTTTCTTTCACTACTACTTTGTTGATACAAATCACAAAACAAAACCAACCAAATCATAGAAACTTCTAAAAAGTCAAGAACAAGATACAACTTGTGGTGAAGAACACCATCATCAATCAAACAATCATATCCATACCAAAATCAACAAGAATTTGACAAAAAAAATCTAATGGTTTCCGAGTAAAGAATCCTTCAATCATCTAATCATTGATCGCTCTTCTTCACCGATCCGTAGTAACTCACGTACCATCGCACGAATTTCTTCAACCCCGTTTGAAGATCCGTGGTCGGCTTATACCCAAACTCCCTCCGAGCAAAACTAATATTTGCGTGCGTGAATTGCACGTCACCGTTCCTCGGCAACTTCATCACCACCCGTTTCGCCTTAACCTTCAACAACCGCTCCAAAATCCCGACAAGATCCGAGACCGGGACCGGCGACGTGTTCCCCAAATTGAAAACCCGCAATTGGGCGGGCCCACGTTTCTTCCCCCCGCTCCCCGTGCTCTTTTCCGCTGTGTCCAAAGCCCCTAAACAACCCTTTACGATATCATCAATGTACGTGAAATCACGGGCCACGGTCCCATGATTCGCAGCCTCAAAAATCGGGATCGATTTCCCTCTCAAGATGTCTCGTGTGAAGAAAAAGTATGCCATATCGGGCCTCCCCAAGGCCCGTAAACCGTAAAAAACCGCAGCCCGGTTAACGACAGCCCGTAAATGTGATTGTAAGTGTGCGCGATTTCTTCCCCCGCTTTCTTGGTGGCCGCGTAGAGGCTCGCGGGCTGATCCGTCCGGTCCTTTTCCGAAAACGGGACCTTCGTGTTCAGCCCGTAGACGGAGCTCGAAGAGGCCCAAACAACCGCGGGCTGCGGGTTCGCATTCTTGCACGTTTCGAGGAGGTTAACGAACCCGGCGATGTTGCTATGGACGTAGGAAGACGGGTTCTCCATGGCGTAACGGACCCCGGCCTGGGCAGCCAGATGCATGACATGGCTGAATGGGTTCAGCTCGAAGAGCTTAGCGAGCAATGCGACGTCGTTTATGTCACCTTCCACGATGAAGATCCCACTTCTTTCGAGTAGGGTTTGGCGTGCCCGCTTTAACGAAGGATCGTAGTAATCGTTGAAGTTATCGAGTCCCAATACGCCGTCGCCGCGGCGTTTGAGGGCGGCGCTGACGTGGGTTCCGACGAAACCGGCGGCGCCGGTGACGAGTACGGAAAATCCGTTTCTTGATCGGATCCTTGAGGAGGATCTGACCCGTTTTTCCCATCCGGGTCCGCCCCAAGAACTTGTTTTTAGAGATCTTCTGGAGAGATCTGATGATGATGATGATGATGAGATGGATTGTAGTGAGGATGAAGAAGATGAAGATGTTGAAGATGGTGATTTGAAGAAGAAAACCAAGATTAATCCCAAGAAGACAAAGCTCCAAAAAGTGAGTTTTGCTAAAGAGGAATAATGCCATCTGAATCTATTAAGAAGGATATAAGATGATGATTTCTCCATTTTGAATTTACCAGGTGTTGATGGGATGTTATCCATATGAGAAGAAGAAGAAGATGATGACATTTGCTTCATAATCTTGAAATAAATCTTGAAAATCCAACTAAGTGGGTGTGTTTGATTTTATTGGAATTGGAGCTAGGGTTTGATGAAAGATTTTTGTGGGTTTTTCTAATCTAATCTAATCAATCAATCTGAAAAGATGAAAGAAAGAAAGAAAGAAATTCTGGGTTTCTGCAATTTCTCCAACTTTATTTTGCCATTTTTTGATTAATGGCGAAAATTGATGGTTTTATTGGAGGAATTGATTGTTGGTTTTTTGTGGGTTTTCTTGTTCTTCTTCAGAGATTGAAATTGATTGTGGGAAGAAAAAGAAAGTTGATTGGAGAGAAAGATAGAGAGAGAGAGTGGTGAGGAAGGTGGACTAAAATGAAGAGGGACAGAATAAATTTGAAGGATTTTTAAAAATTAAATTGTATGTTAATAATGGAGAAGATTTAAGGTGGACTCTCATCAAACTCAAAAACATTTTATACAAAGTCAAAAGGGTTACTCTAATTAAGGAAGAAAATTTTTCAATATCTTCATGAATTTCATCAAGATTTTGGGGATAAAATTAGGGTTTACTCCATCTTTATTGGAGAGATTGTAGAAATTGCAATCTTTTTATAAACATTTAGGATTTGTTTGATTTCATATGTTTCTTTGTTTAATTTGAATAATTTTTGGGAGATTTGTTAATTTAGGGTTTATAGTTTTTACATTGTTGAAAAGATGTAAGAGATTTTTAGGGGTTTAGTCAAAAAAATTCCAGAAAGTAAGTGTTTGGTTCAAAAATTACTAAATTTTTACTAATGGTAAAAAATCAACGATATTTTATATGTAGTACTTTGCAATACTCTATTATCATTTGAGCACTCAGTGGTGTGATCAACGAGAATGTTTGCAGTGTATAGGTTCAAATTCCCAACCCATTTGTTTGCATCTTGTGTATTGTATATTAAACATTTTGATTTGTTGATTGTAAACAGTTTGTTCTACCTTGAAAGTGTTTTATGATAGATTGAAACTCTATGAATTACCCAAAAATAAATATAACACTGTAAACCGTGATAATTTATTTCTTACTTCTGTCATTGTAATTCCTATAACTATTTATTAATTGTTGAAGAAACTTGAGCTTGTCAATCTAGGTTGTTGGACACATCGTTACCAACAAAGGATTTAACCAACCATAACTTTACCATAAATGAAATCGTTGTATTTCATAAACTTAGGGATTGTTTGCGTTTTAAAAAACATACCTCTTGAAATCTCTTAAGTTTGAAACTTAAGAGGTTTGCAGACTTTAAGATTGATTTTTGTATTTTTATTAAAAAAAAAATTAAAACCTCTTAATGTCCATTTTAAGAGATGCACTATCCACTTTATATATTTTTGACATGAAATCAAACTTTAGGTTTCTTAAAAGCAAATAAGATTTCAATCATTTATTAGGTAATGCCTAAATGTCATTGCCTACTTTCTAGACATACGATAGCTACTAAATGATCATACATGTTGAACAATATATATAGAGAAAGCACAACCAATCGCATTGGATGTTAGATGACATCACTATATTAAAACCATCTAAAATTTGAAGTATATATCCATTAAAATACTGTTATCGGTATCTTACACTTTTAATCGTTTTGGTATTTGGCATTGAGTTTTCCACATTTTCGGTATCGAGAATTTCGGTACAGTGTCAGTTCATTACGATATTAGTCCCATGCTCACCCTTAGCTTGCATCGTTGAGCTCAGTCTAATCGATCGATGTTAGGTACATGTCAGCTATGAGCTAACGTCGCCTAACCTATGCTTGGCAAGCTTCATGCCCGTGCAAGACTTCATTTTCATGAGGTTGCCTACAAAATACATGAAGTTGGATTTACATGTACTTTTTGCAATGGGAAAATTGCATCAAAATGGAACTAACTTTACTCTAATTCCTATTTTGGGGAACCAACTTTTAAAGCATTCATTTTAGGGTCTAAAGCAAACTTTTGATTTATTTAAGGGACTCGTTAACCTGCTGAGCAGGTAGCAGGTAACTGGTTACCATAAAATATATGACAAAAGATTAAAAATAGGAAAAACTAAATTAAGTGAATATTCATTTCCAAAAAAAAAAACAAAACAAAACTTAAACCCACAATGCCTCATTCACCTTCACAACGCCCCCATCATCATCCTTTTCCTATGGAAGTTGCAATCACTTCCCAATCTCCAACAACCTCTCCACCAATTTCTTTCAAGAACAAGGATAACGGCAATGCATTTCATGAACAACTTCATTTCTTAATTATAAAACCATGTAAATTTGAAAACTCCTCAACCCCATGATTAATTAATTCTCAAAAGCAGATCTCGAAGTTAGTTGATTCAACTACAAAAAGGATGATAGGCTTTAAACAATTTTTAATAAAAAATATGAAATTAGGAATTTAAATGCAGGGGCTACATGTTTTGTTTGTTCATGGATTGGAACTAGTTTCCAAGAAGATACTTTTAATCGCCATAGGATTAGAGACAAGAATATAACCACAATTTATATGAATTAATTATTTTGAGTGTATCTTAACACGGCCATCAACCGTTCATCGTAGATGGAGGAAGGTAGAGAGTCACTGGCAAAATGGAAGAACCATGAGAATCCATAAGGAGATCTGGATCCATTTTAAAATGGAAATGGAATTTGGGTATAATTTTTTCTTTACCAATGACCTGGAATTTTAGTTGGTTTTATGAAATAAAAATGCCACATCAGATTTTACCTGTTTCATGTCATCATTTGTAGGTTACCAGGTTAACGAGTCCCTCAAATAAATTAAAAGTTTGTCTCAGACCCTAAAATGAATGTTTTAAAAGTTGGTTCCCCAAAATAGGAATTAGAGTAAAGTTGGTTCCATTTTGATGCAATTTTCCCTTTTGGAATTTGTCACTACTAACAAAACATGTTTTAACTGACTGTTTAGATACCATACACCAAAAACGTTCACTTTTTGATGAATTGAAGGCCTTACAACCCCATTCAATATTATTTGTTTAAGTTTTAACCATTTAATTTGTTGTCAAATGCTTTAATATTTGTATATGAAAGAGAGAGAGAGAGAGAGAGAGAGAGAGAGAGCAACAAATGCTCTAAAAAAAATGCTGCCATTTTTTGTTCTATGAACACACATCTTTTTGAACGACATATAAACTCAGACACACTTTCCTATGGTATCCGGGATCCATTCGGGCACCCGACTAATCCGCGTCGGTCTCAAACCTCCCCAAAGGCCGACCCGAAACCTGGGTAACTCCACTTGCTACCGCGGAGTTTTGAATCCGGATAAACATGGATACTATCCACTGATCCCCAAAGACGATACCTCCACCTCTAAACTAGACAAACTTTGTTTTTATGAGCACACATTTGGATTTAAACGTGCTACAATTGAGTCCAAGACTTTCAGGAAATGGATATTCAATAACTGGACTTTATCATTTATGGATTTTACACATCTATCCCTTTATTCCGGCTTTTATCTTAAATTGGATCAAAATTCTACTGTTGTAAACTAAGGGACCTTTTATTAAATTCTCACCATGTAAACGCTTACTAGTAAGAGATTCATTTTTATTTACCTTATCGAATAACATTTTTAATCATGAAAATTAAATGGATTGTTGGTAAGCATCTTAAACCTAATAAACACTTACTGGACAAGAGTCGTTTCCCATATTTATTGGGTAAGATTTTCGATGCTTGCCTTGTCTTTTATTGAGTGAGCTTATTGGTTACGTGATGGGAGTTTAGTAAACGACTCCTAAATATACAATTTGATCTCAATAGTGAAATGATATATTGAGTAAGCTATATATCCATATAAAAACCAGATAACTAAATTTAATTTTGTTGGTTTTAAAAAGATATCTCTGTGTTATTTTTCATTTTATTGATATTCACTATTACACTTAACATGCATGCCAATACTATATCTTAAAAAATTAATGTCCATACAATATGGCCCTAGATGTCCTCCTACTAACCAAATGAAGGCACTTCAAATGATCCAAACCTCCACAGATTTAATCAAATGTCATCATTTAATTACTAACATTCTTCTTTGAGCAAATTGTATAACAAAGAATGCATTTTCATAACATTTCTAGCATGTAGAAGTTACATAGATTTAAAAAGTGTCCATGGGCTTTTACAACTACATTACTTAAAATAAATGTTTTTCAAATTACAAAGTATAAATAGACATTGTTGAATTTATTCATTAAATGCATTTTCTAAAGTACATTTTACAGTTTGACGCCCCTGTTTTGATAACCGGCATATAAGTTTGTTTTTATAAACAAACTTGTTTCTTAGAAGTGTTTGAAGCTTCTAGGATATATACTTGAACATGGTAATAGATTCATAGAGCGTTGAAGCTCGAAACTCAATCTTAAATGTGTGCCAAAAAGATGAAACACCATAAGGTTTTAGGTCATACGACTATGCAGTTATCACTTAAAACGTTAATGCAAAAATACATAGTATGTGTGATCTTAGATTTAACATGAGTCGTTAATTGCTAAACATATTTAAAGTTATAAAATTCTTTTTGTTAGGACAAAGAGTAGTATTTGACAAGGATAATGGTAAGCAAAATTGCTTTGAATTTTGACAAGTGGAATAACGAAAGGGTTTGACATCCCTAAGTTCAATTTCAATCTCTTTAACCATTTGATTTGAATTTTGTATTTTTTTAATTGTTATTTTTATATCAGCTTCCGTAAATGAAAAACTAACTTAAATCAGAAAGTATTTCAAAAATGTATTAATCTCCATTACAGTTTTCATACACAAAGAACTATAACTTCGAGTTGTTGATACCAAAACGAGTCGGTTTTAAAACATGTTTGAAAGAAACGTTTACTGTAAATTAGGAAAATGGAAGGGCGAGTTATGCCAACATTAGATTATTTGTAAAGAAGGTTAGGTATTGATTTTCATATAAGTCATGTGAAGTTCACTAAATGTGACATCCAATTCTCACATGACATGTCTCATTTCTCTTCGATATATATAAAGATTAAGAAAAAGACTTGACAACAAATATTCAAAAAAGTAATAAAAAAGTTTTCACATAATTAATATATTGTGATATTTAAAAAAGTAGTTTTGGGTGAACAATAATTTGATTGATTGTTTAGAGCATCTCCAATTGCACCTCAAAATCAAGAAAAAGCGGAAAATGAAGATTTTGGGTTAAGTTGATGTTTCAATAGCTTCTTCAAATTTATCTCCAAAATGGAGAAATTTGGAAAAAGAATTTTTTTTCTATTCGTATTTGGAGATCACTCAAAAATGATTACTATACAAAGACCCAATAAAAACCTTGAAAAGTAATAATTTGGAACAATAAATAATTATTTAATAAATTGATAGAATATTTTAATATTAAAATTGATATCTCTAAAATGGAGAAGCTGTTGGAGATGACCTTAATTTTTTTTAAGGATTTTGGTTTTTATTTCTCTATTTTGAAGAAAATTTGGGAAAGTCGTTGGAGATGCTCTTAAAATAACCAAATATTAAATAGATTGTAATCAAGTCCAACTCTTTTAAAACATTTGTCCCCAACAACTTTTAAAAATATATATAGTTTCCTTATTTTACAAACTTGTTAATTTATGCAAACTTTGTAAGCCATGTTTTCCACTAATCAGAATCCATTTTCTTGTTTATTTATGGTAATTTTATTTATTTTATTTTTGTGATGCTTAATTATAGGAGCTGGTGGTTATAATTTTGGATTTTGCAATTAATTTGTTCATTGATCCTTCTAATCAATGGTTTATATGAGTTTACAAAGTTTACACAAATTAATGAGTTTACAATACATGTTTAAAAAATCCCTATAATCTCCAATTATCATTTTCTAGTTTTATTTTGTTAATGGCCCTTTTAATTTTCAATCTTGATGAACCACAACTTTAGTTATACGTGATTATAAGATAAAATAAATTTTAAAGATCACAAAATATATTTCATTCCTATTTTATAATTAAGATTTATAATGTTTGAAGAAACATGGATTTCAACCTTGTTTTTAGCTTATTAAATGAATTTTGATTATTTTATTTGTAGAAAAATATTAAAGTCGCCAAATTGATGCAAGCATGTGAGAAATCGGAGTCACAAGTTGTGACATCCATGTTCTCTTTATTTACAAATCTTGGCACCATGTCCCATACTTTCCTTAATTATATATATATAGGGAAGATCAAATATAAACGGTATAATTATATAAACACGAGAATTGATAAAATTATTTATAATCCATGTATAAAATTATATATGAGTTTGTAACTCAACTCTAAAGTTGTTTGTATGACTTTTTTTTATAGTTAATGTATAATCATGTATAATTTGTTGGTTGTTTTTTTCTTTTTAAGAGAAAGAAGTTCAATGAAAAATTTTTAAAAATGGAAAACTATAAAACACCCTTGTAGCCTTTCATTTGATCATATACACAGATGCATAAAAGTAAATTAAATTGTTTTATGAATTTTATGTAAGTATACATATTACAAATTATTTTTATGCACAAGTCATACGTCAAGGCTTTTTGCAAACAAAGCTAGCTTTTAACTACTTTTTGAAACGCACTTGAGTACTTATAGAATTTATGTTAGTTTTTCAATTACCCTATAATTAATTTAAATTCAATACCCTTTTGTCTTTTATATCATAAGTATTTTGCCACATAATTTGTTCAACAGCTACTATATTAGCACATCAATACAGTACTTCAACAGCTGCTATAGACGCTTGCAACATACCCAAATAAGATACAGTATCCTGGTTTCATTTTAAAGTTCCTTACCTTATACCTCTCATATAACTCACTATCTACCGAACCTATTATATATATATATATGGACTTAGGTTCAGGTGAGACCAAACTGTTTTCGTGAGACCGGTTAGATCAACATTTTTTCATGAAACTTCACAGCAAACACTGTGAAGGTTGAAAAAAAATCGAACATTCATATTGTCTAAAAACACTGTAAATTTTACGTTCATTGTGTTTTTTGATGTGAATGTTCAATTTTTTTTTTACCTTCACAACATTTTTTTTTGGAAGGGTGTTTGGGCCAAAGCCCGACTAATCCCACAGTTTTGTTGGCTAAACATGCCCCACTTAAATGTTCCTAGGCAAGCGCACAGGAGGGCTCGAACTCGGTTAAGGCGCTATGAACCCCCTGAGCAATAACCAATCCGTCACAACACTGGAATACCTTCACAATATTTTTGCTGTGAAGGTTGTGTTGGTCTCATTAATCTCACAAAAACAGCTTGGTCTGATATAAATTTAACCCTATGAATGTGTGTATATATGTGTGTTAATGTATGTGTGTATTATTTTTATCCTGGATTATTTTAGTTCTACATGGATCTCACCCATATATACTATATTATCCAAACATAAATTTCATGGTTTCTTTTATAAAAGCAAGAAACTGTGATTTCCATTATAGTTTATCATAAAATATTGCATTAAGATGTATTGTAAATGTACACAACTAGTGTGTGGTTGGGTTCTAACAGGGATGGCAAATGGGACAGCCGGAGAGGTATGAGACGGGTATTGGTAACCCCAGTTTCATATCCTTTTATAAAATCATGTCCCATCCCTATTATAACATACTCGATCCTATTCTGTCGGGAATCCCATTACCAAATAACCTTCAGGGGTAGTGGGTATTTTCGTGGGTATTGGATATCCTATTTGTATTCTTAGTCGATTTAAAATTTACTAAATAAAATTTTGTTTCTTAAAGCTATATGAAAATCACGTAAACCAATGAGTTTGTTTCTTTTAAACTTTCATTTTCTAGAAATCTTTCTCCTAATCGCCTTCCATCATTGCTTTTGGTCTTCGACGAATTGCATGACAATGGATTCATGAAATGACTTAGAAAGGGAAATGAAAATCAAAGTGGAAATAGGAAATGAAAATGACGTTTATGGCTTAGTGCACTATTACTGAAGTGTTAATTGGGAAGTGGAAATATTATTACATTAATCTTATTGAAAAAATTAAATATATATTTTCTATACTAATAAAATCAATCCGTCATTTCTATTATTTTATATATTAATAAAACTGTAACGTATATTATATTAATAACGTTATAAATTTACTAAATATATATGTTTCGGGTCGAGTATGGGATCAGGTAAATGGACGGGTATTGGATAAAACCATAACCATCTAAAACCCGCAAAAAAAATTTCTTTCAAAAAATCCTATACCCGATCCCGTACCCATTTACCTAGTCCAATACCCGTTCCAAAAGTTTCGGAATGGGGATTTCCATCGGATTCGGGTATCTTGTATCCCTAGGTTCCAATAAGATCACCCAATTCTTGTAAGACTCAACAATTATGAAGATTTCATGTCTTCCTCTAAAGGTTTTGTGTGTGTGTTTTATAGAAGGTTAGTTGTCAAGTTTTTCATGTGAATACTCATTGTTTCTTTTTTTCATACAACTATCCAGTCTTTTGTGACGAAGATTTGATATTTTTTTGTTGTGAAAGTTAGGTGCTCTCATAAAAATGTTTTTGGTAGTCTCACATCATCAACTCTCAATTGTATGTAAAAATAATTGGTCCAAATTCAAATATAACTATTCTTACATTCCTAAATTTTTATACTGACAAAATACATCTATTTATATTATTCATCATTGTTATTCAGATTAATTTGTATTAAACTTCTTTTGATTCTTGCTTAAAATCCATTCATGTACATACTAAGCAAAGAAAGAATATACACATTCATGCACCTTGGAATTCTCATGATATGTAGTTTTTATTATTTATCGTGTTTATTTTATAGGTTCTATATTTATACGAGGTAAATAAAAAATAAGTATTATCATACATCTTATAAGAAATGCCCATAATTCAATAAAGATCTTACAAATAGATAACATTTTTCAACGGATCTTCTACTTTTTCTTTTAAAAAAGCTTCTAACGGGTCAACCAATCAATAATTTCTGTCGATTTAGTTTTTACTCTAGATCATTTAAAAAACCACATATTATTTTCGGTTTATACTAAAATCAACTCTTTTTCAACATAAAAATAGTTAACATTTACTAAAAATATAATAATAGATTACTAGAGAGTTTGTGTTAGTTTTTATTCGATACAACAATGAATTTTTCAATTAGTGTGACATATATATTTTTCCCCCTAAATTGTCAGGTTAAATTGTAATTATTGGTTATGTGTAGAAAAATGCCTATCAAAATCAACCAAGTATGACAAAAGCTCGTTTATCAAGTAAAATGGGTACAAATTATAAAAGATGGAACATTTGTTAACACATATTATGAAGAAAAACAACTTCACACTTAAACAAAACTAGGAGAAAACTCCTTGCATTTTGTTGCATTTTCCTCATCACCGAAATTAACATCTTTTTAACAGTAGATGTTGTGTCAACTTGCATGCACCTCAACTAATCTTAGGGGTCAATTCATGGAGAAGAATTAGAAAAATCTTATGTGACCTTGTAAGACTCAAACGAGTAACCTTTTCAAAAAATCTCCAAAAGACTTAGGTGCTGTTTGGTTCACATAATTCAAAGGAATTTGATGGAATTGAAATAGCAAATTTCTTTGACCAAATTCCTTCGTGATGTTTGGTTCATGGAATTAATTTGATGGAATCTTTAAGTTCCAAGTAATTCATCATTCCTTTGACTTAAGTGAAGGAACTGAATTCCTACCAACCAAACTCCTCGTCAAATTCCATTCCAATTCCTTCAAAAGTCAAATTCCGTCGATGGATTCCAATTCCATTATGTGAACCAAACGCCCCCTTAGAGAAAAGACCGGTCCCAAACTGATCTAAAACACCAAAAGACTTAGAGAAAGGACCGGTCCCAAACTGATCTAAAACACCAACCATTCCTTGTTTGGTTTCAAAACCAGTTCCAAACAAAACTGGTCCCTAGCCAATCTAGCAAATCAGACTTGGTTCACAACCAAGCATTTGGTACACAGGATAACCAGGAAAAAAGAAAAAAGGAATAACTAGTTTGCTCCTTATAGACGACCAATCATTAAAGGAATAACTTCAACTATAAATGCATAAACTTACCCTTCTTCAATAATCTAACCACCAAAGTTTGACATCAAATTATTACATCCTTCATAGTCTCAAAAGAATTACATATCTCATAGCATTAAGATTGCCCCTCAAAATCACATATCTTACACCTTAAAATCGAAACAAAAACTTAATTTTATTTAAAAAAATATCAAACGAGAAAAGTGACGGACGTCAATTCTTGGCGAATTTCTGAAGAACTTCAAAGTAATCAGGAAACGTCTTGCGGGTGCAAGCGGGATCCTTGATGGTGACGGGAACATCAGCACAAGCGGCAAGCGAGAAAGCCATGGCCATCCTGTGATCGTCGTATGTGTCTATTGCCGTCACGTTCAGCTTTTCCGGCGGAGTGATCACACAGTAGTCCGCACCTTCTTCCACCGTCGCTCCCAACTGGAATTATTTTATCAATGAGTTATCTCAAATATTAGAGACGATGAGAGACTAGTTAATAACCCGTATATTATACGGGCATTTGAAACATGTTATTTTAATTTTTAATAAAAATAGACATTTACATGATAATTGTCATTACCATTTAAATACTTATGTAAATTATATGTTATACGACAATTGTCATTATAATTGTTTATTACAATAGATATTTTAGTTATCTAATAGCTGTTAAAATTTTAAAAATTGAAATTTTATTATTCTTTTGTCAAAAGATTTGAATTTCGTGAATGATTTTAAAACTGGAGGGATTCAGAAATAAAATATGTGTAGTGTATTGATTTGTAGGATTTTAAATAAAATAAAATATAATTATTTATAAATAATCTACAAAAAATATTAGATTAAAAAGATGGAATCTTTAAATTTCAAGAATATTAGCAATTGAGTTTTAAATAAAATAATATTTCATTACTTATAAATAATATATAAAAATAATTAGGTTAAAAAAATGAAATCTTTAAGTTTCAAGAATATGAAGAATAGAATTGTAATAAAATTTAAACAAATTAATTTATATCTATTTTTATAACTGGAAGGATTCAAAAATAAAATATGTAGTGTTTTTTGTTTGTAGAATTTTAAATAAAAAATTAATTACTTATAAATGATCTATAAAAATAGTTAGATTAAAAAGATATAATCTTTAAATTTTAAGAATATCAACCATAAATTTTAATTACTTATAAATAATCTATAAAAATACTTAGGTTAAAAAGATAAAATTTTTAAATTTCAAGAATAGAATTGTAATAAAATCTAAACAAATTAATTTATATCTAATTTTAACAATGTAGTTAAATTAAAAAAAATTATTCAATATTAAACTCATTTTGAAGGTATTGTCGAGACGATTATAATGGTATAATTTATTAAAAAGAAAAAACAAAAAGTTTAATACATTTTAATTAATATATAGAGTGAATTGCAATTTTGATCCCTGTGGTTTAACGAAACCAGCACATATAGTCCCTACAAATATTTTATTGCAGAAAAAACACTGTGGTATGCAATTTTGCTTGGTTTTGGTCCCTCAGCACTAACTCTGTTAGTTGCCTCTGTTAAGTGCTGCCCATGTGCACCCCATGTGCTTTGCACATGAGGGCATTTTAGTCCTTTTACCAAAACTAAACTATAGAGACAAAAATTGAAATGTGATCCATTATACCACCATTACCAAACTCTTTCATATTATTAAATCAAATCCCCCCCAAACCCATCTCGAAGCAGATCAATATCACCACCAAAACCATGTGTTTCAAGAATATAATGTCCAGTCCATGTGAAAGTTCTTCAAAACCCTCACTGAAAACCTATTTGTTTTAAGAAGATGAAGCCCAAACCCCAATGGGGCAGCCTACCGGTTAAGGCTTGGTGTTGGGGAAAAACCCACCCAAGTTCGAATCCGGGGGTGAGCAACCAGGGGCCACTGGGTATTAATCTCAGGGGAGCATGCTTTAGCTCTCGGTAAAAATTGCCAAGGATGTAGTCTGGGCAAACCCAGGTGAACCTTATCAAAAAAAAAAAAAAGAAGATGAAGCCCAATGATGGTCATCTCAAAGAAAACCTAGATTCCAAATCGATTTCCATCTCCTTTGATTCAGAAGATTTTCAAATCGAGTGCCCCTTCCCATTCGATGAGTTTAGTTGGTTTCAAATCGATTTTTATCTGCTTCGATTTCGAATATTTCAAATCGATCCCATCCGGTGAGTTTGGAAGGTATCATATCTGAATCAGTTTCGAGAATTTCAGGTTTGGTAGGTTTTAAAGATTTCAGATCTGGTTCAGATACGATTTTCGTTTATGTTTTTCGAAGATCAAGATGGGTAACGAACGAAGATGAAGCCCTACTCAAATGGTTCAGATAATCATTTATGTTTTTCTAAGGATTTGTAATTTATTTAGGTTTAGGTTCTGATTTAGGGTTTTTTTTATTTCGATCTAGATGTAAGTTGGATTCAGATTCCGATTCAAGTTTTGAGTTTTTTTAATTTTTTGTTCTAATTTGTGTATTTACAAAAATGATTTTGATTTTGTTTATGAATTTAGTTCAGAAAACAGATTATGGTTTGTATATAGATAGATATTTCAACTGTTAAATCCTTTGTGAATTTGATTTTAACTTTGAATATGGGATGAATCTTTGAAAAAAATTTAGGTTTGAATATGATTAAGATTGAATATTAAATGAATGTTCTTGAGTTCAAAGGAGATGAAGATGGGCGAGTTCAAGGAGATGAAGATGGGAAGAAGAAGAAGAGGGTAAAAGGACTAAAATGCCCTCATGTGCAAAGCACATGGGAAGCAATTAACAGAGACAACTAACGGAGTTAGTATTGAGGGACCAAAACCAAGCAAAATTGCATACCATAGTGCTTTTTCTGCAATAAAACATTTGTAGGGACTATATGTGCTACTTTTGTTAAACCATAGGGACCAAAATTGCAGTTCACTCTAATATATATTATTATCTTAAAATGATAAGGATGTAAAATGAAAGATGAGAAACTAATGGATAAAAAGTAATTTAATTAAATAATTCTAAGGATAAAAAATGTAAATTATAAAGATAATTATGGTATTAAAATAATAAGAATAATTGATGACATCATCAATTGAAGATTCTTTTTTAATTGGCCAATCAAATGGCTTAATTTCATAATCATGACATCAGCAAAAACCTTTCTTTAATATATATATAGATATGATAAAATTGCAACGGTTTTACTTACCTTTCTGAGTTCTGTGCAAATGGCAATCATCCTTTCGGTTTCTTTAACTCTCCAGCTAGCAACTGCCAAATACAAGAGACGGAATGTGAATCGTTCATGGTTAAAGATATAAGGAAACAATTGTTTCTACTTGGTTGGGTACCTACGGGATAGGTGGTCTAATCTAATGGTTGTAGGGTAAATAAATCATACCGTCTCTAATGGTTGTAGGACCATCGGCATAAAGAGCAACCACAGCAAGAGTCATGGCAACATCCGGCATTTTGTTCATGTTCACATCCACTGCACGCAAATGTTTCCTTCCGGAAGAATCCCTTGGTGGGCCCTTCACCGTGACCGAGTTCTCGGTCCACGTTACTTCGGCACCCATTTGTCCAAGAACCTCGGCAAATTTCACATCACCCTTCATTCAGAAAGGGGAGAAAAAACAAAGAAATGAGTATAAGAAGCACAAGAAACAACAAAAGAGAAGATTGATTTGACTTTTCTAGGTCCAACAGGCTAACTTTGAACTCAAAATTCATACAACCTTTATGCAGAATTTCACAAAAATCCGATGATTTGCACTAAAATGTACGATAGATATTTGTAATACGGTATTTTATTAGTGAAATTATAATAAAAACCATATAATTATATAAATGTAACTTCATAAAGCCATTGGTTTGACCCCCAAGTTAAAATCTTTTTCTTTATTGGAAATGGAGGAGATAGCCAAACTAAAACCAAAAGAATCCCATATACTCAAAAGGGTTTCGATGTATGCAAAAACTGTCCTCTGCCCCAAAGGGTAGAGCGGTTCGGAATGGAGAGAATATAAAGCGAAAAGGACCACCATGGTGCACCTGCAAACTACTTGTTCCGCAGCCTTCGACGGTGATGGTGCCGCCAGTTATGGCAGCGCCGGCTAAGAAGTAACTCGCACTTGAAGCATCACCTTCCACGTAAGCATTTCCTGGCGACCTGAAATAAAATTTTGATCCTATAAAATCCTATGACCAATCTCCATGTGAAAGAAAGTTTTTTTTTTTTTTTTTTTTTTGTGTGTGTGTGTGTGTGTGTGTGTGAAAGAAAATGAACTTACTTGTACTTTTGTCCACCTCGGATGAAGAATCGGTCCCAACTATCAGTGTGTTCCACCGAGACGCCAAAGCGTTCCATCAATTTTAACGTCATCTCAACGTAAGGTATCGAAATTAGTTTATCTATGATTTCAATCTCTACGTCCCCGAGGGCAAGGGGAGAAGCCATAAGCAAAGCGGTAAGGTATTGACTACTAATGGATCCTGATAGCTTAACCTGTATGTAGACATCAAACACAAACTTAATGTTATTGTTAACCAAACGAACCCCGTGAATCCCATGTTAAGCGGGTAAGATGTATGCAGTCTTTCCTCTACCTCAACGGGCAAGAAGTCTGTTTTCGTTAAGACGTTTTATTCTTATGACTTATAAGTCAAAAAAGTATTCATTCACACCTCTTGGCATCTTTTCGTTACTAAATAGACATGCAAGGTGGGTAGGGGTTTAAATCTCACCAAATGTGAGGAGGTGTGTGAGTTCATTTACCGCGTATAAATATTATATACTTAAAGAGACTTTTTTCCCAACAAAAATATTAGCATTTTTTATAAACGTTGTTGTCCAAACCAGCTTATGCGCACTTCGACTAATCCCATGGGCTGCTAGGAAAATCCTCAAAGGCTCTAAGGAGACTTGACTTGAACATTATTTGGCAGTTGAGTTGGCCGTCAAGGTTAAAGAAAAGACGTAGTTTCCTAAGAGTTACGAAAATTAACAAAATCGTACCTTTCCACCAGGGAGGCCTCCACCTCCAACTACACGAACGGGCGGGCAGTCTGTCCCAAGATAACAATCGACATCTGCACCAAGCTGCTTAAGACCCGTGACCAGATCACCTATTGGCCTCTCTCTCATCCGAGGAACGCCATCTAGTATGTAGCTGAAGAAAATTTTCGATTAATTACAAAAAAGGGTTGGTATCTGTGTCTCTATCGGAGATGCCCTTTTTAGGTCAGAACTCATAATTTTCATATTCATTTTTAGCACAGAAATAATATATAACACAAACGCCTTTCAATTTGTAGTGCTCCATCTGTCTAATGGATATTGCAACATTCAGTATAACACGTAGTTTTAGCTATGTATCTGACTATTAGTTGAAGATCAAAAAGAAACTTCAATAATGGCGAGATAAAGAAATCTTGTGGATCCAAGTCAACATTATCGATTTTACGTAATCATGATGATATGCAAGAAGCTAATCCCTCCATCCCAAAATAAATTGTCCACAATGAAAAAAAAAAAAGCAGTTTTAGAAATGTGTCATCATTAACTTTTTAATTAACTAAATGACAA
Organism: Centaurea solstitialis; assembly: GCA_030169165.1. Classification (NCBI taxonomy): domain Eukaryota; kingdom Viridiplantae; phylum Streptophyta; class Magnoliopsida; order Asterales; family Asteraceae; genus Centaurea; species Centaurea solstitialis. Next base: position 59,615,528 of record CM058047.1, read on the forward strand.
TTTTACCCTTTATAATAGAGAGAGCAATGAATTTCTGTCTCATAGTTATGGTAGAATTGGAAAGTATGCACTTCCTAAAAATAAAAAAAAGCTGCAATTTCCCTAGGACAGAGGGAATAGTGATGGTGATCTTATCCATTTTTGAAGTATAAAATCGGCTTATATCACTTAAAAAGCAAAATTGCATCTTTGTTCTTGAAACCGAGAGAACATATGACAATACCTTGAGTTTCCACCGGCAGCGGTAACTGCAGCGGTCAACGGCCGCATAGCTGTTCCTGCATTTCCAAGGAAAAGCTGAATTTCGTCTTTAGCTTCTCTACCCGCCGGAAAAACACCACTGCAACCTTCCACAATTGCCCTTTTAATTGCACCATCTTCTTCGACACGCAGCCCTAGAGCTCTTAAAGCCCCGAGCATGTAATGAACGTCATCACTGTTAAGTAAATTGTCGACAACGGTGGTTCCCTGAATAACGAAATTTAAAATGTGACACCAAACCATGAGATCTAATGTGTACCCTTAGCGAAGTGAAAGGTAGAGAGATGATTTCGATATTCAATAGAAGAAGAATGATCCTCATAAGTACAGAGTATGATTATATGCAGGACAAGTAAGAAGTATGAAACAAGATATACTTATACCCTAGAAGCTTTATGTAAGATAAACCAAACAGAACCAGTATATGGAGTACGGTTTGGGGAGGGTAAAATGTAGGCAGGCCATTCCTTTGGCCAAGGGGTAGAGAGGCTATTTCTGTGAAGACTGCCTATTTACGACTAAATTAATTTTATGTATGATGAAATGAAATTCATATGCCCAATAATGTAGGTTTCACTCATGATAGACAATCATGGCCTTCTCTTTTCTTTATCTATTTGAGCAAAAGGTTGATTACATGTTACCCACCCGCCCCCAAGGAACCACACGTGAAAGGACATTTCACAGATGAATCGGCGTTTGAGGTTAGTGGAGGGGTTCAAGTCCGTCTCCTGCAGGATTTGAACTTGAGCAGGTTGCATATTTGAGAAAAAGTCACTCTGCCCCTTTGCCAACTGAGCTACAAGCCCGAGGGCCTATCTTTATATATTAATGCTAAAACACTTGCAAACTAATAGATAGACAATCACACACAACCAAAATGACAAGAAAAGCAAACATCCTTTTTACATGGCGCAACAATTTGTGTAGATCCATGACATTTTTAGGAACATATATGATCCTTGAATTGCATAGTAGCACTCATACATCAAGAAACACAAATCCTTGATAAGAGGGAAAAACAAACAACAAAAAGGATAAGATAGAAATGTTGTCCTTACTTGTCGTCGTCTCTCTTATCCTATAAGATGATAATCCAAAAAGGTTCCAAAATCTATGATCATACTCTAAATATAAAGATAAACCCTAAAACACATGATAAAAGTACATCTGAAAATCAATGTCCATATTAAAGATGCACAATATATATACATATATATATATATGAAGCATGTATGATTCATCAATAATAGTCTTTGCTTTCATTATGTGTTTGTTTAAACTTAAACGCTAAGCAAAATGCAAGATCAATCCAAAACACATGAAAGATTTAGCAGCAAAATCTTAATACAACATTCTCCAAGCAATCATACACCAAAAACCCTAAGTCATTAATCTTATGATATATGATTGATTCATTACTTAGAACCAAATCACACAAATATCCTAAACTCATCATCAGTGCCTAATTCAAACATTCTCAAATGAATACTATCTATCTATCTATCTATCTATCTATCTGTTATAGACTTCAATTCAATTGGCAATATGGAAATATTTCAAAATGAAACTAATAAAGCTATTTCATTTGAATAAATAAGTATGGAAATGGAATGAAAGTACCTCAGAAAGAGCAGCTAAGAGAAGAATCCGATTGGAGAGCGACTTGGAGCCAGGCAAGTTAACGGTGCCGGAGATCTCTTTGATCGGCTGCAACACAATCTCCTCCGGTACCGTCGACGGCTTCTCTGTGGTGGCAACAGAAGCAGAAACCGAAAACGATTTCCTGCCAAACTGTTTTTGATTAGATGAAGAAGAAAGAGAGATTTGAGCAGTTGGAGTTTTGGAAGTGGATCCACCAAAGGATAAGGAGGATAAGAAGGATTTGGAAGAAAGGTTTTGGGATTTGGAGAGATGATGATTGCAGCTGAAATTGGCAGTCTGGAGATTGTTGCTGATGTGAGCTGCCATTTTTCTTTTCTGGTTAAGTGTGTGAATTTACACACAGTGGGATGTATTTATTTATTTGAATTGAAGGTGGAATAGAATGGAGGAGAGATAATTTGAGGAAGAGAGGAGGAGTAGGTGGGTGGGTGGGTGGGTGTTCAACACTGTCATTGTCATACCACCCCCAATATCTTACCAAACTCCCCATCAGTTTCAAATATATAATAAATTCTTTTTATTTTTAATTAGTTAATTAAAAACAAGGTTCTAAATGGCATCAAGGTGTGGCGGCAAGGTCAAGTCTCAAGTCTTACGAGTTATGGCGAGACCATGGCGTGACTTAAGGCGGCATATCTGTGTATATACATGTTTTTGTGTTTTAGTGTACTGAACAATAATGATTAAAATTCATTTCAAACTATAAACAAAAGAAGATCTATGTATTTGATTATTTGATAAAATATACAAAGCTTATAAACCATAAATTAGATATAAAAAAAAATAAAAACAATTCACCTATAACTTGCCGTAACGCGTCATAACCTGCCTTATAACTCACTGTAACGCGCCATAACCCGCTATAATATGCCACACTGCAACTCATGCCGTAGAGTCTGTAACACCCGTAATTTCGGTGTAATAACGACTCTTTGATAAAATATGGAATTTAGAATCTTAGATCAAATCATGCATTTTATGGTCCAATATGTTAGGAAATTCAATTACGAGTCCAACGGTTCTTTCGGAATCGAAAACGGAGCTATAACGAAGAAGTTATGGCCGAAACAAAATTCCACCGAAAACAGTCAGGTGCTAGCGATCGCTAGCTATACACCTAGCGATCGCTAGGGATCTTTGGTGAGGCTGCTGACTTTCCTCTCGAACAGACTAGCGACCGTGAGACAAGGGAAGGCTAGCGATTGCTAGCCCTCGAGCCTAGCGATCGCTAGGTAGCTGATGGGAGCTGAAATCGGGTTAAAACCCTTCCTCACTTCATTTGGTCATAACTCCTTCATTCCTTGTCCGATTTTGCTGATTCTTCTTCCTACTCTCTCTATTTTCAAAGCTCTTCAAGATCTTGAAGTTGGATTCACCTATAGAGCTAGCTAGGTTGGAAACCACCTCTCACCCACTTCATCTTCTCCACCTCTCAAAACCCCAAACCTCCATTTTTGGATCTTGGTGCTTCTCCATTCTAGGGTTTGTTCAAGATTGGGCTAGGTAAGCTTATCTGAACCATTCTTAGGTTGGTTAATCTACATGTAGGAGTTATGAAACTAGGGTTCGATTTACTTGATTCTAGGTTTGTGCTCGTTATTTGACCTAAATCTTGGATTTGGGGGTTTTTGTCACAAAACCCTAAGGTGAGTTGTTAAAACAATTTTGTTAAAACTGAGAGCACATCATCTCGTGATTTTACATATTTTACTTGACTTTGTGAATGAATGTGATGTTAAAGTGAAATCCTCAAGTTTCCAAGTTAAGAGTATTCATGATATGTATGATGTGTTATGCTCGTATAAATGACTTGAATGATATTATTTCCTTATATGAGATAGATCATCGTATGCTACTTCGTTATGTGTTAAACCTGTGGGTGTATGATAAATGTATTTATGCGAAATACATAAAATGATATATGATATGGGATTATGTAAAAAGGGGATTGATATCCGAAATGTGGCTTACACTAAGCGATGAGAAGGGCTTGAGACCCTCGATACATACCTCTGATAATGATGATATGCTAAATTCAGTGTCGAGGTTTTGTATGTAAATGACATGGACAAGATGCTATGTTAAATTCAGTATCTAGGTCTTATATGTAAATGGTACGGACGTGATGCTATGCTAAATTCAGTGTCACGATCCTATTTGATAACAACCTGGACGAACCAACGCAATGTGTCCACACCAAACAGTCGCGGGTTTGTACCTATGTCGCTGGCCTTCGGGTGGCTCCGAAGTGCGCGGGCCTCTGATGATGTCGCCATGCTAAATCCGGGGCATCGAGGTGTTTGGAAGTAGATAATGTCGGGGCATTGGTTGGTGGAAATGGGTCGCTCCCATTGTTTCCGAAGATAATAATAAACCGGTTTAACATGCTAATTGTATTGCTAGTATAATCTTGTATATCTCGCATGTCTTTATATACTCTACGCGCATGATATTATTTGTACAACTCACTAGGCTCCTTTAGCCTAACACTTGTTTGGTGTCGATGTGTCTCTCAGGTACTAGGGACGCCGCTCCCAAGTAGGATTCGGGAGTAGAGTGAGCATCGGGGGACGTGGAGAGACCGGCCTTCTTGGCCGTGAGATTAACCATAGATCAATAACCCTTTTGTAGTCTTTTCCCAATAGGAATTAGACTAATTGGTTATTGTATTTCTTTATTTGATTACAAACATTGTAATTATACATTACTTATACCCCATTTTGGGAAGAGCTCACGCCATGGCGTTACATTTTGTATACCACCTTTTGTGCAAATGAAAGTTTTTGTTCGCCCTGATTTTTAGGGTGTTACAAGTTGGTATCAGAGCTTTAGTTTAAGCGAACTAGGTAGTCACTGTAGTATGCCTAGACTTAAACTTAGCAAAATAGAAAATGCGACACATACCTTGGGTAGACCCTTAGGTGGGGAGTGTGATAGGACTTACGAAGTCACGTTTATTCAAAGTTATGGTGATAGTGACGAGGATGCTTATGTACGATTAGTTCATAAATCACGTAGCTACTGATCTATGAATGCGTTGTACGCGAGTGTTTGAGTAACTGTTATTATGAGGATGATAAATGTTGAAGTTCGTAAAATAGTCTATTCTTATCCTATTCTCGTGCATTTGTGTATGACAGATTGTATGGCGAACACCCGTAGTCAAACGGGCGCCGCGAGAGGACCACCCGACCAAACCGCTTCAACCACCGACCAACGTGTACGGGTCGAGACGGTTGAGAGCCCACCGAGGCTCCAAGTCCTAGGTGGGGGACCGGAGCACGTGCCAAGGGTCAACCTCGAGGACCCAAATCCATTGTTGACTCCGGAGATGAGAATGCTTGATAACGTAATGAAGGCCGTGAACTAGGCCATGAGCAAGCAACAAGAGTCCTTCATGAAAATGTTGGAGGATCATGACACTAGCAACCGTCGCCACGAGATGGTGGGAGAGAAACGCCGGTACGGCGTCGGGAGATGCGGAAGTGGTGGTGGTCACCGAGGAGACCCGAGTCACCGGAGACAAGGAAAAGGAGAAGGCAAAAGCTAAGGGGTGCTCCTACAAGAATTTCTTGGGTTGTAAGCCGCCGGAGTTCCGTGGGTGTAGCGTGTTAGAAATATGCCCATTATCACAATGACAGTAATATTGTTAAATTATATGTACCTATTGGGTCGCACACAAAGCTCAGTCACGTAAAATGCGAGAACTAATTTTAGAGGGACTAACTAGTTATTAATCCTAACTTGTTATTAGATAATCTCTAATAGTCTAAATAATTTCTAAAAGTATAGATAATTGTTAGACTAGTTAGATATTAAGATAATACTAATAACAAACAAATTCTAAAAATTAGTTTTATCTCTTCGTTTTCTTTGAATTGGATCACCAACAAAAGGAGTTTAAAAACAAAAGGAATTTGACTTCCTCTATAAGATACGGCCACCAACACCACAAGATTTTATAGTTTTTCTTAATCACCTTTTGAGTGGTTTTTTTTCTTTTCACAGTAAACATCAAAAAGTTTTTTTTTTTACTTTGAAAAACATAAAAACTATATTATTAAGAGTGGTGTTTTTTATTATTTGGTGATCGCAAAAGAGAAACAAAGAAGGAGGTTTCGCTGCCTAAGTGACTGGTTTTGGGGTGTGCTCCTGATAGAGAGAATCTTGCTTTTGGGTTCTTTACGGTCGTCAAAAGGTCTTTCTATCCCTCTTTTGTATTATATGTTTGTTACTTGTATTATGATTGTAACCTGATCTCTGGAAGATTGTGTGTTTGTTTCGCTTCCGCTTTATATATCTATTGATTTGTATGTTTTTGTATACACACAATTCAACAGTGGTATCAAAGCCACGGTTACAATAATACAAGTACATTGAAATCGTTTTTATTAGAATTTATTTTGGGGTTTGTTGTCGTACATTCAAATGGGAAATTGAATCTATGAAACAAACACAAAAAATTCTATCGGTTTTTTTCTAATGATTTTGAGTTTATCAAAATCAAAAGTTTTGGTTTTGAAAGTTAAGGTTTTTTAACCTAAAACTTTGAAAGTTATGGTTTTTGAAAACATAGATTTCCAATTTTGAAAATTAATGTTTAAAAGTTTAATTTGAAGTTTTTGAAACATAAAGTTTTCGGTTTTGGAAGTTTAGGGTTTTAAAACTTTAAATTAGTTTTTTAAGAAACAAAAGTTCCTTTTTTTTGGAAATTTAGTATTTTAAACCATAAAATTAAAGTTTTGAAAAATTAAAGTTTCCTTTTTGGGAAAGGTTGTTTTTTAAAACTTAAGAGTATTTAAAGTTTTGAATTCTAAGGTTTTTGAGAAAACTAAAGATTCGAAATTTTAAGAAAAGACAGAAAACGATTTCTTTTTCCAGTTGTTGAAATTTTTTTGTTTATGTTTTCACGAATACTTTGATTCACTTGTATATTTAATGTTTGGATGGTTTGGCATGAAACCATACTTACATACGTATAAAGTGTGCTTTTGCAAGGATTGATTTTAGTGCCAAAATTGTATGTTTTATCAATCTTTATCAAAGTATTGTTTCACATGGATTTGGCACTCCATGGCCTTGTTAGTACAAAAATTGTGTTTGTATGGACCCGGTAATAGTTTGCCTCAATTAGACCTATGTGTTGGATGTTTGGTTGTTGTTTGGTTGTTTTTTTTAATGGTTGTAATTTTTGCGCGGCCTGCGAGTCATTTTCTTTTCTATGTATTTGTAAAATAGTATAGAATAGACTAGAATTTTTTTATTACAAAATGTAAAAGAAGACCGATGACAACAGACAAGATTCATGGAGATTGAAGTCTTGGCGTGGACCCAATCGAGCATTGAAGAAATGGCGAGTTTAGTGGGAGCCGGCACATCCTTTTGGTTGTTAGTCCTTAGTTTGACCAAGTTTTTCTCGTGGTGGCTCACGGGAAAAACGCATAGGTTTGAGGCAAATATTATCGTTACTTGCAATGTGGTTGTGTTTATTATTTTATTGTTTAGGTTGCATGCTAGATAACCTTTTCAAAATAATTTGAAACACAACAAAATTTTATTAATGAGTTAATAATTATTGCGAGTGATTTTAGCAAATAAACAAAATTGGTTTTATAGTTTTAAAATGGTTAAAACAAAATTTGCTAAAATAAAACGGTTAAAAATGTTTTAACTAAGAAAAACAAAAACCCGTTTTTTAATGTAAATCACACGCTATCCATTTAAGGCACGCATTTGAACTAATAATCTTTCGGCGTGGGAAGGTCTAAAGACAACACGTCGGTTAGATTTTAGGGATAATGTTTGTGACATTCGCGATATCCGAGAGTCTTGGACCGGATGTCATGTGTCTTAGTATGGTTGATTTACAATCTGGACTCGTGATCCACGACAAACCTATCATGAGAAAGGATCAGCGTGGAAGGGATTAAACATGCCAAATGACATAATGGATGTCAATGAATCCCGCAAGGATCTAAGAATTTCATTGAGATGGAATCGGTAAAATGGTTACCTACCTAAATAGCTTCTAGTTGCGATCCGCGGCAAACCCATCGTGGCTAGGAGTGAAATATGGATCTTAGCCTTGTTAAATTAAATTTGTTTTTTTTAAACAATTGGGTAATTTCTTTTAACAAGGATTATTTAATTCAAATCACTAAAATAATTTTTCTATTTTGATAGATGTCAAACAACACGAATTCATCGATTTCAAACTTTTGTTTGAAAGGGCTCCTCGAAAAGGACAAGCTTACGGGCTTGAACTATGTGGACTGGCTTAGAAACCTGAGAATAGTGCTCAGGATGGAAAATAAGCAGAGGGCCATAGAGGAGCCCCTCCCTGCGGCACCCGCTACCGGAGCATCTCGAGCGATTCGGGAAGAGTATGAGAAACGTCTGACTGAATCGAACGAGGCCGCTTGCCTTATGTTGGCGACCATGGTTCCAGAACTCCAAAAGGGTATGGAAAGCCTTGGGGCGTACGACATGGCCAACCAGCTAAAGGACATGTTCCAGCGGCAGGCCAGGCAAGAGCGGTATGACAATGTCAAAGCTCTGTCAGAATGCAAAATGGCCCCAGGGAGCAGCGTCAGTGTACATGTTCTGAAAATGAAATCGTACATTGATCAGCTTGAGCGTCTAGGTTTCCCCATTAGTCAGAAGCTTGCTACGGATTTCATTTTAAGCTCGCTGTCTAGTTCATATGAACCGTTCGTTCTGAACTATCAAATGAACAACTTGGAGAAAACCATAATGGAGCTCCATGGCATGCTTAAGACTGCAGAGTCTAACATGGCCAAGTCCAAGCCCGCTGCTCCAGTATTGGCCATCAGGGAGGGAGGTATAAGGAAGAAGAAGGCTGCCCCTGTGAAAGGCAAGGGTAAGGGAAAGGCTATTCAGCCCAACCCCAAACCTAAGACAAAAGGCCAAGGGAAAGCCCAATCTAATATACCTCAGTCAAAGACTCCTGAGGATGCTGTATGCTTTTACTGCAAGGAGGTAGGACATTGGAGGCGTAGCTGTCCTAAGTATCTGGAGGAGCTTAAGAAGCTCAAAGCTAATGGAGCATCAACTTCAGGTACGTATATGATTGAACTCCATAGTACTTCTACTTCTAATTCCTGGGTATTGGACACAGGATATGGTACTCACATTTGTACTAATGTGCAGGGACTAAAAAGAAGTAGGAAGGTAAGACGTGGGGAGCTGGACCTGATCATGGGTAACAAGCAGATTGCTTCGGTTGACATGATAGGAAATTATGAGCTTTCTTTTTCGTCTGGATTATCTATGGTTTTAATTGATTGTTGCTACTCGGCCGAAATGGCGAGAAACATTATTTCCTTTTATGCTTTATATAAGGATGGTTTTGATTTTGGGTTTGATAATGGATCAATTCTTGTTTATAAGAATAATGTGCTATATTTTAAAGCTAACCCATGTCATGGAATTTATGAAACAAGCATAACTGTTAGAGACAATCGAAGTTCAATTTATAATGTTGAATCGACTCAATCTAAAAATGGTTTAGATAAGTCATATCTATGGCACTGTCGTCTTGGTCACATTAGCAAGAAACGCATCACCAAACTCCAATCGGATGGGATTTTGGAATCATTCGACCATACATCGAATGATGAATGTGAATCTTGTCTTTTGGGAAAGATGACGAAGGCACCGTTTACAGGAACTTGTGAGCGAGGCAAGGATCTGTTGGACATAGTACATACTGATGTATGTGGGCCGTTCAGATCAGCCACTAGACACGGCGAGAGATACTTCGTGACTTTTACTGATGACTTCAGTAGATATGGATATGTTTATCTGATTAAACATAAGTCTGAAACCATCGAGGTGTTCAAGACGTTCCAAAACGAGGTAGAGAATCAACTAAATAGGAAGATTAAGACTCTCAGATCCGATAGGGGTGGTGAGTATCTTAGTCAAGAGTTCCGAGATCATCTAAGGAGTTGTGGCATAATTGCACAACTTACTCCTCCCAGGACACCACAACATAATGGTGTAGCTGAGAGGAGAAACCGAACATTGCTTGATATGGTTCGGTCCATGATGAGTCGAACTGCGCTTCCAATCAGTTTCTGGGGTTATGCCTTAGAAACTGCTGCAAGGGTCCTAAATCTTGTACCAACGAAAAAGGTTTCTAAAACACCTTCTGAAATATGGAGCGGGGAAGTTCCTTCACTTGCATATTTAAAAGTCTGGGGTTGTGAGGCTTACGTACGCCGTGAAGCTCAAGACAAACTAGAACCCAGATCAGAGAGGTGTTATTTTGTTGGATACCCAACTAATTCTTTTGGATATTTATTCTATAAACCTTCAGAGAACAAAGTGTTTGTTGCTCGAAGGGCATGGTTTCTTGAAAGGGAACTGATATCCAAAGAGACTAGTGGGAGCCAAATTGATCTTGAAGAAATTCAAGAGTCAACCAGCATGGAAACTAACGTTGGCACTAGTTCTCAACAACAGGTTGTAGAACCTACAGTTGTTGAGCCTCAGCAAAGAGTTACTGAGGAATCTGACATCCAGCCACTACCTGTTCGCAGGTCTGATAGAGTGCGTCATGCACCAGAAAGATATAATTTACTTATATCTGATGGTGATGATACACAGGTAAATCTTGATGAGCCTACCAGTTATCAGGAAGCCATGGCGGGCCCTGAGGCCGCTAAATGGAAGGAGGCTATGGAAAGCGAGATGCAATCCATGTATGATAATCAAGTATGGGACTTGGTTGATCATATACCCAGTCTAAAGATAGTGGGTCATAAATGGGTCTTCAAGAAGAAGACCGACATGGATGGCAAAGTACACACGTACAAAGCCAGATTGGTGGCGAAGGGCTACACGCAAACTCATGGTGTAGACTATGATGAAACCTTCTCACCAGTGGCTATGTTGAAATCTATTAGGATACTCATTGCCATAGCAGCATTTCATGACTATGAAATATGGCAGATGGATGTAAAAACTGCTTTCCTTAATGGCAAGCTATCTGAGGATGTGTATATGACACAACCTGAGGGTTTTGTACAGTCCGAGCATCCTAATAAAGTGTGTAAGCTTCAAAAGTCTATTTATGGACTTAAGCAAGCTTCTCGCAGCTGGAACATCTGCTTCGATGAGAAAGTCAAAGGGTTTGGTTTTTTGAGAAGTGAAGATGAACCATGTGTATATGTCAGAACTAGTGGGAGTATTGTAGTCTTCCTTGTCTTGTATGTAGATGACATACTTCTCATGGGAAACGATATCCCTACTTTGCAGAGTGTAAAAACTTGGCTAGGGAAATGTTTTTCTATGAAGGACATGGGAGATGCAGCATACATATTGGGCATCAAGATCTATAGAGATAGATCTAGGCGTCTTATTGGTCTAAGCCAAAGTACCTACATAGACAAAGTGTTGAAGAAATTCAACATGCATGACTCCAAGAAGGGGTTCATTCCTATGCAGCATGGTTTGGCGCTGAGCAAGGCTCAGTGTCCTAGTTCTAGTTTAGAGCTAGAAAGGATGAGTCGGATTCCTTATGCCTCGGCTATAGGATCGATCATGTATGCCATGATATGTACTAGGCCTGATGTGTCGTGTGCTTTGAGCATGACGAGCCGGTATCAGGCCAATCCTGGCAATGACCACTGGACAGCGGTAAAGAACATCCTCAAGTATTTGAGACGAACTAAAGAAATGTTCTTGGTTTATGGAGGTGCGGAAGAACTCAGTGTAAAGGGTTACACTGATGCTAGTTTCCAAACCGATAGAGATGATTCTTGCTCGCAGTCAGGATTCGTGTTCTTGTTGAACGGTGGAGCGGTTTCTTAGAGGAGCTCCAAGCAGAGCACCGTAGCAGATTCGACAACGGAGGCTGAGTACATTGCGGTCAACGAGGCTGCAAAAGAGGCCGTGTGGATGAAGAAGTTCATCGGGGATCTTGGTGTAGTTCCTAGCATTCAAGATCCCATAGAGATCTTCTGTGACAACGAGGGTGCAGTCATTCTGGCTAAAGAACCCAGGTCACATAAGCGCACACGTCATATACTCAGGAAGTTTCACTACGTTCGGAAGGTTGTCGAGGACAGAGACATTATCATTAGTAGAGTCGGCACGGATGGGAACTTGGCCGATCCATTCACCAAGCCCTTATCGCAGACCAAACATGATGCTCATACTAGGTCTATAGGCATTAGATATGCTAGCGATTTGGCTTGATTGTATTTATTTTGGTTGATTTGAAATTTCAGAACTTATACACTTGCTTTATGATGTATCGATATTATGATTGAGATCTTAATATATGCTTGGAGCAGTTACTATCATTCGGTGTATTATTAAGGTTCTAATTTTGCATGTTTATTAACTTCCTTGAACAATTAGTTCAAAATTTTCCACAGTCGGTCGTTCTCCACTGGAAGGGAGTAGTGAATTAAGACTGATGTGGAGTGTTAGTTGATTATCCATAAGAGATGGGTATAGCATAGAGATGCAACTATACACTCACATGTACTTGATAGAGATCAAGTATTGGAACGACCCACACTTAGAGATTGCTTCATGGATCATGTCACAAGCAATTCTAAGATGGTAATATTTAGTATCCTTAAGTAAAGATACATGAGATTTTTGACGCAAAGTCTGTTATGCTTTGATGTTTCTCCAACGTTGTCCGTAACAGGCGGCTATAAAGGGAACCATTGGGCATAATGTGATTAGTGGGTAAGAAATCTATGTAGTCAATACTATTTGTTCCTTTTATCTTGCAATAAAAGCGATATCCGTGGGCCCCTCGATGATTTGGTGCTGACACTGAGTGTATGCATACTCAGACTAGATTGATGTTGGATCAATCTTGTAGTCTGTCTTTAGGTCACCACAAATCTTTATCGAGAAACATAATAGTGAACGATCTGAAGATTGACCACGTTCCATGTCTGACGTTCACACGGATATCTGTAACAAAGGGATATTTGATTGCTTACCTATAGGACTGCTTAACGCAGAAATTATGGACGATGGTATATTGCAAAATACTGATCATCTCCGATATTACTATCAGTTGTTGTGACATGTGCAAGTGGGAGTCTGTTAGAAATATGCCCATTATCACAATGACAGTAATATTGTTAAATTATATGTACCTATTGGGTCGCACACAAAGCTCAGTCACGTAAAATGCGAGAACTAATTTTAGAGGGACTAACTAGTTATTAATCCTAACTTGTTATTAGATAATACCTAATAGTCTAAATAATTTCTAAAAGTATAGATAATTGTTAGACTAGTTAGATATTAAGATAATACTAATAACAAACAAATTCTAAAAATTAGTTTTATCTCTTCGTTTTCTTTGAATTGGATCACCAACAAAAGGAGTTTAAAAACAAAAGGAAGTTGACTTCCTCTATAAGATAAGGCCACCAACACCACAAGATTTTATAGTTTTTCTTAATCACCTTTTGAGTGGTTTTTTTTCTTTTCACAGTAAACATCAAAAAGTTTTTTTTTACTTTGAAAAACATAAAAACTATATTATTAAGAGTGGTGTTTTTTATTATTTGGTGATCGCAAAACAGAAACAAAGAAGGAGGTTTCGCTGCCTAAGTGACTGGTTTTGGGGTGTGCTCCTGATAGAGAGAATCCTGCTATTGGGTTCTTTACGGTCGTCAAAAGGTCTTTCTATCCCTCTTTTGTATTATATGTTTGTTACTTGTATTATGATTGTAACCTGATCTCTGGAAGATTGTGTGTTTGTTTCGCTTCCGCTTTATATATCTATTGATTTGTATGTTTTTGTATACACACAATTCAACATAGCGACCCGGTCGCTTGCATGTATTGGCTTCGTGAGATGGAGATGGCCTTCGAGGCTAGCGAGTGCGACTCTTCTCAACGAGTCAAGTTCGCATCCCACCTTCTTAAGGGCGAGGCCCTAACATGGTGGAACTTGACCCGCTCTTCCCTCACGCCAGAGGTGTATGCTAGGCTCTCTTGGGCCGATTTCAAGAAGAAGATGCTCGAGAAATATTGTAGTGAGCGGGCCCTTGACAAGATCGAGGATGAATTCCGGGCAATGAAGAAAGGCAACAATCCCATCTCGTTTTATGCAAAGGACTTTTTGGAGAAACTAGGGATGGTGGAGCACTTGGCTCCCGATGAAAAGTCGAAGATAAAAGCTTACTCTCGTGGGTTACCGGCCGAGATGAGATCGGCGGTGAGGATCGCAAGGGTCACCACCTTGCATGAGGCGATCAAGGAGTCGTTGAGGATCGAGGATGACATCACCCAGGCCTGGGTGGAAGGTTACCAAGCCGGGCAAAAGAGGAAGTTTGAGGAGGCCGCCGCATCGGCTCGACCGAGCAAGACTTTCCAAGATGGGAAGCGAGGTGGAAATCGAAATGAGGTGAAGTGGTGCAACCGGTGCCGAAGAAAGCACTACGGGCCGTGTCGACGTGACTTCCCCACGAACCCCATTTCTTGTGGAAAGTAAGGGAGAAAGGGTCATGCGACCCAAGACTGTGTGGCCCGAGTGGCGGTATGTTACGATTGCAAGGAACCGGGGCATTATCGGGATGCTTGTCCGAAGTTCAAGAAGGCGACTACCGGGGGCTCGAGCGGATCGGTCGCAAGGGGAGAGAATCCGCCGAAGGTGACTAGTCGAGCCTTCCAAATGACGGCCGCCGAGGCGAGGGAGACATCCGATCTTGTATCGGGTACGTTTCTCGTTAACTCCATACCCGCACTAGTTTTGTTTGATACGGGTGCCGAACGCTCCTTTGTGCATGATACTCTAGCTAGGAAACTCACTATGCCTACCACTCCCTTACCTGATGCGTTAGTAGTAGAAGTAGCGGGTGGGTTTCTTGTGACTGTTCGGGATTGCTTTGCGGGGTGCACTATAGAATTAGATGGGGAACCTTTCTCCGCGAATCGCATACCCATGAACGTTGGTAGTTTCGACGTGGTACTAGGAATCGATTGGTTGCGCACACACGATGCCAACATAGGTTGCGGCAAGAAGATGATCACGTTACCGACACCTCGAGGGGAATTGATCACCGTGTACGGGGATAAAAAGAAGGGCACCTACACGACCATCTCGATGGTTAAGGCAAGAAAGTTCCTAGCCAAGGGATGCACCTCCTATTTAGCTTACGTCATCGATACTAAGTTAGAAAAGAAAGAAATCGCCGATGTAGAGGTGGTGCGGGAATTTCCGGACGTCTTTCCGGAAGATTTGCCCGGGTTACCACCGGAACGCCAAGTGGAGTTTCACATTGACCTCACGCCGGGAGCGGCTCCGATAGCGCGCGCTCCGTACCGATTGGCCCCGACCGAGATGAAGGAGATGATGACGCAATTGCAAGAACTCTCCGAGAAGGGGTTCATCCGACCGAGTTCGTCACCATGGGGAGCGCCGGTTCTCTTCGTCAAAAAGAAGGACGGCTCCATGCGAATGTGTATTGATTACCGTGAACTCAACAAAGTGACGGTAAAGAACAAATACCCCTTGCCTCGGATCGACGACCTCTTCGATCAACTTCAAGGTGCCGGGTGCTTTTCAAAGATCGACCTACGATCCGGGTATCACCAAGTTAGGGTGAAAGAGGACGACGTGCCTAAGACCGCCTTTCGAACGAGATACAGGCACTACGAGTTCTTGGTGATGCCGTTCGGTTTAACCAACGCACCGGCGGTATTCATGGACTTAATGAACCGAGTGTGTAGACCATTCTTAGATAAGTCGGTCATAGTTTTTATCGACGATATCTTGGTCTATTCCAAAGATGAGGCCGAGCATGAGCGACACTTACGAGAAGTATTGAACGTGCTCAGAAAAGAGAAGTTGTACGCCAAGTTCTCGAAGTGCGAATTTTGGCTCCACGAGGTGCAGTTTCTAGGACATGTGGTGTCGCGAGACGGGATCAAACTGGATCCGGCAAAGATCGAAGCCATGATGAGTTGGAAGTCGCCAACGAACCCATCGAAGATAAGGATTTTTCTAGGTTTGGCGGGTTACTACCGGAGATTTATTCAAGATTTCTCGAAGATCGCTTCGTCGCTCACGGTGTTAACGAAGAAAAACGCCAAGTTTCTATGGACCGACAAACAAGAAGAGGCCTTTCAAACGCTCAAGAAGAAGTTATGCCAAGCACCGATCTTGTCGTTACCGGACGGGACGGAGGACTTTGTGGTATATAGCGACGCGTCGAAGATGGGTCTAGGTTGCGTGCTTATGCAAAGAGGCAAAGTGATTTCCTATGCCTCTCGCCAATTGAAGGATCACGAGAGAAATTATCCGGTGCACGATTTGGAGTTAGCGGCGGTGGTGTTTTCTTTGAAATTGTGGCGGCACTACCTTTACGGGACCAAGTGTACGCTATTCACCGATCACAAGAGTCTCCAACACATTTTTGACCAAAAGGAGCTCAATATGCGACAAAGGAGATGGCTCGAGCTACTAAAGGACTATGATTGCGATTTATTGTACCACCCCGGTAAGGCGAACGTAGTCGCCGACGCCTTGAGCCGTAAGAATCATGGTGATAACGTTGGCGTGACCCTTAACCGGATTAGTGTGGTGTCGAGCTTGATGGAAAAGATCAAGGCGAGTCAAACGGAAGCCCTCCGAGAAGAAAACCTCAAGGATGAGGTGATGGTGAAGCAAAAAGAGTTGCTGACCGAAGATAGCCGTGGGCTTAAGTTGTTCCAAGGCCGAATCTGGGTACCGAAGCTTGGTGGCAACCGGGAATTACTCTTGGACGATGCCCACAAGTCCAAGTACTCCATACATCCCGGGAGCACCAAAATGTACCGAGACTTGAAGATAAATTATTGGTGGCCGGTCATGAAACTGGACGTGGCTAGTTATGTCGAGAAGTGCGTCACATGTCTTCAAGTCAAGGCGGAACACCAAAAGCCCTATGGGAGTTTGCAACCTTTGGATATCCCGGAATGGAAATGGGAGCATATTACCATGGACTTCGTGACCAAACTACCGAGAACCTTAAGGGGTCACGACACCATTTGGGTGATCGTGGACCGACTCACGAAGAGTGTTCACTTTCTCGAGATGCGTGAGACCCTACCCATGGACCAATTGGCCAAACTCTACATAAAAGAGGTCGTGAGAAGGCACGGAGTACCGTTATCGATTGTTTCGGATAGGGATAGCCGATTCACTTCCCAGTTTTGGCATGGATTGCAAGAAGGTTTGGGTACGAAACTCAAGTTGAGCACCGCTTACCACCCTCAAACCGACGGGCAAAGCGAACGGACGATACAGACGTTAGAGGACATGTTGCGGTCGTACGTGATCGACTTTGGTGGGAGTTGGGATACACACCTACCTTTAGTAGAGTTTGCGTACAACAATAGCTTTCACTCTAGCATTGGAATGGCACCGTTCGAAGCATTGTACGGACGGAAGTGTAGAACACCGACGTGTTGGTTGGAAGCGGGTGAGAAGCAATTTGCGGGACCCGAAATCATACAAGAGACGGCGGACAAAGTAAAGAATATTCGCGAACGTTTGAAAGCCGCCCAAGACCGTCAAAAGAGCTATGCCGACAAGAAACATCGTCCCATGGAATTCCAAGTGGGGGAACGCGTGATGTTGAAAGTGTCCCCTTGGAAGGGTATCATACGGTTCGGGAAACGAGGGAAACTTAGCCCACGTTTCCTAGGACCGTTTACCATTTTGGAAAAGGTTGGACAACAAGCTTATCGGTTAGAGCTACCGCCCGAAATGGATGGGATACATCCCACCTTTCACGTGTGTTACTTGCGGAAATGCCTAGCCGAAGAAGAAAGCGTCATTCCTTTATCGGAGATTCGAGTTGACACCGGTAACCGATGTATCGAAGAACCGGAAGCGATCTTAGAAAGTAAGACGAAGAAGCTACGCCATAAAGAGGTGACAATGGTCAAAGTCCAATGGAAGCACCACCGAGGTGCTAATGTCACGTGGGAGGCCGAGGAGGACATGAAGCGGAGATACCCACAATTGTTCACGTAGGTGTAACAAATTTCGGGGACGAAATTTTATCTAGGTGGGGAGGATTGTAACACCCGTAATTTCGGTGTAATAACGACTCTTTGATAAAATATGGAATTTAGAATCTTACATAAAATCATGCATTTTATGGTCCAATATGTTAGGAAATTCAATTACGAGTCCAGCGGTTCTTTCGGAATCGAAAACGGAGCTATAACGAAGAAGTTATGGTCGAAACAAAATTCCACCGAAAACAGTCAGGTGCTAGCGATCGCTAGCTATACACCTAGCGATCGCTAGGGATCTTTGGTGAGGCTGCTGACTTTCCTCTCGAACAGACTAGCGACCGTGAGACAAGGGAAGGCTAGCGATCGCTAGCCCTCGAGCCTAGCGATCGCTAGGTAGCTGATGGGAGCTGAAATCGGGTTAAAACCCTTCCTCACTTCATTTGGTCATAACTCCTTCATTCCTTGTCCGATTTTGCTGATTCTTCTTCCTACTCTCTCTATTTTCAAAGCTCTTCAAGATCTTGAAGTTGGATTCACCTATAGATCTAGCTAGGTTGGAAACCACCTCTCACCCACTTCATCTTCTCCACCTCTCAAAACCCCAAACCTCCATTTTTGGATCTTGGTACTTCTCCATTCTAGGGTTTGTTCAAGATTGGGCTAGGTAAGCTTATCTGAACCATTCTTAGGTTGGTTAATCTACATGTAGGAGTTATGAAACTAACCTAGGGTTCGATTTACTTGATTCTAGGTTTGTGCTCGTTATTTGACCTAAATCTTGGATTTGGGGGTTTTTGTCACAAAACCCTAAGGTGAGTTGTTAAAACCATTTTGTTAAAACTGAGAGCACATCATCTCGTGATTTTACATATTTTACTTGACTTTGTGAATGAATGTGATGTTAAAGTGAAATCCTCAAGTTTCCAAGTTAAGAGTATTCATGATATGTATGATGTGTTATGCTCGTATAAATGACTTGAATGATATTATTTCCTTATATGAGATAGATCATCGTATGCTACTTCGTTATGTGTTAAACCTGTGGGTGTATGATAAATGTATTTATGCGAAATACATAAAATGATATATGATATGGGATTATGTAAAAAGGGGATTGATATCCGAAATGTGGCTTACACTAAGCGATGAGAAGGGCTTGAGACCCTCGATACATACCTCTGATAATGATGCTATGCTAAATTCAGTGTCGAGGTTTTGTATGTAAATGACATGGACAAGATGCTATGCTAAATTCAGTATCTAGGTTTTATATGTAAATGGTACGGACGTGATGCTATGCTAAATTCAGTGTCACGATCCTATTTGATAACAACCTGGACGAACCAACGCAATGTGTCCACACCAAACAGTCGCGGGTTTGTACCTATGTCGCCGGCCTTCGGGTGGCTCCGAAGTGCGCGGGCCTCTGATGATGTCGCCATGCTAAATCCGGGGCATCGAGGTGTTTGGAAGTAGATAATGTCGGGGCATTGGTTGGTGGAAATGGGCCGCTCCCATTGTTTCCGAAGATAATAATAAACCGGTTTAACATGCTAATTGTATTGCTAGTATAATCTTGTATATCTCGCATGTCTGTATATACTCTACGCGCATGATATTATTTGTACAACTCACTAGGCTCCTTTAGCCTAACACTTGTTTGGTGTCGATGTGTCTCTCAGGTACTAGGGACGCCGCTCCCAAGTAGGATTCGGGAGTAGAGTGAGCATCGGGGGACGTGGAGAGACCGGCCTTCTTGGCCGTGAGATTAACCATAGATCAATAACCCTTTTGTAGTCTTTTCCCAATAGGAATTAGACTAATTGGTTATTGTATTTCTTTATTTGATTACAAACATTGTAATTATACATTACTTATACCCCATTTTGGGAAGAGCTCACGCCATGGCGTTACATTTTGTATACCACCTTTTGTGCAAATGAAAGTTTTTGTTCGCCCTGATTTTTAGGGTGTTACAGAGTCGCACCATATACCTTAACGTGGCGGCAAGGTTGCACCTCGATGTTATGTCGTGCCATAATGCATTTTTTAGAACATTGATTAAAAAACAATTTTCATCTTTTGTATACCATAATTAAAATTAAATGTGATATTTTAAAACTTATTGAAGGCATTGTTTGGTAACACACAAGGTAACTTAGGCCATCCGCAATGGGGCCGGGAGGGAGCCGGTACCGCCACCGGTATCGGCGGTAACACCGCCGAGGTGAGCCGGTACCGCCACCGGTATCGGCGGTAACACCTCCAAGGTGAGCCGGTAGGTGGGCGGTAGAGCCCCTACCCGGTACCCGCGTACCGTTGCCACACCACCACCCCCCCTCCAACAGTCTAATAACGGCTATTTTTTTAACCTATATATATATATATATCTTTATCTCCACACAATTTACCTATCTCTTATTCTTTCACCTCATATTCTCCTCTTAATCTTTTGTCATTCTCCTCTTATTCTTCTCTTATTCTCCTCTTATTCTCATCTTATTCATAAATTGCGGCTCCTGACGACACAGATATCGATCTCGCCATAAATCAGATTATTATGAACAACATTAGACCGACAGAAGCGTCCGTCAATACATCGAAAACGAGTTTGGAGAACCGTCGAATAAAAGATCGAAAGGGCCGAATAAAGATAGAGGTCGGGAAGAGGGACATGATAAACTTGTCGCCCACTACTTTTCTGATAACCTGGTGTATGACGACGACTTTAGCCGACAGTTTCGTATGACTCGACGACTATTCGTAAGGATAGTTGCCGATCTTGAAAGAAAGTTTAAATATTTCAAGCAACAGTGGGATGCAAGAGGCGTGAAGGGGTTTTCTCCGCTACAAAAGTGTATGTCCGCTATCCGACAATTGACGTACGGGTCTGCTGCAGATTCTACTGACGAGTACTTGAGAATGGGCGAAACGTCATCAAGGAAATTCCTAGAGAAATTTTGCCAAGGTATTATTCACCTCTATAGGCGACAATAACTGCTAACGATATTCTGGCTATCTACACGTTGCATGAAGAAAAAAACGGCTTACCGACATGCTTGGTAGCATGGATTGTATGCATTAGGACAGGAAAAATTGTCCCATCACATGGAGGGATCAATACCATAGAGGTGATCATCCGGGACCGTCGGTAATTCTAGAAGTCGTCGCATCACAAGATGAATGGATCTGGCACACATTCTTCGGGGTTCCGAGTGCCACGAACAACATAATCGTTGTGAATCAATCACCGATTTTCAACGATATATTCGAAGATAAAGCACCCTGATGCGGTAATTATCGTATATAAAAAGCGTAACAAGTTTTAACCTCTAATGCCTAGCCACCGTCTTACCACATATAGAGGCAAGCGTACCTGATCGTGAGTAATATAGTGTAGGAAAGTCCAGGTATCGTATCTACCACTGGGAACGGTCAAGTTATCGTAGACTAAAATCTGAATCGGTTTAATTAATCTAAAAGGGGGGTTTTGTATGAAAAAGGTTTTGAATACTGAAAAAGACAATTAACTAAGTAAAAACTAAGAAAGCGGTTAAAATAATGATTTAAGATTATAATAAGGGAAAAACAGCAGTACTTATCATGATAATACGAATCCCCAATATGGATGACATGAATAAATCGAAGGTTTGGTTGTTTTGACTATTGTAGGAATTTAAGTCTGGGACACCCTAACATGTACAATTTATGGCTATGAACTCGGATATGGTCCTCCTAATTCCAATCCTAAATCGTTTGGTCCACAATTCAGAATCGGTAAACCCTTCCCAATCAGTATTGCAATGGCTCTTTTACTATCGGTCACTTATTGGTCAAAGTAACCCCTTAACATAACTCTATGGTCCAAGTCAGGCTAAGGTAGGTTGATTATCCTTTCGGAGTCTATCTGTTTTTGGTCTAACAAATACACCCAACCAAGTGAATTCAAATCGCCACAACAACAATAATCAAGAAAGAACCATAAACGACATTCAATTAATAAAAAACAAACCAATAAACATTAATTGCAAAGTATCATCCACAAAGGTTCATCTATCATGACAAGCACTACTAATAGACTACTCACTCATATTGAAAACAAAAACATAAACAAGAGTAGACATCGACATGATACCGACAGTACAACGATAGATGATCGGAGATCGACTTCGGCAGCGTATCGGCACCTTTCGTACTCTCACTCTCGTTCCTCTGTATTCCCCTCGTGTATCGCACTTCAAAACTCATGTCCGGAACTGAAGGAGGAGGCTGATGTTTTAAAGAAAAACGACCAGGCACCATCTGGCGATCGCCAGTCTGCCATCTTGGCGACGGCAAACACTTAAAATCAACCCTAATCTGCACTTCAGTCGAACTTGGCGGCGCCAGATTGGGCATTTCGCGATCGCCAAGTGTCTTCTGTGTTGACTTCGTGCATTTTTCACGTTTTTTCGTCTTTTTCCGTACTTTTCCTTTCCACGGCCTCCAAATCCTTCACAATCAATAAAAAGCTCATTTAGTGCATGAAATGATCATAAACGGGTGAGAAATGGGGTAAAGTCATACGATTACGCGCAACCAAAACATGTATAATTTTGGTGTTATCAAAATCCCCACACTTAAGCTTTGATTGTCCTCAATCAAAAGACTGAAAAATAAGAAAGATAACTCCAAAATTATCTCCACCCAAGATCATCAAAAAGAACAGAGTATACTCACACAATCGAACATACAAACAAGACTCGTCAAGTAATCGGATACCAAAGCCAACCTTTTACCCTCACATAGTATGAATAACAATATAAGATATATCTCTCGGGGGTAAAAGTGTATATGTAAGTGATCACACCAATACTCGACTAATTCCCGCATGCATAAGTTTGTCACCAAATCTAATCTCCACCACTGAGAAGTTGTCAACCGTCAAGAGGACTTTAGGGTTGTAATGTTAGGCTAAGGGTTAAGGGTAGGATAAAGGATATATATAAGTGACTAAGGGTTATGCAACAGAAATTTGAAAACTCAATCAGTAATGATCCAAACAGTGAAACAATCTGACTTTCAAACAGTGAAACTTTTGGGATGAGTATTCTCTTTTAGAATTGGCCTAAGCCTATGGCTTATTTGGGGCACAAATTCTTTTCTCTCTTTTTAGCTCTCATTCTTTTCTTTTTGTATTCTCGACCCTTTTGATATTTCTTTTTTTTCTTTCTTTTTTTGAGTCTCAAATATTTTCTTTTTCTTTTTTTCTTCTCTCTTTCTCTCTTTTTTTTTTCAGAGCAGCAACTATGTGGCTTTTGGGCTCTTTTTAAATCTCAATCCCATACAAACTGTCAGATACGAAAAACTGGATCAAAACATCTCAAGATTCAAATTTAAGTTACGGCCAAGAGATAGATAAACAATTAGGCTCAAGGATAAAGTGTATAGTGGGTAATGAAATGAAAAGGCTAAGGCTCAAAAATGGTTTCAAGGGGTAAAGTGTTAAAAGGTGAACACTTTTCAATTACAGGCTAGGCAAATCAAATAACCTTATGATGAGGTTACCTGACGAAGGCTAAAAGGGTTAGAAACGAAGGCCTCTATCAGTGCAATGGTGATAAATACTTCTCTTATGTGGTCTCGACAAGCATTCAAATAACAAGTTCTACCTTGGGTCAAAGTCGGTATTCCTCACAGAAATGAACAGATATAACAGTTAAGGCTCAATCTCTCAACGGAATCGGGTGAGGCACTCATGGTAATCAGTATTCCAAGGTATCCTTTTACTCAACTAATCCTATTCAGTGTCCTCCTATGCAAGCAACTCAGTCTCAAAAACAATCTCAGATTAAATCTCAAAGCTTTCAAAAGTTTGAAAAACGACAATCCACAAGCAAAAAGTGAACCCATTTAAACAGATAAGTTTACATAACCCCCTCCCCACACTTAAAATTTGCAGTGTCCTCAATGCAACAATCAAAACAATTATGGAGTAATTGAGAAAAAGAGAAACTTCCCGGGTTATGTGACGAAATCTGTTCTGATCTGAGAGTGGTGCATAAAATTCGTGCTCGGTCGCCAAATCTACCAACAAAAAGAAAAAGAAAAGTAAAAACGAACAAATGAAAAATAACCAAACCAAATTACTAAAAAATCCTAAGCAAACCAACAGAAAAATAAAATTGTTCAAACACAACCACGCAGTTCAAAGAAAAATAAACTTGTTTAGGACAACCAAATCGAATAACGGAGATAAAAGATAGAGATCAATAAGGGCCACGAGGTTGGTTTTGCCAATCCTCGTAAGTCGGGTAACCGGGCGGAGCATCCTCGGAGTATGGCCAATAAGGAGATGGAGCAAAGGCGGTATTCGGTTGAATACCGAAGTGGGAGGCCATCTGGTTCATCACTCCACTCTGCCAGTTGGCTTGGTGAAGAGCCTCCACGGTGTTGTACTCCATGTGCTGTTGATGCCGGCCATAAGAAAGTGACATCTCCGAGAGTTGGTTACTCAAGTCTTGGTAACCCGAATAAGCAGTCCAATCCGCCGGTTGTTGACTTGCACTCGCCCCACTCGTTCCACCGGTCTCATGCGTACTCCTCGGTGCTCGGCTAGGTTGACTTCTCGGCTGACCCCCATACGCTTGAGGATTACGGATCCATGCATTGTAGTCCCTTCCGGTCGCATGTTCAACTCTCGCCACGCCCATACCTCGGAGTTGGTCCATGTCGATCAACCCCATCTCCCCGAGGTTCGTCATCGAAGCAATCGCGGCGTCGGTTAGGATACCGAAATGCTTGGCCAAGAGCGTCACGTACTGGCCACCAACGATGCGACTAGACCACTCGCCTTAGCGAGTTGAGCGGCTATGAGATACGGAGCATTCGGATAATTATCATCCGTAGAGAGTTGCTCGAGAAGCCACAAATCTTGCACGGTCACTTTCTCCTTACTAGAAGATCGAGCGTTCACCGCTTGAATGAGCATGCGGTGTAGAAGTCTATCCGAGGAAGCAAGAAAACCTTTCACCTTAAGGTTGCCATGATAATCACCATCACCCAAAATCGACCAAGCCAAACGCGGATCAAAATCGTCGGGTCTCTTTGCGGTCGCCCACATGTACTCCTCAAATCCGGGAGCATCAACGTTCAGTTGGGTATATATCCCCAAGGCAAGAGCAAATACAACCAAAGAAAGAGATCTCCAAACGCCACCAAGTCGGAAAGTCATACACGATTGGTGAAATTCCGAAAGAGCTTTGATCGCATCGATACGAAACGTGGCCACAAACTCCACGATAAGCTCCCGGTAAAGGGTCTCGGCAATATCGAAAACTCGCTCCCGTGCATGGCAAATGTAGTACTCATTGCCATCCTCGCCGTATGCGTGCTTCTCGAGAATCGCTTTGATGTCGTTCTCGACATGCATCGATCGAAGAAGATTCCAATCGACTCTTTTCGGCATGAGAATTTGGCGGGGGAGAAGTCGGTTAACGATGTCCCGAAGCTCCTCCTTCTTTCGAGCATTCAACGTCGGGTCATTTGTGAACGAAGTAAAAACATGACTTCCATCCGGTGCATGAAAGTTGATTGCGGCGGTGGTCTTAGATGCGCGGGTCTTTTGTCTCTACAAAATCAAAATACCATTGTCTTAGAAAGGTTTCAATCCAATAAGTGCAAGACAAGGTTTATTCACATTCAAAGTTCCAACGAGACAAAAACCTATACGACTAACAAGTTCAAGCATCACAATCATATATGCATAACAAAACAAGAACAATGGGGATGTGGAACATCCCCACACTTGAACTTTTAGTTCAATCACAATTACAAACCAATCTAGCTATCAAGAAAGAATGGGGGATTTTGGTTTTCTCAAAATCCCCACACTTATCATTTAACCATAATCACTAGATTCAATAATCAAATAGCATGCTAGAAACAAGATTTCAATCACAATATAGGGCATGCATTCATCTATAAGCTCTAAATCATCAATGGTGTATCAAGAACCATGTCAATTTCATTCAAGCAAAGAAACACCATTGCTACCCAAAACAAGATCTTCAATTACCAAATCGAGCAATCCTTACGAAATCAAAGTTAGGAAACGTACCTTATTCATGTTGGAAGATGAAATTGAAGCTCGAGAAGGTCGAATTTCGCAAGAACGTGAGAGGGTTTGGCGGCGCCTAAGAGGAATTAGGTTTGTGTGTTTGTGAAAAGTGGGAAAAAGAAGGTTTAAAAACCCCTCTGTCCCGACTTCGCGTCGCGAAACCCTGGGTTTCGAGTCGCCAAACAGGGCAAAATCAGCAAACCTTGATTTTTCAAAAGTTTCGCGTCGCCAAACGGCCCTCTTCGCGTTGCCAAGTTCGAAAAATTTTACCTGATCCATGGCTTACTCACTTGGCGTCACCAGAATTGGAATCTGGCGATCGCCAAATGGCTACTGTTTCCAACTTGTGAAATTTTGCATCGCGTTCCGATTCCGCTCGAATCTGGTTTCTATCCCCTACGTATGGTTACCTAAGCAATATCAAATGAAAACATTAATAAAAACACACACAAAAATCACTAAAAACGAAAGAAAATCAAAAAGCTCGGGTTGCCTCCCGAGAAGTGCTTCATTTTTGGACGGGTCTAGAGCTCGACCCCACTTTCGGCTCATTTCTTGGCACGTCGGGATGACGAGCCCTTCTTTCTTCTGTGATCTTTCTTGGAGGATCCCGGTTCCTTGGTTGATTGCTCCTTTTTGTGTATCAGGTTTGAATAGTCCTCCGTTTTCTTTCCAAGCTCATGCGGGAGTGGCGGACGGTTCATGCTTTTGGTGTAGGCCAGAGAAGGATCGTCATAAGGTTCATCGAGGTGTCTCACCAGCTCTCTGTTAGGATCAAAGTAAATCTGATTGTCTCCATAGCCTAGGCTCGTGACTTGATTGCGCATATCGGTATTCACTTGAGCGGTGTGCAAGAAAGCTCTCCCGAGGATTATCGGGATCTCCGTGTTTTGTGGAAGGTTAGCTATGACGAAGTCCGTATAGTACACAAATTTTCCGATACGAATTGGGACTCCTTCCGCTATTCCTAACGGTGTTGTCATATAACCGTTCACTCCCCGGTATTGATAGTTCGTTGGCACGATCCTCTTGACTCCCATTTTCCTACAATAGCAAACAAGCATCATATTAAGAGCGGCACCTGAATCAACCAAAGCAAGTCCACTAAATTTATGACAAGAAATAGGTAAGTTGTAACTCCCTGGATCATGCTTGATTGGTGCGATATAGATGAGATCATCTTCCGGTGCTTTCTCCTTTTCTTTCTCCTTTTTTTTGCCTTTATCTTCTTTCTTCGGGATCACGAACTCCGCGTATCCGCCTTGTTTTCCATCTTCCTTATCTTCATCCTCACTTGAAGCCTCGGGAACCTTGAGTCGTAGGTGTTCGAAAGACACGGTGAACCCCTCTGAATCGTAATCCGTGGCATAGTCGGGCTCACTTTCACTCTCGGTCTCCACGTACTTCTTGGTATAGATGTCCGTCCATTTCTTCTTTGACGGTTCTCCGGTTATCATGAGCATTGGTTTTGCATTCTCCACCTTTGGGTTGACTTGTGTTTTGGATCGATCGGCTGTCATTCTAACACTCAACAAATGATTACTGCAACTTGTGGGAAACAAAGATAAAAATATAAATAAAGATAAAGATAAAATTAATTAACTAAACTAGAAAGCGAAAAACTTGCAAAGGACAGAATCCCTCACAAGGATCGATTAACAAAACTAATTAGACTAAAATCTAACAACTACCGTTCCCCGGCAGCGGCGCCAAAAACTTGATGCGGTAATTATCGTATATAAAAAGCGTAACAAGTTTTAACCTCTAATGCCTAGCCACCGTCTTACCACATATACAGGCAAGCGTACCTGATCGTGAGTAATATAGTGTAGGAAAGTCCAGGTATCGTATCTACCACTGGGAACGGTCAAGTTATCGTAGACTAAAATCTGAATCGGTTTAATTAATTTAAAAGGGGGGTTTTGTATGAAAAAGGTTTTGAATACTGAAAAAGACAATTAACTAAGTAAAAACTAAGAAAGCGGTTAAAATAATGATTTAAGATTATAATAAGGGAAAAACAGCAGTACTTATCATGATAATACGAATCCCCAATATGGATGACATGAATAAATCGAAGGTTTGGTTGTTTTGACTATTGTAGGAATTTAAGTCTGGGACACCCTAACATGTACCATTTATGGCTATGAACTAGGATATGGTCCTCCTAATTCCAATCCTAAATCGTTTGGTCCACAATTCAGAATCGGTAAACCCTTCCCAATCAGTATTGCAATGGCTCTTTTACTATCGGTCACTTATTGGTCAAAGTAACCCCTTAACATAACTCTATGGTCCAAGTCAGGCTAAGGTAGGTTGATTATCCTTTTGGAGTCTATCTGTTTTTGGTCTAACAAATACACCCAACCAAGTGAATTCAAATCGCTACAACAACAATAATCAAGAAAGAACCATAAACGACATTCAATTAATCAAAAACAAACCAATAAACATTAATTGCAAAGTATCATCCACAAAGGTTCATCTATCATGACAAGCACTACTAATAGACTACTCACTCATATTGAAAACAAAAACATAAACAAGAGTAGACATCGACATGATACCGACAATACAACGATAGATGATCGGAGATCGACTTCCGCAGCGTATCGGCACCTTTCGTACTCTCACTCTCGTTCCTCTGTATTCCTCTCGTGTATCGCACTTCAAAACTCATGTCCGGAACTGAAGGAGGAGGCTGATATTTAAAGAAAAACGACCAGGCACCATCTGGCGATCCCAGACTGCCATCTTGGCGACGCCAAACACTTAAAATCAACCCTAATCTGCACTTCAGTCGAACTTGGCGGCGCCAGATTGGGCATTTCGCGATCGCCAAGTGTCTTCTGTGTTGACTTCGTGCATTTTTCACGTTTTTTCGTCTTTTTCCGTTCCACGGCCTCCAAATCCTTCACAATCAATAAAAAGCTCATTTAGTGCATGAAATGATCATAAACGGGTGAGAAATGGGGTAAAGTCATACGATTACGCGCAACCAAAACATGTATAATTTTGGTGTTATCACACCCGATAGTTCGTTTGTGGTGAATGGTGTTAGTAATTATGTGCAGAAGTTGACAAACCAAAGATTACACATCCAATGTTATAAGACACTCGAGAGTCACACTTGTGAGGACCTGTAAAACGAACAAATAAAATAACCCCAGTTTGGAGAGGTTAGATTTATAATAGTCAATTATAAATCTGTTGGGTGTTTTCTGTAAGAAACTACAAAGTTAAAGGTTTCTATTATTAATTAAAAGAGATTATATATTTATTAGTTAAATAAATATATAATTGGTGTTTATGTAAAAAATTACACAACTCGATGTCGTAAGAAACTTGTGTGAGGCTTAACCGTCGAGAGAAAGAAATTACAATCAATGATAAGTGCGGAAAAGTAAAATGAGACGAATAATTTGATGACGCAGGAAAAACCTCACGACGGAGGAAAAAACCTGCGGTCGACCTAAAAGGTAAGTCGACAGAGCACTATGTTCACCAATCAGGGGTGATGTCCTTCAAGTATACAGCTTTGATCGTACGATTACAACTGAGAGAACTATGAAATCGAATGTAAATTACAGATGATTCTCAAGAATAATGATTATAGAACTTGTGAGCTTCGGATAGACTTCGTGTCCTGAAATACTGGCTTGATTCTTCTTATATAGTGGCTTGATAATAACGGTCCAACGGTATTGTGGCTCATCAATGAGTGAATCGTAACCGTCCAACGTTATTGTCTTCAATTAATGCTTGGAGAGTAACTGTCCAACGGTATTGCTGAGAGTTAATGTCCAGATTGTAACTGCTGCGAGAATCTTGCTTGTAACGGTCGATCTTGATGCTGTCGAACGATACATAACTTACGACTTGTTCGATGTAGTGATGAACTTCAACAAGCATAGTATAGTACTCAATTTCCGATTTCTTCAAAGGTGGACAATTGTTAGATATGATAATCAGCTTACCTGCATCAAACATATAAACTTTGTATATTTATTCGTTAGTATTGTCGTACGATATTGTGGATATCGTTCGACTTATTCGATGTATATGTTCGATGTTTAATGATCTTTGTTCGATAGTTCTTTTAGGTTTTGTCTCAGGACCTTATCTTAATACAGGATCATTGTCCTAACATTTGTCTTACGATTATATTTGGTCGTCGTGCGATTGTAGATTTTTACCCTAACAATTTGCCCCCAAGATTTAGAAAATAATTCTAATTTTATCTAAATCTTTAATTCGCTGGACAAAGAGTAAAAATACGTTGGTAAACGGTCGAATTAACGTTGATAAACTAGCCGTTATCTAGCCGTTACTCTGGACGCGTGTTCTCTAACGGCTAAGTGCTGACGCGTGGCACGATTATCTCTAATGACTCATATGATTTAGTTGCTATAAATGAGGCGTCTGATTGTGAGAATAGATTTTACGAATCCTTTTAATTTCGTAACCAATTGCTTGAGATCGTAATCCGACTATTTTTGGCAAAGATTTTCGTGCGACTAGGCTTTAAAAGGTACCTCCTTCTTCCCTGTTTCATGCGTTTAAAATCAATAGCAAATAAGAGTAATAGAGGTTTAGATAATCTTAGGTTCACCCGTTTAAGAAATAGTTTAGGTCGACTGGAGTTCATTATGTCATCGGAAGTTAGGAGTTCAATTACGGAAAGCCTAGAAGTAGGAGAGTTGAGGGAGTTAGCAGGGTTACCAGAGGGTGCTCAAATAAGGGTGGCCGGAGAGATTCGGCCGGCGGATACTCCGACGGGGTTCTTCGCCCTGTTCGAATATCCGTTTAAGATCGGATTTCGATGGCCTTACTCTCCACTTTCTCGAGCCTTCATGTCCCGTTTCAACTTGTCTCCGGGGCAACTGATGCCCCAATTCTGGCGTGTTATCCTGGTAATCGAACGGGTAACCAAGGATTGGGGTCGTCGCGCGTTCTCTGTGGACGACCTTCTCTCTGCCTACAACGTGACGAAACTGCCCTACAACCGTTATGGGTTGTTTCCTAAGGGTAGGAATGACATCATGCTTGTTCATCGCACGCAAGTGAATGATCGAGGGTGGAAGTCTCGTTACGTCTTCGTCCAGACGTCTTCGGTCGCTGATGAGTCTTGGGTCGTTCCTGAATGGAACTCCAATGGTAATTTGGACGTTCGTTATTCATTATTGTGCTTTTATTTATTTTTCAATACTAATCGTCTGTTTTTCTTTTTGCAGCTGTCAGCTTTACGTTTGAGACAACCGAAGAATCTAACGAGTTGATCTCACACTTCCTGAGTTATAGTGTGACAGATCGCACGTATAGAACGTCGAAGGGCGGTGAGGAGAGCGACGTTGAGCCTGAAGTACAGATAATCGAGGAAACAGATATGGAAGGTAAATATCGTACGTCAATATTCTTATTTATGTTAGTTTCGTTTGATTCTGATTTTTCCTTTCTGTATAGGCTCAGCTTCTAAGAAGGCGTCGACGATGGAAGCAGCTGCTCGTGCTGCTAAAAGGAAGGCTGCCGCCCAGGAAGGTTTGGTGGCTAAACGTACGCGATCATCGTACGTTTCTGTGGATACCCCACCTAAGGATGCCGCACGCAAGGCTGAAGGTGGGATAGCAGCTATCCCTCTTAGCTTCGCTCCTCCTGTAAAGGGAGAAGGTGCGTCCAGCCAGCCTGTGTCGAAGGTCGACAAGGGCAAGGAGAAAGAGGGGTCTGGTCTTACGACCATGACAATCCAGATCCCTTCTGACTTCATGGTGGACGATGTGATTAGGACGGCGGCCACTTTTCCAGTCCTTGAGCAATTTCATGTTCCTGCTCAGAAGGCGCGCATGGAGGAGGCCGACATTGAAGACCTGGATGCCTCCGTCGCGGGTATCTCTTTCTTGGTAAGTCCCTGTCGTACGATTTTATTTTTATTTTTCTTGTACAGCTTCTAACTTTCTCTTTTTTATTCTTGTAGGCTCTCCAAACCAGTCTTAGCCTCCATACTCGGATGGCTAAGATCAAAGAGGAGATGGCGTCGAACCAGAATGATGCCAAGGTGGCCAGGAAAGAGGCCGACAAGGCCAAAAAGAAGCTGGTCCAACTGACCGACGAGGTTAATGCCAAATCGGTCCAGATTGGGGACTTGGAATCCAAGCTGGAACTCAGCGAGCAATTCCAAGTTCAACAGCGAGAACGGCTGAAGTTGGCCTTGGACCATACCAAGGAGTTGGAGAAGGATCTGCTGGTCGTTCGTCGGGAGAAAGCTGAGAGGGAAGAAGCTTTATCGTCCAAGATCCAAGAACTGGAAGAGGACGCTGCCTTGGTTCGCGTGGTCGCACGTACTGCAGTCATGCGACGAATAGCCGCTGGGACCGTGACTTCTCAAATGGCAAAGGACGAGGTGGCTTCTTTCGTTCAAGTGATGGGCTCTGAGGACCTTCTCGACGAGGAGGATCTAAAAGGCCTGGACGAAGAAAAGCCCGCGGAGGTCGAGGATGTAGGTGTCGAGGAGGAGGCTCCTGAAACCTCTGGATCCGTTCCTACACATCCTGAAGAGACCCCTGTCGTAGATCCACCTGCTACCAACGCTCCATTAGAATAGTTTTAATCTTTGTAATCGTAGAACTTCTTTCTTTTCTTGTACTCTGCTATTTTAAGGCAGAAAAAATGTTTAATGAAAGAAATTTTGATTGAATATCGTGCGTTCTAGCTTTTTATCTTATGTTTTAGCTTTGTGTTCGTGTGTTATAACTTGCGTCGTGCGTTATAGCATGTATCGTGCGTTTTAGCTTTTTGTCTTGTGTTTTTGCATGCATTTGTTTTTAAAGTCCTTAGACTTATTTATATAAACGTTTCTTTTGTACTCATGAGAGTATTCGTGCGACTGGCGAATTGACTTGCGCTCTTGCGATATAATCGTGCGTTATAGCGGTTTTCTTGCGATCCATGCGATTTTTTGTCGTGCGATTCCTGCGATAAGCATGCATTTAAGTCGTGCGATACTTGCGTTAATCGTGCGATCCATGCGATTTATCGTGCGATACCTGCGAAAAAGGATGACTAAGGGGTGGCCGTTGGCTTAGCCAACGGCGCTCCGATGCTTAAGTCAGTAATGGATAAGGAATAAATCGTATGTAAATAGGTTTAGAAATAATACCTTTTGAGGTGATGGGCGTTCCAGCTTCGTGGGATTTCCATACCTTCCATAGTCGTAAGTCTGTATGCTCCATTTCCAATGACTTTGGAAATTATGTAAGGTCCTTCCCATTTGATGGAAAGTTTTCCAGCGTTTGGCTCTTGTGTGTTTTGAAACACATGTCGTAAGACATAATCTCCAACTTGAAAAATTTTTGCCTTTACCTTTTTGTTGAAGTGTCTTTCGACAATTCCTTTCTGTGCAGCCATCGTTCGTAGTGCTTTTTCTCGGATTTCTTCTAAGGCGTCAAGATCGTAAGATAAATTTATTGCATTTTGATCATACGTGCGACTTCTGGCAGTTGGTATTTGAGTTTCGATTGGCAAGACCGCTTCGCATCCATATACCAGAGAATACGGAGTTTGTCCAGTTGATGCTCTAGGTGTCGTACGATTTGCCCATAAGACAGATGGCAATTCATCTACCCATTTTCCTTTTGCTCCTTTCAACCTCTTTCGGATTGAATTGATGATGACTTTGTTGCTCGACTCTGCTAACCCGTTAGATTGTGGATATCTCGGAGTTGAAGTGATTAATTTGATTCCCCGCTTTTCACAGAACGTACGAGTCTTATCACTTATAAATTGTGAGCCGTTGTCGCACATGATTTCAGCTGGTACCCCGAATCTATAAATGATGTTTTTCTGAATGAAAGATATGACTTCTTTATCTCGGACCTGTGAGAAAGCACCAGCTTCTATCCATTTCGAGAAGTAATCGGTGAGCATGAGTAGATAGACTTTTTGTCCAGGGGCTGGAGGTAATTTTCCCACGATGTCCATTCCCCATCGCATGAAGGGCCATGGAACTAGAACAGAATGTAAAGGTTCAGATGGTCGATGGACCATACTCGAATGTTTTTGACATGCGTCGCATCGTTGGACGTACGTTATGGCATCTTCTCGTAGAGTAGGCCAATAGTATCCTTGTCGTGAGATTCGACTAGCAAGACTTCTGCCCCCTGCGTGATTTCCACATTCTCCGCCGTGCATCTCTTGGAGAATTTGATTGATTTGTACTTTATTTGTGACGCATCGCAGAAGAAGTCCTGTTGTGGATCTTCGATAAAGTTGATCTTCAAAAATTGTGTATCTTGAAGCTTTCGACCTTGTTTTTCGAGCTTCCATTTTATCTTCAGGTAGTTGGTCGTACTTGAGGTAGTTCCATATGTCGAGCGACCAATTATAAATTTCTTCATTCATCTGTACTTCATCGTTTGCCGCAATTGTTGGTGTTGTGAGATGAAGTATTGGGATATTTTCCATGAATGGATCATGAAATGCAGATCCCAGATTGGCTAGTGCGTCCGCTTGCATATTTAGATCTCTTGGTATTTGCTCGATCAGGAACTGTTCAAGTCGTGCGATTCGATCTTTAACGGCTTTGAGATAACTCATCATTTTTGAGTCTTTTGCTTGAAAATCTCCATTTACTTGGTTTACGACCAGTAAAGAATCGCTTCGAACGTGCAACTGTTTTGCCCCCAGTCTAAGAGCAATATCTAGTCCTGCGATCAAAGCTTCATATTCTGCTTCATTGTTTGTGGCTTTGAATTCGCATCGTACGGAGTATACTATATTTCCCCCTTGTGATGATTTTAAGACAATACCTAATCCACATCCTCGTATGTTCGAGGAACCATCAACGTAGAGTATCCAAGGCTGGTTGTCTGAAATCATCACAACTTCATCGCATGTCGTGGGTTCCAATCCTGGAGAAAACTCTGCCACAAAATCTGCTAGTACTTGCGATTTGATGGCCGTCTTGGGTTTAAACTCAATGTCGAACCCACTGAGATAAATGCTCCATTTGGCTAGTCGTCCTGTCAGTTCTGGTTTTCGAAGCACCGTCTTGAGTGGATAATTGGTCACAACAATGATATGATGTGACTCGAAGTAATGCCTTAACTTCTTTGCTGCCGTCATAAGACCTAGTAGCAATTTTTCCATTGATGTGTACCTGGTTTCTGCGTCGAGGAAAGACTTGCTAACATAATAGATTGGTTGTTGTCGTTGATCTTCTTCTCGCACAAGTACTGCACTTGTCGCATTTTTGCTCACTGCCAAGTACAACTGTAGACTTTCTCCTTCGACTGGTTTTGTCAACAGTGGAGGTGATACCATATATTGCTTCAGTTCTTGCAAAGCTTTCTCATGTTCGTCTGTCCACAAGAAGCCTTGATTCTTTCGTAGGACATTATAGAACAAATGGCATTTATCCGATGATCGTGAAATAAATCGAGTTAAAGCTGCCACTCGTCCTGTTAACTTCTGGACTTCTTTGACATTCCTTGGGGATTGTATCTCGACGATAGCTTTGACTTGTTCTGGACTTGCTTCGATTCCGCGTTGCGTGACCAAGTACCCCAAGAATTTTCCTGCTCGTACTCCGAAGGAACATTTTGTTGGATTGAGCTTCATCTTGTATTGTCGTAGGATATCGAAGGATTGCTTTAAATGTGCAACGTGATCGATCGAACGTTCTGATTTCACAAGCATGTCGTCGATATAAACTTCCATCGTTCGACCAAGATGTTCCTTGAACATCATGTTAACCAATCTTTGATATGTTGATCCTGCATTCTTGAGACCAAATGGCATAACTTTGTAACAGTATATGCCTTTGTCTGTTATGAATGCAGTCTTCTCCTGGTCGTCCGTGTGCATCAATATTTGGTTGTATCCTGAATATGCGTCCATGAATGTCAACAATTCATGTCCTGCTGTCGCGTCAACCATGGCGTCGATATGAGGTAAAGGAAAAGGATCTTTTGGACAAGCTTTGTTGAGATCCGTGAAATCAATGCAGACTCGCCATTTTCCGTTCTTCTTCTGTACGACGACTACATTAGCCAACCATTCTGGATATTTGACTTCTCGGATCTTCCCTGTTTTAAGCAGATTGTCAACTTCATCGTTGATCACTTTATTTCTTTCAGGCGCGAACTTGCGACGTTTCTGCTTAATGGGTTTGAACGTAGGATCCACGTTCAATTTATGCGATATAATGCTTGGATCTATTCCAACCATATCTTCGTGCGACCATGCAAAACAGTCTGAATGTTCCTGCAAAAAAGATATAATCGTATTTTTTATGTCAGGGGGGAGCGAGGCTCCTACGAAGACTTTTCGATCAGGATGTTCAGGATCAAGGACGACTTCTTCTAGCTGAAGATCATCGTTCGATTTCCTCTCATCCTGTTTCTGTAATTGCTAGATGTCCTGCGACTTTGTCTTCATCGTAATCTTGTAACATTCTCGTGCGATTTTGTTCTCACTAGCAATTTCTTGAATTCCCCATGGAGAAGGAAATTTGATCTTCTGGTGGTATGTCGAAGGAATTGCTTTCATCTCGTGGATCCATGGTCTTCCAAGAATAACATTGTAAGCTGATTGGCAGTCCACAATATTGAACTTTGTTTGTTTGTTGATGCCTTTGGCGTAGACAGGCAAGATGATTTCTCCGAGAGTGTTCATCGGGTCTCCATTGAATCCAATCAGAGTAGTACTTCGTCGTACGATTTCTGACCGTTCGATTCCCATGACTTTAAGAGTATCTGCAAAAATAACGTTAGCCGAACTGCCTCCATCAATCAATATTCTCTTAGTCGAACAGTTTCCGATTGTCAACTGTATGACTAGAGCGTCATGATGTTTATGATGGACCCCCTGTGTATCGTCTTGGTCGAACGTGATTGCATTGCATCGAGCTCTTTTTCTGTCTTTGATTTGGCTTCTCCAGGGATTGGATGTTCGCTTGGACCATCTCGTGCATGTCGCTTTGCTGCTGAATATGTAAGTCCACAAACTTCTGATCCTCCAGTGATGCAGTTTATGACTTTTGTATGGACTGGTGACGCTGGTCGTCCTTGTTCTTCTGGGATGAGGCCTTTTAGATGCCCCTTAGATTTCAAATATGAAATCTCCTTCTTTAAACTGATGCATTCATCCGTCGTATGACCATGATCGTCGTGGAAGTCGCACCATCTGTTCTGATCTTTGTCTTTGCTTGGTTTATCAGATTTCTTCGGCCATCGTACGTTTGCATCAATCTTTCGTAGCGAATCCACCAAATCTTTTGATGTACCTGCAAAATTGTAAGTAGATAACTCTGGATATCGTATTTTAACAGTACCTTTGCTTGGTCGAGTTTTTGACTCGTATCGAGGATTTCCAATCTTGTTTACTCTTTTATGCTTAAAGTCATGTTTTTGAGCACCAAGAGGTTTCTTTTCTGCGGAATGCTTTCGTCGGAAGAGAGCATCATCTTCTATTCTCATGAAAGCTAGTGTTCTAGCTCGTACGTCGTCGAAGTTTTCTGGTGGATATTTCGTTAATTCCAGATATAATCCAGAGGAATCTTCTAATCCACGCTTGTATGCCTCGATTGCTGTTTTCACGTCGCAATTTTTTATTTCAATCATTGCTGCATTGAATCTGTTGAAGTAGTCGCGGATTGTTTCTCCAGATTTCTGTACGATATAGTACAGGTCGCTGGTCTGTTTCTCCATCTTACGACTGCTAGCAAATTGTCGAGTGAATTGGTTCACCAATTCTGCAAATGATCCGATACTCTTTGGCTTTAGGTTAATAAGCCATTGTAATGCTGCTCCTGTTAAAGTTGATCCAAAGCTTTTGCACATGCAGACTTCTTGATATTGCGCCGGTATAGGAACTGTCCACATAAGTTGCTTGTACTGTGCTATATGTTCGACCGGATCTGTGATTCCAGAATATTTTGTTGCGAAAGCTGGTATAGTATATTTCTTAGGAACGTCAACAAGAGCTAATTCATCAACGAACGGTGAAGCCTGAAATCCAGTTTTAGGTTCGACTTCGACGGGTACTGCTGCTCCGGGTAGCTTTGTGAGTAATGCGAACAATTTTTGATTTTGTTCTTCCAGGGATTTCAGTCGTACGTTTAGAGGATCTTCAACGTTTATTGGGATCGTTGGAATACAACTAGAAGAGATTCCGGTACTGGGTGGTATTGTCGTATGAATGGTGGAACTAGCAGCTGTGGGTATATGACCAGGAATAGGAATTTGTTGGGATACGTTGTTAAAAGGCTCGAACGTGAACATGGGTGTTCCTTGAGGCATAGAAGGTGGACCCCGAGGCATAGGTGGCGGGCCATGAGGTATTGGTGGCGGAACCTGTGGTAAAGATGGTCGTACGTTGTTGTATTGTTGGTTCATAGTTGAAAATGGCATTGAGGCATTGAACTGTGATCGAGGTGGTGGTCTTAGATATTGAGGAGGATATGGAGGAGGGATAGACATTGGGATAGTCATCGATGGTCCTGGCAAAGCTCGAAGACGTTGAATTTCGTTGTTAGCTTCTTGTAATTGTTGTTGGAGTGATGCTATGAATCCGTTATCCATTATCCTGCGCAAATAGCTCAAAGAAAACTCAAAGAAAAGGTTAGTACTAAGGCGCACTTTTCACCGAATGAAATTTTTCTCAAAACGGAGCCCCACGGTGGGCGCCAAACTGTTTATGTAAAAAATTACACAACTCGATGTCGTAAGAAACTTGTGTGAGGCTTAACCGTCGAGAGAAAGAAATTACAATCAATGATAAGTGCGGAAAAGTAAAATGAGACGAATAATTTGATGACGCAGGAAAAACCTCACGACGGAGGAAAAAAACCTGCGGTCGACCAAAAAGGTAAGTCGACAGAGCACTATGTT
Source organism: Centaurea solstitialis (assembly GCA_030169165.1). Lineage (NCBI taxonomy): Eukaryota > Viridiplantae > Streptophyta > Magnoliopsida > Asterales > Asteraceae > Centaurea > Centaurea solstitialis. The sequence continues at coordinate 59,654,450 of CM058047.1, forward strand.
CACCAATCAGGGGTGATGTCCTTCAAGTATACAGCTTTGATCGTACGATTACAACTGAGAGAACTATGAAATCGAATGTAAATTACAGATGATTCTCAAGAATAATGATTATAGAACTTGTGAGCTTCGGATAGACTTCGTGTCCTGAAATACTGGCTTGATTCTTCTTATATAGTGGCTTGATAATAACGGTCCAACGGTATTGTGGCTCATCAATGAGTGAATCGTAACCGTCCAACGTTATTGTCTTTAATTAATGCTTGGAGAGTAACTGTCCAACGGTATTGCTGAGAGTTAATGTCCAGATTGTAACTGCTGCGAGAATCTTGCTTGTAACGGTCGATCTTGATGCTGTCGAACGATACATAACTTACGACTTGTTCGATGTAGTGATGAACTTCAACAAGCATAGTATAGTACTCAATTTCCGATTTCTTCAAAGGTGGACAATTGTTAGATATGATAATCAGCTTACCTGCATCAAACATATAAACTTTGTATATTTATTCGTTAGTATTGTCGTACGATATTGTGGATATCGTTCGACTTATTCGATGTATATGTTCGATGTTTAATGATCTTTGTTCGATAGTTCTTTTAGGTTTTGTCTCAGGACCTTATCTTAATACAGGATCATTGTCCTAACATTTGTCTTACGATTATATTTGGTCGTCGTGCGATTGTAGATTTTTACCCTAACAATTGGTTTAATTAATATATATATATATATATTTGTTAGTTGAAAAATAAATATATATAGAATAATAATTATCTTGAAAAATTAATGGAATATTAATTTAATTGATCTTTCTTAAGGAAAAAGAAAGACTTTTATATATGGATAATTATTAAGAAAAAGGTAACTGAATAGAATAAGGATACCTTATTATATAAATATTCAGTTATGGTTAAACATTTTTCATTCATTCATTCACACAACCAAAATAAACCTAAAATCCTCCTAAACATCTCTCTCTCTCCCTCTTTGGTCGATTATAACCACAAAACCGAAGCCAGTTCGGTTTCATTCGGGAGTTCGAAGTTTTGCCGGCTAGAAGGTCCGTTTGTAAGGTTTATCACAGGTGGATCTAACTCGAGCAATTCAGGTAATTTTTCTAACATCAGAATATGTAAGGTTTAGATAAACAATAACAATTAGTGTGCTTTCGGGTTTTTACACTTGTTTGCTTCCGCTGATCAAACACAGTTTGGTTTGATAAATCAGTTAAACCGTTTGTTTTTCTGAATTATGACTCGTATCAGTTTGGTCCGAGGTCTCACAAAAATCCAACACTGGTATCAGAGCCACAGTTTTGCTTATTGTTTGTCTCTTAACTGTTTAGATCCGTTTTAAAATTATTTTAGTTGTATAAAAATTCGATTTTTATCGGATTGTATAAAGATTGGATTTTTATCAGTTTAGATAAAAATTCGACCTTTATCAGGTTCATATAAAGATTTTATCTTTATCAGATTTCGTGTAAAAATTGATTTTATCAAAACTTGTTTAAAATAAAAATTTTATCGGTTGGTTATTCAATTCACCGGATTTTATCACCACCGTAAACCACCAGTTGGCGATAAGCCGAACGGTGGCCGAGCCGTGGCACGATCGCAACCAGGCCGTGGCACGATCGCAACCAGGCCGTGGCTTGATCGCCACTGAGCCATGGCCAAACCACCAAATCGGTGGTTGGCCGAGAAACATGCAACCACTAGAAGCCGCGATAGCGGCGGTGGACGGTGGTGGTCGTTCCCGGCAGCCGTTCGGCAACCTTAGAAAACCCTAGGCGGTAGCGGCGACGTTTGATTATTTTTTTCGAATCCCCGGCCGTGACTACACCACAGCGGTGGACGGTGATAGCCCGCCGTTGTCGTCACCAGCCTTGCGCAATAGTGATAGAGGTGGTGGTGGTTTTCGGTTAATCGACAGCAGTGGTGGTTTGTTTTTGATAACCGCCGATCGTTTTGGGCAAACCCTAGGCGGCGGCGGGGTTTTTTTGTTTGTTCCAATCACTGGCAGCGGCGGAGTGCCGGTGGCGTTTTGCTGCTGCTAACGCCGATAGGCGACGGTGGCCGAAAGCCGCCGTGATCGTCCGCCAGGACAGCGGCGGCCGTAGCCACTGGTATTGTCAAAAACCGCCGATAACGGTGGTGGTTAATGGCGGTGGCGATTGCGATGGTTGACTCCAGCGAAGACCAACCACCATGCCGCCGGCTGCCTTGCGGTCGCGCCAAGCGGTGGCGGTTGTCGATTGGATTGAAGCCACAACCACCACAATGGTGGTGGTGGTGAGCGGCAGCCGTTTCCACCCCAACCACCAAAGCCAACAGGCGATGGTGGTGGTCGCCGATCTGCTTGGCCGCGGCAGTAGCGGCCAAGCGTTGCTACTGTTACGTCGGATGGCAACGGTGGTGAATGGTGGCGATGGCGGCACTTTGGTGTTGTCATTGTCGCCGGATTTTCCATGACACGGTGGTTGATGTTTTCGTTGTTTCGGATCACCGGAAACCATACGATAGTGGTGACAATCGTGTTCTATCATCGTTAAGCGACGGCTATAGGATTGTTGTTGTCGCACCGCTGCGACAGTGGCTAAATGCTACAGTCGCACACGGGAAGTCGTGATTTTCGTTAACACTGTGGCGATAGCAAGGCCGTCGTAACCCACTACCGCTAACTGTCCCAAGGATAGCCCAACTCGTTTTACGAAAACCCAAAAACTCGTTGTTTCGGTAATGGGCATAAACCCATTTCGGGCCTTGACCCGAGATTGTTTTGGTGAGTTCGGAACAAACCCAATCTTTTTCAAGCCCAGTGTTATCAGTTTGATAACGGGCCGAACCATGTGTTTTTACACCAAATTAACGGCACAAAAGTTTTTGATTAGGTATTTAGTCTTTTTAACCCAATAATAATTAGATGTTTTTAAGTAATTTTTATCCAAGTATTTGACCCGTTTTGGTCAAATTCGCCCGATGTCTTTTTCGAATGGTTGATCGTATCTAGACATGGTTCATGGGCCAATGCTTGATGTTTCGACAAAGTTCGGAACACTCGGTTTAATTTCGTTAAAAAGTGAATATTTTAGAAAATTGGTTGTGATTTATAAAATAAGATTTATAGTTTATAAATCTTGGAGATTTTATAAAAATCAATTTCAGATTAAAATATTAGTTTCGATTTATAAAACAGTTTGATTTTATAAATCAGTTAAAACCATGGTTTGTGATAAAATAATTTTTAACGTATCTAGGATTGTTTAAATGTTTTATTGCTTATAAAAAATTGCGTGGTTTTGTTATACTTGTTTAGTGTGAAAATTATAGTATTTGCCAATTTGGACATTTGATCTATTTGGGGAGGCCTGCGTGCCACTTACAACCCCGGCTAAATGTAAAATGACCCTTAGGATAGAATCTTTCTTCCTGGAGTTCCGTCAAAGATGTCGAGGCCAGTGGGAGCTACGCGGGAGATTCGAAGCATAATAGTTTTAGTGTTAGAGAGAGAGAGAGAGAGTTATCCTGAACAATTGAGTCCTCTAGTGTTAGAGATAGAGAGAGAGAGAGTTATTGTGCCGATACGCTGCGGAGTTTGATTCTCGATCATCCGTCGTTGTACTGTCGGTATAATGTCTGTTTCTACTCTTTCGTTTGTTGACTTTATGATGTTTAGTGAGTAGTTTTCTTTAGTGGTACTTATTATGGTTGATAAACCTTGTGGATGATGATTTTATGATTTAATGTTTATTGGTTTGTTTTTGGTTCATTGAATGTATGTTATGGTTCCGATTTGATTCGTATTGTATGGTTATTTGAATTCGTTGGTTGGGTGTATCTGTTTGACCAAGATAGATAGACTCCGATAGGTTAATCAACCTTTCTTGACCTTCCCTTCGGAACCCGGAGAGTTGTGTTAGGTGGTTAGCTCGGACCGAGAGCAGCCAGATATTAGAATACCGTGCAATAGAGATAGAATTGGGTAGCTGATACTAGATTGTCTGACAAATAGTCTATGTATTGGGACTAGGAGGACCATTCTTAGTTGATAACCGTAATAATCACATGCTAGGGTGTCCCGGACTTAAATTCCTACAATAACCAAAACAACCAAACCTTTGGCCAGTTCAAATCATCCACTTAGGGAGTCGTTATACCATGATAAGTACTACTATTTTCATTCATATAGTTTTAAATCATCTTTTATTGCTTTCTTAGTTAATTAGTTAATTTAGTTGTCTTTTAATTAATCAAACCTTTTTCATAAAACCCCCCATAGCTTTAGGTTAATTAAACTATCTAAGATTAATAAGTCTACATAACTTTGACCGTTCCCAGTGGTAGATACGATACCTGGACTTTCCTACACTATATTACTCACGATCAGGTACGCTTGCCTGTGAATGTGGTAAGACAGTGGCTAGGCATTAGAGGTTAAAACTTGTTTCGCTTTTTATATACAATAATTACCGCATCAGTGATCTATTCTTTTAAGTTATAAAAGTAAGATCAAAGTTTTGAAACAACATAAAGTCAAAGTTTTGACTTTAAGAAAATCAATAATTGTATGTGTTGTAATAATAGAGATTTTGTAATATCTTTTAGACCATCAAGTGTTGTAAAACACTAGGATAAATTTCTTAGAATTTACCAGTTTGGTAAATGGAAATTTTGTCAGATTTCAGATAGAAGTCTTTATCTACACAGCAACTAAGGAAGGTTGCAGAATTATCTTTACATGTTCAGGGAAACTTGGAGTTATTCCTGTATCTCCAAGATTTAGGGAATATGGTAAAGAAAAGTCTAGATTTTGTTTAAAGTGTTTGCAAAACAAAACTAGCAAAACCAAGTAGAAATCATTATTTTGATTTGTGTTGTTTTGGTTGTTTCTTTGATTAGTATGGTAAGCAACTAATCAAAGGGATTAAACTGAAGAAATGGTAATACTTCGTTTAAATCAGAAAAGTACGCATTGAATAGACAATAGAAAAGCAACTTTGAAAGTATTATTAATTTTGTAATTGATTACAGAGTGTAATATGGACTATACAGAATTAATTTCACTATTTTCTTTTATATTTTTGCATGTTTTGATCCGGGATAAAACTAGTCTAAGTTTTATTTGAAATTTATCCGTGACAACTTATCCAGGTGGGAACCTGATAGGGTTTTAAAGTCATCGTGAGTTTTTTAGTAGTTATAATCAAAGTGTTGAATAACAGCTACAAGCGATGTAGACCAAAAACGGCACGGATATTCGATAGAGTAGCGAATATCAGATGTGATCCGCCGGTTGAGATTACTTCGTGGATTCTGTCATAAGTAAATCTCACAGTAGGTTGTCCTAAATACCTGAGGTATCTGGTTTGGGATCACGAGGACTACTGGATACTTAGTGTGTCCTAACATCACGCCGTAACAGGGTGGTTATACGGGGCGTAACTAGATTCTGCGGAAGTCGTGGGCCCCTTGACTTGAAGGGATTATGTGCAAGACAGTAATTAGGATCACCATGTCCAATGTTGTAAGACACTAGTAGGTCACACTGCTACACACCTAACCCGAGACCTATTGGATTTATTGTGTGGAAATAATTAAGTTTAATTATTTAAAAGGAGAAAAGAATAAATAATAAATTGTTTATTTATTATTTATCAGATAAATATGATTACTTAATTGATAAGCTTAATTTATTAAGGTAATTATTATGAAGAGTTATTTATGGATTGGGATTCTAATAAGATTACCATAATTACCTATATAACTATAGGATTAGGGTAATAGAATAATCAATCTGATAAATCTGATTTCATAGTTACTTTCTCACCAAGAATCCCAACCCATTCTCTCTCTCTTTTTCTCTCCCACGCCGCCGGCGATTCACACACACACACACACACACACTAGGAGGTTTTTCCGATCAATCCTAGGCGGTCTAGCAGCCAGTCTCACGGTGGTGCAATAGCGGTGTATCCCTCACTAGCTTCCGGAGTATCTTTGGTATCGTTAAAGGTAAACGCGAGAAAACACCCTTATAATTGTATCTGATAAATTACGGATGGATCTATGTTCTGGTTATTTTTTTATCCGCTGCGTTTATATATGTTTTATATGTTTATTTGTTACAGTAACCCAACAGTGGTATCAGAGCCACTTCCGTATATTTTTCAGATCTGTATTGGTTTTTGATAAAAGTTGGTTTTTGGCAAAAATCTAAATTTTATAGTTTTTCGTTAAAGTTTTGATTTTTGTAGTAATCCCGAAACTCGTGGCAATCGGCGGTGGAACGGCGGTGATTAACCGACCGAACCGCCAGGCCGATCGCTGGACGAGTCCCGGTAGGTCGAACCACTGGGAACCACCGAACCACCACATAGTGGTGGTGGTTGTTTTTCGTCGCAAACCACGGACCACCACCGAAGCCCGATCGGCGACAGTGGTGGTGGCCGATTCAACCCAAAACCGCAAACCACCCACCACCGAATCAGTGGTGGTGGTCGATCACAATCCCGACACCACCAACCACCAAAGCCGCGATCAGCGATGGTGGTGGTGTTCGTCCGAACGCTGCAAGGCCGCACCACCGGTCGGCTAGGGCAGCCGCGGTGGTGCGGCGGTTTATTGTGAAATCAGCGGCGGCGGTGGCGGTTTCGATGCCGCTGCCGTCGTTCATGGTCGCCGGTGGCGATGGCGGTGCTTCGGTGCCGTCGTCGATCACCGGTTAGGCGGCGATGGTGATTTGGTTGTTCAATTGGGCAGCGGCGGTGGCGATTGTGTCATCGTCGCTCGCCGACGACGATTGGAGCGGCGGTGGTGGCGCTTTTGCGTCATCGCCGTTCGCGGCGATGGAATTACGGGGTGGCGGCGGTGGCGTTCGTTTGGCGTCGCCGTCGTGCGCCGGTTCCGGGGCGATCGACAGCAGGCCACACCACGGCAGTGGCGACCGACTGCTGCTGCTGTTGTGGTGGTGTGCGGTTGTCGACGGCGGCGATGAATGGTGGCGATTCACGATCTCAACCACGGCGGAAGCCGCGGTGGTAGTTGTTTTGTCTTGACCGCCGGTAAACCGTGGTGGTCAAGATCGGTAATCACCAATGTTTATCGAATCGATAATTGATCGGGATTGAGATGATCATTATCGATTAATTGAGTTCGGGATATTCACAAATTCGAATTGGGATATTTTTTTTCTTTTGAATTAAGATAAGTTTTAATTAATTATAATATTTTAAATTATTAAAACTTTAATATAATCCAGTTTGGATTATTACAAAAACCAGTCTTATCAAAAACAGTTTTGTTTTAGTTTAATTATTTAAACTGCTTAGTTGTCATAGCCGAGCCCATTGACCTATGGTTGTGTTATTATTGCTTTATTTTATTGTTTTATTACATTTATGGTAAGGGAGGCCTACGTGCCATTTACAACCTTATAATGTAAGAGTTAGAAATAGTTCCTATAAGAATAAAGCTGAAGACGGAGCTTCACGGAGACACGACCAAAGATGTTGGAGCTAGTGGGAGCACCAAGTTTTCATGCCTTGTGGTTGTTTAGTCACATAGGATTTTGGACCGTCAGTTCTCGTGTTGGCTCACGAGACTGATATTAGATCTGGGCTAAAGCTATGACACCGTTTTTTGTTTTTATCTGTGTGGTTGATAGTAATTATTTACTTTTAGATAAAAACAAAATTTTATGAAATCGGATAAAAGAGTTCGATTACAGTGTGTTTTTCGAACCAGTCTTTTTAAAATTTAAAACTGGCTAAAAACCTTAGGAAAATCTTAGATCAGTTAGTGTGATCCATTTGTGGACACCTTTGGCGTAAGGTACGTTGGGGCTCGAAGAAAATCTTGGGCACCCACGTTCAAACCCCAAACTGAAGGGGGTGAAAAGACTCTGCGAAACTGGGTGGTACCGGCCAGAGTACATCCAGTTATAAATGGTGCGATCTATTTTGGTAGTTGTTACAATTCACCGGGTGGTACCGGGCCAAAACACACTAGAGGGACTAAATATGCACGGATTTAAGTATCTGATGTCCCGACGATCTAGAAGTCGTGTCTTCGATTAAAGATGTGATTGGTACAAGTCGATACCTACCAGAAATAGCATGGGTTGACTTGTGTGATCAAACCGCTTGTCAATTCATGTGAAATATGGATTCTAGTCTAATAAATTTATTGTTCTAAGGTAATAATTTATTAGAAATACAATCAGATAACTAAATCGGAATTTTATATTTTTCTGTAGATGTCTGCTATTATCTTTTATTCACCTGGGGAATCTCTCCGCCTGATAATGGGGAAATGGAAGCTTACAGGCCAAAATTTTCCAGTCTGGAAAATGCACCTTGACAACGTCTTGGATGCACAGGGTAAGCGGTACGTGATAGAGAAACCCATTTCACGACCCAGCTGCAATGCTCCTGAAAAAGACTTTGCTGAATACTTCAAATTCATGGCTGACGAATCTGATGTGATGTCGATCCTATCCTTCTCTACCTCACCCGAGTTTACTGCTGATTTGAGGGTTAGGTACTGCCATGAGGTCGTGAAGAATATAGAGAACCAGGTAGGTTTCTATAAGAAGAGTGGGAAGTATCTGATCATGAAAGAGATATATTCTCTGAAACTGGAAAAGGGTCAATCAGTTAAAGAGCATCTCCTAGAAATGAGGAAACTCTTTAAAAGTTTGTCACGGATGGGATACAAAGTTGTTCAGGAGGAACTAGTGCATCTCATGTGGTTCTCTCTCACGGACGAGATACGTAACACAGTTAGTGCATACATTGGAGAACCAAAGAGGGACGTGGCAAAACTTCATGAGGATATTTTGGCCAGCTTGGAGCCAAAACCCGCAGCACCTGCTGAGCTCATGGAGACAGATTGGATTGACGAGCTGGGAGATCTGAGTTGCCCAGAATGCGGTAGCAAGGATATTTGTGCTCACTCGATGGACATCGACCAGCTAGACATCGGTTACCCGATGCTCCAGGTATCTTTATGATAGACTGTTTGATCACTTCTTATGAATCATGGGTACTTGATACAGGCAGTGGTAATTACAGGGATTCAAAAGAAGGGAGACACTGAGGAAGGACCGTTCGAACCTAAGAGTCGGTGAAGGCACGATGCTTGTAGCTGAGGCTGTAGGATCTTATAGTCTTAATTTACCCTCGGGTCTAGTATTGGAACTTAAGAATTGTTATTATGTTCCAAAGATGATCAAAAACGTTATTTCTTTCGATTTACTTGTAGACCAAGGTTTTTATTATAGATATGATTATAAACTTATTTCTTGCTTTAAAAATGATATCTTTTATTTCAAAGCAACTCCTTCAAATGGTCTATATGTGTTAAATCTACAAGAAAATAAGGAAGTCTATCATATAAGTAAGCGATCCAAGGATATTGAGGATCAGACTTACCTCTGGCACTGTCGTCTTGGCCACATAAACAAGAAACGCACAAAAAGAACTCCAGAAATGGGGATTTCTTGGGTCTTTCGATTTTAGACCTTTTGACAATTGTGAATCTTGTTTATCTGGCAAGATGACAAAGCAGCCCTTCAATAAAGACAATGAAAGGGCAAGTGAATTGTTAGGAATAATACACACAGATGTGTATGGTCCTTTCAGTCATGAGCTAGGGGAGGATACCGGTACTTCATCACTTTTACTGACGATTTCAGTAGATATGGTTATGTCTACCTGATAAGACATAAATCTGAAGCCTTTGAAAGATTTAAGGAATTTCAGAATGAAGTACAGAATCAACTTGACAGGAAGATCAAGTTTCTGTGGTCAGATCGAGGTGGGGAATATTTGAGCCAGGAATTCGACAATCATTTGATGGAATGTGGGATTGTTTCACAACTCACACCTCCGTATACACCTCAGATGAATGGTGTGTCAGAAAGGAGAAACCGTACCTTACTGGATATGGTACGATCAATGATGTGTCGTTCCTCGCTACCAGTGTCATTTTGGGGACATGCGCTCGAAACAGCGGCCCACATACTGAACAAAGTGCCGACTAAATCGGTAGAAAAGACACCATATGAAATCTGGACAGGCAAGAAGCCTAAATTGTCTTTTCTAAAGATTTGGGGTTGTGAGGTATATGTCAAGAGACCAACCTCTAAAAAACTCAAGCCCAAATCAGATAAGTGCTTCTTCGTAGGATATCCCAAGACAACTATGGGATACTACTTCTACAATCCTACCGAGAACAAAGTCTTTGTAGCTCGGGGTGGAGATTTTCTGGAGGATAAGTTCCTCGGTACTGAGGATACCAGAAATGCTGTAGATCTACAGGAAGTAGAGGAAGATGACACTTTACCGATAGTTGAGCCAGTTAATCAACAAGAACATGTTGAGACTCAACCGGAAACGGTTGAGGAAGTGCAAACACAGGACCTTCGCAGATCCAATAGGGTAAGGCAAGAACCAGATAGGTATCTTGGGTTCTTAGTCTCTCATAATGGTGGAGACTTGAACGAACCGACCTCCTATGGAGAAGCTGTATCAGGCAGTGAGTCTGAACAATGGCAGGAGGCCATGAAGGCTGAGATGCTGTCCATGTACGACAACCAGGTATGAGAGTTGACAGATTTACCCCAACACTGTAGGGTTGTTGGACGTAAATGGGTTTTCAAGAAGAAAACTGACATGGACGGAAATGTGCACACCTTTAAAGCTAGACTGGATGCAAAAGGTTTCACGCAAACTCATGGTATCGACTATGATGAAACTTTTTCACCAGTAGCAATGTTAAAGTCTATTAGGATTTTGATGGCCATTTCAGCGTACTTCAATTACGAGATTTGGCAGATGGATGTTAAGACGGCCTTCCTGAACGGGAAGCTAACAGAGGACGTCTATATGGAACAGCCGGAAGGTTTCATAGATCCAAAGAATCCTAATAAAGTGTGCAAATTGTTAAAATCCATATACGGATTAAAACAGGCATCTAGAAGTTGGAACTTACACTTTTATGAGCGAATCAAGGAATTTGGTTTTGCTAAGAGTAAGTTTGAGCCATGTGTTTACACAAAGTTCAGTGGGAGCGTAGTAACCTTCTTGGTCTTATATGTATATGATATTCTACTCATTGGAAATGACATACCAACTTTACAGAGTGTAAAGGCTTGGTTAAGCAAGTGTTTCCAAATGAAAGACCTTGGAGAAGCCGCCTATATACTTGGTATAAAGATCTATAGAAATAGATCTAGACGGCTTATCGGGCTTAGTCAAAGTACATACATTGACAAAATCCTGAAACGATTCAGGATGGATGAATCCAAGAAGGGATTTATTCCAATGCAGCATGGCATAGTGCTAAGTAAAGCACAGTGTCCTGTTTCTAGTGAAGATCAGGACAAGATGAAATCGATTCCATATGCTTCAGCAATAGGATTGATTATGTATGTCATGTTATGTACAAGGCCTGATGTTGCTTACTCGATAAGTGTTACGAGCAGATACCAGCAGAACCCAGGTGAGCCCATTGGGTGGCTGTCAAGAACATTCTCAAGTACATGAGACGGACTAAAGAAATGTGCTTGGTCTTTGGAGGATCTGAAGACGAGATTGGTGTCACAGGCTATACTGATGCTAGTTTTCAGACCGACAAGGATGATTTTAAATCACAGTCAGGATATGTATTTACCCTAAATGGAGGCGCGATCTCGTGGAAGAGCTCGAAGCAAGACACCATAGCGGATTCCACTACAGAGGCAGAGTACATTGCAGCATCAGATGCAGCAAAGGAAGTTGTCTGGCTCAGGAATTTTATCACGGATCTAAGAGTCGTAGCCAGTATCTCTAGACCCATTGATATTTACTGTGATAACTCTGGAGCAGTAGCGCAAGCAAAGGAACCCAGAGAACATCACAAGTCGAGACATGTACTCAGGAAATATCACCTCATCCGAGAGATCATTGGAAGAGGAGATGTGAGAATATGCAAAATTCCGACGGACGAGAACGTTGCAGATCCGCTAACGAAGCCTTTAGCTAGAGCAAAGTATGAGGGCCATGCTAGTTCCATAGGAATGCAGTACCTGGATACTAGTAGTTAGTTTATGTTATCGATTATTAATGTAATATTTTGAAACATTATAAATTGTTTATTTCACAGTGTGCTTGAAATAAAGAGATGTTATTTGTGAAATGTTTCAGAAATTACTTTTTGCATATTTAAGGTTATCCATGATTTTTCACAAGTTTGTAAAAATCTAAATTTCATAGCTACTTATTGAGGTGGGAACCTTAGTAGGGTTGTAACGCTATTATGAATGTTTTATATACAGTGGGTATGATTAAACATTCATAAGTACTTATCAGAGTGAATAGGTATTGGAGGTGACCAGTTTCAAGTCTGTTTCATGGGGCCCTTGTCATAAGCATTGACTTGATGATAGGTTGTCCTTAGACCTGAGATATCTGGTCTGTAGGCATGAGGACTGCTGTACTCTTAGCATGCTCTAACGCCGCACCGTAACTGGGTGGCCATAAGGGGTATGACTAGATGCAGCGGAAGCCGTGGTTACAGATGCAGGTAGTCAAGATGGGATTTATACCTCCTTCATGGGAGAGATATTTCCGGCCCCCTGACGATTAAGATTGGCAGAAATGCGTGGCCACGCTCGGATAGAATAACAGTGGGTTATTTGGAAGTTCCGTTACTGCAGGCAATCGAGATCAGAGTCAGGAAATACTTGAGTTTATGATTGAACAATCTCAGCTCCATGTCTAAAACTCACTTTAGAAATGTCGTGTGTAAAAGGAATGAACCTGTGTACAATTCAAATATGAATCGTATCTCTGGCTGTAAGAGATCTTATAACCTGGTTAACCTAAGTGTCTGGCTAGGGACCTCCTTAGGCTAATGGTGACAGTTAAGTTACTTGTCTGGCACAAGTGGGAGTCTGAAGGGATTATGTGCAAGACAGTAATTAGGATCACCATGTCCAATGTTGTAAGACACTAGTGGGTCACACTGCTACACACCCAACCCGAGACCTATTGGATTTATTGTGTGGAAATAATTAAGTTTAATTATTTAAAAGGAGAAAAGAATAAATAATAAATTGTTTATTTATTATTTATCAGATAAATATGATTACTTAATTGATAAGCTTAATTAATTAAGGTAATTATTATGAAGAGTTATTTATGGATTGGGATTCTAATAAGATTACCATAATTACCTATATAAATATAGGATTAGGGTAATAGAATAATCAATCTGATAAGTCTGATTTCATAGTTACTTTCTCGCCAAGAATCCCAACCCATTCTCTCTCTCTTTTTCTCTCCTACGCCGCCGACGATTCACACACACACACACCAGGAGGTTTTTCCGATTAATCCTAGGCTGTCTAGCAGCCAGTCTCACGGTGGTGCAGTAGCGGTGTATCCCTCACTAGCTTCCGGAGTATTTTTGGTATCGTTAAAGGTAAACGCGAGAAAACACCCTTATAATTGTATCTGATAAATTACGGATGGATCTATGTTCGGGTTATTTTTTTATCCGCTGCGTTTATATATGTTTTATATGTTTATTCGTTACAATAACCCAACATGACTGACTGAAAGAACTGATGAAGTGCATGGTCATGCCCAAATGAACTGATTTGTTCTTTGTCGTTTACCTATCAGTTAGAAGTCGGATAGTCAAGAAACATAATCTTGAGTATTAAGAGTTGACTCTATCCATGCTCATACTCAAAATTGAAATATCATGTTGCAAAAGGAAAAGCCTTGTTATACCCAATTTATGAACAGTTGTTTCATAAATAATTGTATCCTTAAAATGATGATTATCACCTGCCTGGGTATAAGAGTTCTTATAATCTGGTTAGCCTAAGTGCCTGTCTAGGGTCTTCTTAGGTCCGTGTGGTCAAGCCGGTATTGCCAACTTGCACAAGTGGGAGTCTGTTAGTAATTATGTGCAGAAGTTGACAAACCAAATATTACACATCCAATGTTATAAGACACTCGAGGGTCACACTTGTGAGGACCTGTAAAACGAACAAATAAAATAACTCCAGTTTGGAGAGGTTAGATTTATAATAGTCAATTATAAATCTGTTGGTTGTTTTCTGTAAGAAACTCCAAAGTTAAAAGTTTCTATTATTAATTAAAAGGGATTATATATTTATTAGTTAAATAAATATATTAACTGGTTTAATTAATAAATATATAAATTTGTTAGCTGAGAAAATCTCGTTTGATAAAACGTCCGCTTACTAATCAAATTTTTCGAGTTTCCTTGAGTATTCATTGCAGGATTATGGAGAACAACTTCCAACCAACTCTGCAACAACAACTAGCAGCCGCTCAACAACAAATTCAGCAGTTGGCTAATCAAAACATGGAAGCCAATGGGGAAATCGCACGACTACGAGCTCTGAACCCCCAAACTACTCAAACCAATCCCGCGATATCATTACCTCTCCCAAGACCACCTCTCTTTCAACAGAATCAATTCAAAGCACCACAAGCACCTCCAATGCCTCAAGCATCTCAAATACCATTAATGCCTCAAACATCCCAAAACCACCTACGTCCACCTCAAAATAACAACTCTCAACCTATTTTTCCTCCTCTTCCATCAGGACCACCTCCTGCATTTACCTACGCTCAACCTCATGGTGTACCTCGACCTTTCTATTCAATCCCAGAACCAATACCGCATATACCAACAGTAAATACTACTATAACTCATATCCCAATTCAACCCAACCATCAAGAAACTGTTGGAGTAACACCTACCGAAAACCTTATGGACGTACGATTAAAGATGTTAGAAGAGCAAAACAAAGCAATGCTCGCATTGCTTGCAAAACTTCCCGAAGCAGCCGTACCTGTCGAAGTCGAACCCAAGACAGGATTCCAAGCTTCACCTTACGTCGACGAAATCGCTCTCATGGATATACCGAAGAAATACAACATTCCCGCCTTTACAACCAAGTACTCAGGGATAACAGATCCAGTGGAACATGTCGCACAATACAAACAGCTTATGTGGACTGCTTCGATCCCATCTCAATATCAGGAAGCATGCATGTGTAAGAGCTTCGGATCTACTCTTACAGGAGCCGCGCTACAATGGCTTATCAACTTAAAGCCAAAAAGTATCGAATCATTCGCTGAATTGGTAAATCAATTCACTCGACAGTTCGCGAGTAGTCGCAAGATGGAGAAGCAGACAAGTGATTTGTATTATGTCGTACAAAAAATTGGAGAAACGATACGTGATTATTTTAACAGGTTTAATGCAGAAATGATCGAAGTCAAGAATTGCGACATAAAAACCGCAATCGAAGCATACAAACGTGGGCTCGATAATTCTTCGGAATTATATATGGATCTCACAAAATATCCACCGGAGAATTTCGATGATGTACGAGCTCGAACGTTAGCCCACATGAGAATCGAAGACGATGCCATCTTCAGACGGAAGCATTCAAACGAAAAGAAAAATCTGGGCGCACAGAAGCACGATTTTAAACCTAAGAGAGTGAATAAAATTGGAAACTCTCGACAAGAATCCAAAGCTCGTTCGAACAAAGGTACAGGAAGAACTAGATATCCCGATTTATCTACTTACAATTTTGCAGGTACATCCAAAGAATTGGTGGATTCTCTGTGGAAGATCGATGCAAAGGTACGATGGCCCAAGAAGCCTGAGAATCCCAGCAAAGACAAGGATCAAACTAAATGGTGCGAATTCCATGGTGATCATGGGCACACGACGGACGAATGCATCAGCCTCAAAAAGGAGATTGCTTACCTCAAAACGAACGGGCACCTGAAAGGTATTATCAGCGATGAAGCAAAAAGACCAGCATCTCCGATCCATACCAAAGTGGTCAATTGCATCACTGGTGGATCAGAAGTATGCGGCTTGACATATTCCGCGGCAAAACGACACGCACGAGAAGGACCTAAAGGATTCCCTGTCCCTGAAGAATCCAAGACTGCAGCTGAAAGAGAACTCGATGCAGCAAAATTGACGTTCGATCAAGACGATCTTTCGGGCGTTAACCAAAAACACCATGATGCTCTAGTCATACAGTTAACCATTGGAAACTGTTTGACCAAGAGAGTATTGGTTGATGGAGGAAGCTCGGCCAATGTTATATTCTTAGATACTCTCAAGATCATGGGCATCGACAGATCCAATATCGTACGACGAACTACCACATTAGTGGGATTCAATGGAGATGCGACGAATACCCTTGGAGAAATAGTGCTGCCAGTCTTCGCTAAAGGAATCAACAAACAAACTAAATTCAATGTCATAGATTGTCCGTCAGCATACAATGCGATACTCGGAAGACCCTGGATCCATGATATGAAGGCCGTACCATCAACTTATCATCAAAAGATCAAATTTCCATCTCCTTGGGGCGTACAAGAAATTATCAGTGAAAAGAAGATCGCTCGTGAATGCTACAAGATCACGATGAAGACTAAACCCCAGGATATCTAGGAATTACAGAGCCAGGATGGAGTACGATCGTACGACGACCTTCAACTTGAAGAAGTCGTGCTAGATCCAAAACATCCTGATCGAAAAGTCTTCGTGGGAGCAACACTAACCCCTGATATAAAAAGCGAAATAATATCTTTTTTGCAGGAACACTCAGATTGCTTCGCATGGTCGCACGAAGACATGGTTGGAATTGATCCTGACATTATATCTCACAAGCTAAACGTGGATCCAACTTTCAAACCTGTGAAACAAAAAAGACGCAAGTTTGCACCAGAACGCAACAAAGTTATTAACGACGAGGTTGATAACTTGCTAAAAACAGGGAAGATCGGGGAAGTAAAATATCCAGATTGGCTAGCAAACGTGGTGGTCGTACAAAAGAAGAATGGGAAGTGGCGAGTCTGTATCGACTTTACAGATCTAAACAAAGCATGTCCGAAAGACCCATTTCCACTACCTCACATCGATGCAATGGTAGATGCAACGGCAGGACATGAATTACTCACATTCATGGACGCTTATTCCGGATACAACCAAATCCTGATGCACACGGACGATCAAGAGAAGACAGCCTTCATGACAGACAAAGGAATATACTGCTACAAGGTGATGCCTTTCGGTCTCAAGAACGTTGGATCAACGTATCAAAGACTCGTAAACATGATGTTCAAGGAACACCTCGGTCGTACGATGGAAGTCTATATCGATGATATGCTAGTAAAGTCTGAACGATCGCACGATCATATACATCATTTAAAGCAATCATTCGATATCCTACGACAATACAAGATGAAGCTTAATCCAACGAAATGTTCTTTCGGAGTACGTGTTGGGAAGTTCCTTGGATATATGGTCACCCAACGTGGAATAGAGGCGAGTCCAGAACAGATCAAAGCCATAACAGAGATACAATCTCCAAGGAATGTGAGAGAAGTACAGAAGCTTACTGGACGAGTAGCGGCATTAAACAGGTTTATCTCACGATCATCTGACAAGTGTCATCTTTTCTATAATGTATTACCCAAGAATCAAGGTTTCAACTGGACAGAGGCGCATGAAAAAGCACTACAAGATTTAAAACAATATATGGCCTCTCCTCCGTTATTAACGAAACCAGTCGAAGGTGAAAGTTTACAGTTATACTTAGCTGTTAGCAATAACGCAGCTAGCGCAGTCCTCGTGCGAGAAGATGATCAGCAACAACATCTGATTTACTATGTAAGTAAATCCTTTCTCAATGCCGAGACCAGATATACATCAATGGAGAAACTACTCTTGGGTCTCGTGACAGCAGCTAAAAAGTTAAGACATTATTTTGAGTCACACCATATAATTGTCGTAACTAACTATCCTCTCAAGACTGTGCTTCGTAAGCCTGAACTTACGGGACGGTTAGCTAAATGGAGCATTTATCTCAGTGGATTTTATCTGACGTACAAATCCAGAACAGCAATAAAGTCGCAAGCACTGGCAGATTTTGTAGCAGAATTCAGTCCAGGAATAGAGCAACCATCGCACGATGAGATCAACAATGTGATGATCCAAGACAACCAGCTTTGGACTTTACATGTCGACGGATCCTCCAACATACGAGGATCAGGATTAGGAGTTGTCTTGAAATCATCACACGGGGGGAACATGGTATACTCGATAAGGTGTGAATTTAAAACTACCAACAACGAAGCAGAGTACGAAGCTTTGATCGCTGGATTGGATATAGCTTACAACTCGGGGGCACGACGCGTGCATGTACGAAGCGATTCATTACTGGTGGTGAATCAAGTTAATGGCGACTTTCAAGCAAAAGATTCGAAAATGACGACATATCTCAAGATCGTTAAAGATAGCATCGCACGATTCGAAGAATTCACGATAGAACAAATCCCACGAGATTTAAACGTTCAAGCTGATGCTCTAGCTAACATGGGGTCTGCATTCAGTGAACCTACGTTAGACAGCATTCCAATAATTCATCTTATGACATCTTCCATCGAAGCAAAAGAAAAAGTACAGATGATTGAAGAAGTTTACAACTGGTCGCTTGATATATGGAACTATCTCAAATATGATAGACTTCCTGACGATAAGATGGAAGCAAGAAAAACCAGATCGAAAGCCTCACGATATACGATCTTTGAAGGGAAATTATATCGAAGATCCACATCTGGATTAATCCTACGATGCATAACAAGTAAGGAGCACATGAATCAGATCCTACAAGAGATGCACGATGGAGAATGCGGAAACCATTCTGGAGGACGAAGTCCTGCGAATAGAATCTCACGACAAGGCTATTATTGGCCTACTCTTCGAGAGGATGCTATGAGGTACGTACAAAGATGCGACGCCTGTCAGAGACATTCAGGTACGTCTCACTTACCTTCCGAACCCCTACATTCTGTCCTAATCCCATGGCCATTCATGCGATGGGGAATGGACATCGTAGGAAAGTTACCTCCTGCTCCAGGACAGAAAGTTTTCTTACTTGTTCTCACTGATTATTTTTCCAAATGGATCGAAGCTGCTGCTTTCTCCCAGGTAAGAGATAAAGAAGTTATTTTTTTATTCAAACTAACATTATATATAGGTTTGGATTACCATCGGAGATCATGTGCGATAATGGTTCGCAATTCATAAGTGAAAAGACTCGTAAGTTCTGCGATGAACGTGGAATTAGGTTAATTACTTCGACGCCTAGGTACCCTCAATCCAATGGTCTCGCAGAATCGAGTAACAAAGTCATCATTAATTCGATTCGAAAAAGACTAAAGGAGGCAAAGGGAAAATGGGTCGAAGAATTACCTTCGGTCTTATGGGCAAATCGTACGACTCCAAGAACTTCAACAGGACAAACACCTTTCTCCCTCGTTTATGGATGTGAAGCAGTACTACCGATCGAATCTCAACTTCCAATCGCAAGGCATCGTACGATGGAGCAAAACGTAATAGACCTGTATTACGATCTAGATGCATTGGAAGAACTTAGAGAAAAAGCATTCCAAAAAATGGCATTACAAAAAGCCATGGTCGAACGACATTTCAACAAGAAAGTAAAGGCAAAAATCTTTCAAGTAGGCGATTACGTCCTACGACAGGTATTTCAGAATACTCAAGAGCTAAACGCAGGAAAACTTTCCATCAAATGGGAAGGACCTTATATAATCTCTAAGATTATTGGGAATGGTGCATACAAGCTTACAACCATCAAAGGTAAGGAAATTCCACGAAGTTGGAATGCAACACATCTTAAGAGGTACTACTTCTAAACCTTTTTCATTTTTTATAATTATCTTATTGCAAACAATTACTGACTTGGGCGTCGGAGCGCCGTTGGTCAAACCAACGGCCACCCCTTAGCCATTTTTTTCTTGTCGCAGGTATCGCATGATTATCGCAAGTATCGCACGAATCTCGCAAGTTATCGCACGAATAATTAAAGCTTATAACGCACGGTCAATTATTTGAAAATTATACGCACGCGCGCAAGACAAAACGCCAGTCGCACGATGCAAAGTAAAGAAACGTTTCTAAAAGAACAAAAAGTTTTAAAACACAAGTCAACAAGTACGATAAAACTAAATCCATTCATTTCAAAACAAGCAGTACTTCAACAAATAAAGAGTACTTAAATGAAATATCGTACGATTACAAATGAAATTAACTACTAGGAGGAAGATCTGATCCTACGATCCCTGCATCACCGCCCGATGCCTCCATACTTACACCTTCTGCAGATCCAACGATCTGGGAAGGGATTTCTTCAGTAGTCAAGATCGCTGGAGTGGATCCAGAGACCATTTCATCTTGAGTCTCCTCCCCAACTGCAGCAACCTCAACAGGCTTCTCTCCAACCTCTTCATCCAGATCCTTAAGATCATCGGCATCAAGGATGTCCTCAGATCCCATGAGCTCTCGGAACGCCTCCACCTCTTCCTTGGCGATCCCGACGGTAAGGGTTCCAGCTATCACACGACGCATAAGGGCCGCACGAGCCACAACCATTATTAACGCCGCCTCGTCTTTCAAGTCTTGGATCTCGGACGTTAAGGCCTCCTCCCTCGACGCCTTCTCTAGCTGTACCGCTTTCAGCTCCTCTTCCAATTTGGACGTGCGATCAAGGACGATTCTCATACGAGCTCGTTGCTCGTCCCTCATACGCTCGACCTCTTCGAGCTTCGCCTCCAGGTCGTCAATCTTGACCTGCTTAGCCTCCAGGTCGGACGTAAGCTTGAAAACCTTTTCCTTTGCCTTGTCCGCTTCCTTCAAGGCAGCCCTCTCGCTCGCCATCTTTTCACGCATATCGTTCTTTATGGTCTCCATTCGAGAATGAAGACCAAGACTCGCTTGAAAGCCCTAAAAGAACAAAAACAAATTTCATCAATCATACGATACTAAAGTAATCTGATCGTACGATAAGAGATACTCACCAGAAAAGAGAGACCCACGGCTGCCGCATCAATCTCCTCAAACCTCTGCCTCGCAAATTGTTCCGTTTGCGAGGGTAGCAAGAATTGTTCGATGGCAGGAAAAATGTCTTCCTTCCTCAGGACATCATCTTCAAGAAAACCCTTCGGGAGGGTTATATTCAGAGACGACGATCCTACGTCGAAAGAAGTCTTCTTTGGCTGCATGCCAGGAGTCTTTGCCGCCTTAACCCCCTTCGATTGATCCTCCGGAGGTGCAGAGCTAATTGGGGAAGCATGGATCACATCATCCGCCTTTCGTTTGGCTTCATGCGATGGATCAGGGACCTCAGACGTGGACCTCGTACGTTTCGCTGGAGGCTCACCTCCAACCATCTCTTTCTTCTTCAAAGCCGCTCTCCTAGCAGCCTCCAGTTGTTCTGCCCTTCTCGACGGTTTCTTCGATGATCCTACAAAAGTAAAACATATGTAAGAAACAAATAACAAAGCATTATCGTACGATATATATATTAAACGTACGATCTACCTTCCATCTCTTCCTCTGAGATCACTTGAACTTCAGGATCTGTTTGTGTAACTTCTACTTCACTCTCTATCACGATCTCTTTCGCCTTTTGAGTAGAGTAGAATCGTTCACCAATGCTATACGATAGAAATCGTTCGACAGCAGCCTTCGACTCTTCAGTAGCCTCGAATGAGAAATCAATTTCTGCAAAAAACATTCAAACGATTAGATGAACAAAACAAAAATAACGAGGACGAACGTTCAAAATACGCCTATACCTAAAGAATTCCACTCTGGCACGACCCATCCACCTTCACCCAATACTGAAGAAGATCGTACGAATACGTATCGTGACTTCCACCCACGATCGTGCACTTGAGTACCATGTACTAACATGGCATCCCCTCTACCCTTTGGAAATAAACCATAACGATAGTAGTCCGTCGGTTTCACAGAATACGCTGTAAGAAGATCATTGACGGTGAACGCAGGACGACCCCAGTCCTTCGTTACTCGTTCGATCACCTGAATAACCCTCCAGAATTGGGCATCAGTTGACCAGGGGAAAGATTGAAACGAGTCATAAAGGCTCGAGACAAAGGACTGAAAGGCCACTTGAAACCTATCTTAAACGGGTATTCAAAGAGAGCAAAGAAACCCGCTGGAGCATCCGCTGGCCTAATCTCACCCGCAACCTCTAAGATAGCATTATCAGGCATCCCAGATAACCTTCTAAGGGCTAAAACTTCTACAGAATCCTTAATAGCACTCCTAACCTCCATAGATTCGAAAAACTCTAAACGACTTAAGCTATTTCTAAGACGAACAAAACGGAGCAAATCGAAATTCCTAGGGTTCTTATCAGCCTTAATCTTTAAACGCATGAAAATCAGAGAGAAGAGAATACCTTATATTGAAAGTCGACTAAATCCTTGCCGAAAATAAAGGATTGATTTTGGATTCGATTTGCACAAGTAATTTGGGGATAAGAACTGAATTTCGTATTAAAATCAGTTTATATATAGAAACTGAATTTCTCTTCAAGTAATGCAGGTCCAATCGAACATCAACACGCGTCCAGATCAAACCGTTGAGACGACAACTGTCATCTCGACGTCACCATGACGACGTCACTTAAACCGTTCCATATTCGTTCAGATTTAAATGAAATAAGTTCATTAACAATTGATTATTTAAGAGCCAAACTAACGATTGATTTTGCAGGATAAGAGATTCAGAAATATTTAGAATAAATTTTTCTAAATCTCGGGGGCAAACTGTTTGGGTGAAAATTTACGATCGCACGATACACGACGACCGACTTAAAATCATAAGATATCTTTCAGGATGATAATCCTGTATTAAGATAAGGTCCTGAGATGAGATACGTGTACCCTCGAACGATAGTAGTTAAATCATCGAACGATCTTTATACAAGATATCGTACGAGATGACCTGAAAACATACGATAATATACTAACGGTTAAATAAATCTTAAGTATAATTCTTTGTAACAGATTAGCAACGGATATCGAAGATCAAGTAACCGATAAAGACCAATATACGATCTCCATAAAAGCTCGACCGTTACGAACGAGAATCTAGCTACCATTATAGCCGTTGCATTAAAGGCACAATTATGGGACGACTGTTACATTCTGACCAGCTATAAAAGGAGGTCGAAGACATCATTTGAAGACACCTGATTACTTTGGAACTTCTGAACACCCTTTACAATTTCGATATTACTCTTTGTAATTTACATCCTGTTTCATTGTAATCGTACGATCTACGCTGTAATTCTCGAGGAAATCACCCCTTATTGGTGATATTTAGTGCAACGTCGACTATACCCTTTTAGTCGGCCGCAGGTTTTTTCCTCGACCTCGAGGTTTTTCCTGCGTCATCAACTGTCTTGTCTCTTTATTTATTTTATCGCACGATTTATCGAACTAGATTCTTTTCTCTCGACGGATTCGCCTCACAACATCTTACGATGTTAAATTGTGTAATTTTTTACCAAAACAAATATTAATTTAATTGATCTTTCTTAAGGAAAAAGAAAGACTTTTATATATGGATAATTATTAAGAAAAAGGTAACTGAATAGAATAAGGAAACCTTATTATATAAATATTCAGTTATGGTTAAACCTTTTTCATTCATTCATTCACACAACCAAAAGAAACCTAAAATCCTCCTAATCCTCTCTCTCCCTCTTTGGTCGATTACAACCACAAAACCGAAGCCAGTTCGGTTTCATTCGGGAGTTCGGAGTTTTGCCGGCTAGAAGGTCCGTTCGTAAGGTTTATCACATGTGGATCTAACTCGAGCGATGCAGGTAATTTTTCTAACATCAGAATATGTATGGTTTAGATAAACAATAACAATTAGTGTGCTTTCGGGTTTTTACACTTGTTTTTACACCAGTTTGGTCCGCGGTCTCACAAAAACCCAACAAATGGCATACACTACAAACACGAGTATTATCTTGCCGACAGGATATATCCGGATTGGACAACTTTCATCAAAGCATTTAGGTGGCCAACGGACGAGAGACGGATCGAGTTCAAGACACGTCAAGAATCGGCTAGAAAAGACATCGAACGGACATTTGCCACGCTTAAAAGTAAATGGCACGTTGTTGGTAGACCGGCACGGGTATGGTCACGAAGGAAATTACAAGAAATCATGTACACGTGTATAATTTTACACAACATGATTCGTGAAGACGAAGGCTTTTCAAATTATCCTTTTGATCCACCGGAGGTTTTAACGGAAGAAATTGAAACAAATATCTCCGAAGAAGACCGAGCAATAAACGTCAACCTAGTAAAAAACCGAGAGAAGCACGCCAACCTTCGCGTCGATTTATCTCAACACTGTGTGGGACTCTATGGTTAACGCAAATAATTAGTTTTATTGTATTTTTTTTAATTTTATTGTTTTTTTTTAATTTTAATTTTAATTCTAATTTTAATTTCAATTTTAAATTTAATGTTAATTTTAATTTTAATTATTTTAATAGATTTTAGTATTTAAAAAGTAAAATAGGTGGTATAAGTGGTACGAGTAAGGATGAAATGGTATGGTAGTAGTAAGTTAGTGGTAAAGCTGATATGGCGCTAAGGTGGCAGCTGGTATGAGTGGTACGGGTAAGGATGGCCTTATAATTTAGGTTATAAGTTAGCTTATTTTTGGGTTCATGAACTAGCTTATCAGCCATTAGGCCATGCGTAGCGCTTCAACGGGTTTGGCGGGTTGGGCAAAATGAAGCCCGCCGGCTTCAACGGGTTTGGGCGGGTAGGGGTACACAACATAGGTGCTCGGCGGGTTGGGGCCTTGGCGGGTTGGCCATACCGCCGAGGCTTGCGTGTGTTGTGTGTCAGAGGGTTGAGAGGGTTGTAAAGGGTTATGAGAGGGTTATGAGAGGATTGTAGAAAAGCTGATATATGAGCTGATGTGGCAATTAAGTTGGGAGGGTTGGGTTACTGATAGCCTTAGCTATTTTATCAATCATCAACTACCTTGTCCTATTGAGACAAAATTATGACAAAACTACTCTTGTCAAAAAAAGAAAAGTTTAAAGAGAGTTTTATTTTAATTTTTTTAGATATAACTTACGATTTAATGAATAAAATAATATATTACTAAAATTAATATTAGATGTAATTACAAAATATCAATTGATCATTGATATGAGATCAAATGATATCAAGATGTCAAAGCATAGCTCCATTTTCAATTTTCAAATACTATCATTTGAATTAAAAGTTTTAAAATAATACAAGTATTTTAATATTTCTTTTATGATATTTATTATGTTTAACTTGTTAATCTCGATTTTTAAAAGTGAGTCAAGGTCACAACTTATACCAAAATTATATCTATCTCATATAAATTAAAACACTTTATATAAATCTTTCTTGTAGATTATAGAAAAGCAAAAAGTACTAATCCTATATTTGAAAAGAAAAAAAAAATTGAAGCCACCAACCCCAAATTGGTAGGTGTCAAACCAAGACTTCAATTTCATACCTACTTCTTTTGAGGAATGTGGGGGATCCTCTGCACATAATGGCCGATGGGTTTGAAGAAGTTTTATAATTTTGGTTTGTATTTTGTTACAAAAATTGTCTATGGTCTTATAATGTTTTTTTTAACCTTTGTTGTTGGGTGTCTTTATATGTTAATCATGAGAAAAGTATTTTAGCCAGCCATTTAACTGATATTCTTTTATAACTTTTTGAACACATGTTTTTAATGGACATATACAAATCTCACGAAACTCGTTTCAAAGTCAACATTGTTGCCACGTAACTTACCAATGGCTTCCTCACAAACACACACCAACATAACACAGCGGGAGGGACTGGCTCATTCTTCTCCCATATTCAACAATAAAACAAATACAAACACAAACACAAAGGTTAAGAATCAAGATGCTTACACAATCTTATGTAAACCTTTTGTCAAATTTATGCAACCCCATAATGCTATAACAATTGAGAAACCATGGAAAGATGCATGTTTTCCCAATCGTGTTTTATAACAAGTAATAATGACAAGAATATCATATATCAATCTATAAAAACATAAAAATAAAAGGTTAAAATAAATAATCTTAAATAATATTTCACATGACAACTTTTCTAAAATTGATGTGAGTGACTCAAGCGATATAAAGAATCAGTAAGTAAATCCATGAGTGCAAGATTCGGTTGGAGTTTCAACTCAAATTGTAGAAAAAACCATACTACAATATAACATGGGTTTGCCACAACAATAGTTTTCAACAAGATGTATTGGATAAAAGGATCGTGTCTTAAAGTTTAGATTAGGCACTCACTGACAAGGTCCTCGTCATATCTATGATGAACACTAATAAGCATGACAATAATCTTGCATTTCTTCTATATGAAGTATAATCGCATGAGTCATTGCAGGAAGCTGCAACATTTCCTAGCTCTCTATCCCTTATGGAAGCAGTAAAGAACTGACTTAAAGATTGAATAAATATAGAACCTCAAGCCAATCCCTTAACTAGAGATACTTTACCAGAACTTGAAAATAGCTAAAAAGACTATAGAGTCCCTAAGTTATTGAGCAATCAGCAAACCTATAGAGAAAAATATACATAGGTGTTAGTGGCGATGATGGTTGTTCAAAAGCAGAAGAGGAAGGAGGTGGAGGTGGCTAGAGACAAAGGTTAGGGGATTTATATAATACAAAATTACCTTTTTAAGTGATAGTTTACATAATGATAAACCCAAGTGTCTAGTTGTTAAATACTTCTTAGAGCATACGTTGGCTAAAAGCGCAATGTTTTTTTCTTTTGTTTAAAGGGTTAGGTGAATCTCAAATTCACAATTTGATTAGTCTTTGAATTTTCTTTTCTAATATCCCCAATCAAAATCTCACTCACGTGACCTAATTATTGTTTAAAAGACTTGCCAATTAAAATTCCAGTTTCTTTTAATTACGTTAGGTGAATCTTTCAACAGAGAACTTTTAAATAAAAAATAAAAATAAAAATCTTGAGCAAGTATTTTGTTATGATAAATTTTTTTATTCTTTAAAAAATATAGTATTAAATATATAAATATTTTAATAATATTACTAATGTTATATGTTGAAAAAAAAAAACTTCAGTGTTTTTATTATTTATGACAAATTTATCCTTTGATAACGAGCCAATTTCAATTTATGGGTATATCACAAAAAAAGCTCTAATTTTTTTGTATAGGTTTTATGAAATAACCCTTGTCTTAGAAGGAGTGGTTGATTTAGAATTTTTGTCAACAAATACATCTTTAACTTGGATCAAATAAAATCATTCAAAACAGAATTGCACCATTTTAAATGTTGTTTTTAAGTGTTGATTTCAAGGAACATTTTTAAGTTTTTCGATTGACGTCGCTTGTATTTTATTATATTAAAGCACCCTTTAAAGTTTAACAAGTGCACTGTTCATATCACAAAAAGTCCTTTCTTGAAAATAATTGAGCATGTACATGAACCCCCACCTATGGCTTACTTAATAGGTCGGCCCTATTCAAGAGTGATTTTGTTAGGGTGCCTTTGGTATATAGACAATATGGTCCCATTTTGGCATGGCATTGGCTAGGAATAAGATGGGATAAGGTGCGGGAAAAATCCAATTTCATGAGATAAAACAATTGTCTTTCTTCCACCAAAAAGATGGAACAACCTTAAGCAAAAATCAACAGAAAATGTATTTTTTGATATTGGGGATTTGTGTTTGTGGATTATTTATATAGACTCGTACTTTTTTATAGCCTTATAAACAATTTTGTTTGTGTTGTTTTACTTTCACATATAAAACAATACATTGTTCTTTCATAAGAAAACTGTGCATATTGTTTCCTTCCACATACAATCAAAACTTGAAGAACCACATATGTAAAATGCCTTACCCATCTCTACACCATTCTTATTTTATCCGGTTATTTCTCTAATCCAAAATAATAATATATTTTTATTTGGCGTTTGCTTCATAAAATGTTTTTGGATGGAAAGTAATCTGTCAAAGAAATTTCACTTTAAAGGAATTGGAATGGAATTTTGTTAGGTTTGACTATCTATTTGGTTGGCAGAATTGAAATGAAATCTGTTAAAGGAATAATGTGTTTGTTTGGTTCACAGAATAAAACTTTGTAATTAGAATGAAATTTTGGTAAATGACTGAAATACCCTTTTATGTTTCTTTTTCTTTTCTGGCAGGTGGTGGTGGTTGTCGATGGTGGTGGTGGCCGGAGGTGGTGGTCGGAAGTGGAGGCGGTGGTGGCGGGTAGCGGTGGAGGTCGGTGGCGGGTGGCAGTGGCCGGAGGCGGTGACGGTGGCGGTGCGTATTAGAATGAGGGGTAATTTTGTCCCAAAAAAGTTGACATTTCATTCCAACAAAATTCCTACCCTTTGTTATAGAATAACCAATTCCTCTACTTAAAGATTTGATGGAATTCGAACATTTCATTCTATCAGAATCCTGAACCACAAAATGTAAATGAATTTGGTCAAAGAAATTCATAATTCCAATTTCATCCCATTTCATTCCATTCCATCAAAATTTATGAAACAAACGAATGTATTCTAGAATGCATTCTTTCGTCGTCTTAAAGAATGTATTCTAGCCTTGTATAAAATAAGGGTTTATGACTTGTAAGGGTAACCAACTGTTCCAATTGTACAAATGTTACCATGAAACTATTTTTTGTACTCAATTGACCATTAAACTCTTTTTGACTGTACATATAGTACCATTATGACCTGATATAACAGGTAAACCACCGTGAACCACCGGTAACCACCACCACCACCACCAAAACACCACCTTCTTCAAACCCACCACCAAAACACCACCACAACCACCACCTTCTTCAAACCCACCACCACCACCACCAAAACACCACCACAGCCACCACCTTCTTCAAACCCCCCCCCCCCACCACCACCACCACCACCACCACTAAAACACCACAACAGCCACCACCACCTTCAAACCCACCACCATATCTCCGGCGAAAGATTCAAGATTTCCGACAACCCTTAAAGAAATAAAGCTTAAAAATCAAAACCCATATAAGAAAATCTCAAAATTTTCGAACTAAAGCAAACCCACCATTTTTCCGGCGAAAAGGTTAAGTTTTTCCGGCGAAAGATTCAAGCTTTCCGACAGCCCTCAAAGAAATAAAGCTTAAAAATCAAAACCCATATAAGAAAACCTCAAAATTTCCAAACTAAAGCAAACCCACCAAGAAAATCTTGAAACCCACCATTTTTTCCGGCGACGTTTCCAGATCTGCACGTTTTTCCGGCCACGTTTCCAGATCTGCACGTTTTTCCGGCCACGTTTCCAGATCTGCACGTTTTCGGATCTGAATCTGGTACGTTTTGGTGGTGGTGGTGATGGTGGTGTAATGAAGAGAGAGGAAGATGAGGAAGATGAAGAAGATGTGAAGATGGTGGTGGTGGGTGGGTGATGGTGGTTGGTGTTGGTGGTGGTGGTTTGGTGGTGGCTGTGGTGGTGGGTTTGAAGGTGGTGGTGGCTGTTGTGGTGTTTTGGTGGTGGTGGGTTTGAAGAAGGTGGTGGTTGTGGTGGTGTTTTGGTGGTGGTGGTGGTGGGTTTGAAGAAGGTGGTGGTTGTGGTGGTGTTTTGGTGGTGGGTTTGAAGAAGGTGGTGTTTTGGTGGTGGTGGTGGTGGTTACCGGTGGTTCACGGTGGTTTACCTGTTATATCAGGTCATAATGGTACTATATGTACAGTCAAAAAGAGTTTAATGGTCAATTGAGTACAAAAAATAGTTTCATGGTAACATTTGTACAATTGGAACAGTTGGTTACCCTTACAAGTCATAAACCCATAAAATAACTATATATTTTAAATTCAGTCATTATCTAAAATGTACGGCATACGTGTTCTAAAAGTTTATAAAAGGGAAGTTAACTGAATTAGTTGTTTTATGCGAAATTCATCACTTTTAGTCAAATAGTTAACATTATACAAGTGCTTGTTTGTAGCTTGCGAATTGCGATATATTTACAAGGAAAAGTTTGGAAAAGGAATCGAGTTCATCAATTGTTCATTATATAGAAAATTATTAAATTTTCATATTTTAAATAATTAAGTTGTGAACTATTTTTTTAAATGAAAAAAGTATTAATTTTTTTTATTTTAAATGATTAAATAATTGAAATTTTTTTAATAAATAAATCATCGAATTTTTATAGATTAATTCCCTACAATTTTTTAGCAACTAATAAGAAGACTACGGATAAACAACATAGAATGGTTTTAAGTAAAAAAGAAACTAAATTAATTTGAGTTAAAAAGATACAAGTAAAATAAAAATCTAAAAGTTCAAAATTTTATTTTATTAAGAAAATGTTCAATGACTTAATTGTTTAAAATGTGAAAGTTTAGGGTGTGTTTAGTTGTGGAAAAATTTTCTGTTTTCTAGAAAAATTTTCCATGAAAACTGAAAATTTAGAAAACTTGTTTACTTGATTCAATTTAGAAAATTTTTTTCAAGAAAACAAAATTTTCATTTTCCAAATTTACACTTGAATTAGAAAACTACTTTTTATAGTTTTCCAATTCTCATTTTTATTTTCCATTTTCATTTTCAATTGTCGTCCCCTTCTCGGCTCCGGCCACCGCCACCGTCGCGCCTGCCGCCGCCGGCAGCCACGGCCACTACCGCTGCCGCCACCAGCCACCGCCGCTCGCCGCCACCACCACCAGCACCGCCGCTCGCCGCCACCGCCGTCACGCTACCGTCATCCCCTTCTCGTCGTCGCGACCACCGTCGCCGCCATCGCCGCCTCAACCACCGCCGCGACCACCCTCTCACCACCTCCCCACCGTCGCCACCACCATCTCCGCCGCCATCGTCGCCGCCACTGCCACCATCGCCATCGCTGCCGAGGACTCCAAGGCCACCGCCGTCGCCGCCGAGGCCACCGCCACCACCGCCGAGGCCCCCGAAGCCACCGCCATCGCCGCCAAGTCCACCAAGGCCACCGCCGTCGCCACCGAGGCCACCGCCGTCGCCGCCGAGTCCACCGAGGCTACCGCCGTCGCCACCGAGGCCACCGCAGTCGCCACCGAGGCCACCGTCGTCGCCGCCGAGGCCACCGAGGCCACCGCCGTCGCCACCGTGGCCACCGCCGTCGCCGCCGAGTCCACCGAGGCCACCGCCGAGGCCACCGAGGCCACCGCCGTCGCCGTTGAGGCCACCGTCGTCGCCACCGAGGCCACCGTCGTCGCCGCCGAAGCCACCGAGGCCACCGCCGTCGCCGTTGAGGCCACCGTCGTCGCCGCCGAGGCCACCGAGGCCACCGCCGTCGCCCCCGAGGCCACCGCCGTCGTCCCCGAGGCCACCGCCATCGCCGCCGAGTCCCCCGAGGCCACCGCCATCGCCGCTGAGGCCACTGCCACCATCGCCATCGCCGTCGAGGCCTCCAAGGCCACCGCCATCGCCGCCAAGGCCACCGAGGCCACCACCACCACCGTCGATGCCACCAAGGCCACCGCCACCATCGTCGCCGCCGCCGTTGCAATATTTGGAAAAATGGAAAATGGAAAATGAAAAGTAATGAAAAATGCACAACTAAACGAGTTTTCTAATTTTCTAAAAATGGAAAATGAAAACTCCATGATTTCAAGTAAACAAGTTTTCCAAAATTTTCCTCGAAAACTGAAAATGAAAAATCAACTCCATTTTCTGTTTTCATTTTCTTGGAAAACAAAAACAGTTTTCCACAACTAAACACAACCTTAGTGACTTAATTGTTTAAAATGTGAGTTTAATGATGTTTTCAGTAAAAGAATGGTTCAGTGACTTACTTATTTAAAGTGAAGTTCAATAGTTTTTTCCGTTCAAAAATATAATCCAATAACTTAATCATTCAATATACAATAGTTTGTTGGGTTTTCTTGTTTTGTCTTTCATAAATAAAATATGATTTTGTGGTGTCATTACGCAAGCCACTAATAAGATTCCACTCGCCCAAAGGATGTTTTACAAACCAATCTCACTAGAACAATATTTAACTCATGAAATTTGCATTTTGTAAATTATAAAATAGACATTAAAGAAATTCTGGCTATTTTTGTCAAACAAAAGAAAAGTTAGCCAATAAGGATAGTGTTGTAAAAATAAGAGTTAATGTAAAAAGCGTAAAAGGATATTTGGATTCCTATAAATCAATTTGATGCATCTCAGTGTCTTGTTTTCCAATTAAGATTGATCCAACGGTCTAAATCTTCTTTTTAAGATTTTCACTATAACTTATTTTCTCTGCTAACTGAAACCCAAACCAGTTAATCAAATTCTAAAGTAACTAATTTGATCAACAAACAGACATCTTTATTTATTATGGATGGAGTAGTTTTTTTGTGGCCCACTTTGCATACTTGACACTAAAAATCACTTAAACCTTACCCATCTTCAATGGCTTATATTCAGCACCCAATCCATTCAAAATCTAACAATAACAAAAATATCTTCCACATACATTTATATGGCCATTATTGTCAAAGTTGTGGGACTGGTGTGATAGAAACATTAAAGAAAATCACATTATACCTCTTCTTAAAAAAAGTACCTGTGTTGTTTTATATGGTATTTTGATAATAGAAAAAAATATAAAATAAATAACGTTATAATATGTTGTAACATCGTACACTACTCAAAAGAACACCTCAATAATATATATATATAATCAAACATATAAAAATCACAAAACTTGGACAAATATGTTTCAATTTTTGGTACAAATTCATGAGCAATTCTAATCTTCTCTTCTCATCTTTGCAGGTAAGGTGTTCGATGAAATGCATCAAAGACTAAACATGGTTCAATCGATCTTTTATTGGTTATCCGAGCATTATGAATCAAGAAAGCGGAAACTAATAGCACCCGTAAAGTTTCTCGTAAGTTTTCCGATGCCCAGAATTTGCTTCTCGAGTTTTCAACCCGTCTAACAAACCTCTTTCGCGGCTGCGATCACGGCTTCGGCAGTTATCCCATACTCCTTGTAGATCTTTCCAGCCGGTGCACTGGCTCCGAATTTGTCGATCCCGATCGCCTTCCCTTTGCTTCCCACAATCTTCGCCCACCCGAAGGTTGATGCCGCTTCGATGCTCACACGAGCGGTAACCCCCGACGGAAGAACGCTCTCTTTGTAGTCGTCGGATTGTTCTTCGAAAAGTTCCCATGATACAAACGACACAACCCGAACGGATTTCCCTTCCTTTCTGAGCTCATCGGCGGCTTTCGCCGCGATTTCGAGCTCAGAACCGGTCCCGATCAAGATGACGTCGGGCTTGTTTCCGGTGGAATTGTCGGTTATCGTGTACCCACCTTTCGCGACTCCCTCGATCGAAGTTCCGGACAGGTTAGGCAGCTTTTGGCGAGAGAGAGCGAGGATGGACGGTCTTTTCCGGCTCTCGACCGCCACTTTGTACGCTCCGGCGGTTTCGTTTCCGTCGGCCGGACGGAACATCAAGATGTTAGGCATGGCTCGGAAACTGGCCAAATGCTCGATGGGTTGATGGGTGGGTCCATCCTCTCCGAGCCCGATGGAGTCGTGGGTCATCACGTAGATAACTCCGGCTTCCGATAAGGCCGAGATTCTCATTGCACCCCTCATGTAATCGGTGAAAACGAAGAAGGTGGCGCAGTAGGGGACGAACCCGGGGCTGTGGAGTGCGATCCCGTTGCAAATGGCTCCCATTCCGTGTTCCCGGACACCAAACCGCACGTTGCGTTCTTCCGGAGTGTTCTTTTGGAAATCGCCGAACATTTTCATCAGGGTCATGTTGGAAGAAGCGAGATCGGCACTTCCACCGATCAGACCAGGGAGAACCGGTGCCAGCGCGTTAAGGCATGTTTGCGAGAGGTTTCGTGTGGCATCACCGGGAGTCTCCGGTGTGTATGTCTACATAAAACGAATAAAAAAAAGCATCAATTTCCGAAAACAACGAGATTTAACAAAATAATTAACGGGTGATTCAGGGATTTGACCTTAAATGAGTTTTTAATTAAATTCATGACCTCCAGGCCTATTAAAGAAAATTGGCTTTACACTAATCAAAAGGTCATGGATTTAATTAAAATCTCATTTAAGGTTATATAGCTAAATAGCTTAGAATTTAACTCACCGGAAGAGCCTTCTCCCATCCGGCAGGGAAAACACCCTCGGCAATTGACTTCAATTCCGCAGCATCTTCGGCGTATTTCTTCTCATACTCGGCGAATTTCGCGTTCCATTCGGCTTCAAGAGCGGCACCCTCGGGGTATGGCGACTCCAGTGCCTGCAAACCGCAAAACGACAAAATCAAAATCAAGAATTCAAGAAATGCGGTTGTTTCTGTGAAAACCCCAAGAAAACAAGTCAGTAGGAATCCGTACTTCTTGACCTCATCGGGTACATGGAATGGCTCGTAAGGCCACCCGAGGTTTTGTCGGGTTGCATCTACTTCTTTTGCACCCAAAGCGGCTCCGTGGACACTGTATGAATTCGCCTTGTTTGGTGATCCAAACCCAATTGTTGTCGTCACCTGCAAGAAGTATCATCAGAAAAGGTACTAGAAAACATCAAATTGTTTTGCCCAATCAGAAAGTTACGACGGACCTTGATCAAAGTGGGTTTATCTGTCACAGATTTGGCTTCTTTAATGGCGTCACGGATCTCGTCATAACCGGTGTTACCGTTCTTGACCCAGATGATGTGCCACCCGAGGGCCTCGAAACGAGTGTCAACGCTCTCGGTGAAGGCGATCTCGGTGTCACCATCGATCGAGATGTGGTTGTCGTCGTAGAAAGCAATGAGCTTTCCAAGTCCCCAATGGCCGGCAAGCGAACAGGCTTCGTTCGCAATCCCTTCCATTTGACAACCGTCACCCAGAATACAGTATCTGAAACACAAATATTTTCTCAAAATCTATTTCTTTGTAAAAAGAAAAGAATTAAATTTGAAATCTTACGTGTAGTGGTCAACGATCTCAGCATCGGGCTTGTTGTATCGAGCAGCCAAATGCTTCTCGGCAAGGGCAAGACCAACAGCGTTGGCGATACCTTGACCGAGAGGACCTAGTAACAGCAAAATGAAATTCTTCAAGAATTTAGGTTATGTTTAGTAAGTAAACTATCTATCTGTTGTTGGTTGATAAGCTAGTTGTTAGCTGATGAGGTATACGACAATGTAAACTGACACATGCTTAAGAATTAATTAGGAAAATACAAGGGACATGATTGGGAAAATCCACCCCATTGTGACTTATTATTCTGAGGGTATTTTTCAACAAGCACAAAAAATAAGCCGACACCAGATAATATATAGGAGTGAGTGCTAACCGGTGGTGACTTCAACGCCAGGAGTTTCGAAGTTCTCGGGGTGGCCGGGAGTTTTGCTACCCCATTGACGGAATTGCTTCAAGTCCTCTTCCTGTTAGAGGAAGATACGAACAATTTCTTTTAGAATGATGGTGCAACTATACTAGATGATTATTGAATTCAACGATCAAGATGCAGTAAAATCAACAACTTGGTTATGCCAACATCATTGTCTTTACTCATCATGATTAAAAGGTTAGGTGATTTAACCATGGCTACATTCACATGTGAATAAGCACAAAAGAACCCAAGATTGATTGAGCCGGAGAAGTAAAATAATCTTCCACTTCTGGTTACAAAGTCAGGTTATTTAACTAGCCAGCATACCAACGCAATAGATACATTCACATGTGAATAAGCAGCACACAGAAAGAAGCCAACTTTTGATAAAGTTACTTGTTTGTGATCAAAATGGCCTAGTTTTTCAGATTAAAAACACACACACACACACACACACTCAAAATCCAATCTTTTCGACAATGCCCAAATCCCAAACAAATTACATGAGATGGATGAGTGAAGAGATTAGCTAAACAAGTCATTAATTTCTGCAAAAAACCCTGATCACAAACACAGATTCAACCCAGTGGGGCATTTCATCGAACACATGGCAGGCAGAAATGAAAAGGCTCAAGTTTGATGTGGAAATGCAACTTTGTTCTCAGATGAAGATAAAATTGCTACAGAAACAAACACATAGATGGAATGGAATCCAAAGGGTTACCTGAACAGCGTCATAGCCAGCAAGATGAAGCAGAGCATACTGAAGCATACATCCATGGCCGGCGGATAGAACAAAGCGATCCCTGTTGAACCAATACGGGTTCTTTGGGTTGTACCTCATCACCTCATCGTACAATATATGACCCATGGGCGCACAACCCATCGGAAGACCCGGGTGACCCGAATTCGCCTTCTCCACCGAATCGATCGCCAGGAACCTGATGGTGTTCACGGACTTATCCACCAGGGCGGTGTCCGTCTTCTCCAGGGTCTCCACGGCGGCGTTAACGACCACACGGCGGCGAGTGGCGGAGACATGACGGCGAGTGGATGTGGAGGATGATGTGGATTTGACTTTGAGGCCGGAGAAAGTGGGCATGGAGAAGGAGGTAGTTGATGATTGCTGCCATGCCTGATTTTGGGGAGGGCAGAGCGAGAAAGGGCAGCTTGGGATAGGGTTAGAGAAGTGGAAGCTGCCATGGCTCTGATTGATTATGAGAGTGAGAGAGATTGGGGAGGTGGATGTGGGTTTTTATCAAGTTTGTGAGAAATGGATGGAATCAAGATTAGAGAGGGGTGGTTGAGATGAACAAGAGAGAAGGAGACCCTTGGATGAGTTTTGAAGAGAGATCTTGGCCCTTGATTATGGCTAGGAAATGAATGCTTTCCCTTCAATTGGCAACTTGGATATTTGGATTGTTTGGGTATATACCATTTCTTTTTGTTATTTTTCATCTTCTAAAACCTTTTTTCATGTTAACTATTGGATAATTAACTTAGGTCAAAAAATACTCTCTCTTTTACAATATTGTTCAAAGTTATGCAATACATTGTAAAAGAAAGGGTAAATTACGGATTTGGTCTATATGGTTTATCGATTTTTACGGATTTCGGACCTGGACTTCATTTATAATGGATTTAGTCCCCCAATAATGCAATTTCTGTTACGTTTGGTCCCTACCTCTGACGGTCGTCTATGTCTGCCTGTTAGGTGCAAGGCACACCAGGGCAAAATTGTCCATCCGCTTTTTCATTTTCTTTTTTGGTTTATTCTCACACAAAACCCCTCATTTATTAACATAGTCCCTCATTTATTCCCGAACCCGACCCGATGGGGAATCCCCTATCCCTGGATCTGAACTCGACCCGATCGTTAAAAAAAATAAAAAATATTGGAAATTACAATATTACAATTAACTTGATATTAGTTACTAATTAAATTAAAACAAGTTCATTGCTAATAACACAAAATAAATATAATATATATTTATATATATCGGGGCGGGATACCTTGTCCCGTCCCAAACCCGAACCCGAAGAAGTCCTCGAAAATCCAAACACAACAAAAATTGCGTTCTTGGGGGACTAAATCCATAATAAATTAAGTCTAGGGACGAAATCCACAAAAATCGACAAACCACGAGGACCAAATCCATAATAAATTAAGTCTAGGGACGAAATCCACAAAAATTGACAAACCACGAGAACCAAATCCATAATCTATTATATATATATATATATATATTAAAAGAATGTTTTTGTTGACATCATCAATATGAAGTTAAGCCATTTTATTGGTCAATTAAACAAAATCTATAAAATGATGATGTCATCATGTGTTAATCTATTAATTTCAAATTTATAATTTACATTTTATATCTTTAGAATTATCTGATTAAATTACTTTTTATCCCTTAGTTTTTCATTTTTCACTTTATATTCTTATTATATTAACATAAATAATATATATATCTATAATATATATAAGATTCTTATTCAGTTTTTTTTTCCAAAAAAATTGAATTCTTCAGTATTACAACCACTAATGCTATGCATCAATTGGGAACTCGTCTCACCCACGTCCTCAATTTCAATTCATATTTCAATTGATAACTTACATTCTATATCCCTATAGTTACTTAATTAAATTACTTTTACCCCCTTATTTTTTTATTTTTCATTTTACACCCTTATTATATTAACATAAATAATGTAAATTGCGTAAAATGTATTAAAAATTTTTATTTTTATTTTTAACAAATTATATCATTATAATCGTCTCGAAAATATCTTCAAAATGAGTCCAATATCGAATATTTTTTGATTTTAATCATATTATTAAATATTAAAAATAGATATGAATTAATTAATTTGTTCATATATTTTTACATTAAATGTTAAATTGTTTATAAATTTAAAAGTTAAGTTAATACCCTTATGATTAATCATTTAGTTTACTATTAAT
This sequence comes from Centaurea solstitialis, assembly GCA_030169165.1. Lineage (NCBI taxonomy): Eukaryota > Viridiplantae > Streptophyta > Magnoliopsida > Asterales > Asteraceae > Centaurea > Centaurea solstitialis. The sequence goes on from CM058047.1 coordinate 59,692,774, forward strand.
CCATATTTTTTCATGTGTCATTTTACATCTTTTTTTTTAGATAAGGTTCACCTGGATTTGTCCAGACTACATCCTTGGTAATTTTTACCGAGAGCTAAAGCATGCTCCTCTGGGATTAATACTCAGTGGCCCCTGGTTGCTCACCCCCCGATTCGAACTTGGGTGGGTTTTTCCCCAACACCAAGCCTTAACCGGTAGGCTTCCCCATTGGGGTTGTCATTTTAAATCTTTATCATATTAAGATAAATAATCATATATGAACAAAAATATGTTAAGAAAAATCTTAAATGTTATTTTTCACATGGGTCAAAAGATGATGTTCAATTATCCATCTTCGTTATAGAATTTAAAATGCTTCGTGCGGCATCACGCACGGGCAATTTTCTAGTTTACTTTAAAAGAATAATTATTTGACTTTGACCACATTTTATTTTTTATTTTAACCAAATACAATAATATCATGTTCAAGAAAAAAAAAAAAAAAAAAAACACCCTTGTAGTCTTCATTTGTAATTTGCACATTTCCATAAAAAACAAAAGATAATTTAAATTAATTATGTACAACAACACAAGTGCATTCATTCCAGATGACTATAAAGTGTTTGGTTAGCAGAATTTGATGACATCTGATAACATCTATTCTAATTCCTTCAAAGCCAAATTCCTTTGACATATTCCATTTCATTCAAAAACATTATTCAAACCAAACGTCACCTTAGTGGTTTCTATTTTTTATATCTTTTTTTTTTAATATTTTGACATACATTTAAACATAGTTGTTGATGTAAAAAAAATTAAAATCATCAAAATACCTACATTAGCATAGTTATAGGACTTATATTCTAAGTTTTGTTAAAACAGAAAATCCAATGTAAATAAATCAAGTTAAATTTTGATTTAGCAATTGTTTCTAATAGATATTTTAACAATAGTTATATTATCATATTAAAATATTGATTTAATATCTTGATAAAATTTTAAATATGTTTTATTGAAATGTGTTCAGCTTAATAATTAAGCACAATAAAAGTTAGCTTTATCTTTTTTAAACATTGAATTTTAGAGAGTTTTTTTTTTTAAAAATTAACTGTTTGTTATGTTTTCATTATTGTGAATCAAATAGAAAGTGATTTGAGAAGATCGATTGGATAAAAGAAAACATAATCAATCGATGTATCAATTTGATAATTGATAAAAAAAAATGAATGACGGGTGAAGGAAATAAGAATGAGAAGGAACTTTGATGTTTTAGAGAATATAATTTTTAAAATCCTTTTTTTTTTTTACGTGCTTGGTCCTACATGAATACCTTTTTTTTTTGTTTTTGTCTCTCCAAATTCTAAAGTAAATTCTTGATCCAAAAATCATGTTTTTGAGCCAACTGATCTTCCCACTAACATTATTAAAGCATGCTTCGTTAAGTGGGTCATGTGCCCCTCATGCAACGGACTTTTTGGTCTTGTTACCTCTTTTCTTATTTTGCTTTTAGAAAATAAAAACTATTTGGTAATATATATCTATATATAAATAATAAAAGCAAAATAAGAAACAAAACAAAGACATGGTATACATGATAAATGTGTCCATCCACAAATTTAAGATAATTAATATAAAGTAAATTGCAATTTGGTCTCTTGTGGTTTGTTGGTTTTCTTGATTTCGGTCCTTTTAAAGTTTTTTGTTGCAAGAAACCCCCCTATGGTATGCAAAAATGCTTGGTATTAGTTCCTCCCGCTAACAAAAGTTGAGTTTGTCCATTGATCTTAAGGGTACTTAAAAACTTGATCAACCCAACTGTAACACCTCATATTTAAAGATCGACTAATTTAGAATTTTCTTAAATTACATTGAAATGGTTTGATTTTGTTTATGTATTTTAATGTGATTTTGCTTCCTGGTTGTTATCTTAGTTAACCAATAAGTATGTTAGTAATGCGTACAATTATGCATAATAGTTCGTTTTTTTAAAGAGGTATCCCAGACCACATTGGGCCCAGACTAATTTTCGGCAATTTTGGGCCGAAGCCCGACTGCTAAAGCATGCAGCCCGGGGTCGAAGCCCCCGTACCTCCAGAATGACAATAGTTCGCTTTTGTTTACTAATGAGTATGTTCTTGATTTACTGTGATTTTGCTTCCTATTTATGTATTACCTGGTGAATATGTTACTATGTATGTTAGAATGGATGTTAAAATTACCCTTATATCTATTGATTTGATTTAAACACAACCTAACCAACCTGGTCAACCTAAACAGTTTGGGTTGTCCAAAATTTTCAAACCGGCAACATTGAGAAAAAAGAGATAATCATTAGTATTTATTAAGTAAAACTAATTAACATAATGCATTTAAAGATAATTCTATGGTTATCTCTCTCTTTATCTCTTACTTTCTTTTATGCTCGTAACCTGGTGTTAACATACACATCGTGTACGTTAGGTGAACTGTAACACCCCGTTCCCATTCAGTTAAGTTTTAACAGTATTCGGTAAGTTATTGAGTTTTTGGTGTCATTTATGTAATTTCAGGTAGGGGGACTTGGATGTTATTGTAGGAAGTGGAGGGTGTCGTATGTATGTGTATATAAGTGGGTTTTCAAGCCCAAACCCTTCTCACTTGATCATTTATCGATTTTGGAGAGAAAGGGATAGCAATTGGTGAAATTGGTGAGTTCTTAAGTGAAGTTGCAAGGAGGAGATTGTTCAATCGGGTTAGCAAAGTAGAAATCTTTGTTGTCGGTGTTCGTGATCAAGGTAATCACTTTTTATGGTTTATGTGTATGTCAATTTGTGGGTGTTATTCAAAGTTAGGGTTTAGTTGGATTATGATGAATTGATGATCTTTAGATCATCAATTGGATATCATTTGTGGATTAGTTAAGTTTAGATTGTTAGCATATGTTTGGATTTGGTTTGGCATGGTTTAATTTGAGTATTTTGGACCCAAGTTGTTGAATATGGGGTTTTGGGTTCGAATTTCGTCTACAATCGCGTTGAAGAAGATGGTGCAGTCAGGTTGGCGCCAATCTCCGCGCTGATCTGATTAGCGCCAAGATCAGCGCCAAACCTGCTGATGGGTTTCTAACCTAGTGTCGGCGGTACGTCGCGCGCTGATGTGATTAGCGCCATGTTTAGCGCGGAGCAATTTTGCCTTAGCGCTAATCTCTGTGCTGATCTGATTAGCGCCAAGATCAGCGCCAAACCTGCTGTTATGTTTTTGAGTTGTTTTGTGCGGCGATCTTTTGAGGTTTTCTTTTATGGAAATCTCTTAAGGATATTTATAGTAGAATTTGAGAGCCATTGAGATAGATATGCTCTGTCAACGGCTCGAAGGTTTGGTACGATTTTAGAGTCATGTCGAAAGGTTGTTTATATGTACGTTATATGTATGTTCTAGGTGCGTGAACTCTTAAGTGTGATATATATCAAGGGTGTAGCTCTCAGACTCCATTGTCAGGTGAGTACATTAACCTGCGTTCAAGTTTGATATGCATGTGATCATGATGTATATGTTGTTGATATGTAAACTGGCATGTAATATTCACGATAGTACCGATGGTGGTATTCACTACCCCTAGGGAAGTTGGGTTCAGAGGCCTGGTACCAGTGTCAGTCATGATGCTCTTGGTGTTTACACCTTGAGTAATGGGTCACGATGCATGTCCAGTTTTATAATTATGCTTATGGTTATGTTTATGCATTCATAGGGCCTAGGTTTGTGCTCACTAAGCTTTATGCTTAACCCGTTGTGGTTCATGTGGTTCAGTGTCAGGTACTAAGTCGAAAGATAAGGAAAGGCTCACGTTTGATGGCTCGAATCCGTAATCAGTTCAGCTATGTCTGGGACACGATACATGAACAGCTTGTTTTGTTATTATAAATTGGTTTTTATCGAAAGGGATTTGAGTTGTAAACTAAATATGGATTGGGCTATTTTGAAAGTTAGTACATTTTGGACCCGTTATTTTTTTTGGAATTTGTCATGTTTTTAAATTATAAAAGCTTCCGCAAATCTTTGGTTACTATTTTCTGTTAATTGTCGTTAAATTTATATCTTCTGGAAAGGAGGTGTTACAATTGGTATCAGAGCCTTGGTTTGAGGGATTCGGGTGTTCACGGGTAGTGAATACTTGAACTCAAACCCAAGAGTTTGTGTTTTTTTTAAAAACAAAGTAACCAAAGAGAAAGAAAGTTTATGTTTTTAAGAAAAGAGGTTAGAGCTGAACTGAGATCGGGAGCATCAAGACGGGGGTGAGCACCCTAAACTCAATTGAGAAAATGTTAAGTATGACATATTGATTATGTATGAACACTGCTAGGTTTTAAGTGTGATTGATATGAATGCAATTGTTATGTATTTCAGTTTATAATACCCTGATGAGTAATACTATGATGTTATGAGTTGTTATGATGTTCATGTCAAATGTTAGTTGTACACGTAAGGTATGCTTATGAACGATATGATAATTCATGAAGTCTTATACTACAAGTATGTTGATTACATGTGTATGTAGGCTAGTAAAGTGGCTAGAAATACGTACGACACTATAGTTCGAAGTAGCCACTACTACGTGTGCTAGTAGTAGTACATGTTACGTGTTATGTGTTATGTGATTGAGCCACGTTTCGGAAATGACTCTATCATGATGACGAAAAGGCTAAATGTGTAGGGTGTAATTATAATGGTATAAGGGCCCATATCATTACAATTACATTGTACCATTCGGGCTTGACCGAGTCGTGAGAACAGTTTATGAACCAAACGAGGTTGGGTTTAGAGGGATCATGAGCATGTTGATTTTATAGCTAAGTAAGAGGAGTTAGCATGGTTATGGACCAAAGGTGTCCTCGTTAGTTGAGAATTGGTATGACTGTATAAGTAGATTATATATGTTCAATCAGTAGACTTAGTTGGCTAATCAGTAAATCAGGATGCTTAGTGGTGAAGTGAGGATCAATTCTGTATCGTTTGATGGGAATCTCGTCGAGAACTCTTTGGCATGTTCTTGTTTGACTGTTGTCTAGGGGTTGAAGCATGATTCTCACATTGCCGATGCAAGTTTGGTATTGACAGAACCATGAGGAACCTTGAGATACTGGTAGGAATTTTAGGAGGGAATTATCCCCAAATATGTACGATGTATAATCTAGTGTCCAAGAAGTCATGTTATTGAATCAATATGGTTAAGTTGGATAATGGAAAGAAAACCTTTATGGATTTTCTTAGCGGTGAGTTGAAACTGAAGAAAAGAATCCCTCTTTGGAGGTACTACTTCTTGGGTTAGAGTGGTGACCGTGAGAAGTCAAGGTAGCAGACTATGCAGTAGAGAGAATTCAGAAGCTTCCGATTTAAAGGAAGTGGTTGCAGCAGAGATAAGGGAAGTTTTTTATAAATTACTTCCCAGTCTTTTAGAGCAAGTAGAGAGTATAGTATGGGACTCATTCTCTGTTAGTTAGAAAATGTTAAGTACCTCAGATAGAGGTAGATGAGTTGAGTAATGACGTTGTGGCGATGAAATGAATTACTAAATTAATGAATGAGACTAATGACAAGCTTTTAGAGCAACCGCTCACTTGTTCGAAATTATTGTCCGAGATAGTTACGAATGAAGGAATAAAGACGATTTGATATGTCGGGATTAGAATCAGAGATGAGAGAATGTGTGGTGTTAGTACGGTGAATTGAATTCTATCAGATGCACGAGAATTTTGGGCTAGAAAGCCTGCATTAGAGAAGCAAGATGGGAGAAAGAAAGCAAGCCTTTAATTGGTGAATTGTTGGAATGTAAGTGGCTGACCATGACTGAGTGAATAGCCTTCATGTTGAAAGTGAAATGTATGTATTGTACTTTTGTCTAAAATGAAATGTATAGTCTTTTCTCATTGAACTTACTAAAAAAAAATTTTGAAAAAAAAATGGTATTTAGAAAACATGTTTTTGGAAAACATATATTGTCGCTTGAAGAATTTTTTTTTTATTTGGTGAATGATAAAGATGTTTCACCTCTTTTAAGGTCGAATGATTTTTATATTTAATTGTGGAAAAATATGGCAACATTTATTTACCCAAGTTTATGACTAAAACTAGTTGGGCATGTTGCTACCCTACCCATGAGTAGGAGGGTTATTTAACTCACTAGTATAAGGGATTTTATTGAGTATTTTGCAAGTGATAAAAGTTTTATTTAAACACACATCATTTATATTGGCATCAATTGGCAGTGTATGATGGTGTCATGTCACGTGGTGTGCATGGATGATTCTCGAAATCATCATATGAGTGGCTATGTATTTATGAAAATATTATGCTATGCATATTAAAGTTTTTTTTTGTGATTTAGTGCATATCGAAATTTTCCAATTGTACGAAAATAATTTAAATCACTGTGTCATTAAACATGAAGGCTATGGACTCGCTAGGTCATGGTGACGATCCAATGAAGCGTAGAAGAAAGTTCTGAAAGTTAGATGTCATAGTATAGCCGTGACAGTCGATTTTAGACCCCGTTGTTATAATAGAGAAAGGCTTGTAATTGAAGTCTCAAGATTGAGACGTTAGCAATGTTGTAACAAAGTAATTTATGCTTTTATCGGGTGGTCTACGAGATTCAGAAAGAATGAGGTTCATTTGGGAAACCTAGTTCATGAAATATGTCATTAAGGCATCATCATGGTTAATGGCGGATATCGGAGTTAACATCTGATTTTATGGATCCTTACTGGGAGACGAGGATTTAGAGGAATTTTTCTTTTGGATTGATTAATTGGTCAATTCTGTATAAAATGGTAAGAAATTGCATGGGGAGGAGTTTGTATCAAACCCGGTGACCCATGTAGGAACAAGGTGATTGAAGATAGTTAAAGGAAATTTGGGTATGGAGAATTATGAAGGTTGAGCCTGTTATCTAAATTGATCTTGCTTGATTCTTGTGTTTCCTACACTGGTGGTTACACCCGTAGGCTTCAAGGGTCAAGTAGGAACTGTCGGATTTGGTTGTTTGGGGCCAAATGAAGTGATGTATGCAGTGTGTAATCAGATAGTTGTTGAAAAGAGTTTGTCAACTTAAATGTGACAGAGATAAAAGATGTGAGATTTATATCAACCTCATACCATATTGTGATGAAAGAAGTTTGTGTAATAACTGTATTGAATGACATAGTTGTTGACACGTTCATTTCGAGTGTGAAATTTAGAGAATAGTGGTTCGAATAAGTGGGGGAGAACTGATTCAATGGAGAGAAAATCTTGAGTTTCACTATTCACATCATGTGGGGAAGACGATGAATAGTGAATAGTGAATGATGATTAGTAACTCCAGATGGATAGTGATTTCCGGATTAATAGTGTGGTGAAATGTTAAAAGAAGTGCAGAGACGTGAGGAGAACAATTGTATGAAACGTTCTCTAAAAAATAATGTTGTTTGTCAGACTTCTATTTTGTTAACTAGAGTGATCAAAAAGAGTGAAGACCTTGCATGAGGAAAAACAGAAAGTAGTATTTGAAACTTTACGGAGGAGGTGGTATGAGTCGAGGTATTAACTCTTCTTGAGAGAGATTTAAGACATGACAATCTAATGTGACGCAACCTATCACGGTTAGGTTGTCTTTTGATGGAACGTGAGAAAATGAATGGTTATGTGTTCCGTCAGATAAAGACGTACGAAGTAAAATGATCGACTCATGATTTAGAGCTCTCAGTGGTAGTTATGGTGTTTAAGATATGGCGACACTTCCTATATGATGATAAGTGAACCCTTTTACACTAGTCATATGAGCCCTTGTTATTTCATGAGTCAATGGAAACTGAATTTGTAAAAGATTATGTTGTGGAATCTTCTCTCAGTTGGGTATGAGAACTTGTGGTGTTCCTCTTAGTATACCTCATGGAAGATGACAGTGACGACATCACTTGTAGGTCTGTTAAGACAGTCTTTAAGTGAAACAGTATAGTATTAGTGTAAGAGATGACTGAGAGTATTAAGATAGTTAGAGATAGACTGGAAACTACTCAGAGTTGTTAGAAATGTTATGACAATAAGGGGAGATCAGACTTATAGTCTGATATGGGGTTGATGTATTAATTAAAGTGACACTATGGAAAGTAGTTATACAGCTTTGAGTAAGGAGAAGTTGAGTCCAAAGTTATGGATCAATTCAAGATAGTTACACGGGTCGGATGGGTAACTCATCTCCTTAGGTTGCCGTCAGAATTCAGTCGGATGCGTAACACGCTTAAGGTTTCTTGGTTGGAAAAGCATTCGACCGGTGAGTCGTCTCATGATCTTTTCGACTGCATTCAGGTTGATGGATGACCTAATTTTAGAGAGGTCGATCGCAATCCTAGAAAGGTAGACCAATCCTTAAGAATTAAGGACATTGGTTTAGTGAAAGTTCAATCGGAGCATCGCAACAGATCAGCGTGGACATGGGAACCAGAAGCTGAGAGGAGGTCAAACTATACGGAGATATTCCATGTTAAGCGATTTCGGGGACGAAATCTTGCTAAGTGGGGGAGAGTTGTAACACCCCGTTCCCATTCAGTTAAGTTTTAACAGTATTCGGTAAGTTATTGAGTTTTTGGTGTCATTTATGTAATTTCAGGTAGGGGGACTTGGATGTTATTGTAGGAAGTGGAGGGTGTCGTATGTATGTGTATATAAGTGGGTTTTCAAGCCCAAACCCTTCTCACTTGATCATTTATCGATTTTGGAGAGAAAGGGATAGCAATTGGTGAAATTGGTGAGTTCTTAAGTGAAGTTGCAAGGAGGAGATTGTTCAATCGGGTTAGCAAAGTAGAAATCTTTGTTGTCGGTGTTCGTGATCAAGGTAATCACTTTTTATGGTTTATGTGTATGTCAATTTGTGGGTGTTATTCAAAGTTAGGGTTTAGTTGGATTATGATGAATTGATGATCTTTGGATCATCAATTGGATATCATTTGTGGATTAGTTGAGTTTAGATTGTTAGCATATGTTTGGATTTGGTTTGGCATGGTTTAATTTGAGTATTTTGGACCCAAGTTGTTGAATATGGGGTTTTGGGTTCGAATTTCGTCTACAATCGCGTTGAAGAAGATGGTGCAGTCAGGTTGGCGCCAATCTCCGCGCTGATCTGATTAGCGCCAAGATCAGCGCCAAACCTGCTGATGGGTTTCTAACCTAGTGTCGGCGGTACGTCGCGCGCTGATGTGATTAGCGCCATGTTTAGCGCGGAGCAATTTTGCCTTAGCGCTAATCTCTGTGCTGATCTGATTAGCGCCAAGATCAGCGCCAAACCTGCTGTTATGTTTTTGAGTTGTTTTGTGCGGCGATCTTTTGAGGTTTTCTTTTATGGAAATCTCTTAAGGATATTTATAGTAGAATTTGAGAGCCATTGAGATAGATATGCTCTGTTAACGGCTCGAAGGTTTGGTACGATTTTAGAGTCATGTCGAAAGGTTGTTTATATGTACGTTATATGTATGTTCTAGGTGCGTGAACTCTTAAGTGTGATATATATCAAGGGTGTAGCTCTCAGACTCCATTGTCAGGTGAGTACATTAACCTGCGTTCAAGTTTGATATGCATGTGATCATGATGTATATGTTGTTGATATGTAAACTGGCATGTAATATTCACGATAGTACCGATGGTGGTATTCACTACCCCTAGGGAAGTTGGGTTCAGAGGCCTGGTACCAGTGTCAGTCATGATGCTCTTGGTGTTTACACCTTGAGTAATGGGTCACGATGCATGTCCAGTTTTATAATTATGCTTATGGTTATGTTTATGCATTCATAGGGCCTAGGTTTGTGCTCACTAAGCTTTATGCTTAACCCGTTGTGGTTCATGTGGTTCAGTGTCAGGTACCTGTTAGGAATTATGTGCATAAGTTGACAAACCGTTTGATCGCACATCCAACGTTATAAGTCACTTGAGGGTCACACCTGTGAGGACCTATAATTCGGATAGTAAAATAACCCCAGTTTGGAGAGTTTAGTTTTATAATAGCGAATTATAAAACTGTTGGGTGTTTTCTGTATAAACCCCAAAGTAAAAGGTTTCTGACAATTAATTACAGTTATATATTTATTAGTTAAATAAATATATAAAAGGGTTAATTAATTGGTTTATAATTATCTAGTAATTATTATATGGAAATATAATAATAGTAAATATTCTTTCTTGGAAAGAAAGAAAGAATAAGATAATTATGGAAATTATTCTTTCTTAGAGAGAAAGAAAGAATAAAGCTATATGGTAGTTTTTCCATATAAATAGATGTGCTAGGCCATCAATTATTCATTGAACTGATTAGTAGCCTTCTCACAAAGAAACCTTTCTCTCTCCTCTCTCTCTCTTCGTCGATCTCACCAAGTAAGAAACCAGATCCGGTTTCGGTTTTGATTGATCGTGTTCTTCTCGTACCGTTTGTTCGTGAAGTGTTCCGGGGTTAGATCCAGCTAGAGGGAATTCCGTTTGGTCGTTTACGGGTGGATCTATCTCAAGCAATCCAGGTAATAACCCTAAACCTACATATTAACTGTAATAAGATAAACAAATGAGATCTGTGATGTTTTCGGGATTTTAATCGTTATTGCTTCCGCTTAATCAAACCAGTTAGGTTTGATTGTTAAACCTTTGGAACAGTTTGTTTCATGTGGTTTTGTCGTGTGTCTCGACCAGTTAGGTTTGAGATCACGGTTTTTCTCGTGTCAGTTTGATACGAGGATCTCACAAAATCCCAACAGTGGTATCAGAGCCACAGGTTTAATTGTTTATTTTATTTATTTGTTTATTAGATCCGTTAAAATTGTTTCTTGTGAATAAAGTTTGGATTTAATCTTTATCAGTTTGGTAAAGATTTAATCAGTTTGATAATTATCAGTTTTAAATAAAACATGATCTTTATCAGTTTGGTAAAGATTTGATTTTATTTGGTTTAATCTTTATCAGTTTGGTAAAGATTTTGGGTAATTATCAGTTTTTCAATAAAAACTAAAACTTTATCAGTTAGGTAAAGGTTTAATCTTTATCAGTTAGATAAAGGTTTAATCTTTATCAGTTGTGTAAAAATTTATTTTTTATCAGTTTTTGTTTATCGTTTATCTAATTAAAACTAAAAACACGAAATCACACACGATAACGAGATCGGTGGCGGAACGGTGGCACATGGCAACCGAACCATCCCACCGATCGCCGGTCAAACCACGATGGCGGCGGAACGGCGGCCAAAGCCGACCGAACCGCCACCTGGATCACCGAAGCCTCACCACCAGTTCGGTGGCGGCTGTAATCGGTGGCCACCAGTGACGGTGGTGGCGGTGGTTTCTGTCGTTAACCACCAGCGACGGTGGTGGCGGCTATTTTTGATAGCAGCAGCGGCGCGTTCACCGCGGACCACCCGCCAGGCCGCCGGCTGCCTTACGGCCACGCCAAGGCGGCGGCGGTGGTCGGTCTTCGCAAATCGCAAAACCACCGAATGGTGATGTTGCGGCGGCTGAGACGTGGTGGTGGCGGCGGCTGTGACCGTCGTCGCCGGACAAACCACAAACCACCAAGCCGTCCGCCGGCTGCCTTGCGGCCTCGCCGGGCGGCAGCGGTGGCTGTTTTGTTTCGCGATCGCAAGCCACCGTGCGGTGGTGGCAGCGATTGTTGTTGATTCAACGGGAACGATGGCGGCGGCGACAGTCGTCGTCGTCGCTGGTCAAGCCGAAACCACCGAAAGGTGGTGTCACGGCTGTCGCCGGTCAAAAGCGAAGGTGGCGATGGCGCTTTGGCGACATCGTCGCCGGTCGTTAGAATCGCCCGAAGCCGATCAAATCATCGAACGTCGCCGGCGATGGTGGCGTCGATCGTCGCGGCGACGGTGATTGTTTTGTAACCGTTGGTGACGGCGGTGGCGTTTTCTTAGCAACTGTCGTCGCCGGTTTATAGTGGTGCGGTGATCGCGGTGGTGGTAGCAACGTTTGTTGTTACCATCACCAAAGGCGATGATTACGTGATCGACGACGAGATGTCAATCGATCACGAGATCGTGTTTTTCCGTTTTTCGTTTTATTGGGCCTAACTCATACAAGGCCCAAGACCCAGAAATTTGGACCCAGTGTAAGGACCAAAGGGTTTAATGGTTTTAGGCTTTTATCCAAATTAATTTTATTTAGATAATTTTATCTTATAAAATTGTTTTAAGATTTTATTAAACATGCATTTATCAAACCAGTTATTTGACTCAGTTTTGGTCAAATGGGCCAGGTGTCATGTTTGACCAGTTGGTCAAACCACGATACAGTTTTTAGGCCAGTGTCTATAATTTCGAACAGTTGGTTCGGAATGTCCGGTTTGATATGTTTTGGATAAAAGCAAATATTTTAGAAAATTGGTTTTACGTAAAAGATTTATAGTTTACAAATCTTAGGTGATTTTATAAAACCAATTTCAGATTAAAATATTAGTTTTCGGTTTGTAAAACAGTTTGTTTTATAAATCAGTTAAAACCATGTTTTACGATAAACCAAACGAGATAATCTTTAACGGATCTAGGATTGTTCTCTGCTTGCTTAAATGCTTTATATGATTGCATGAATTATACCTGTTGTGTATATTGGTTGTATCTATTACAGTAATTGCCGACTTAGTACATTAAGGCCTGTATGCTACTTGCCACCCCTTCTTAATGAAAATGACCTTAGGATATTTTTCAATATTTTCTTTTTCCCGGAGTTCCATCAGACATGCCAAGGCCAGTGGGAGCTACGAGAGAAAATTTATAATAGGTCATTTAATTGGCAAATCTGTAATTAGATGCTTTAAATGCGTAGTTGTTAATCTTTAACTGCGTAGATGTGTTTAACTGCCTGCTCATGATTGGTTGATAATTATTGCATGTTTATTTTATCAAACGTTTTAAAATTTAGAGAGAGTTTTAAAACTTTACAATCATGAAACCTGTTAGGTTTTTATAATTAAATTTACCAAGTTTTTCCAAACCTTTTAAACGGTAGATTTTATTTTAAAACCTTATATTTATAAGATTGTTTTCTTATAAAGGCATGTTGACAAAACAGTTAGTTTTGGTCAGCAAGAAGGCTTTCAAAAACAGTTAGTTTTTGGTTAGCAGTCATGCTATTAAAACAGTTAGTTTTAATTAGCAGGTGCTTTTAAAACAAGTTAGTTTTAAATAGCGTGTATGTTTAATAACAGTTAGTTTTAAACATTGGTTGCCTTTTAAAACAGTCAGTTTTAAAATTGCAAAGTTTTCTAAAAAATACTGGAAAATAAAAGGTTTCTCAAAACTTAGTTAAAAACCCCGAAAATCATAGATCAGTAGTGCAACCCACTTGGGACACCTAACGGCGTAAGGTACACGGGCGTTGGAAGTGAACAAGCCTTGGACGTCCGCGTTCAAACCCCAAGCTGAAAGGGGTGTGATAAGTGCACCAGTCCCAAATGGTGTGATCTATTTTGGTTTTGTAACAATTCACCGTGTCGTATCGGGCCAAAATGCACTGAGGGACTAAAACATGTACGGTTTTATCCGATGTCCCGAAAAGATCTAGGAGTCATGTCAGTTAGATGTGATTGGTATAAGTCCTTACCTACCGAAATAGTACGGGCCTGGTGTGACGTGAGCAAGCCGTACATCAGGACGTATGAAATAAGGATCCTAGCCCAATACTTATCATTTAAGGGTTTATTGATATTTGTTGGGAGTCTATTCACAGTTACTAAAGCCAAATGTTTTATATGTGTAGATGGCAAACACTGTAACCAACACTAATAACCTGTCTCTTCGCTCCATTCTTGAAAAGGATAAGCTCACTGGAGCTAACTTCCTCGACTGGGAGCGCAATCTGATGATTGTGCTCAGGCACGAGAGGAAGTGGTACGTCCTTGAAGAGCCTCTAGGTGAGGCCCCTCTAGCAAATGCTACTGCCAATGTAAGAAATGCTTATAGAAAGCATTCTGATGATTTGCTGGATGTTGGCTGTCTCATGCTTGCGACTATGAGTCCAGATCTGCAAACAGGGCTCATGAACACCAATGCCTATGACATGATCCGCCAGTTGAGGGACATGTTTCAGACGCAAGCACGCACAGAGCGTTATGATGCCACTCGGGCACTGAACGCGTGCAAGATGGCCAAGGGGACCTCGGTTAGTGATCACGTCATGAAAATGAAAAAGCATATTGATCACCTAGAGAGGCTTGGTCACCCAGTTCCATTGCAGTTAGCAACGGATACGATACTCAACTCATTGACTGAGGATTATAAGCAGTTTGTAATTAACTATAATATGAATAACATGGAAAAGACAATTGCAGAGTTGCATTCCATGTTGAAAACTGCTGAGTTGAGTATGGGGACCGGGACCAAGACCAAGGATGTGCTCATGGTCGGAGATGGTAGAGCGAAGAGAAAGCGTGGGCATGGAAACACCAGTAAGGGCAAAAGCCAGTCTCAGGCTAGCCAAAGTGTGACCAAGGTTGAGAATGATGACAAACGCAAGGGCAAGGGCAAGAAAGTCAAGCCTAACAATGCCAAGACCGAGAATAGGTGTTTCATATGCCATGAACTTGGTCATTGGAGGCGAAACTGTCCAAAGCGTCACAAAGAAGGCAATAACGCCTCAGGTATTTGTGATTGCTTTAGTTTATCACTTTCACTTGTTAGTTTACAAGTATGTTGACACCTAGTGCAAATATTGCAGGTGGTCAGAAGTGAGGAGCCCAGGATTGCGAGGATCTACGTGCTAGTTTATCATTAGATATTTATCAAGACAATTTTAAATTTCTATTTGTGGTTGTAAAACAATTTTAATGATTGTGATCTTTTGGAATTTTATGGTTTATTAAATTGTTTTTAAATTTTAAAATTATTGTCTTGATTTAATATCTTATGGATGATAATGTTGTTGAATTTGTTTAAAGTCGAGATTGACTTGATTCAAATAAGTAGATCCTAGATGTCATGTTTCACACTAACAGAATTACTTCATTAGCTGATTTGAAGTAATAGTTATATGAAAACTGTCAAAAACACACGAAGTACTATTATTTTAGGAATGTGTTTTTGAGAATAAAACATACATGAGTAAAAGGATTATAAAATATTACTCACATGTTTTAGAGAGAATTTAGGATGTTGTCTCAGATGACGTTGACAACATCAGTATTTATAAAACTAGGAAATTCCAAGTCTTGGAATTGGGATTTGATAAAATCCAGTTAAGTTTTGTAAATGTTAAATTCTAGTATTACTTGAAATAGAATTGACTAGGAAGTCAAGTTTTGACTAAAGTCAATAGTTAATTTTAAGTAATGGTCAGTTTTCATATAGGTTAGTGGGAGCCCAGTTTATTCTATATCCAGTTCCGTGATAAAGAATAAAAGATATATATAAGTGTATATGTCGGTATTAATTATTGATTTAATATGTCTCGGAATTATAATCCAGGTAGGATATAAATTCATAAGATATAAAATCTACCTTTTAACTAAAAAGGATAGAATCAGTACAAAGTCATAATTGACTTTAAGATAATCAATAATTAAAGTGTGTTGGAATGTTTAATTAAAGATATTAAATATCTTTTTGACTCCAAAGTGTTATAAAACACTAGAGTAAATTTCCTGGGTTTACAAGACTTGGTAAATGGAAATTTTGTTAGATTTCAGGTCGAAATCATGTATCTACACAGCAACTAAGGGAAGTTGCAGTTTGATGTTTCATATTCAAGGAAACCAGGAGTTTTTCCAGTATCTCCAGGTTCAGGAAATATGGTAAAAGTCTAATTTTGTTTTAAGGGTGTTTGCAAGAACAAAATTAGCATAGTCAAGTGGAAAGTATCAGATGATACTAAGCTTGTACTATTTTGGTTATTTCTTTGATTAGTATGGTAAACGCTAATCAAAGGGTTTAAACTGAAGAAAGGTGATACTTCGTTTAAATCAGTATTTAGTATACGTTGAGTAGACACCATAAAAGTAGCTTAGAAATGCTATTAATTTCGTTCTTATTACAGAGTGGAATATGGAGGACTAAACGAAATTAGTTTCTTTGTCTCTTTTACACTTAGCATGTTTTGATCCGGGAATAAAAACTAGTTTCAGTTTTTATTTGAAATTATCCGTGACAACTTATCAAGGTGGGAACCTTGATAGGGCTATAAAGTCATCGTGGAGTTTTTGGGTGGTTATGATCAGTCGTTCAGTAACAGCTACAAGTGATGTAGACCAAAAACTACACGGATATTCGATAGAGCAGCGAATATCGGATGTGATCCGCCGGTTGAGATTACTCCATGGATTTAGTCATGAGTAAGACTCCCAGAGGTTGTCCTTAGCACCTGAGGTATTTGGTTTGGCATTACGAGGACTGTTGGATACTTAGTACGTTCTAACATCACGCCGTAACAGGGTGGTCATACGGGGCGTAACTAGATTCAGCGGAAGCCGTGGTGACAAATGCAGATATGCAAGATGGGATTTGCACCTCTTCTTCGAAGAGAGATATTTCCTGGGCCCCTTGACTGACTGAAAAGACTGATGAAGTGCATGGCCATGCCCAAACGAACTGATTTGTTCTTTGTCGTTTACCAATCAGTAGAGGTCGGATAGTCGAGAAACATAATCTTTGAGTATTCAGAGTTGACTGTATCCATGCTCATACTCAAAATTGAAATATCGTGATGCAAAAGGAAAAGCCTAGTTTATACCCGATTTGTGGACAGTTTGTTCATAAATGTTGTTTCCTTTTAGGAACGTTTTATCACCTACCTGGGTATAAGGGTGCTTATAACCTGGTTAGCCTAAGTGCCTGTCTAGGGGCCTCCTTAGGTCCGTGTCATCAATCTGGTATTGCCAACTTGCACAAGTGGGAGTCTGTTAGGAATTATGTGCATAAGTTGACAAACCGTTTGATCGCACATCCAACGTTATAAGTCACTTGAGGGTCACACCTGTGAGGACCTATAATTCGGATAGTAAAATAACCCCAGTTTGGAGAGTTTAGTTTTATAATAGCGAATTATAAAACTGTTGGGTGTTTTCTGTATAAACCCCAAAGTAAAAGGTTTCTGACAATTAATTACAGTTATATATTTATTAGTTAAATAAATATATAAAAGGGTTAATTAATTGGTTTATAATTATCTAGTAATTATTATATGGAAATATAATAATAGTAAATATTCTTTCTTGGAAAGAAAGAAAGAATAAGATAATTATGGAAATTATTCTTTCTTAGAGAGAAAGAAAGAATAAAGCTATATGGTAGTTTTTCCATATAAATAGATGTGCTAGGCCATCAATTATTCATTGAACTGATTAGTAGCCTTCTCACAAAGAAACCTTTATCTCTCCTCTCTCTCTCTTCGTCGATCTCACCAAGTAAGAAACCAGATCCGGTTTCGGTTTTGATTGATCGTGTTCTTCGCGTACCGTTTGTTCGTGAAGTGTTCCGGGGTTAGATCCAGCTAGAGGGAATTCCGTTTGGTCGTTTACGGGTGGATCTATCTCAAGCAATCCAGGTAATAACCCTAAACCTACATATTAACTGTAATAAGATAAACAAATGAGATCTGTGATGTTTTCGGGATTTTAATCGTTATTGCTTCCGCTTAATCAAACCAGTTAGGTTTGATTGTTAAACCTTTGGAACAGTTTGTTTCATGTGGTTTTGTCGTGTGTCTCGACCAGTTAGGTTTGAGATCACGGTTTTTCTCGTGTCAGTTTGATACGAGGATCTCACAAAATCCCAACAGTACCAAGTCGAAAGACAAGGAAAGGCTCACGTTTGATGGCTCGGATCCGTAATCAGTTCAGCTATGTTTGGGACACGATACATGAACAACTTGTTTTGTTATTATAAATTGGTTTTTATCGAAAGGGATTTGAGTTGTAAACTAAATATGGATTGGGCTATTTTGAAAGTTAGTACATTTTGGACCCGTTATTTTTTTTGGAATTTGTCATGTTTTTAAATTATAAAAGCTTCCGCAAATCTTTGGTTACTATTTTCTGTTAATTGTCGTTAAATTTATATCTTCTGGAAAGGAGGTGTTACATGAACATGTTGTGAATATAATGTGACAACTTCAATAGATTTTTTATTAGAATGTTCATAACGCATAATTCACATTGTGTCACAAGTAGTATGTTTAGACGGTGTTAACAAATTAGAATAATATGTTTAAGAAAGTTCCATAATATTTTCACCTTAAATTCATATTGAATTATGTGTGTACCTATATGTTATGAATAGAGAAGAGAGTTTATATTAAAGAGAAAAATAGGAAATAGAAGAGCAACAAAAGAAAAGGGGTTTACGGTATAAAGTTTCTTGAATCTGAAATTGCAAAAAAAAATAATAAACGTCTTTTAGTTAATACATTATTTTATATTTTTAACATGATAAAGGTATAAAATAAAAAATAAAAACGTAAGAAAATATAAAATATAGTACTTCATATATATATATATATATATATTCTTAATATTTAATAATAAGATTAAATAAAAAACATTTAATATTTGGCTAATTTCGAACGTATTAACGAGACGATTACAATGGTATAAGTTGTAGAAAAAAAAACGTATTGTTTAATGCATTTTAGTTTATAATATACGTTTTTTATGTTATATGGTAGATGTAGAATAAAAAAAAGATAAAGTTAGAGATTAAAAATAAAATAACTAAAAATTAGAGGATTAACTAAAATGACACGTGTCAATCAGATAGACTTAAATGAACTGAAAATGAAAAATGCATTCATGTTCAAGTTTATGCGAGAAAATACTAATTTCAACTTACGAGAGAACGACGTGGCAACCCAATTACTCGTTTATTATATATAGATTAGTATCTAACTTATCAACTACTTTTATTTAACATAATAATTTATTAACTTATTAGTTAAAAATTAGTGCTTCAAACAACAAGAAACTCAATTATTCATAATCTGTTGTAGGATAAATGTGCCATCGTCTAAAGGATATGACGATAGAGTTATAGATACAGATAGAGATAGAGATAGATATACTAGAGTTAGATTAGAACTGAAATATCTGGTATTTATCTACTTGTATCCATCCCTATATAAAAGGGCTTTTGATTAATGAGAATGATATCTCTTGTCTCTCTATTCTTTGTTGTTCTATTTCCTTTTTCCTTTAACACGTTATCAGCACGTACGCTCAAGGCGGTCAATTCGTCGATCAAGTTTCAGGTTTTCAACTTCATAAAATTAGTCGCTACACCGATGTTACAATCCAAGTAAGAATTCTTATACTTGTATCTTATAATATCAATCAGGTATGTTTTATTGGATATATTCTATGTTTTATACGAATTGATACAAGTCGGGTTGTGAATGTCAATAAATTCATGAAAGTTAATTGCATATTAGAAGTTTAGAACCCTATATCTAATGATTAATAGACCTTAAAGTTAGATGTTGTTTGATAGGATTTTTTTTTCCTTGCTTTCTTGAAAACCGCAGTTTCCATGTAGTTAGCCATCAATGTAAAGGATGAGTTAAGGTTTTTCTTCTCCACTTTTTAAGAAAAAAATGAAACAATCTTTATGGATAATCTTAAAACATGATCTTGGTTACATGACCACAGATTATTGTTTTTGCAAAATAAAAATTTTCTTTACTTTTGACATTGTTTTACTAAGATGTATATTAAACCTTCGAATAATATGTTGTTAGTTAGCACAATATGTAATCTATATTAAATAATATGTATGTATTGGATCATGAGTTAAGTTCCGGTGAGACCACGCCTTTTTGATGAGACCAACATATTTTACTTGAAACTTCACATCAAAACATTTGTGAAGATAAAAAAAATTGAACATTCATCGTTAAAACATACTAAAAAACACCATCGAAAAAAAAAATTCCAAAAAAAGCTTAAAAAACAAAACCTTCACAGCAGTTTTTTTTGTGAAGGTTCGCATTATATATATGTAACCTTCACAGAACTTGAGCTGTGAAGGTTTCGTTTTTTAGCTTGTTTTCGATATTTTTTTGCATCGAAAGTGAATTTTAGGTCTGCGTATTCGAGTTTTATGTACATTCACGGTGTTTTTTTGGGAAGTTTCATACGTTAGGTATTGGTCTCACGCGGTCTCACGGTAACAGCTTGGTCTCACCTGATCCTAAGTTTTGGATCATAATAATATTTATTTTGCACTATATACATATATATCTATATGATCTGTGTTTATATTTTCGTTGAAATAGAAAATAATTAAGTTATCTATATAATCTAAATATATGAAAAGATATGCATATATAAGATATTACAAGATCGCTTGTTAACTATATGTGTTCAACATATTTATTTGCTTTGTTTTTTTTTTTTTTTATTAATTGTTATGTTTCGTTTCTTCTTTATTTTAAACTAGGTTAATTAAGTTTATCTAGGCTTACTTGTTTATTTTGGATCAACTTTTATTCGAATGTATATCTTTAGTTGTTGTTGGTCTATGTTATTAATCTTGCTTATTACCTTTGTTCTATACTTGATATTTATCTATAATAAAAAATAGAGATATTTCTACAAGATATTTCAGTCATGTTATATCATGGTGAAAAATATTTTTTTTTCTTTTGACCCACGGATATTTTATTTTAGTCATAGATGTATTTTTTTTTATTTGAATACTCATTTAATTTTGGATGAACTAAATTGTTTTTATCATATTATATATTTTAATATTTATCTTACTAGTTAATGGCCCGTATATTATACGGGCATTTGAAATATATTATTTTAATTTTTTATAAGAATAGACATTTACATGACAATTGTCATTACCATTTAAATACTTATGTAAATTATATGTTATACGACAATTGTCATTATAATTGCTTATTACAATAGATATTTTAGTTATCTAATAGCTGTTAAAATTTTAAAAATTGAAAATTTATTATTCTTTTGTCAAAAGATTTGAATTTCGTGAATGATTTTAAAACTGGAGAGATTCAGAAATAAAATATGTGTAGTGTTTTGATTTGTAGGATTTTAAATAAAATAAAATATAATTATTTATAAATAATCTACAAAAATAGTTAGATTAAAAAGATGGAATCTTTAAATTTCAAGAATATTAGCAATTGAGTTTTAAATAAAATAATATTTCATTACTTATAAATAATATATAAAAATAATTACGTTAAAAAAAATGAAATCTTTAAGTTTCAAGAATATGAAGAATAGAATTGTAATAAAATCTAAACAAATTAATTTATATCTATTTTTATAACTGGAGGGATTAAAAAATAAAATATGTAGTGTTTTTTATTTGTAAAATTTTAAATAAAAAATTAATTACTTATAAATAATCTATAAAAATAGTTAGATTAAAAAGATATAATCTTTAAATTTCAAGAATATCAACAATGGAGATTTAAATAAAATAAATTTTAATTACTTATAAATAATCTATCAAAATACTTAGGTTAAAAAGATAAAATCTTTAAATTTCAAGAATATCAAAAATAGAATTGTAATAAAATCTAAACAAATTAATTTATATCTAATTTTAATAATGTAGTTAAATTAAAAAAACATTCAATATTAAACTCATTTTGAAGGTATTGTCGAAATGATTATAATGGTATAATTTATTAAAAAGAAAAAACAAAAATTTTAATACATTTTAATTAATATATATTATTATCTTAGAATGATAAAGATGTAAAGTGAAAGATGAGAAACTAATGGATAAAAAGTAATTTAATCAAATAATTCTAAGGATAAAAAATGTTAATTATAAAGATAATTATGGTATTAAAATAATAAGAATAATTGATGACATCATCATTTGATGATTCTTTTTTAATTGGCCAATCAAATGGCTCAATTTCATAATCATGACATCAGCAAAAACCTTTCTTTAATATATATATAGATATAGATATAGATTATGAGTTGTTACTGGTAACCTTCAATTTTACAATAATTTTAAAAGTTACACTTTCAACCTTCGTATATTTTGGTCTTTTACTAAAGACTCTTAAAATACTATTAAGATATCAAAAGCTTAAAATTGGTTTTATATGCCAAACGCACATCTTTTGGCCTCTTGCCAAAACCTACAAAAATGCCACCAATGGTATTAATTAAATCTCACATTTTCGCCTCATGCCAAAATCGACAAAAATATTAATGTTATTAATGTATTTCATAATCAAAGTGATTGCAAGATATCTAATGGATTTTGTCAAACGGGTGTAAATAGCCTAAGGTTTGTAGGGACTCAAGTAATCCACGTGATTCCCCTTCTTACCTGGAAATCCAAAAGTGTTTTTGCGATTTATTTATGAATAATGAAATACCAGTATAACATTTTTCAACAAAAGAAACGTTTGAAAATACCAATTCTTAAATCATATAATGCCTTGATAACGGGATTTCATGAGCACCATAGATTTTGTCTTCATAAATTACACCTTATTTATTATCTATGTATATGGTTGAACCAACTCATGCTAAAATTGATATTTTAGATTCGATGTCCTAAACTCAAAAGAACTTGAATACAAATAATGAATATCCAATTTAAAGACTCTTTTTGCTGGAAAGGTACAAGAATATACCTAAAATCTATCAACTTCATATTGACCCTAATCCAACCTCGTGAAAAGGTACAAGAAATGCCTTGAGATTTTTGAGACGACACATCAATCACAATCTTTATATGGAACATCGATACCTAGAATCCCCCAAGAACCGTGGGACATCCTGAAAAAGAAAATTAGGATGTATATTACCATGTATTTTCTAATCTAATAGTGGAATGAAACTCACTCGATTAGAAGGTGATTGATTTCAACAACAACAAAATCAGTCTTCGTGACATGGAACTCACAGAAGATTACATAATTTATAACATTATTTCCACCCCTTTGTATACCATCATATTTTGAGCTTTCATATGAAATTAAATACGTTCAACTAGAAACATCCAAAGAACCGTGAGATGTCCTAAAAAGTTGAATCGATAGTATTAACCAATATATACTTCTTCAATGAATCGTATAGCGTAATGAAACTCGCTTACTCGATTACAAGAGATAATTGATTTCAACAAAGAAATGTTGTATCTTAAAACGTGTCTTAATCTTTGTGTCAAGAAACTCACAGAAGATGACATAATCCATAACATTATTTTCTTCTTTTATATACCAACAAACACACTAACGAACTAGTATAAGTTGGAATTAACTTTTAGACATAATGATCAACCTACTGCAAGTGGTTGAGAGACATAACAAGGTTTTTTCGAGTGACAAAGACTAGACATTTCGGATAAAGAAAAATTCCCTAAATCAATAATGAAAGCATTAGAGGTGGAAACAACTCCAAAGGATTGTGAGTTAACAAAATTTCACTCATGTGACATCTATGAGCCATGTGGATGAGATCCTCAAAGGTTCAGGGTCGGGGAAAGAGTCATAAAGACTTTTCAAAACCTAGAGCAAATGTCCAACTATTGTCTCAGGTGATAATGGACATTTTAAATTTTAACATGGATAAATGTATGCTTACACTAGATACTAGCTTAAACCATCTCTTATGAACCAAATCATTCTTTTATGTTGATTGAATATTAGATTATTTGAGTATTTATTCGATATATCAAAGTAGTTGTATTTACATATATATACACTAGATTTCCTCACCATCATAGATGTAAAGAAATACATCAAAACCAATACAAAACTCTTAATATTCTCTGTTCCATGAAGGAATGTATCGAGGAGAATTTAAGTTTGTGGGACCTCCCACCTAATCTAAAGAAATAGATTAATACTTATTTTTCCCTCAACATAATAATTAGACTATGAACTATCATATTAATAAAACCTTGTTAAGATATTTGTATCAATTGAAAATTATACGAATAGAAATGAGTATATACATCAACTCTAATGATATGAAAGGAATATATATTAGAGAAATTAATGTGTCAAATCAGTGTATTATCTAAGTTATTAAATCATATCTTGTCACCAATAAAGAACTTTGGGACAATGAACACATACATTTTCGACATAACCATATATGCACCATGGTCATGACATAGAAATTTGTGTATTAAAGATACACATAGACATCTACATTATTCGATTGAAAGGAAAAATGGAAGCACAACTGTTGACTTCTGCAGCACAAGAATCAACCCCCTATAGGAATGAGACCATCCTAAAGCTAAGAACATAATACATAAATATCTCATTCTTACAACCAATACAAGGTTATATTTATGGACATAAAAATCCAGAAAGCGGGTCATTAAAGTACTTTATGGTTCTGGTTTCGACACGATGAACGTATGTCGTATTATTGTCCACATTAATTATTGCACTCCTAGCAGTAGTTGTACGTTTAAGGGCTCACCACCCTAATTGTCTTATAAGTCTACATGACTTAGAATGCTAGAGAATTTACATCATAAGAACTTGATGGTTATTGCATATATATATATATATATATAGTGAGATCAATGTAAAGTCTCCTATACCCCATGTGTAGATATAAAATGGTCTCATAGAGTAGTAGAAGTTGTCATCAAAAGAATGTAGATGATGACTATAACATTGGTTATGCGCACCAATTTACATACATGGGTTTTGCAATATTAAATGCAACTTTACCAATTTGTTTTTAGACCCACTACTAGCCAACCAATATCATGCATACCAGTTGGTAACTGGATTTAAGCCTGATCTTTTACATTTATGCATGTTTGGTTGTGCAGTATATGTGCCTATTGCGTCCTACCAGCGCACCAAAATGGGTCCTTAAAAACGATGAAGTATCTATGTTGGTTATGGATTTCCAACAATTATCCGCTATTTAAAATCTTTGACGGGTGATTTTTATACCGCATGATTTGCGGAATGTCACTTTGATGACAGTCTTCCCGTCGTTAGGGGGAGATAGGAAAAGTATTTTCCAGAGGAACGACGGAAACTGTCATGGAATATTTCCATTCTATTTTATTTTGATCCCCAAACTTCACAATGTAAAGTTGAAGTCAAACAAATCAGACTCGATACCTAATACGTTTAATGTTATACAAGAAGTGACAATATAGTATATACAAGCTGCAAATATACCCATAAAGTCAAAAATTCCCTAAACAAGGGCACAACGCCGCTGGAAAGAGCGTTGCAATCACACATGGTGGAGGTGTGGTTGAGGCCGTAGCTCCCAAAAGAAAATGGGGGAAGCTACTTGGTTCGATAGATACTCATCTAATGGAAGAGAAGAGTAAGACACAACCAATATTTATCATCAACCTTTTATGAGATTTTTTCTGATCATAAACTATGTCCATGAATCATTACTGGAGGACGCTCCGAAGTTAATATTGATTCCAAAGATCAAAAAAATCTCGAATGAATATGAATCGCTGGACAGATCATATCCAATGATGATATATTTGCATATATCGTTGCTTATGAAATGATAAAGCACGATGATATCGAACCATGCTCAGTTGAACAATGTCAACAAGAGTAAATTGGCCTAAATAAGCAATCCAGGATAATTATATTATTTGACAAATGAACAGGTATTTGGTTCGGTAGTGCTAACCAACCAAGTGTAAAGCCTGTAGGACATAAATAAATCATTTGTTCTAGAAGCGTAATGAGAATAATTAAGTCGTAATGTATAAGACTTCCTTTTGGCGCAAGGTTTCTCACAATGCCCTGGATTACCAACGATAATTACTCTATTGTGATGAACGTTAGAACTTATGCTAATTGATTAGTATAGTAGTTTCTGAAGAACTGGAAAATTCAGCTCATTAATGTGGTTAGTATATATCTATGGGGATCTAGATTAAGAGATATATAAAAGTACTTGATGAAATTAAATTGACCATATTAAGTAACTCTAAACCACATAGTGTGTTTCCAGTAAAGCTGAAAACATAAATTTTGCCCTTGCGTATTTATTAAGAAAACGAGTTCCAGATTTTCAATGTGGCTTAATATGTTGATGTATGAACATATATAGACACTCTTGATGAAATAAGAGAACCCACAAGCTACTTGAAATCCGATTTTGAGATAAAAGATCTTGGGAAAACTTGATTTTTTAGTTATCGCATCGAGTTTGTGGAATGTTAATCCACCAATACGCATATGTCCCCAAATGATCAGGCGATATAATATGGACAAAGCGTATATGGATAGCACTCCTAGGATCGGTCAAAGTGTTGGATATAAGGAAATATCTATTCCGTCTAAAGGATGATGACGAAGAGGTGTTCGGAGCTGGAATTCTGTACCTAAGTACAATAGGCGCATTATTGTACTTCATATAATACACTTTACCATATATCATATCTCTCAATGAACTTGTTAGCTAGATTTAGCTCGGCGCCAACGCAACGTCATTGGAATAATATCTAATTAGTATGTTGAAACCATTGACATGGGCTTATAATTTTCCTAAAGAAAGGGGGTTGTGGTTGATAATTGAATTTCAATACCTATTTATAAGTGACTAATGTAACGGTCTACTAATAATTATTTGCTGATATTAGTTATTTGTATAACTCATACAAAAGTTGTTCCCAAATTGGATAAGGAATTACCATAAGGAACACGTTTATTGCTTGTAAGTAAACTAAGCAAAGATCATATATATCTTATTAAACTATTCAAGTAATATTAGTTTACAAAGAGTGTATATGATTAAGGACTATGATTACACACATTAGATGAGTTAATATTATGGGTTAAACCAATGCCCTAGCCGCATATATGAAACTAATGCATCATGTATCATTAGATGAAAGTAAGATACATAAAGGGTGATAACACAAAGCATATTCTACTTAAGTGGTTATACTATCAGCTATAACAAACTCTCGGTTAGATTCAAGTAAATCAATTAAGATGTCAAAAGGATGTGACATGTTTTACCAAATTATTACCTAAAACCATATTTGGGAAAAATGTAGAAAGTATTCAAATACTAATGTTTCCATAACTCTCTTAATTAATGCACAAATTATGGGGAGTAGTAGACAAAAGGGGGAGTCTACTTTGTATGTGATATTGGTATGTTGTGCTCTTTCCTTCACCCAAGGTTTTATTTTTCCCACTGGGTTTTGTTCCTTGGGGTAAGGTTTTAGTGAGGCAACACTATATATACCATCTTGTTTTCTTAATTCTCATGATTAACGTACAAATCAGAGAAAACATTAGACTAAAAGAAAAGTCTATACTGCAAAGAAACTGGTACGTTGTACTCTTTCCTTCGTCATATTTTTATTTTTCCCACGGGGTTTTTATTTTGGCGTAAGGTTTTAACGAGGCAACAATCGTGCACCATCACTCCTTTGACTCGGCACAAGGGGGAGTGTTGTAGGATAAATGTGCCATCGTCTAAAGGATATGACGATAGAGTTATAGATACAGATACAGATAGAGATAGATATACTAGAGTTAGATTAGAACTGAAATATCTGGTATTTATCTACTTGTATCCATCCCTATATAAAGGGCTTTTGATTAATGAGAATGATATCTCTTGTCTCTCTATTCTTTGTTGTTCTATTTCCTTTTTCCTTTAACATAATCTTAAATTTTATAATTTTTAATGACCGACAAATTAGGTCCTTAAAACCTAAGTTGGTTCTGATTGAATAAAAAATCCATATTTGTTATACTTGTTTCATATGGTTTGAGAACATTTTTCAATTTTTCAATGTTACTTTTTTTTTAATAACTCCTAGTCTCTCACACCTACCACCGTTAGCAGCCTCAACAAAGAAAAGAATTATAAATTAAAGTTGCCGAATTTAACAAAGAGAAATTAATTAAAATGCCCAAAAAAATGCCTAATTATTCTCCTAGCCAATCTCTCCCTCCGGTTACAATAATACCCACCGGACCGCTATCGTCGGCCACTATCCGGCCAAATTGGGCCGCTCTCCGGCGAGAAACGCGTTTTCCGGCGAAATTGGTTCGGCCCGCTACCCACCCCCACCGCTATCGCGGGCCGGGTTCTGATTGGTCCACGCTGCAGCCACGTGGTCAGCTACCGGGGTGGCCGCGAATAGCGGCCCGAGCCCACGTGGCTGCTGTGGATTGGTCCACGTGTCGTTCCGTATAGAAAACCCTAACCCTAATTTTTTGTCTTCTTGTCTTTAATGTATGAATAAAGCAGCTGGAATTTCACGTGATTGTGTACGATTTTTTACTGTTTTTCACAAGAAAGGTGTAAGAAGTACGATTTTTACTGTTTGTGTCTGTAAACTTCATTTCAAAATTTTGTTTAAATTGAATACTTGTTCTACGAAGGAGATACATAATTCTAAAACACAAAAATACTGTGTAAATTTTGTTTTCCGTCTTGTTAAATTTCGTTTCACAAAGTTTCATTTGTTTCTGAAAATGAATTCCGGTGACGATAAAGCGAGGTTATACCTTTGTTCCGGTGGGAAATGGGCTGAATGGGCCGACGGATGGGATTACGTTGAAGCAACCGTGAGAAAAGGTGTTAGAGTGAAATTAAACAATACATTTAAACATTTGCTTAATTATTGTAGCTGGAAATGCGAAATCGACCGATCAAGTGGCCAACTGCATCTATACTACAAGAACGAGGGCCAAATATTTCAGTT
The DNA here is from genome assembly GCA_030169165.1 of Centaurea solstitialis. NCBI lineage: Eukaryota > Viridiplantae > Streptophyta > Magnoliopsida > Asterales > Asteraceae > Centaurea > Centaurea solstitialis. The sequence goes on from CM058047.1 coordinate 59,721,422, forward strand.
AACCGACGATGAAGATGTTAGCGTATTTTTGCAATTTGCAAAAGGGTCAGAGGATCCTCCTGTACTTTACGTTGATGTATACCTTTCTGGCGAGGGTGATGCCGCAGGTACTTCAAACACTATAAACGAAGAACCAATGTATTTGGATACTGAGTCCCAAATCCAACAGTCACACGAAACCTCATATCGTGCAGACTTTGGATATGGTCTTAGTGACAGTTATCCAGAAGTTGTCCCAGAGACGCAGCAAGATCAACAACAAGAAGTGCAAGAAGAGGAAGACGAAGACGAAGACAAGCGTAGAAAGTTCTCCGGATGTGCAAAAGATGAATCCAATGTTTTGAACACGGGTTTGTCAGACGAAGAAGATGAAGAAAACGAAGAAGATGAAGAAAACGAAGAAGGTGTGGAACCCTCCAGGTTACGACCAGGCTTAGATGATTATTTTGGAATACCTCCTCTCATTCCAACCCCAGATTTCTCGACGGAAGACAATGAAGGCGTACCTTATAGACGTAGTCAAAGGCTAAGTATTGGTGATAACACCAAAATTATACATGTTTTGGTTGCGCGTAATTGTATGACTTTACCCCATTTCTCACCCATTTATGATCATTTCATGCACTAAATAAGCTTATTATCGTTTATGTAGGATTTGGAGGCCGTGGAACGAAAAAGTACGAAAAAAGGCGAAAAAAACGTGAAAATGCACAAAGTCAACACAGTAGCTACTTGGCGATCGCGAGATTCTCAATCTGGCGCCGCCAGATTCGACTGATTTGAAGATTAGGGTTGACTTAAGCATCTGGCGTCGCCAAACCTGCAGTCTGGCGATCGCCAGATGACCTCTGGACGTTTTCCTTTAAATATCAACCTCCTCCTTCAGTTCTAAACATGTTCGATACACGAGAGAAGTACGGGATACGAGGAGGAACGAGAGTGAGAGTACGAAAGGTGCCGATACGCTGCGGGAGTCGATCTTCGATCATCTATCGTTGTACTGTCGGTATCATGTCGATGTCTACTTTTGTTTGTGTTTATGTTTTTATTATGATTATGAGTAGTTTTATTAGTAGTGCTTGTCATGGTCGATGAACCTTTATGGATGATACTTTGTGATTAATGTTTATTGGTTTGTTTTGATTAATTGAATGTCTTTTATGGTTCTTTTCTGATTGATATTGTTGTGGCAATTTGAATTCAATTGGTTGGGTGTATTTGTTAGACCAAAGCAGATAGACTCCGAAAGGATAGTCAACCTACCTTAGCCTGACTTGGACCAAAAGGTGGTGTTAAGGGGTTACTTAGACCAATAGTGACCAGATAGTAAAAGAGCCATTGCAATATTGATTAGGAAGGGTTTACCGATTCTAGATTGTGGACCAAACGATTTAGGATTGGAATTAGGAGGATCGTATCCTAGTTTCTAACCATAAATTGCACATGTTAGGGTGTCCCAGACTTAAATTCCTACAATAGTCAAAACAACCAAACCTTCGACCTATTCATATCATCCATATTAGGGATTCAATTTACCATGATAAGTACTGCTGTTTTTCCTTATTATAATCCTAAACCAGTATTTTAATTGCTTTCTTAGTTTTCTTAGTTAATTGTCGTTTTAAGTATTCAAACCTTTTTCATACAAACCCCCCCCCCCTTAGGTTAATTAAACCAATTCAGACTTTAGTCTACGATAACTTGACCGTTTCCAGTGGTAGATACGATACCTGGACTTTCCTACACTATATTACTCACGATCAGGTACGCTTGCCTGTATATGTGGTAAGACAGTGGCTAGGCATTAGAGGTTAAAACTTGTTACGCTTTTTATATACGATAATTACCGCATCAATTAGTAAAGTTTTTGATACGAAAGAGAAATTGATTTTAGAGGTCGGAATGAAATTTATAGAAGAACAATTTGAGTATAAGACGAAAAAGTCTTGCACCAAAATGTACGAGATTGCATGTGCCCGCGATCATTGTAAGTGGAGTATGAAAGCGAAAGTCGTTGGAGGTGGTGGTATGTTTATGGTAATAGATTTGGTTGATGTACACACGTGTTCAAGGACCCAGTTGAACCCTAACCACCGTCAAGCCAACCAAAGGTTGCTGGGTAACATTTTTAAAACTAAATTTACAAATTCCCGCAGAGTACTAACGCCAAAAGACATGGCCGAAGATTTTCGAGAACAGTATGGAGTTACGATCCCGTACGCCACCGCGTGGCGTGCGAGGTGGAAGGCCATAACGTTAATCAGAGGTAGCCATGAAGAGTCATTTACTCGGCTCCCCATGTATTTGTATAACATGGAGCGTGCAAATCCAGGTATGAGAACATCAATAAGGACAGACTCTAGCGGGAGTTTTGCGGAGTGTTTCGTAGCCCTTGGTGTAGCGGTACGTTAAAATTCTATAAATTAAACCTTTCATTATTTTCGTTAGCTCATATAGTATCTAAACACACACATTTTCTTGTAGATCCATACATTCTTGCAAAACCTGTGACCTGTCCTTATAATAGATGTTGCGCACTTGAAGGGGGAATATGTTGATCTAGCTCTCTTAAGACCTGATGAAATGATAATGATCCTGTTACTTTACTTAGTGAATAGGTCTTTACTTCTGTTATAGCTTGAGGAATTATCACTGAGATTGTTCAGTGTTATTCTATGTTACTTATGCTGTAACTTATTTTTATAATCATCAGGATCAGGATCAGGAGATGGACGAGTCTGTTCTGACGTCTACTGATCCTGACCATCAAAGTGAAAACCTCCTGAAGACATCAAGATCATACTCAAGAACCATCAACGAAGTCAAAGAATTAGCTGATGACAGGACCAGCATGCTCGTGATCTGAAGACGGAACTCAGTGATAGCAGGCTGCTCAAATTCGTATGACATCCTGAAGACTCATCAGGATACAGTGACCTCTGATCAACCTCAGTATCAGAGCATTCCTCACTGATCAGTATCCTGATCCTGAAGGATTAGTGTAATGTCTTAATCTAATGCACAAAAGGATTATCCGCCTTTACTGATACAACAAGTACATAAGGACAGTCTCTTTTCTGTTCCCTCCGTACTTATCAGACCTCAAGGCAACTGTTTACATGAACCCTCTTTTGCACACCATGCAAAGGATATTTGTTTATAGTAAATAGTACATAGGACCACTTAGAGTGTGACACGTACACAAAAGTGTGTCTGCATGCATTTAATGCATGGGGTATAAATAGGACTTGAAGAAAGGTTCTCCAAACCACTTCTTCACCTTACTGATCACCCAAATCCTTTCTTTCTTATTCCCTCTATCTTCTTCTCTTTTCTAGTCTTTTCACTCTAGTGCATAGTGAAAGAAGCTTAGATTGTTTAGTTTAGACTTGTGTCTTTTCTATTTCCGCAACAATCTGTAAATTCATATTGTTAATACAACAAAGAATTTAAAAGTGAAAACTTGGTGTGATTATATTCAACCCCCCTTCTATAATCCCATACACTATCCTTACTTGAAGGTCACCCCCTTGGGACCAACAGAATACTTGGGTACGATGTTTTTGGTTGTGGCCATGGATGGAAACAACAACATTGTGCCTGTTGCACTTGGAGTCGGTAGGTCCGAGACAGCGGACGAGTGGACATGGTTCCTGAACAAGTTAAAAACATGTATCGGCGAGCCAAGAGGGTTGGTGTTTATGTCGGATAGAGCTGCTTCTATAAACGCAGCCATTACGGCCATTTTTCCAAATGCACATCATGCCTTGTGTTGTCGACATTTGCTCATGAACGTGAGATCAAGAGCGCCAAGGATAAAACAATTCAAGACCCCACACTGGAAGGCCTGCAAGGCTTACACCACGCGAGTGTTTGACCGAATGATGAATATTCTTCAAGTTGCCGTACCCGAAGGTGCTCAATTGATGCAAGAGGTTGGGGTGGAGAGGTGGTCAAGGGCTCACTTTCCTGCACAATGTTTTAACATTATGACATCGAACAGTGGAGAGTCCATCAACGCATTGTCAAAGAATGCTCGTAAACTACCTATTGTCGGACTCATGGAGTACTTTAGAGAATTCCAACAAGAGTGGTACTTTATTCGTCGACGTAAAGGAGGTTTAGAAAATATCAATATCTTAGTTTTACAATCATACATACATTTGATTAACTTATAATTGTTGGGAATCATAGGCTATAAAAACATACGCAGCGGAATAAAACCTCGGATTCCCAATCGAGGATCCAATCCCAAACTACTACAGATACAATTATAGGGTGTTTCAAGGATTACCTTTACGTGAGAAAATAATCTGAACTGCTGGTAGGGGTTACACCGCTACTGACACTTTGCGAGAAAGGTTTCTAGACCACCGTGATTGGAAGAACAAAACCGACTGGTTTTGCGTCTTGTGTGTATGCCGTCTGATAACACCAAAATTATACATGTTTTGGTTGCGCGTAATCGTATGATTTTACCCCATTTCTCACCCTTTTATGATCATTTCATGCACTAAAAGAGCTCATTATTGTTTGTGAAGGATTTGGAGGCCGTGGAACGGAAAAGTACGAAAAAAGGCGAGAAAACGTGAAAAATGCACAAAGTCAACACAGCGGCTACTTGGCGATCGCGAAATCCTCAACCTGGCGCCGCCAAGTTCGACTGAAGTAAAGACCAGAGTTTGACCTAAGTGTCTGGCGTCGCCAAACTGGCAGCTTGGCGATTGCCAGATGACCTCTGGACGTTTTTCTTTAAATATCAGCCTCCTCCTTCAGTTTTAAACATGTTCGATACACGAGGGAATTACAGAGGAACGAGAGTGAGAGTACGAAAGGTGCCGATACGCTGCGGGAGTCGATCTTCGATCATCTATCGTTGTATTGTCGGTATCATGTTGATGTCTACTTTTGTTTGTGTTTATGTTTTCATTATGATTAGTGAGTAGTTTTATTAGTAGTGCTTGTCATGGTCGATGAACCTTTATGGATGATATTTTGTGATTAATGTTTACTGGTTTGTTTTGATTAATTGAATGTCTTTTATGGTTCTTTTCTGATTAATATTGTCGTGGCAATTTGAATTCAATTGGTTGGGTGTATTTGTTAAATCAAAGCAGATAGATTCCGAAAGGATAATCAACCTACCTTAGCCTGACTTGGACCAAAAGGTTGTGTTAAGGGGTTACTTGGACCAATAGTGACCAGATAGTAAAAGAGCCATTGCGATATTGATTAGGAAGGGTTTACCGATTCTAGATTGTGGACCAAACGATTTAGGATTGGAATTAGGAGGATCGTATCCTAGTTTCTCACCATAAATTGCACATGTTAGGGTGTCCCAGACTTAAATTCCTACAATAGTCAAAACAACCAAACCTTCGACCTGTTTACATCATCCATGTTGGGGATTCACTTTACCATGATAAATACTGCTGTTTTTCCTTATTATAATCTTAAACCAGTATTTTAATTGCTTTCTTAGTTTTTACTCAATTAATTGTCTTTTTAAGTATTCAAACCTTTTTCATACAAAACCCCCCCCCCTTTTAGGTTAATTAAACCAATTCAGACTTTAGTCTACGATAACTTGACCGTTCCCAGTGGTAGATACGATGCCTGGACTTTCCTACACTATATTACTCACGATCAGGTACGCTTGCCTGTATATGTGGTAAGACGGTGGCTAGGCATTAGAGGTTAAAACTTGTTACGCTTTTTATATACGATAATTACCGCATCAAGTTTTTGGCGCCGTTGCCGGGGAACGGTAGTTGTTAGATTTTAGTCTTTATTAGTTTTGTTAATCGATCCTTGTGAGGGATTCTTTCCCTTGCAAGTTTTCTGCTTTTTAGTTTAGTTCGTTATTTTTTTATTTTATCTCTTTGTCTCCCGCAAGTTGCCCGTAATCGTTTGTTAAGTTGTCAGGATGGCAAACGATCAACCCATGTGGGATAAGCGATCTGAGGTCCGGTTTACTCCAAGATCCGCAATCAAAAAGACAGATGGTAAAATGGTGGAAATCAATAAAGGACTCATTCAAATGATCAACACCATTTCATTTGACGGAGAACCAAGCGGAAATCCTTACCAACATCTTGAAGCATTCGAGGACATCTGTGAATTAGTCAACACCAAGGAGGATGAGGTAAAACTTCGAGTATTCCCTTTTACTTTGACAAATAAGGCAAAAGACTGGTTTAAACAACTGCTCCCGGGATCCATCACAACCTGGGACGATTTGAAATCTGCCTTTTTGTCAAGGTACTTTCCCATTTCCAAGGCTCATAAAATAAGAGCTGAAATTCGAAACTTTAAACAAGGAAAAGATAGCCTTGTGAAAGCTTGGGGAAGGTATAAGAGTCTATTTTTAGTCTTTCCAAACCATGGTATTGATGATAGAGAAATGATAGATGTTTTTTATGCTGGATTGACTAACGATTCTCGGTTAAGGTTGGATTCATCTTGTGGAGGTATTTTTCCGTATAAGACAGTGAAAGAAGCACGTAAGCTCTTGGACGACATGGAAGCACACTATTTGGATTGGTCTACCGACAAGGAACAGGAGGAAACCCAAAAAGCACATCTAAATGTAGTGTCATCATCCAACGAGCACATCCACACAACTAAGGACTCCACCGAGACGCCAAACCCTCTTTCCAAGCCGTATGGTGGGGTAATAGAACAATTATTCCATCAATTCTCCCAAGAACAAGGAAAGATGGGTGCGGATGTCGAACAGAAAATGCAGGGGTTTGTAAACTTTATTGCAGGATTATATCGAGGTGCAGATCAATTCCTCCGAGACGTCAAAGAAACATTTCCTCATATGGATGCGGAAGCACAGGCTGAAGTGTTCACAACCACAAGAGGAGGTAAGGTAGTTGTAGGACCACCTATGCCTCAAACTAACCAAATTCCTAATATGCAGGTTGTTGAACCAGAGGTAGAATTACCATCACGACCAACAAAAGAGGTTAGGGAAGAAGCAGTCAGACCAAGGGAATCTGTAACACCACATGTGCCTACACGAGTACCATACCCTGCACGACTGCGAAAAGAAAAGAAAGAGGCCCAATATCGTAAGTTTATTGACTTGATTAAACGTGTGGATATTAATGTGCCTCTTGTGGATTTAATTGCAGATGTACCGAGTTACGCAAGATTTCTCAAGGAGTTGGTGGCTAATAAAGCAAGGATGGGAACAGAGGAAATAGCCTTTCTAAATGCCGAATGCTCAAAAAGGGTGATCCATGGAGTTTCATTATCCCTTGTTATTTTGGTAAAAGTGTTTCATGTAGAGCCCTAGCAGACCTAGGAGCCAGTATAAACCTAATGCCATTATCCTTTTATCAAAAACTGGGATTGAATGATCTAAAAAGCACAAGAATGACCATCCAACTAGCTGATAGATCCATAAAATACCCTGTAGGAATAGCTGAGGATGTTATAGTTCGGGTAGATAGGTTTGAATTCCCCACCGACTTTGTGATCTTGGACATAAAGGACGAGGTTAAAGTACCTCTAATCCTTGGTCGACCGTTCCTCAACACGGCCAGTGCCATTATTCACGTAGCCAAAAGGGAACTTAGTCTAGGAATTGGTGAAGATCGAGTCACACTCTCCATTGATGGAATTCCGGACTATAATGACTCTATAAATACACTAGACAATGACTTCACCGAATCAGAGCCTAATAATTATATTTTTGAATCAGGTGAATGGGAAGAAAGCCTTGCTATTGAGAAAAGATGGGATGAAACCGTGGAGGAAGGAAAAATGGACCTCGAGGAGCTAAAGCAGGAAGACAAGGTCAGAGTAAAAACCTCTTTGGAGGAACCACCAGATTTGGAGTTACAGGACCTTCCCGAGCACCTCGAGTACCAATTTCTTGAAGGTAACAATTCTCTCCCGGTAATTATCTCTTCCTTGCTAACAGCCGATGAAAAAGATAGGCTTATTGAGGTTTTGAAAAAACACAAAAAGGCTTTAGCTTGGAAAATTTCGGACATTCCTGGAATAAGCCCTTCATTTTGTACACATAAAATTTTAATGGAAGACAATTTTAAACCATGTGTGCAAAAACAAAGGAGGCTTAATCCGAAAATGCAAGAAGTTGTGAAAAAGGAGGTGATCAAACTGCTTGATACCGGAATCATTTACCCCATTTCTGACAGTCCTTGGGTAAGCCCTGTTCAAGTAGTTCCAAAAAAAGGAGGACTCACAGTTGTCACAAATGATAACAATGAGTTAGTTCCCACCCGTACTGTTACCGGGTGGAGAGTTTGCATAGACTATAGGAAACTCAACGAGGCCACTAGAAAAGACCATTTCCCCTTACCCTTCATTGATCAAATGCTTGAACGCTTGGCGGGAAATGAGTACTATTGCTTCCTAGATGGATTTTCGGGATATTTCCAAATCCCCATTGATCCTGAGGACCAGAGAGAAAACGACCTTTACCTGTCCTTTGGAACATTTGCCTATAGGCGTATGCCTTTTGGGTTGTGCAATGCACCCGCTACTTTTCAGCGATGCATGACAGCCATTTTTCAGGACATGATAGAGAATTGTATGGAGGTCTTTATGGATGATTTCTCTGTTTTTGGTAACTCTTTTGATGATTGTCTAAGCAGTCTAGACAGGGTGTTAGCTCGATGCGAGGAATCTCATCTAGTTCTCAACTGGGAAAAGTGCCACTTTATGGTAAGAGAAGGTATAGTTCTTGGACACAAAATCTCAAAAGATGGTTTGGAAGTGGATAAAGCTAAGATAGACACCATATCGAAGCTTCCTCCACCTACAAACATAAAAGGGGTCAGAAGTTTCTTAGGTCATGCCGGGTTTTATAGGAGATTTATACAAATTTTTCGAAAATATCTCGACCTCTAACCAAACTTCTTGAAAAAGATGCACCTTTCGTTTTTGATGAAAAGTGCATCTCTGCTTTTGAAACTTTGAAACGGCATTTGACCAATGCCCCTATCATGGTTCCACCTGATTGGGATCAACCTTTTGAGATTATGTGTGATGCAAGCGATTATGCCGTCGGTGCAGTTCTTGGGCAACGTAAAAACAATCATTTCCAACTGATTTGTTATGCAAGTCGAACTCTTAACGACGCCCAAGAAAACTACACCACGACTGAAAAAGAGCTTCTAGCGGTAGTTTTTGCCATTGAAAAGTTTAGGTCTTACCTTGTGTTGTCCAAAATCATAGTTTACACGGACCACTCTGCCCTTAAATATCTCTTTGCTAAACCTGATGCTAAGCCCAAACTCATACGTAGGATACTTCTGTTGCAAGAGTTTGATATAGAGATAAGAGATAAGAGAGGCGCTGAAAATTTAGCTGCCGATCATCTATCTCGTCTGGAAAATCCATACATGGATTCCGGAGGCATAGAAGTTATTAGGGATAAATTCCCTGATGAGGACCTCAATATGATTAAGACCATAGGAGAAGACCCTATACCTTGGTATGCAAATTTTGCAAACTATCTGGCCGCTGGTGTTCTTGTCAAAGGTATGACTTATCAACAAAAAGGTAAGTTTTTCTCAGACTTAAAATATTATTTTTGGTCTAAACCTTATCTGTTTAGAATAGGACCTGATAGGATTAACCGTCGATGTATCTCTGGCCCTGCTGCTTGGGACATTCTCACCAACTGTCACAAAGGCCCCACGGGAGGCCATTTTGGAGCCAATTTGACTGCTAGAAAAGTCCTTGAGTCCGGATTTTATTGGCCTACGATTTTTAAGGATGCTCACACTTTAATAAAATCTTGTGACGCTTGTCAAAGGGCCGGCAACATCACAAAGAAAGACGAGATGCCCCAACAGAGCATCTCCGTTAGTGAAGTGTTTGATGTTTGGGGAATCGATTTCATGGGACCTTTTCCCGACTCTAGAGGCAACAAATACATCCTTGTGGCGGTTGATTATGTTTCCAAGTGGGCCGAAGCAAAGGCGTCGCCCACAAATGATGCTAAAGTGGTTGTTGACTTCGTGAAATCTCTTGTGTGTAGGTACGGATGTCCAAAGGCGATTATCAGTGATAGAGGAACTCACTTTGCAAACTATCTATTGGAAAAGACCTTAAAGAGGTATGGAGTGCATCATCGATTCTCGACCGCCTACCATCCACAAGCCAATGGATAAGCGGAAAATACCAACAGGGCGTTGAAACGAATCTTGGAGAAGACGGTCGACAACAACCCGAAGATATGGTCACAAAAGCTCGAAGATGCACTATGGGCGTATCGTACGGCCTACAAAACACCAATTGGAAGCACTCCTTTTCGAATGCTTTATGGGAAAGCATGTCACCTCCCATTCGAGTTCGAGTACAAAGCACTGTGGGCACTAAAGAAAGTTCATTTGGATGACGTTGCGAATGGGAGAGAAAGATTGATAAGCTTGCACGAATTGGAGGAGCTTAGATCTCTCGCTTATGAGAACTCTAAGATTTACAAGGAGCAGCGAAAGAAATGGCATGATGCGCATCTAAAAGAAGTAAAGGTGTTCAAAGAGGGGGACAAGGTATTAATGTATCAAACGCGCTTTAAATTTTCTCTCGGTAAGTTAAAGTCACGATGGATAGGTCCATATGTCATTCTAAAAGCTTATCCCTTGGGATATGTGGATCTCATGACCGAACGAGGATCATTTAAGGTAAATGGCCATAGACTAAAGCTTTACAATGAAAACGACCTTGTCAGAAATGGCGAGGTCTGTCATCTTTCTAAAGAGCCAATTACTTAAGTGATCCCCTGAGTCAGGCTCGCGACTCGGTACAAAAACAAGCGCTTTTCGGGAGGCAACCCGTGTTTTTATTAGTTATATTTGCTTGTGTATGTTTTCTAATCAATTTTGCAGCGTTAGCCAAAGGAAATTGCAACCCGATCAAATTTCAAAAGCAGCCAAACAGTAGCAATTTCGCGATCGCGAAAATTCAAAATTCGCGCCGCGAAATGAGTGGCCCAGGTAAGTTCAAGAAGAATTTTGAAAATAGTGAGCTGATCACGACTTCGCGACGCGAAAACTCTTACTTCGCGACGCGAAGTTTGAGACGAGAAGGTTTAAACTGTTTTCTAAAACCCTATTTTCAATATTCTTCCTCTTCCCTTTTGTTTTTCTCTGCAATTCTCTTCCCATCCTGCAAATCCATGGCGTCAAAGGTATGTATTCCTCCTCTATTTGCTCTATTTTGAAAGAATCCTACAAGTCCTAGTTGTTTAAACTTGTATATGATCCTTAAAAAGGGGCTTTATTGGGTAGGAAAGTCTGTAATGTTAGGAAGGGGGAGGTTTATTGCTTTGATCTGCTTAAATACTACACACTTGAGTTTAGATCTTTAAATGTTGTGATATGTTTCAACTCAAGTGTGGGGAAGAGAGGTCATGATTTTTGTGGTGATTAATGTACATGTTTTGTTTGTAGAGAGCTTCATCTTCCCACAATGTGCAAGACCACCCGTGCTTGTCTTTTGATTCCGACAACATCTTGCGTAGCGAAAAGATGTCACTGATGATTGGACTTGATCGCTTGAAAAAGCGGGAGGTCGAAATTGATTCGATTGTTGATCTGCACTTTGTCGAGGAGATCGGATTTGGGGATAGGCTTTCAAGCCTCTTGAGGAGAGAATACCGCGATCACTCTGGTATAGTTCGTTTTGTGAGCAACGATTGGGAGAAAGCACTGAAACCCACGAGCCGATCTACTATGAGCTTGTGTTGGAATTTTTGGCTACCTTTAGCTTTGATGTGGAGGCGTATGATGAAGATAGACTTGAGGGCCCTTGTATTCGATTCCGTCTGCTTGGAGAATGGTATGGGATCACACTACCACGCTTTGGAGTGTTGCTCGGACTTTTCACGGCGGCTCAGTCAAGATCCGGGTACTTTTCTCACTACTTCTTAACCGGTGCTTGTGAACCTAGTGCCGAGTTTGTGGGCGCGGATTTTTGGGCTACCATTGGATCGGGACCGTATCTACAGTCCAACACCAAGGAAAGTTCTATCACTCTACCCGAGCATCGCCTTCTTCACCGAATGCTTGTTCACTCTTTTGCTTATCGAAGAGCTATTAAGGAAAAGGTTCCGGAAGGGGATCTTTGGCTTCTTTCGCGATTGGTTAATCGGAATGCCATAACCAATCTTTCTTATGTGATGGCTAACATGTTCCAAAATGCCGGAAAGGTGCATGATAAGGCCGGAACAGGCCTTTGTGGGGGACATTTCATTACGGTTATAGCAGAGAAGTTGGGAGCTCTTACACCGAACGTTTGCGAAACTCTCACCAAGTTGTCTCCTATGGGATTTCTCGATAAAGTTCTTTTTCGTTCTATGAAGTTACTTGCACCGGGACCTCGAAAGGGTACTTTTGTTTGGATTGGGGATGTTGCCCCCAATGAAGATCCGGTTGGTATGGCTACTTCACCACCTCAACCAACCTTCCCGGGGCAATCTAGCAACCCTCCACCGGCAAATCAACAAGGATCGGGATCTCTTCATGAAGCTATTCAAGGACTATCGGAACAGATGGGAGCAGAGCATCACGAGATGATGGAAAGATTGGACCGGGTCTTATATGATATGTATGGTGTTCGGCAGGAGTTGTCTTGGGTCGCCGCATCGATGAGCGAGTACTTTGAGAGCGTGGGACATGCTCCCTCGGCCCCTCTCCAACCTCATCCCGTGTGGCGTGATAGTGATGACGGTCCTGTTGGTTATTCCACCTACGATGAATTTTGAAAACCGTAACTAAGCGGTTGTATTTGATTCGATTGGGTTGTACTCTACTTTGAACTTTGAACTGCGTGGTTGTGGTTTGTTTGTTTGAACAATTTTATTTTGCTTGGATTGTTTAGGATTATTAGTAGTTTGATTTGGTTTATTTTTGCTAGTTCGTTTTTACTTTTCTTTTTCTTTTTGTTGGTAGATACGGCGATTTTATGATTGAGCACGATTTTTACGCACCACTCTCAGATCAGAACAGATTTCGTCACATAATCCGGGAAGTTTCTCTTTTTCCCAATTACTCCATAATTGTTTTAATTGTTGCATTGAGGACACTGCAAATTTTAAGTGTGGGGAGGGGGTTATGTAGACTTATCTGTTTAAATGGGTTCACTTTTTGCTTATGTATTGTTGTTTTTCAAACTTTTGAAAGCTTTGAGAGTTGACCCCAATTTTTTTCAAAATCTGAGATTGTTTTTGAGACTAAGTTGCTTGCTTAGGAGAACACTGAATAGGATTAGTTGAGTAAAAGGATGCCTTGGAATACTGATTACCATGAGTGCCTCACCCAATTCCGTTGAGAGATTGAGCCTTAATTGTTATATCTGTTTATTTCGTGAGGAATACCGACTTTGACCCAAGGTAGAACTTGTCATTTGAATGCTTGTCGAGACCACATAAGAGAAGTATTTATCACCATTGCACTGATAGAGGCCTTCGTTTCTAACCCTTTAAGCCTTCGTCAGATAGCCTCATCATAAGGTTATTTGATTTGCCTAGCCTTTGATTGAAAAGTGTTCACCTTTTTAACACTTTATCCCTTGAAACCATTTTGAGCCTTAGCCTTTTCATTTCTTTACCCACTATACACTTTACCCTTGAGCCTAATTGTTTTATCTATCTTTTGGCCGTAACTCAAATTTGATTCTTGAGATGTTTTGATCCAGTTTTTCATATCTGACAGTTTTTATGGGATTGAGAGTAAAAAGAGCCCAAAAGCAACATAGTTGCTGCTCTGAAAAAAAAAAGAGAAAGAAAGTATTTGAGACTCAGAAAAGAAAAGAAATATCAAAAGAGTCGAGAATACAAAAAGAAAAGAATGTGAGCTGAAAAGAGTGAAAAAAGAATTTGTGCCCCAAATAAGCCATAGGCTTAGGCCAATTCTAAAAGAAAAGAGAGGATACTCATCCCAAAAGTTTCATTGTTCAAAAGTCAGACTACTTCACTGTTTGGATCATTACTGATCAAGTTTTCAAATTTTTGTTGCAAAACCCTTAGTCACTTATATATCCTTTATCCTACCCTTAACCCTTAGCCTAACATTACAACCCTAAAGTCCTCTTGATGGTTGACAACTTCTCAGTGGTGGAGATTAGATTTGGTGACAAGCTTATGCATGCGGGAATTAGTCGAGTATTGGTGTGATCACTTACATATACACTTTTACCCCCGAGAGATACACTTTATATTGTTATTATGTGAGGGTAAAAGGTTGGCCTTGGTATCCGATTGCTTGATGAGTCTTGTTTGTGTGTTCGATTATGTGAGTATGCTTTGTTTTCTTTGATGATCTTGGGTGGAGATAATTTTGGAGTTATCTTTCTTATCTTTCAGTCTTTTGATTGAGGACAATCAAAGCTTAAGTGTGGGGATTTTGATAACACCAAAATTATACATGTTTTGGTTGCGCGTAATCGTATGATTTTACCCCATTTCTCACCCGTTTATGATCATTTCATGCGCTAAAAGAGCTTATTATTGTTTGTGAAGGATTTGGAGGCCGTGGAACGGAAAAGTACGAAAAAGGCGAGAAAACGTGAAAAATGCACAAAGTCAACACAGTGGCTACTTGGCGATCGCGAAATCCTCAACCTGGCGCCGCCAAGTTCGACTGAAGTAAAGACCAGAGTTTGACCTAAGTGTCTGGCGTCGCCAAACTGGCAGCTTGGCGATCGCCAGATGACCTCTGGACGTTTTTCTTTAAATATCAGCCTCCTCCTTCAGTTTTAAACATGTTCGATACACGATGGAAGTACAGAGGAACGAGAGTGAGAGTACGAAAGGTGCTGATACGCTGCGGGAGTCGATCTTCGATCATCTATCGTTGTATTGTCGGTATCATGTCGATGTCTACTTTTGTTTGTGTTTATGTTTTCATTATGATTAGTGAGTAGTTTTATTAGTAGTGCTTGTCATGGTCGATGAACCTTTATGGATGATATTTTGTGATTAATGTTTACTGGTTTGTTTTGATTAATTGAATGTCTTTTATGGTTCTTTTCTGATTAATATTGTCGTGGCAATTTGAATTCAATTGGTTGGGTGTATTTGTTAAATCAAAGCAGATAGACTCCGAAAGGATAATCAACCTACCTTAGCCTGACTTGGACCAAAAGGTTGTGTTAAGGGGTTACTTGGACCAATAGTGACCAGATAGTAAAAGAGCCATTGCGATATTGATTAGGAAGGGTTTACCGATTCTAGATTGTGGACCAAACGATTTTGGATTGGAATTAGGAGGATCGTATCCTAGTTTCTCACCATAAATTGCACATGTTAGGGTGTCCCAGACTTAAATTCCTACAATAGTCAAAACAACCAAACCTTCAACCTGTTTACATCATCCATGTTGGGGATTCACTTTACCATGATAAGTACTGCTGTTTTTCCTTATTATAATCTTAAACCAGTATTTTAATTGCTTTCTTAGTTTTTACTCAATTAATTGTCTTTTTAAGTATTCAAACCTTTTTTCATACAAACCCCCCCCCCCCTTTAGGTTAATTAAACCAATTCAGACTTTAGTCTACGATAACTTGACCGTTCCCAGTGTTAGATACGATACCTGGACTTTCCTACACTATATTACTCACGATCAGGTACGCTTGCCTGTATATATGGTAAGACGGTGGCTAGGCATTAGGGTTAAAACTTGTTACGCTTTTTATATACGATAATTACCGCATCACCGTCGACAAGGGAGAGAGAGGGAGAGAAAAATAGTTTCTTGAGGGTTAAGCAATAATTAGGTTGGATTCTTAATTTTTGATAACCTAAAGCCTTTTATTTATAGGATTAAAATTGGCAGTGTTGGATACCAATTATAAATCCTCTTATAATTATCTTATATAATTTATTAATCAAACTGATTAATCAATTATATAATTCCCCCTTTTTTTTAATTTTCCTCTTTAATTAATCCAACTTATTAATTAACTGATAAATAGTTTACTAATTATTTATCCTTTTCCCTTTTTAATTAATAATCAATTAATTATTTCACACACATTCCAAATATTCTCAATTTAGTGTGCAGCGGTGTGACCTACTAGTGTCTTATAACATTGGACACGGTAACCCTGTTACTGTCTCGCACACAATCTTAACAGACTCCCACTTGTGCTAGACATGTAACTGTGCTGTTACCATTAGCCTAAGGAGGTCCCTAGCCAGACACTTAGGTTTACCAGGTTATAAGATCTCTTATATCCAGAGATACAATTCATGCTTGAATTTGTACACAGGTTCATTCTTTTGCACACGATATTTCTAAAATGATTTTGAGACATGGAGTGGAGGATTCATTTTTCAAAAACAAGTATTTCTTGACTCTGATTCAGATTGCCTGCAGTAACGGATATTACTAAATAACAACTGTTATTTTATCCGAGCGTGGCCACGCGTTTTCTGCAAATCTTAATCGTCAAGGGGCCTGGAAATATCTCTATAGTAGAGGTGCAAATCCCTTCTTGACTATCTGCATTTGGATCCACGGCTTCCGCTGCATCTAGTCACGTCCCGTATGGCCGCCCTGTTACGGTGCAGCGTTAGAACGCGCTAAGAGTACAGTAGTCCTCGTGTTCCCAAACCAAATATCTCAGGTCTAAGGACAACCCATCATCAAGTCAATGCTTATGACTGGGGCTCCATGAAGCAGACTTGAAACTGGTCACTTCCAATACTCAACCACTCTGATGAGTATCTATAAATACTTGGTCACATCGCTTGTGCTTTTACTCTCTGCTTTGAATAAATCATCAAGTATTTATAATAGCGTTAAACTCCCTATTGAAATTCCCATTTCAATAAGTTGCTACGGAAATTTAGATTTCATACAAAACTTTGTAAAAATCATGGATACGTTGAATATGTGAAAAATAGTTAATTTAAAACAATCATGAATTAAAACCTCCATTTATTACATTAAAAACTTTACATGATTGAATCGTTCTAAATTAAACTATAGTTATAATTAATAAACTAAAACTAGCTACTGGCGTCCAGGTACTGCATCCCAATGGAGTTTGCATGTGCCTCATGCTTCACCCTTGCTAGTGGCTTTGTCAGCGGATCTGCAACATTTTCTTCTGTTGGAATCTTGCATATTCTCACATCTCCTCTTCCAATGATCTCTCGGATAAGGTGATATTTTCTGAACACGTGTCTTGACTTGTGATGCTCTCTAGGTTCCTTTGCTTGCGCCACGGCTCCTGAGTTATCACAGAATATATCGATCGGTCTAGAGACACTGGCAACCACTCTGAGATCCGACAGAAAATTCCTTAGCCAGACAGCTTCTTTTGCAGCATCAGATGCTGCAATGTACTCCGCTTCTGTAGTTGAATCTGCAATGTGTCCTGCTTCGAGCTCTTCCATGAGATCGCGCCTCCGTTTAGGGTGAAAACGTACCCTAACTGTGATCTAAAATCATCTCTGTCGGTCTGGAAACTAGCGTCAGAATAACCGTTGACACTAATTTCATCCTCAGAACCTCCAAAGACCAAGAACATATCTTTCGTTCTTCTCAGATACTTGAGAATGTTCTTGACAGCCACCCAGTGAGGTTCTCCTGGATTCTGTTGATATCTGCTCGCAATACTTACTGAGTAAGCAACATCGGGCCTAGTACATAACATGACATACATAATCGATCCAATTGCTGATGCATATGGAACCGATTTCATCTTGTCCTGATCTTGACTAGAAACAGGACACTGTGTTTTACTTAACACTATGCCATGTTGCATTGGGATAAATCCCTTCTTGGATTCATCCATCCTGAATTTCTTCAGGATTTTGTCAATGTACGTACTTTGACTAAGTCCGATAAGCCGCTTAGATCTGTTTCTGTAGATCTTTATGCCAAGTATATAAGCGGCTTCTCAAGGTCTTTCATCTGGAAACATTTGCTTAACCAACTCTTTACACTCTGTAAAGTTGGTACATCGTTTCCTATGAGTAGAATATCATCTACGTACAAGACCAAGAAGGTTACTATGCTCCTACTGAACTTAGTGTAAACACACGGCTCGAACTCACTTTTGGCGAAACCAAATTCTTTGATTCGCTCATCAAAGTGTAAGTTCCAGCTTCGAGATGCTTGCTTTAATCCATAAATGCATTTTAGCAGTTTACACACTTTATTAGGATTCTTAGGATCTATGAATCCCTCTGGTTGTTCCATATAGACGTCTTCTATTAACTTTCCGTTTAGAAAGGCTGTCTTGACGTCCATTTGCCAGATCTCGTAATTGAAATACGCTGAAATGGCCATCAGGATCCTAATCGACTTTAGCATGGCTACTGGTGAAAAGGTTTCATCATAGTCGATACCATGAGTTTGCGTGAATCCTTTTGCGACCAGTCTGGCCTTGAAAGTGTGTACATTCCCATCCATGTCGGTTTTCTTCTTAAAAACCCATTTGTGTCCAACAGCTCTACAGTGCTGTGGCAAATCAGTCAACTCCCATACTTGGTTGTCGTACATGGATTGCATCTCAGCCTTAATGGCTTCCTGCCATTGTTCAGACTCACTGCCTGACACAGCTTCTCCATAGGATGTTGGTTCATTCAAGTCTCTGCTGTCCTGAGAGACTAGAAACCCAAGATACCTATCTGGTTCTTGTCTTACCCTACTGGATCTGCGAAGGTCCTGTGTTTGCACTTCCTCAATCGGTTCTGATTGAGGTTCAACATTTTCATGTTGAATTTCTGGCTCAACAATTGGTGTAGTGTTTTCGTCGTCTACTACCTGTAGATCTACATCCTTTCTGGTGTTCCCAGAACTGAGAAACTTTTCTTCCAGAAATTTTCCATTTCGAGCAACAAAAACTTTGTTCCCTAAAGTGGATTGCACTTACTAATCTATGATTTTGATAAGGGTTAAAATTGCCAGTTTTCAAAAGCTTGGATCCAAACACAAACTGTATTTGTATCCAAAATTTTCTTTTAAAACATTTAAAAAACGTTTATATTTAATTTAAAAGGAAATTACTTAACTAAACAACCACGCAATTCATATAACTATTAAATATAAACAACCACACAATTAAAACATGTCATAGTCAAAAACCCTTAAACTATGTCGTTTTGTGAGCCAACACAAAGCGACGGTCTTATCCCTAGGTGACAACATAAAACTTGATCTTCTCGGTGCTCCCACTGGCTCCAATCTCCATGGTTGTCTCCTTGGCTCCGTCTTCAATTCTTCGGTTATATTATTTAAAATATTACAATTAAAGCGGGTTGTAAATGGCACGCATGCCTCCCGTAATAAATAAATAAAACATTTGCAAAATAACATAACTACGGGTCAAAAGGGTTTGACTATGACTAAACCGGATAAATTAATTTCTAATTAAATTATCCCTTAGGGTTCCAAACTTATCTAGTTTAAGATTACCCTTATCCGTGACTACCCACCGTGAACAGTAACAGACACCTGCTATTGCCACCACACTGGTCGGTTTTTCGTAAAACAGCCACCATTCATCAGTCACGGCTCGTGGCGCGAAACCCACTGCTCGCGGCGCGAGATGGTGAACGGCGGTCCGACGACGACAGTAGCCCGAAAGCCACCGCCGCCGTCCCCTCTAACGATCGGAAACTCACAGTGGTCGACACCCCATTGTGGTGGTTGTCGACCACCGCCACCAACACAACTATCGCCGCCACCACCACAATCGGTGGTGTGGCGGTTTGATTCGGGGAACGTCGGCAGCAGTGGTGCTGCCACCACCACCGCCGCCTCCGGCGCTTCTGACCACCACAGACGCCATCGCCGCCGCCACCACAAACAGTGGTGTGGCGGCCGACGGTAGCAACGGCTCAACGCCATCACCACCGCCTCTTGGCGGGTTTCGACGACGGCAATGACAGATTGCCACCATCGCCGCTGCTTGCGGCAAACAACAACACTATCGCCGCCACCACCACAGACGGTGGTGTGGCGGTCGTTTTCGACTAGGCCGGCGACGGCAGTTGTAACGCCCCCAGATACCCGTGACATGATATTGTCCGCTTTGGGCCCAGTCCAGGTCACCCGCACGGTTTTGTTTTTTGGGCCGAGTCCACGCACCCAAAAGGCCTCATGCCAAGTGAGGTTATCCACACCCTTATAAGGAGTGCTTTGTTCCCCTCACCAACCGATGTGGGACGAGTTGTTACACTCTCCCCCCCTCAAGGACACAACGCCCCCGTTGTGCACATCGGTCCGGGTCTGGCTCTGATACCATTTGTAACGCCCCCAGATACCCGTGACATGATATTGTCCGCTTTGGGCCCAGTCCAGGTCACCCGCACGGTTTTGTTTTTGGGCCGAGTCCACGCACCCAAAAGGCCTCATGCCAAGTGAGGTTATCCACACCCTTATAAGGAGTGCTTTGTTCCCCTCACCAACCGATGTGGGACGAGTTGTTACAGCAGTGGTCTAAAAACCACCACCGCCACCACCTGCGGTGTTTGTTCAATCGATCGCCACCACCACTGTGGCTTTCGATTTCGGTCGCGATCACCACCACTCCACAATCGGTGGTGTGGTGGGTGTTTTCCAATTATACCGTTGCCACCACACGGCTGTGTGGTGGCCGATCACGCAGCAGCCACCGCCACCACAAAACGGTGGTGCGGTGGTCCTTTGGTACAACGGCCAGCGGCCACCACTAGCTGTGGTGAGCCGTCGGCGGTTCGATGGTATACATGGTGATTTCCGATTCGCTTAGGTTTCCCAAAAAGTTTATTTTTTTAAAACGATTTTGACGAATAAAAATCAAAACTTTTAACCTAATCAATTTAACAGCCTGACCTGCGGGTTTGGAAAGTGGCTCTGATACCACTGTTGGGAATCATAGGCTATAAAAACATACACAGCGGAATAAAACCTCGGATTCCCAATCGAGGATCCAATCCCAAACTACTACAGATACAATTATAGGGTGTTTCAAGGATTACCTTTACGTGAGAAAATAATCTGAACTACTGGTAGGGGTTACACCACTACTAACACTTCGCGAGAAAGGTTGCTAGGCCACCGTGATTGGAAGAACAAAACCGACTGGTTTTGCGTCTTGTGTGTATGCCGTCGACAAGGGAGAGAGAGGGAGAGAAAAATAGTTTCTTGAGGGTTAAGCAATAATTAGGTTGGATTCTTAATTTTTGATAACCTAAAGCCTTTTATTTATAGGATTAAAATTGGCAGTGTTGGATACCAATTATAAATCCTCTTATAATTATCTTATATAATTTATTAATCAAACTGATTAATCAATTATATAATTCCCCCTTTTTTTTTAATTTTCCTCTTTAATTAATCCAACTGATTAATTAACTGATAAATAATTTACTAATTATTTATCCTTTTCCCTTTTTAATTAATAATCAATTAATTATTTCACACACATTCCAAATATTCTCAAATTAGTATGCAGCGGTGTGACCTACTAGTGTCTTATAACATTGGACACGGTAACCTTGTTACTGTCTCGCACACAATCTTAACAATAATCATACACACTAAATTAATCAAAACAACAACGTAAACAAGATATGTCCAACAAAAACTTAAAAAATCTTACTTGATTTGCCATGAAGAACAACAATGGAAAAACGAGTTGATGAGGAGGAAAAATCACCACCAATTTGAGCCGGCCGACAAACACACGTGTTTCAAACACTTTGATTCTCCTTTGATTAAACAAAGATCTAAAAATATGTTGATTTGGTCCCCACTAGTTGATTAATTATTAGCTAAATGGAAGTGGGTAATTTTCTAATGAAGGAGGTGTGGGTAAAAAAGAAGAGAGAAAGAAGTGGGTAATTTTCTAATGAAGAAGGAGGTGTGGGGTTCAAACTCTTGTCGGCTGATGATTTAATAAGGAGGTCAATTAGGGTTAGGGTTTTACTGTTTCGAACGACACATGGACGAACGGGGTGCCGCCACGTAGCCTCGGGCCGCTATTCGCGGACGGCCCGGTAGCGGACCACGTGTCTGGAAAGGCTGAGGTGGCGGTGACTTGGAGCAAACGTGGCTGCAGCATGGACCAATCAGAACCCGGCCGTGGATGGCGGGTGGGGTGGGTAGCGGGCCGAACCAATTTCGCCGGAAAACGCGTTTCTCGCCGGAGAGCGGCCCGTTTTGGCCTGGTAGCGGCCGGCGGTAGCGGTCCGGTGGGTATTATTGTTACAGAGGGAGAGATTGGCTAGGAGAATAATTAGGCATTTGTTTTTGGGCATTTTAATTAATTTCTCTTTAGCAAATAATTCAAGGATTACACTACTGGTCCTTGTGGTTTCCGTAAATTTTGAATTTAATTCCTAAAAACAAATTATAATACCATACATTTACCGGGGAAAAAAAAAGATTCCCCTTGAAAGTTGATGAAATTACAATATTGCCATAGTAGGGAAAAAACAAGATTTACTAAAAACACGATTCACTTTGCTGAATTTACAATAGTGCCATTATATGGGAAGAAACAAGATTTACCTTGAATGTTGCTGAAAATACGATAATGCCATTGTATTAATATTTAATAAAGTAAACTACAATTTTCGTCCATGTGGTTTTATATTTTTAACGATTTTCATCCATGATATTTTACAATTGTTTTTTTCATTCATGTGGTCGTTATTTTCATTCCATTTTTATCCTTTCATCCAACTTTGTAAAAGTAAATGGTTAACTCATCCAAAAAAATATATGATTAAATTACATATTTGGTCTTTATAGTAGACTACTATTATATTTTTATTCTCAAATTACATAATTCACATTTTTTTTATTTTTTTATTTTTTTTATTTACTTTATATTTTTATCAACACATTTTGTTGATTAATTACAAATTTTTATAACTTTAATAAGAAAAACAATCAAATAGTTATTTAACTCTACAATTACTATGAAAGAATATTACTATACCATACAATATTAAGAAAAAAATGTGACCCTGTAAATCGCTTAAATTAAATTACAAGATTGTTATTGTCGTTAAATTACAAGAATATGATTTTAATACCTGTTGTATGATACTTATAACGATTTTCGTCCCTACTCTTTAACAACTATTTTTTTCATCCCCGTCATTTTTATTTTCATTCCATTTTTCATCCCTCCAGAACTTTGTTAAATTAAGTGATTAAGTCATTAATTTTTTTTTTTGATTAAATTACATATTTGGTCATTATAATAGACTATTCTTTATATTTTGTATTCTCAAATTACATAATTCACATTTACTTCTTAATATTATTTATGTAATCAATGCAATTTGTTTTATTGATTAATTATAAACTATTGTATTACTTAAAAAAATAATCATGAACATGTGTTCAAATTTATTCATTTACCACATTTAATTCTTCTTTATTATGATTTTTATTAATTAAAGTTAATAAATAATCAAATACTGATGACCAATTACACAACTAATAATGCCATTCACTAAACAAATAATCGAAATAATAAATTTATAAGTTACTATTTTTCAAAGATTTAAGTTAAATCTTTTAAACTTAATATTTTATTTATTTTATCTTACAATTTATGATAAAATCTATGATAGTTTATAACCCGGTGTAAAGCCCGGGCTCTTAAATACCTAGTTATTTATATTCATGGATCATAACTTTTCAATTTCTTAATACTTAAATTTTTTGGAATTAAAAGTAGTCATTTAGCAAATGTTCGAAGAACAAAACAATTTTTGGGCATACTATGCCACTAACCAAAAGTGTAAGTCACTCTAAATTTAATTGTGATTGACGATTTTTTCTAAAAGATTTCTTTATCAAAAAATACTTTAAACACAATCAACAAAAATAAATGTTTTATTTATTATCTTAATTGAGTTTTATATTTTGTTTAGAGATTGATTTATCCTTCTCAACATTTATTTTTTTGTAAGGGTATCTCAAATCGTGACCTAAACTAATCCTGATAATGCTTGATTGCTAGACGTGCAATCATGAGAAATCCCTAGAGGTCACAAGTTTGGCTTGAATTTGAACCTTGGGTAGATGGATTACTAACCATATGGGGTGCCTTAACAAGTACGTCACAAGCCTTATGGTTAGCCGATGGTGTTAACTCCAAAGACCTTGATTGTTATAAATTAAAGGGAAAATTTCATCTATGTCCTTAAAAACTTGGGATATTACACATATATCCTTGTAAACTTTAATATTACGTCTATATCCTTCTAAACTTCAAAATTTCACACATATATCCTTCTTCCTTATTTAATTATATTTTAATCAAAAACAATTATTTATAAGTTGAATTTAATTTGTAAATGACCTAAATACCCTTTCTAATTTTCTTCCAATTAACAATAATTACAAATTTGTAAACTACCCTAAAACATCTTTTGCTGTTAATTTTTTTTATCTATTTCCTTTCTAATTTGCATATAACCTCAAAACAATTATCTAATTTGTGAATAACAAAATAATTGTCAGGATCTATAATCTCTCTTTCTCACAAATAACACAACTCAGATTGCTAAGAATCACTTGTATGAAAGTAAATCTTGACAAAGAATGAAACACAATGGAATGAACAAAAACTGTTTATATATATTGATTACAAACCAAAAGCCTCAATCTGATGATCACAGATCAATCACCAGACATGCACTACTTCTCTAATGCAGGGATTAAAAATCTTGAGGCTAAGAATTCTATGAACAATAAAGATCAAAAGTTAAACAAACTGTACGATTCTACTCTAGCTTTATACTACTAAGAATTACAGATAAGTTAATATCAAAACAGAATCAATTCAAACTCTATCATTATCTGCAATCTTAGCATTATCTTCAATCCTTAGCTTAAGCCTGAAGTAATCCTCTGATCTCGATCATTATCCACTCCAAAAACAGTTTATCTTCTGCAGCAGTACTTTGAGTTATAAGCAGTAGAGTTGAAGACTTAGCAGCAGTTTTACCAACCTGCTGCTAGTTTAATCCAGCAGTAGTTTGACTCTGCTGCTTAAACCTAACAATCTCCCCTAACTTAACTTCTTTTAAGGAGTTAAGTTTTGGATTCGATTGAGTACCTTTCTCACCAGATCTGCTCCCATTTCAGAACTTATGCTGCAGGTTAAACCTTTCTCTATCATCTTTTGGAGCTTCACCAAACTGTGATTATAGTCTCCTTCCACCAAATAATATTCACAGTTTGATCCATCACAAACTACAGCATATACTCCACAGCTCTCATACAGCACCCATTGGTTAACTGTTTCAACTTCTTGAACAATCAAATCTTGTACCCTATTCACATCAAATAACATGCATAGCCACTCAAGAGCTTTCTTGATCTTGTCTACCATGGCATCCTCTACCTCTTCTTCATTCAACACTTCCCCATACACAGCCATGCCATGCTCAAAGATTTCCTTCAAATTGTCTCTTGAGAAATGTTCCAAAAGATCAGAAAAACATTTCCAGAAATCCTTGTATCCTCCATGTCTATCCAACTTGTAATACAACCTATTACTTTGGCTGATTACTTCCCATTTCTCCACCTTCCCAAATGGATTGTATGCTTCCTCTTCTTGAACAGCTTCACCAGTGATCCTTCTCTTCATTTCCTTCACCCTTGCCACATACTGCTTTTCCAGCTCATTCAGCTTCAAATACTTGTTGCACTTCTTCAAAATTCCTTCTATTCTCAAGAGATTCATATTGTACTCTCTTTCAAATAAATGGAATTCATCACTTCCATCTGTGAGTCTGAGCATGACCACCTCAGATTTTGGATAAACTTTCCAGAGAATTATCCCCAATGACCTTTGATTCATGTAAGATGGAGAGTAGGTACGATCCAAGCTTTCCATAACCATCTTGATTGTGGTGTTCAGTCTTTGAATGCTTTTTCCAAAGAAATCTGCTCCATACAACTCCAGTCCAACTCTGTTGAAGTCATCCAAATCTTTCCTTGTACAAACAGAGATGAACTTGTCCAGATTGAAGTACACATCCTCTTTGCCATTTCTTCTAACCACCTTTAGATCATCTTTCTGGCCTGCCTTGACAGTTGTCCAGTGAATGATTGTATCATCAGCTTCTTCCTCTATCTTTCTCTTCTTTGCTGGTGGAGGCTTCTTAGCAATAGACTTCTTCCTTTTCATGGAAGACAGTTTTTCATTCAGCTCTGCATCCTCCTTTTCATCCTGATCCAAAATCTCTTGGATCTTAGCTGCAGATAATTGTGTATTGATATCTTCAGGAATTCTTGAAGCTGCTTTCTGCTTTGGTTCTTCAATCATTATTCCTTTTCCCTTTGGATCTGCTGTAGCTGTACTCTGCTGCTGAGGTTGTGAACATTGTGCTGCTGAGCTTCCCACTTTTCTAGCATCAGACATAAATCCTCTGTTTGGTAAGCCAACTAGCAGTACCTCTACAGCTTCTTTCTCTTTTTCCAATCTTTTTGCAGACTCATCTTCTTTAGCAACATGCTGCTCAATTACTTTCTCAATTTGAAATTCCTCCTGCTGTGCACTCTGCTGTTGTGCATCCTGCTGCTGTGTAGGTTGAGAACTCTCCCCCTTGGCCTGAGAGCTCTCCCCTTTGAGAAAGTAGATTGAGTAGGCTGAAAGGGATTTCTCTTCTTCTGGGCAACAAAAGAATATAGCATTCTTCTGAGAATAGAAATATGCATGTTTTGAGACATAATCTTGGAAGCTTGTGTGGCCAGTCTATTGTCATGCTCCTGCAGCAGAGTATCTCCAGCTTGCATCAGTCTCTGCTGCACCTTGACAACCCTTTGTAGATCAGCAATCATGGTAGCTTGAGACTTGGCCAAACTTAGTGCCTCAGAACAATCTGCTGCCAGCTTTCCCATAGTTATCATCAATTCATCAGTAGTATATCTATCCTCACCATGTTCAGGGGTATTACCCACCTTAGATGGATCACTGGAAGGATTAGTAGTGGTCCTTTGCCTAGCAGAGGCACCAGCTACCCCCATGGTTTCTTGGCACCTAGGTCCTCTAAATGATTGCTCATCTTGAGTTGTCGTGGAAAAGGTCTTAGTTATGTTCAACCTGGCCTGCCCTGCACCTTGTACAAGAGCGTTAGGTTGAGCCTTACCATCCACATGCCCTTCCTGCTCCTTAGAGGGCACCTTCTGTGAGTTGGGTGAAACTCTGGGGGAATCCCTTTGAGGAAAATCCATTGGAGAATGCTCCAATGAAGGGCTTAAAGGCTCAGGGATTGAGGCCATTGAGGAGGAAGGAACTCCTGAATGCCTTTTTGAACTTTTTGAGAGTGAGGGGGTGGGGGTTGATGAAGTAGGAATCTGAGGGATTTTTGTAGTGGAAGATGTGGGTAGGATCTCAGAGGGTGTGCTTGATTGAGTTGGCTGCAAGCCTGAGTCCTCATCTTGAGAGTGCGTTACCCTCCTCATTGTAGAGAATAAGGGGGTAACAGATCCAGAAAAACCCTTGTTGGATTTTCTCAAAAAGGCAAACATCTTAGGGGATGGATCATTCCCCTTATAGATGTCCAAAGGAATAGCCAACCCTGGTAGTTCAGAATTGATGAAAACCTGAATAAACCGAGGGTACAAAAATAGTTTCTTTGAAGTTTTGGGAAGAGGGGCTTTGATATGAGAGACAATATCATCAAAAATCATCTTTGAAAAGTTAAAACGTTGGTTGTTTGCTAAGCAGATCAAAGCATAAGCAATGGTACTGCTAAACTCATTCCAACTTGTGGACTTCTTTGAAATGGAATGAATCAGGGTATGAACCAAAAACTTCCATTGAGGAGAAAATTTAGACTTGTCCAACTTCAAATTCCCAATGGTGCCTTCATACCCCATCATCTGAAGGTTTTCAAAAAGATCAGAGGTAGAAAAGGAAGTAATACCATTCAGATCATTCAAATGAAGATGAGCCCTAATCTTGGCCTCTGTGATGGATAATCGACGGCCTCCAACTTTGCTTGAAATGGTTGGAACTCCATTTAGCTCTTCAGAAGTGGCATTTGTCCAAAACTGTTGCATATGACCCTTGTAAATCGTAGGGTTGATGGTGATAGCAGTAGCAATATGAGAGGATGTGAGAAAATCAATGATTTCATGAAAATCCTCATTACTGTCATCTTTCTTAAGATACGCCACCCGATTATGTTCTTCTACAAAGTAAAAAGTTGCCATGAATGATTAGATTGAGTGAAATCGTGAGCAACAACGTAAGCAGTTAGGGTTTGAAAGCACAGAGAAGAAGAAGAGTATTGAAAGGCCGTTGAATGAAATGGCGGTTCATATGGTCCTATTATACAACGGTTAGAAGCAGTAGGTTCCATGCGCGTCCAGCAGTAGAGACAAGTCCAGCAGTAGAGTTACTAAAAAGCAGTATGCTCTATGCTGTGAGCAGCAGAGTCACTTTTACTTAAACAAAGCAGTAGGTTAATGAAATACAAATACAAAAACATTACATATGAGATAGTCTGAGGTAACAAGAGACATTATTCAGGATTGATCATTCCCACATTGGTGATAAGGAAGATAAATCTTCCTATATCAAAGGATTTTGTAAACAAATCAGCAAGCTGATAATCTGTGTGAACCTTTAATACCTGAATTAATTTCTTCTCATTACAATCTCTAATGAAATGAAACCTGATCTCAATATGTTTTGTTTTTGAATGCTTGACAGGGTTATTCACAATACTTATGGCACTACTATTATCAATATAAATAGGAGTGTTAAGAAAGGTCAAACCATAGTCCAGCATTTGATTCTGTATCCACAAAACCTGTGAGCAGCAGCTAGCAGCTGCAATATACTCTGCTTCAGCAGTAGAAGTAGAAACAGAAGTTTGTTTCTTACACTGCCAAGATACCAATCTTGAACCTAGGAACTGACATCCTCCAGTTGTGGATTTTCTGTCCATGTTGGCACCTCCATAGTCACTATCTGTATAAGCAATCAAATCAAAAGGTGAGTCATAAGGATACCACAATCCAAATTTGGAATGTCCCTTTAAGTATCTAAAGATCCTTTTCACTGCCTGTAAGTGAGACTCTTTAAGCAGCACCTGAAACCTGGCACATACACACACAGCAAACATTATATCAGGTCTAGATGCAGTTAGATACATTAAAGAACCAATCATAGACCTGTAAAGATGTATATCAACTTCCTGTCCCTCTGGGTCCACAGTAAGATGTTTATGTGTCTCCATGGGAGTACTTGCTGGTTTTACATCTGAAAATCCAAATTTGTGCAAAATGTCCTTCACATATTTGGATTGATGTATGAAGATGCCATCCTCCTTTTGTGCAACCTGTAGTCCAAGAAAGAAGGTTAATTCTCCCATGGCACTCATCTTGAACTTTTTATGCATAAGATCTTCAAATTCCTTGCACATGCTTGATTTAGTAGATCCAAAAATGATGTCATCTACATAAATCTGAACCAATAAAATCTCCTGCTTCTCTCTCTTGATGAACAGAGTTTTGTCAATTACTCCTCTGGTAAACTCATTCTCCAACAGGTATGTTGACAAAGTGTCATACCATGCCCTTAGGGCCTGATGTAAACCATAGAGTGCCTTGTTGAGTTTGTAAACTCTATCAGGATATCTTGGATCTTCAAATCCTGGTGGCTGGCACACATACACTTCTTCCTCTATCTTCCCATAGAGGAAGGCACTTTTGACATCCATTTGATACACTTTGAAGTGCTTGAAAGATGCATAGGCTAGAAATAGCCTAATTGCTTCAATTCTTGCTACAGGAGCAAAGACTTCATCATAATCAATGCCTTCCTCTTGTGTATATCCTTGTGCCACTAATCTTGCTTTGTTCTTGATGACTATCCCTCTCTCATCTTTCTTGTTTCTAAAGATCCATCTTGTTCCAATTGCCCTGTGCCCACAAGGCAAGTCCACTAGATCCCATACATGTTGGAGAACAAATTGTAATAACTCATCTTGCATTGCCTCTATCCAACTTGGATCTTTCATGGCATCATAGACTTTCTTGGGCTCTTCCTAAGATAGAAAACAAGAGATTAGACTTAAATGAGGATTTGAAACTTCAGCTTGCTTACTCTTATATCTTGTAAGCATGGGAGACTCCATATCTCCAATCACCAGTGTTGAGGGATGATTCTTTTGAGTTCTGGTTTGATAAGCTGCTTCCTCTTGTAATGAATCACTTAAGTTTGTATCTGCCTGCTCAGGAGTGGATTCATTACTTTGTGGAGACTGAGGCTGAGACAATGTCTCAACTGTCTGATCACCTGCTTGAGGTGTGATATCACCTTCTTCTTGATCATCACTTGTGCAAAACTCAGCAGGGTCAATGGTTGGAATGGGAAACATCACAAATTGAGGCTGTACCTCTGATACCTGTTGTGTACTAGGTCCTGTGCAATCCTGCTCACTAATTTTAAAAGAATTAGTGAAAGAATCAATATCAAACAACCAATTAGAACCAGTACCTTGAGCATTTGGAGTGTGTTCATTACACTTCACATTTTCACTCTCCTCAATGATTCTGGTAACAGAATTAAAAACTCTGTAACCTTTGCACTGAGTTGCATAACCAACTAGAAATCCTTCTTCTGATTTGTTGTCAAACTTACCCAAGTGAGATTTGGTATTGAGAATAGTACAAGGGCATCCAAAAGGTTTGAAAAATCCAATAAATGGTTTCTTCTTTTTGAAAATCTCATAAGGTGTTTTCCCTTATGATTTGACAACCAGAGTTCTATTTTGCACATAACAAGCTGTGTTTACAGCCTCTGCCCAAAAGGTGATTGGTAATTTTGAATCAGCCAATAGAGATCTGGCAGCCTCAATTAGAGTCCTGTTCCTCCTCTCAGCAACACCATTGTGTTGAGGAGTCCTAGGAGCACTATATTGCTTCTCAATACCTTTCTCATCACAAAAAGAGTTGATATCAGAATTCTTGAATTCTGTACCATTATCAGATCTGATGACTTTGACTTTTAGATTAGACTGGTTTTCTACTCTAGTGACAAAAGATTTGATCAGTCCACTTGTCTCATCTTTTGTTTTTAGAAAGTAAACCCAGGTAAATCTGGAGAAGTCATCAACAATAACAAGGCAATAGGATTTCTTTCCAATGCTCATCACATTGGTTGGTCCAAAAAGATCCATATGAATCAACTGAAGAGATGAAGATATGATGTTTACTTCCTTAGACTTATGAGAAGATTTGTGTTGTTTTCCTTTGAGACAGGCAACACAGTTGTCATTACAGAAAAATTCCTTTCTAGGTAAACCTCTAACAAGATTATTTTTGACCAGTTTGTTCATATTTTTAAAATTCATATGACACATCCTTCTGTGCCATAAGTTTGATTCATCATGAGAAGCTTTTGAGAACAAACAGTTCAGAGATTGATTAGAAGGAATTCTCTCCAAGTCTAAGCAGTAAACATTGTCTTTTCTAGGGGTTCTCAACAAGACAAGATTTTCATCAATTTTGAACCCTGGAGCTAGAATAAGACATTCTGAATCAGTAAAGAACACACCAAATTTCTTATCACATACCTGGGAGACACTCAACAGGTTGTATCTCAGCTGCTCAACATAAAACACATCTTCAAAGGACATTTTATCCTTTGAAATCTTACCTTTACCCTTGATTTTACCTCCTTTGGGATTATCTCCAAATGCAACATGTCCACCTTCAAAGTGTTTAAAGTTCTGAAGTATGAACTTGTTGCCAGTCATGTGCCTAGAACAACCACTGTCAATATGCCAAATGCTTTTTCCAATCTGTTGGTTGTCCTGCACATGAGGTAAAAAGATTAGTTTCTGGATGGAACCCAAGCCAAAATGGTCTTGGGTTCTCCCTTATCATTGATGTAATTGACTTCTGTAAGTCTGTTGAGTTTCAAGAGATAATCAGTGCTGGGAATTTCATGACTTGAGTACTTAGACTTCAAAATAGGTGTGTGAGCATATCTTTTCAAAATAGTCTTCAAAGCAGCTGAATGATTTGAGTTACTACTGTTAGCAGTAGGATTACTACTAGCAGTACCTTTCTTTGATTCTGCTGCTTTTGGCATCCATACCTGTTTGACAGTAGATTCAGACTTTGAAGTACTTTTAGCAGTAGAATTACTACTAGCAGTACTTTTCTGTGACTCTACTGCTTTTGGTACCCACACCTTTTTGACAGTAGAATTAGACTTTGGCATTCTTGAGAAAGATGTTTTACTTTTTGCCAGTCTAATTACTTTGGGGTTTTCCACCTTTAAGTACTTGTCATGACCAGATTTATCAGAAGAGTTTCCTTTTGATGAATTTTGTTTCTTGGTTCTGAAAGATCCAACAAACTTGTTTTTAGTAAAGGCTCTCTGATTTACTGGATTGAAGTAGCAATGTTTGGCCAAATGATTTGGATTGCAGCATATAAAACAAGGTTTTGGTTTGTTGATTTTATTCAAATCAATTCCATGTTTTTGTGCCCATTGCTGATTCCAGTTTCTTTGATTACCTCTTTTAACTTCCTTTTCTTTCTTCTTTGAATTACACTCTTGAGATTTAACATTAGGTTTTGTGTTGCAGTCCTTTTGAAGATCCTGTTTAGGCTTAGTATCAGACTTATGAGGGTCATCCTTTTTGAATTCAGAGTCATTCAATGAAGGATCTATTTCAAGAGCATGTTTGGGAAGATCAGATTTATCTAACCTATCTAGGATATCAGTGGTTGGTGGAATGTAGTTGTTGTTGTATGGAGGTGGTGTGTTATGATATCCTATTCCCTTTTTGAGATCATCATGAACCTGAGACTTTAAGAGCTCATCCAAGGCTTTTGAAGACTTAGTATTTTTCCAAATTTTCATTAGCCTTTTTCAGATCCTCTTTAGTCTTGTCTAATTCTGATGAGATTTTGGAAATTTTTAGTTCAAGCTCTTTCTTTTCCCAATTCCGGTAGTTTAAGTCATAACCATACTGGACCTCATTAGCCTGATAAGCTTTAATTTGATCTTCTAGATTAGTTATAACTAAGGAGGACTCTCTCCTGCTTAGTTCTAGCTTCTTGATACTGTCACACATAACCTGATTATGGTCTCTATACTTCCTAATAGTTTCAAGACAAGAAGAAGAGCACAGTTTAGATTTTACCTCTTGAGGAATCTCAGAAATTGGTTCTTCTTTGATTTCAGCCATGAAAGCTTGATTCTGCACTTGATCTTCAGCCTGGTCACTCCAGTCAAATCCAGCTCCTTCTTGTGATACTAGGGCTTGTGAGGATCCTGAATTAGGATTTCTGTTGTTGTTATTTGCCCTGTTTGAGCTGAAGTGATGCTGATTGTACTGATGTACATTCTGATTCTGCTGCTGCTGATTAAACTGCTGCTGATTGTGCTGCTGTGGGTTCTGCTGCTGGTTCTGCTGGTTCTGCTGCTGGTTATTCTGCTGGTTCTGCTGCTGGTTATTCTGCTGGTTCTGCTGCTGGTTATTGTAACTTCCTCTGCATTCACGAGCAAAGTGTCCCAATCCATGACACTTATAGCATTCTACCTTGGACTTATCAAATCCAAGCCTGTCATCTTTTCTCATACCGAAGTTTCTCCTTCCAGTTCTTCTCATGAACCTATTTACCCTTACAGTTATCATGGCCATCTGCCATTTGAGATCCATCTCCTCCAAATCGTCAGCATGGATCTGATCAAGGTCTTCATTCACCAATGGTACACCAGCATGACTGGAGAAAAGAGCTTCCATTACAGAATCTCCTTCAGTCTCTTGCTTTGAGATGGGTGTACTGGAATTAGATTCTCCATTGGTGATAGGTTCTCCACTAGAGAAAAGTGTTGTGTTATGAGAATAGCCAATAGGTTTCTTCTTGGCTTCAACTTCTGCTTCAAAAACTCTCAGATCATTATACAGATCATCAAGTTCTTTGTCTTCCAGATTGTCACTCTGTCTGAAAGGAACAGTGTAGATAACCCATTCTTCTCCAAGAGATCTCAGAAACTTTCTATTGAGATCATCATTATCCATCTTTACTCCAACAGTGGCTAGCTCTCCTATGAGTTTATTAAATCTGTCAAAGGTTTGAGTCATAGACTCATTCTTTGAAGACATAAAGTTCTCATATTGTTGCTTAAGAACAGCCTTCTGATTCCTCTTAGAACTCTTTGATCCAGCAAATCTCTTCTCTAGTGCTTCCCACAAAACTTTGGCATTCTCACAGGTGGCAAACTGATGTTGGTATTCATTGGGAATAGCCAATAAGAGAGTACTCAGGGCTTTCATCTCAGACTGCCTTGTTTTTCTCTCTGCATCAGTTCTTGGTGGAGGCACAACTCCTCCTTCTCCAGCTTCTCTTCTGATAGGACCATTCTCAACAATGTCCCACATAGAATAATCAGTGAGCAGCATATACTGCTTGATTCTTAGTTTCCACATGTCAAACTCAGTGGGTTTGAGCATGGGAACCTTTGAAACCATCATACTCTGCATTCCTTCCATTGTGTTTTTCAGATCTGAGTTTCTAGCTCTGATACCACTTGTCAGGATCTATAATCTCTCTTTCTCACAAATAACACAACTCAGATTGCTAAGAATCACTTGTATAAAAGTAAATCTTGACAAAGAATGAAACACAATGGAATGAACAAAAACTGTTTATATATATTGATTACAAACCTAAAGCCTCAATCTGATGATCACAGATCAATCACCAGACATGCACTACTTCTCTAATGCAGGGATTAAAAATCTTGAGGCTAAGAATTCTATGAACAATAAAGATCAAAAGTTAAACAAACTGTACGATTCTACTCTAGCTTTATACTACTAAGAATTACAGATAAGTTAATATCAAAACAGAATCAATTCAAACTCTATCATTATCTGCAATCTTAGCATTATCTTCAATCCTTATCTTAAGCCTGAAGTAATCCTCTGATCTCAATCATTATCCACTCCAAAAGCAGTTTATCTTATGCAGCAGTACTTTGAGTTATAAGCAGTAGAGTTGAAGACTTAGCAGCAGTTTTACCAACTTGCTGCTAGTTTAATCCAACAGTAGTTTGACTCTGCTGCTTAAACCTAACAATAATTATCTATTTTAAATTACCCTTTTATTTCTTAAACAACAAGGACTAAAGTCATAAACTCAAACTCAAGTTTAATTTCTTAAAACCTCCAGATTTGTTTATCTTCATCATCATCACCATGAAATTAAAAGTTCATCTTCATCATCACCATGAAACCAGATTTGTTCATCTTCATCATTATTATAAAATTCAGATTTATTCATCTTCATCATCATCACTATAAAACCCAAATTTGTTCATCTTCCTTTACCATTTTTAATCATTATATATATACATATACATACATACATATATATACCATTTTCCTTAACATTCATTAAACAATGAAATCAGACCTATATTTAAATAACAAAAACCTAAACTAATCTTAAATTTAGAAACATAACAAAATTGATACATAAAAAACCTAAACCAATATCAGAAAAGAATCAAGTTTCAGAGAGATACAAAAGAAACTTAACAAATTAAACCAGATCTAGAAAAAACCTAAATCAAATCATCTTCAAAACCTACACAAAACCCAAATTAAAAAACGTAAATCCAACCTTGAGAGAGAGATTGAGATATTGCAGATCTGTTAGGAATAGAATGAGAGAGCAGATATGGAGATCTGAGAGATCAGATTCTCATACGGGGTTTACTTGAGTTACAAATATCCT
Source organism: Centaurea solstitialis (assembly GCA_030169165.1). Taxonomy (NCBI): domain Eukaryota; kingdom Viridiplantae; phylum Streptophyta; class Magnoliopsida; order Asterales; family Asteraceae; genus Centaurea; species Centaurea solstitialis. The sequence continues at coordinate 59,757,154 of CM058047.1, forward strand.
TTCAGTTCGATTCTGATTCCCACCCCCATGTAGTTCCATTCCTCCTGTGGCTTGATACCCCGAGAAAGCAGATCTGAGAGAGAGCGAGAGAGAGAGAGAGAGAGAGAGAGAGAGGTTGAGAGATCCCAGATAAATCAAGCCGACGGAGAAGGAACCAAAATCGCGAGGTTGGTGTTGCCTGCGATTTGGGCAAAAAAACCCAAAATCGAGATAGAGAGGGAGACTCGGCTCGCCGGAGGGTCGGGGATCGCTGGAGGGTGGTGTCTCGCCGGAGGGAGGTCGACGTTGCAGGGGGGTCGCCGGAGGGGGAGGAGGTCGCCGGAAAGGGAGGGGGTCGCTGGAAGGGGAGGGGAAAGGGTTTTGTATAGATATGGGATTGAAGTTTGAAGAAAATTAGAAAGGGTATTCAACCAAAAAATCTGGGATTGAAAAGAAAATTGGTCCTTCTTATTTATGGATATTCACCAAAAAATCTGGGATTGAAGATGGAATTTTGAAGAAAATTGGTCCTTCTTATTTATGGATATTTACCAAAAAAATCTTTACTTAATTTAAAGGGTATAATGTCCCAAGTTTTAGAAAAAAATTTAGAAAGGGTAATTAGGTCATTTATAAATTAAATTCAATTTATAATGATTATTTTTATTTAAAATACAATTAAATAAGGAAGAAGGATATATGTGTGAATTATTGAAGTTTAGAAGGATATAGACGTAATATTAAAGTTTATAAGGATATATGTGTAATATCCTAAGTTTTTAAGGACATAGATGAAATTTTCCCTAAATTAAAATATTAAGGACCATTAATGTAGACAGTTTGTTTTATAAATTTAATTCCAAAATTTGTACATACTGTAAGGACCATTATTGTAATTTTCTTTAATTTTATATGATAACCAATCATTTGTTAAAGGAAAATTGTTTCCAATTGGTCTTCTATTTTCTTTGACACCTACCACAATACCGGCATCCATGGCATACAAAATCCCAATTGGTATGCTAAAAGCATTAAATAATAGAAAGGGTATGTATTTTTTTTTTAATTTATGGTAATTTCATTAAATTATAGGCAAATTGCCAAAAAGGTAACATAAATGTTCCAAAAATTCAATCAAGGAAATGTACATTTGATTTGGTCAAAAAAGGGGGAAGAGTAACCGGTTGTACAAGTTACCGGTTACTCTTCCCCTTTTTTTGACAAAATCAAATGTATAGTCCTTTCTCGGAAAAAAAATGTACGTTTCCCTGATTGGATTTTTTAGACATTTATGTTACCTTTTTCGGCAAAATCAGTGACTAGTGGTGGTAGTGGGAGTGGGTGGCGGCGGCGGTGGGTGGCGGCAATGGGTGGCGCTCGCCTCACCTACGTCATCCATAGGCATTTAGATGTTGAATTCTAAGAAAGAGGGGGGATAGGCGATTAGGCGATGGCAGTCGGTGGTGGTGCGTGGTGGTGGCAGTGGGTGGCGATGAGTGGTGGTGGCGGTGGGTGGTGGTGGCAGTAAATGGCAGTCAATGCCAGTCAATGCCGGTCAAATGTGTGATGGTGCTGATTGGACTGCCACTTGTACAGACATGTCAGCAGGTTACCTGCTGACTAAGCAACCATCAAGTTAATTAGGTCACATTCCTTTTTTTTTTGACAAAATCAAATGCATAGTCGTTTCTCGGCAAAAAAATGTACGTTCCCCTAATTGTTTTTTTTTTTTTTTACATTTATGTTACTTTTTTCGACAATTTACCCTTAAATTATCGTTAATGAAAATATATTTTCGAAGCTACCTAAAAGTGAACCATTTTTTTAGCGAGACAATTTTTTATTTTTTACATAAACATAAAATTAATATCAATTATAAAGATTACCATTTTACTAAAAAATTGATACACAAGGTTCTTTTTGCAATGTGTAAGTAATTTTTTTAAAAGTGTGTTCTGGCGGAGACACTCTAACCCTGGGTCCCATTGGACCGACGCCACTTTACCCCATGAGCGCGTCCCTGGCAACCTTCTGTCCCGGTCTCCCGCAGCCGGTTGGAATTAAACCTAGGACCGTATCTTCTAAATAGTCCCCAAACTGCGAGCCCATAGGCATTTGCGAGGTGGAGGTACAAAATGAGTCTAATTAGGCTTGAACCCATGACCTCAAGCTTAAAAGGTAAGGAACTTACCACTCTGCCAAGAAAACTTAATTGTTATCAAAAAAATTAAAAAGGTTTGAATTGTTAACCTAGAATAGAGAACATACAATACCACTAGTTATAAACTCTAAGAAATTGTTGTTAACTTAAGAAATCACATATATACTTAAATCAGATGCATTTTTAAAGCCTAAAAAGACTGATCTATTATTATACAACTCAATTATTTGTAATTTAAGACCTTGTATATAAAAAATATTAAATTCAACATACTATTATAATTAAGACACCATGGTTTTTGTTGGATGATGGTCCAGTGATCCTTTTTCACCAACCTCCCTTTACCACCTACCTCAACAAAAATAATGATAAAAAAATCATTTATATTTTTAATAAGCATAATAAGATCTTAAATCATATTCTTTGATTAAAGATTCATAATATAAATTAAATTAATTTTTCATAACGACAATAGTTTTTTACTTTATATTATAATGATGTTTGTTAAAACCAAAGTTATAGAATCCAGAGAGTTCAACAAGAATGTTTATTTGTGATTGTGCAAATTGTGTGTAACGAAATCAAATAAACTAGAATACCATATGTATTTTTTTGTATTTCTTTTCAAGATGTATCCTTTTTTGTTGATCTAAAATTTATCCAAAATAAATAAAAAACGATGCAAATCTTTAAATTTAGAAAGTCATATATAATTAAATACTCCATCCTTCCCAAAATTATTGTTCAAGTTTGACTTTTTAAAGTCTTCTTTTTTCGACTTTGACCATAAATATTTTTACTTGTGTTATATAATACTCGATGAAAATTATACCAATGATAATACATTAAAAACAAAAACCATCCATATATTTTTCATCAAGTATTATACAACACAAGCAAAAATATTTAAGGTCAAAGTCGAAAAATGAAGACTTTAAAAAGTCAAAATTGGACAATAATTTTAGGACATATAGAGTATTATAAATGCTATAGATAAGTTGATTGTTAAGTAATAATCTAGTTGGTATAAGCTAGCTTATAAACAAATTATGTTTAACTAACTTATGAATATGTAAAATGACTAAAAGAAGCATATTGAATAAATAATTAATTATAAGTATTTTATAATATAATTAAACAAATCTTTAATAATTTAATTAAAGTAAATTTTTTATAATATAATATGTTCTTTAATACAAACAAGGATGGTAAAGAAATTTAATATTATAATATATTGATTGATAGAATATAAAATTGATTATTGCGTATAAATTTAGGATTTATTAAAACAAAGTTTAGAAAATATCTATATTGATTTATGATTTAAATCACTATTACATATAATAATATTAGAAATGAAATTGATCATTTTCACATATCTTAAGTAATTAATAATTAAATATATATATATATATATATATAAAGTAAGAATTAGATTAAACATTATTTATTAAAATATTTAGCATATTTTAATTATCTATGAAATAAGTATAGCTTTAATTCTATATAATTTACATAAAAATTTTAAAGATTGTTATATTTGTTTGTTGATAACCGAACAAGTTATATAATAATCGATACATAATTAATAACATTTGAAAATAATTAGTTATTGATGTATAACTAAATTAAATTAATAATTAATAATTAATTTTAATTACTATAAATAATATCGATTAATATTAAATATTAAATATTTATTTTTATTAATAATAGTTAATATTAATAACGGGTACAATTAAAAGAAGTCACAAAAATCTCATTAAACACAGTCCTAAGGAGCATTTCAGTGAGGTAGTTTATGTCCATCCAAACACATACTTAAATATAAAAATTTTATATAGAATTTATTACCATTTTATATAAAATTTATTGAAAGTTTCCTACAATATCAAATATTTTAATAATATTATTAATACCCAAAAAATATTTAAAATAGAGAAATGATTGGAATTAAATCTAATTTTCATTCGGCAATGAGTAGCAGCCTCAGGCTCACGACCCAGGTATGAGAAATTTTCAGCGGGTTCAACCCGCATGTGGTACGCCCAATGTGGGTTCAAGCCACTGCTAGGCGGGATCCAAAACCCGTCCATGCACGCCTCTCTCTCTCTCTCTCTCTCTCTCCCTTCCTTCTCTCTTTCTCTTTCTACATACATTATATTTAAAATAACTTAAAAAAGGGGTAATGGTACGTAGGTATGAAAGGTTTGTGGTACGAAATTTGAAAGATTGATGAGTGTTTGAAGGTAGGATACTGGAAAGCTGATGTGACGTTAATGCAGCAGTGAAAAGTTGTAGATTCAAATGAGCGTGGTATTCATGGCCTTGGAGGTTTTAGCTATTTTTTACATTAAAAAAAAAAACATTGTGAAGAACATGGAATTTCTCATGGCCTAACTTCCAAAAGCATGCTTCTATTTTTCTAATAATATAAAAAAGTTATGCAAAATAACAAATGTAACTCCACCAAAAACCAAATCTAGTCAAATGAGCATGTGATCTCTCAATCTTTCGAAAAAAGTAAAACAATTGTTTCCAAGAAAACCTAACTCGTGAAAAGTATGTGAGGCAACAAAAACTTGCCCACAAGGTTTTGTGTTAAAAAAAGGCCAAGAAAACAAAAGTGATAACTAGAGACTAGAAATACCATAAAAACAGAATCAAGTAGATTAGTACATAGCCCAAATATGGGGTAAATAAATTTACATATGTTTTATTCTTTTGTTGTTTGAAGCGGAGTTCCTGATTCCTTTGGTTGTCACGGAATAAGGTGCTGATGCTGATCGGAGAGATGGTGACTTGTCGATGTATGCAAACCGCTCATTACCATTCCAGTGCAAAATTATCCGATTTGTGGAGGCATGAGACCAACTATCACCTATAAAAAGTTTAAAGAACCAATATAACGCAAAGTAAGAACCAATCGCTCTAATATTGAGGGATTTGTGTGCGAGTTTATTAGTTATATACTTGAAAAGTAAGTAAGAGGCTAAGAAGGAAAGCAAAGTATTTCATGTTCCTTTAAACTAAAAGTAAGAGAAATAGATTCAAGATTTAGCAGTTAGTTACCAAGCGCAAGGGCTAAATGAAATGAACCATCTGAATACTTGGTGGTCACCTGATTCAGTAGAACAACCTGCTCAAAAGAAAACAGGGATTCAGCCCCACAAAACTAAGCTTAACATAAATAAGACATCAAAAATAGGGAAGTGCCAATGTGCACATTTTATAACAGATAGAAAACATAGAATGAGACCTATAAAACTAATTAAATGTCACAACTTTTGGCCTCATATATGCAATTGAGCATTTTGGACTTTTAGGAAGAGGGCTGCAACAGGGACGGATTTAGAACTTTTTTCAAACGGTGGCACCATTTAACTATAAAGAACATATATATAAATTTTTTTCACAAAGTCTCTAATGGTCTAGTGGTTGGTTCATTGCCTTTCAAAGGTGAAGTCTCAAGTTCAATTCTTGGTACAAGCCATTTTTTATATAAACACCAAATTTGAAATTAAAAGCAAAATTCTTAAAAAATGTATCTAATAGGACTTGAACCCATGACCTCATGGTTATAAGGCAAGTAACTAACCAACTCAACCAGGGAAAACTTGTGTCCTTATTGTAGTTTCAAAATATATATGGTGGCACCGTAATTTTTTACACTACGACGGAGGAATTTAACGGTGGCCCGTGCCACCGTGTGCCCCTAAATAGCTCCGTCCCTGAAAAGAACCCAATGGTTAACCTTTTTTTAAGTTCAATCTTAGAAAACCACAACCAAGTTAATACTTTTCGGTCTATACCAAGATATAAGTAATAGGACATTTTGTGGATCAAGAAGTAATTTTGATACCGCGACTCCAAATTTGCTGGCAAGTTTCATCAACTTTAAGGCCATTCCACTGAGTAACCGAGTTCTAAGAGCCATGTCATCAAAATCTTGACGGAAGTGAAATGTGATGCTATCAATGATAACCACCTTAACCTGTAAGTAAAAACATTCAGAAGATGAAATATTTCATGAGGCTAAAGTTCTACTCTACAACATTCAAGTAAAAATCTTAGCATAAAGGATCAAGGAAAAGAAAGAACTTAAAGGGGAATTCTTAATCATGATACAATTGAAGCAACCATTCATCCACTTACAAATAGAAAAACAAACAGTTCAAATGATTTAGAGGCATTCATTGCATAATGAAAAATAGCCATTTGACAAGTGTTTTGAGTGGGGCTGTCTGAATGGCAAAAAAACTACCATTTTAACCCTCTGTATTATTTAATGAAATATGATTGTTTGACGAATATCTAAAATTAAGGGCCATAATAAAACAGAGCATACACTAATTAGGGAGTGTTTGGTTCAAACAAGGGAATGAAAATGAATTATCATTAACCAGGAATGAAAATTTGGGCTTACTGGGAATGGGCCCCTTATATTATACAAAACCAAACAATACTTTAACTTCCATTCCTATTCATTACTGCTTAATACCTCTAACCAAACACCCCAAATATTCGATATGTAACTGTAATAAGTAAGGGCCATAAATATAATAGATAGACATGCATGTGTGAAGAAAAATTGAAATGTGTATTTGTACCTACATCTTTATGGTCTGTGATAAACTTGTCTAAGTAATTGGTGAGCGCAATTTGTTCGGTATAACTGCAGACACGGAAGTAAAATATATTCTCAAGAAAATCTTTGGGCTGCCTCTTAACTTTACAAGCTTGAAACCCTTTCCTGTACAAGCAACTGTATTGTACCATGTCATCACTACAAGCTTCTGCCATCTGTAAAGCACGTTCAACCATGAAGCTGCCTTCCGTATCTAAGATTAAAAAAAGCATCATGTAAATCTTTCACAAGATTAACAAACAACAACCATAGAAGAAGATAGAGGACTTAACTTACCAATATAAATTGCCTTGCCTCCAAGTCCACCATAATCAGATGGGATCTGAACATTTACTGCAAGTTGAATTCTGTATTGCGAGAATTGGTTATGTTTGGTAGGCAATACACAAAGCACAAAAACACCATAAATGAAAACCAACAATATAAATATGCTAGTAAGTTTATTATACCCCAATTGTGTTTTACCAATGCCTGGAACTCCACCTAAATCAGGAAAAGGAAAATAAATTTTTAACATGAACAATATACCCTTCTAACAACAGCAAACTGAAAGACATCCTTAAGGCCATGGACAGACCTAGTAAAAACCATATACTCTACTGTAATTTTTAGATACCGCTTTAGGCTGTGTTTGGCAAAAATAAGCTAGCTGATAAGCTAGTCCATCCAACATGTACCATAAGCTAGCTTATTGAAACGCTAGTTAGAGTAGCTTTTCGGGAGCTCTTTGTAGCCTTTTCCAATTATACCCTTATTAATATTATTTATTATACCCCAAGATACCCTTTTTGGTCATTTTACATAATCATAAGCTAGTTTTTGCCAAACATAATTTATTTATAAGCTAGCTTATCGGCTACTAACTAGCTTATTAGTCAATAACTAGCTAATCAGCTAGTTTGCCAAACACAACCTTAATCAAAAGAAGCAAATGAAAGGGTAAGAGTCTTCTTGAATGTAGAGAAGGTCTTAGGTTCAAGTAGCAAATTCTATAATGCTTTTAAATTAGAATCAGTCTCTTCTGTTCAACCTAGTTTCTTAATTTTTATGCTATACTTCTCAACTATAATTATATTTTACTTGATACTTAATTTTCATTTTATTTCAAATTACGATAAATATTTTGTGACACCACTAACAAAAAGTTTCTAGGTCCGCCAAGATGACAAGAGAATCTATCTAAAAAAGTAACCAACCGATTTCAGTAACTTCTTTGCAGCTTATTCCTCCACCCAAAATGTTATCCAAATCTGCAGATGATGTGGTAATATCGTACAAGGGTTTCCTCTTCCTCCAGCATATCCCAGGCACTCTGGGCACCTACAAGAAATATGATGGTCATATAGCTTTAACAAACCTTCTCATAAACATGGCTCAGCTTCAAAAAATTAATAGATTTGATATACACCAATTTGGGTTAGCAGTTCAACAATCAATAAATATAACTAACAATAACATGGGCACAGGAGTTGAAATGAGATGGAGAATTAGATGGAGTTTAAATTGGTCTTCAGGAAACTCAGTGGTATAACTATATATGCTTATGGTGCATTTCATGTCATCTTTTATTGTTTATCATGTTAGTTCCTGTGGTACAGGATTGCTAGCTATATAGCCTATAGAATATAGTTCTTGTTATATAAGATTAGCGGTTACTATTTTTTAGGAGGTGGTAACGATTTTTCATTTCTTATACCATAAGTTGAAAGCAAAATGAAACTGATAGTAACCTGATTCGAGATGGGTGATCTCCAAAGATACAAATAAGAGAAAAAGAAGACTTTGACAATTTTCCGATATCTTCTTATTACTTGAACCAAACAACTCTAAATTCGCAACATAAATCCTACTACTAGTGCCCCTAATCCACTACCCTAAATACCGTCCACTAATTCATTTGATTTCTCCATGACTCCATTAACAATTTGATGACCAAGACAACATTTAAAAAAAACACAATTAATAAAGCTAAATAAAAAGAAATGAAATGGTCCCCAAGGTTCATATCAGAAACAAATCTGAATTTTATCTCAAACAGTGTTTATGAGACCATAGGCAACTTCCAAGATGCCTATAAAGTTGTCTTTAGCATCTTTGCATGTTTAAGCTTCGTAACAGCAATGTGAAAAATGGATCTGCCACCTTGGACTTTTCAAAACTAACAAGAAGAGCAAATTGGCGATTCTGTCAAAGGTTGAGAAATGTTTAATAACAATGAAAATTGAAAATTTCATCACAGTTCCAGTGTTTTGATCTTTTGATATACGATTGAATGGATAAACTTTTGAATTGGTTGATATTTGAGTTAAGTTCCATTAAGGCTAAATTCTTTGAAGTTAGATTGTGATGAATGTTGGTTTGAAGCTATGACTAAACGAAATTCTGTTGCTTTTCATGTGTTGTACTTAAGAATTGAACTTAAACACTTGCACTTAATGAGTTGAATGCTTTGATCACCAATTGATTGTTCTACTGGCTGTGATGGATGCCCAGAGGTGCAGTTGCAATAAGAATCAGAGTTTCAAAGCCTAAAGTGAGAAATCAGATAGAAATATTATGGCCAAATTTTAGTTGCATGTGATGCATTCCTACACCTAAAGAACCTTGTGGTTACTGGTTATGTGTGTTAAGATTTAATGCGGTAATTGGGCAAAGTATCCTCGTTACACCTAGAGAAGGAGGGCAGTGGGAACATAAGACTTTACCACATAAGATTAGGCATTGTTTGGTAAAAATAAACTAGCTTATAAGTCATGTACATGTTTGGATGGACCATAAGCTAGCTAACAAGTTGATTTATAAGCTAGCTTTTTGAAAAGCTACTCTCACTAGCGTTTTAGTGACTTATGGGACTTATGATACTTTTTAATTTTTTTTATTCTAATATACCCTTCTACTTTTTACATTATCAATTTTTAAACATGCATTTTTTTGTCATTTTACAGTCATAAGCTACCTTATCAGCTAGTTTTTGCCAAATGCAACTTATACATCAATTAGCTTATCAGTCATCAGCTACTTTATAAGTCATCAGCTACCTTATCAAGCATTATCTACCTTATCAGTTATCAGCTACCTTATCAGTCATAAGCTACCTTATCAGCTAGTTTGCCAAACATAGCCTTAGTCTAGTACTGATCTGAAACAGAATATGATACATCATACTAGAAAATGAAAACCAACTGAAGGAGGACCCTAACTGCTTCCTTCCTTGAGATCAACCCATTCATCTCTATACATCATTAGAGATAATCATCAGTGTTTTAGCCGGTAGTCTTTATAACACATCTTTGGTACTTAACCACTTAGTCCATATATAGAAGATATAACTCTCTCTATTGCTTGACACAATATCGCACAAAGTCATTTACCATGGGCTACAATATTGTCAAAAAGAAACTTATCTACAAAGATCTGCAAACTATTCACATCAAATTACTAAAACTTATAATTGGCAAATTGACTATATAATGCTCTTTGAGGAGTTCCTGAAGATGCATGACTAGGGTTGTACAGCTAAGTGTAAACATCCATACAGCTATAGCTAGTGTGGATAGCAAGAAGGGAATTAGTGAGGTTGAGGAAGAACAAGTCTACATACATCTCACACCCTGCTTTTCGAGCGAGATAAATTGGGTTCCTTTGGTTTGGTTTACTACACAATGTGGTTATATCTTAACCAATTTTACCATGTTAAAGGTACAAATAACATAAATGGCTTCTGCTAAATCTTTTTAAAGAGCAGCTGTGCAACTAGAAATGATGAACAAACTAACAATATGAACACTGAAAAGTAAAAGAAGATTGAATTGAGTACCATGGACAATAGTACCGCTGCTACCATTGCTCTCCAACCTACGACCATCTGATACAGTCTTTAGAATTTCAAGTGCTTCGGTTTCTGAAATCTTCAGTTCTGCTCCAAGGTACATCACAATAAAACTGAATAAGATTTTAATGCTGAAAGTAATGTTGCAACAGAGATTGAGTATTTATGTTATGATGTTATATATGATAGAGCAAGCAGTTTACAGCTTCTTGCACAAGAAATAATCAGAAAAACAAACATCGGAGAAACAAGAGATATTTGCTCTTATAACTTACCGTTTTCTAAATTCCCGACAAAATGGAAGGCCCTAGAGGTCTGTTCATAGAGAAAGACCACATAGTGAAGTGGCATTATAATAAAAGAGATAACTACACATGGCCTACCATTGGTGTAACTCTATACTAGTAACAGGGAAAGCTCTTCTCTTGCAATTGTATGTTTATTTTATGCAGTTAGTTAGTTAGTTATACCTAATTTTAGTTACATTCACATACATTGTTGGATTTATTTTTTTCCTCAAGAGCCTGCACATCATTCTCAAGAAAGCATGACATTATTGGTACAAGAATCCTTCCCTGTACTCTATAAACTAAAAATAGGGGGTTAGAGAAGTGATATCCATTCTTTCTCCTCTTTCTTACCAAGGCTTAATCACATGGAAAGCTGAAGATAACAACCCTAAACTGGAACTAGCTACCTACCTATGGAACAAACCTAGGAATATTGTGTAATTGGTGGTCTCCATAGTTTATTTCCAATTTCCCAATCCAAAATCAACAAATAACATAAATCAATACCTAATTACAAACCAAAAAGAACACCAGGATTATGTATAAATTCTAGTTTGCTTGGTAATATCATCCATCAAACAGTTGGTGAACCTAATTATTAACATATACAATCAATTCAACAAAGAAAACGAATTTATCAATTCAATTTCTGTGATTAAAGTAGCTTATATAACTCATGAATTACATATAGACGAAAGAAATGGGTTGATAGAAACATATAATAAATCGAAATGAAGAACACACAATACAAGAATACCTAGAGCAATTTGGGAAGGAGAAACTGAAGAAAGTGAAGCAATGGAAGTGTAGCCTGCAGAAATCAATCTCCCTTTTTGCGATGCAGACAACGCTAATCTTAACACCTCCATCTCTTTCTCTTTCCTCTTTCTCTTTCTAGATAGAAATAGCACCATAGGAGGCTCTCTTGATGATTCAATTTTCCCTCCACCTCTCTCAATCCCAAAACTCATAGGGGCATTTTGGTCCTTTTAACTAAAATGTGTTTTTTTTTTTTTTTTTTTGTTACAAATTATATCGCTATAATTATATGGTCGATACTTTCTAAGGCCTCCGGTAGCGCAATCGACAAGCCCTCGAACTGCACATCAGCATCACCTCAGCTTTACCCACAAACCTATAATAAGCCCGAAATAGGAGTACCATTACCCTCAAACTCAAATACCCAATATATATGTTTCAATTAAAAAAAAAAAAAAGGAGAGTCTGTGTGAGAGAGACACAATCGGTTTCACTGGATCCCCAAAACCAACCTCAAAAGCCCGAACCGAGCCACCTTTCTCGTAACGCACCCTGATTCGAAACCAAGAAGCCCGCAGGCGAGCACGAAGGCAAGCCCACCGGCATTAGATTACAGACAACCTAAATAAATTCATTATTGAATAGTTTTGAATTTAATTGTATATTTTAAAATATTATAAATACCTATGAATCTATACTATATTATACAAAAAAAAAATCATTGTATATTATAAAAGTCTTTTCTGCAAACATAACCTAACTCTAAAGAAAATATACACATTATGTCTATATGGGTGCGTTTGGTATCGGGACAGGATTGGACAGGACAGAACAGAACAGAACAGTTGTTCAGCGTTTGGTAAGACATAACCAAACTAGACGGGACAGAACAAGACTGGGTAAATGACCAATTTACCCCTACGAGCCCACAACCACCACTACCGGTCCATAACCACCACCACCGCTCCACCACCACCACAACCACCACCACGACCAGTCCACCACCACCACCACCACCGGTCCATAACCACCACCACCACCGGTCCATAACCACCACCACAAGGGTCAAATTGGGGGTTCAAATCAGGGTTCAAATTGGGGGTTCAAATCGATTCACAAAAACAAAATCGAGGCGTGAGAGAGCCGTGAGAGAGAGACCTGCAGCGGTGGTCTCCGGCGACCTGCAACGGTGGTTGACGGCGACCTGCAACGATGGTCGACAGCGAGGGAGAGACGAGCGGTGGTGTTGGTCGACTTGAGAGTGAAGTCCAGAGAGAGAGACGTGAGAGAGAGACTTGCAGCGGTGGTCCGACGACCTGCAGCGGTGATCCGACGAGAAACAGTAGTGGGCAACGCACATCTGGTGACCTGCAGCGGTGGTCACCGGCGAGGGAGAGACGAGGGGTGGTGGTGGTCGACGTGAGAGTGAAGTCCAACGAGAGAGACGTGGGAGAAGAAAGGTGGTGTTCTGGGGGTCGCAGGCTGCGGCGGCGGTGGTCTGGTGGTCGCCGGCGTCGAGGGAGGAGGTTACCGGCGTGGGAAGGAGGTCGCCGGGAGGTCGCCGGCGTGGGAGGAGGTCTGGTGGGGAGGAGGTCTGATGGGGAGGGGAGGGGTTATTGAGGAGACAAAGTGAGGGGTATTTTGGTCCACATTGGCTTGTTCTTTTGAGTTCCATGGTTTTTTGGAGAACAACCTTGTTCTCCTCTTGTGCTACTTAGTCCAACCTAGTTCCATTTTGAAACATGCCAAACATGGAACAAAGTTGTTCTGTTCTGTTCTGTTCTGTTCCACCTAGTTCTCCTACCAAACGCACCCTATAGGTACAAGTCACCAAATCAACCAATTTGCCCTCACATTCCGAGAGTGCCTAAGAAGATTGAATTTGGGTCACAAGTGGTTTTCTCAATAATGAATTACGAAACTTGTATAGGAGTTGTCATTGTAACTTGAGTCACAACTTGGCCAATGAATTGCACCATTGTAATATTTAAAAACGGAAGTTCATAAAGATGCATGGTGTTGCCCCTTTTAGATTTTTTGGACGATTTTGGTTGCTTGTTATTTATGTTAATGTATACCTTGTAATTAGGGTTAAGTTGTATAGCTTAGGCCCGTTCTGTTGTTCTTCTCATAGGCCCGTTAGGGTTAGGGTTGTACCTCTGTATTATATATATCCCTTGTATTATGCTTTTGGTGATCAGTGAGAATCAATCACTTACATGGTATCAGGCCAAAATCCCTAACCTAATTTTTCTTTTCTCGCTTGCCTCTCGGCCGCCGCCCACTTTCTTCCTCCCCACCGCTTCCTCTCTTTCTTCTCCATGGCCGGCGACCAACCTAGTCCCCCTAACAAGGTGTTTGGAATTACCAACATCAAAACCTACATACCTCTCACCCTTGATTTCGAGCAAATCAATTACGATGCTTGGAGCCAACTGTTTACCACTCATTGTCAAGCCTTCGATGTTATCGATCACATTGACAATTCCAACCCAAAACCTACAGATCCTGAATGGCTCAAAGTTGATGCCATCGTTCGAATTTGGCTCTATGGATCGATCTCCCCACAGCTCCTTCAAACCATTCTTAAGAAGGATGCTTCCGCTAGGCAAGTTTGGCTTGACATCGAGCACCTCTTTTGAGAAAACAAGGACGCTCGGTGCATGCAACTCGACACCGAACTTCGCAACATCCATCAAGGAGACCTTTCCATCAACGATTATTGTACCAAAGTTAAAAGTCACGCTGCTCTTGTCGCCAATCTCGACCCTGCATCTGCTATCGCCGACAAGCATTTGGTCATGTACATCGTAAACGGTCTCTCTCCCCGGTTTGAGTCAATAGCCAACATCATTCGCTATCGGTCACTGCTCCCGTCATTCTCGGAGACACGCTCCATGCTTCTCTTGGCGGAACAGCAGCTGGCCCAAATCCGCATCCCACCGCCGACATATCACGGTGACCACTCCTCTTCCCCTCATGCTCTTGCCACCGGCCGACCTAACCAACGACGCAACGATCGCCGCCAACCAGGGTATCCTCGCCAGGACCGTCGCCAAGACCGCCGCCAGGATCGCCGCCAGCCACCGTCGCATCCATCTCCACCGCTGCCGTATAACGCCGGCTAGCCTCCTTACGGCTGGATTTACATCCCGCCGCCGACCACCGGTTCTTATCCCCGCAGCAAACCTACCAGGCTGTCCCTAGCCCACCCACTGTGGCTCGAAACCCCCCCCCCCCCCCCGCAGGCCCATCTTGCAACAACCGGCCCGGGACAGCCCCCTCGCCAGCCTAATATTGATCAACCATGGGGTTGGTTTAGTGGTGACCAACCGACAGCTTTGCCCGAGATGTTCAGCTCCATGTCATTAGGCGACTCGAGCAACGCAGGATGGCACATGGATACGGGAGCAACTGATCATGTTCACGCACAGACAGGTATCCTCGACTCTATTCTTGGTAAACGTGGTCCTTATTCGGTTTTAGTCGGAGACGGGTCCCATATACCTGTCAAAACAACCGGACATGCCACATTTCCCATACCTAACCCTCATCTCGCCCTTTACCTAAAAAATGTCCTCATTACCCCTAATATTGTCAAAAACCTCATATCTGTTCGTAAATTTGCTAAACATAATAAATGCTCTATTTCGTTTGATGAATTTGGTTTTACTCTTTCTGATTACCAGACCAAGGAGCCTCTCATCCGATGTGACAGCACCGGCCCCCTATATCCGGTCACCTCTTCCACTCCTTAAGTCTTCCTGTCGTCCAGTCAATCCGCATGGCATCAACGTCTTGGTCATCCTGGTGATCGCGCGTTGAAGCATCTCATTTCAAATAAATTTATTTCTTGCAATAAAGTGAAGACCAACGATGTTTGTCAATCCTGCCACCTTGGCAAACACGTTCGTCTCCCATTTAGTATTTCTGATTCTAGTGTTTGTAATGCTTTTGAGATTATTCATTCTGATGTTTGGACATCTCCTGTCTTTAGTAATAGTGGATTGCGTTATTATGTTATATTCCTTGATCAATTTTCTCACTATCTTTGGGTGTTTCCTCTTAAACATAAATCTGAAGTTTTCCACAAATTTGTTCAATTCTCAAACTATATACAAAACCACTTTCACAAAACCATTAAAACCCTTCAATGTGACAACGGGGGTGAATATAATAACAAATTGTTTCATGACTACTTTGCGAAACATGGCAGCACGTTCCGTTTCTCTTGTCCTCACACTTCCCAACAAAACGGTCGTTCTGAACGTATGCTTCGCACCATAAACAATGTCATCCGCACCCTCCTTTTTCACTCTCATCTTCCACCCACATATTGGGTCGAGGCTCTCCACATGGCTTCACATGTCCTCAACCTCCTTCCTTCTACATCCATACATAACGACACCCCTCATTTTCGTCTGTACCGCAAACACCCATCTTACACTCATCTCCGCACCTTCGGGTGTCTCTGCTATCCTTACCTCACTACCAACCACAAACTCGAGCCCCGAACCACTCCTTGTGTTTTCCTCGGCTATCCTTCCCAACATCGTGGTTTCCGTTGTCTTGACTTACACTCTCGGAAGGTCATCATCTCTCGTCACGTTGTTTTCCATGAGTCTATTTTCCCATTTGGTGCTGTCACACCATCCAAAACAACTCCTACTCTTTCCTTGACGACTCCTCCGACCCCTCACCTATCCTCCAACAAATCCTTCAACCCAACACAAACACTCAAGCACCTCCACCCATTGTCCAACCCCTCCCCTCAGCCACAGCTACACATGACCTTATACCCACGGCCACTAACCTACCTTCTCCTACACCCGTATCTCCTTCGTCCACTTACACGGATCATCCTGTCACTCAACCAGCACCAACCCACCATATGACCACCCGCGCCAAAGCGGGCATTACCAAACCCATCCAACGGCTTAACCTTCACATCAATACCACTTCACCTGTCCCCCGGTCACATTTACAGGCCCTACGAGATCCTAACTGGCAAAAAACCATGAATGAGGAATACCACGCTCTTATCAAGAATGGAACGTGGACTCTTGTCCCACGACCACCAGGGGTTAACATTGTTCGCTCTATGTGGCTGTTTCGCCACAAATTCAATGCCGATGGTTCTCTTTCCAGGTACAAGGCTCGCTTGGTGGCTAACGGGCGCAGTCAACAACCAGGCGTGGATTGTGATGAGACATTTAGTCCGGTCGTCAAACCGGCAACCATACGTACCATCCTCAGTCTTGCCGTCTCACGACAATGGACGATTCACCAACTTGATGTCAAGAACGCTTTCCTGCATGGTCACCTTCAGGAAACTGTATACATGCACCAACCACCGGGCTTCCGTGACACCAACCACCCGGACTATGTGTGTCATCTTCAGCGTTCTCTTTATGGCCTCAAACAGGCCCCCCGGGCCTGGTATCAGCGATTTGCCCATCATGCCAAGCAACTCGGTTTTCATCAAAGCCGTACTGATTCATCGCTATTCATCTATCACTCGGATCGCGCCACCGCGTATCTACTTCTCTACGTCGATGATATCATTCTCACCGCCACCACCACAGACTTCCTCCAGAATATCATTTCTCAACTAAGTCAGGAGTTCTCCATGACGGATCTTGGGGCCCTCAATTATTTTTTGGGGATATCAGCTGTCAGATCCCCCAACGGTTTGTTCTTATCGCAAAAACAGTACGCCACTGAAATTTTGGAACGTGCTAACATGACCGCTTGCAATCCATGCAACACTCCGGCCGAACCCAATCGTAAGCTTGACGAGAGTGGCTCCCCAATGTCCGACCCGACCCTTTATCGGAGTCTCGCCGAAGCTCTCCAATATCTCACTTTTACTAGGCCAGATATCACCTTTGCGGTCCAACAGATATGCCTCTACATGCACGACCCCCGAGAACCTCATTTCCATGCTCTCAAACGCATCCTCCGATACCTTCGCGGGACTCTCGATCATGGTCTCCAACTTCATGTCTCCTCCACCTCGGACCTTCGGGCCTACTCCGATGCGGACTGGGGGGGATGCCCGGTCTCTAGACGCTCAACATCCGGGTATTGTGTGTTCCTAGGCGATAATCTTGTCTCATGGTCATCGAAACGACAAGGTGTTGTCTCCCGTTCTAGTGCCGAAGCGGAATACCGTGGGGTAGCGAACGCCGTCACGGAAACTAGTTGGATACGCAACCTTCTTCGCGAACTACACTCTCCACCCCACAAAGCCACGATCATTTATTGTGACAATGTCAGCGCCATCTTCATGTCTTCGAATCCCGTACAACATCAACGCACCAAACACATTGAGATGGACATCCACTTTGTCCGTGACAAGGTGGCCTTTGGCCACGTTCGTGTACTTCATGTTCCATCGAGTTCTCAATATGCGGACATCTTCACCAAAGGCATATCGACTACACTCTTTCACGATTTTCGATCCAGCTTGAACGTCCGGAAACCTCCTCCCGATCAAACTACGGGGGGATGTTAATGTATACCTTGTAATTAAGGTTAAGTTATATAGCTTAGGCCCGTTCTGTTGTTCTTCTCATAGGCCCGTTAGGGTTGTACCTCTGTATTATATATATCCCTTGTATTATGCTTTTGGTGATCAATGAGAATCAGTCACTTACAATTTATCGTCAAACATAACATTACACAAACTTTGAGCATGCATAACTTTGTGATTGTTATTTTTAATCTTAATACAATCAAGCCCAATAAATGTTATAAACAATATTTGAGCATGTAGAACTTTTTCAAATTTTTCTTTCCCAATCGACCATATTGATTTTGAATTTTATAGATCCGATATGCAATCTTAAAAAAATAAACTCATAAATTTGGCATCATGTAATGTAGAATAAAACTCAGCATGAAGCAAAATTGTTTTCTTGAGTTATCGGCTTTAGATTTGAGATTTGTGTCACATCGCACACATGTACGTTTCTAGTAAACTATAAAGCATCAATTATGCATGCAAATTCTTTTAATTTTTTATAATATTTCTATTTAATCCATTTTGTAGGTAATAAGAATGGAAGCTTAAATGTAAAACCCTCAAATCTAGGAAAAACGACTAATTTAAAAAAAAAATCTTGTAATACATCTAATAAAGATAAATAATTTTTTATAATTAACACGTGAACTGCCTCAAGCTAAAATTTAGATTTAACATCTAGTAAAGTTCAATTTTCGTCGCGCATATTGAGAACCAATAATGGAAGCTTAAGTGACTACGTGCCCCAAGAACTGCACATCTTTAGGCCAAAAGTTACATTTTGAAAACTTGGCGTACAATTTCTCCTTTCTTAATACATCTAAAACTTCCCAAAGGTGTTGCTCGCGATTCACTTCATCATTCGAATACACTAGTATGTCGTCGAAGAACACTATCACTGACTTGTTGAGGAAAGGTCGGCACACCCGATTCATTAAATCCAGAAACACCGTCGGTGCATTTGTTAAACCAAATGGCATCACCAAAAACTCATAGAGATCATATTGCATTCTGAACATCGTCTTCGAAATGTCGTCCTCTTTCACCTTTACTTGATGACAACCCGAACACAAGTCGATTTTGAAAAGCATCACGTGCCTTATAATTGGTCAAATAAATCGTCAATCCTATGAAATGGGTACTTGTTCTTCATGGTCACCTTGTTTAATTCTTGGTAGTCTATGCACATTCTCATCGTGTCGTCCTTCTTTAGGAACAACACTAACACTCCCCAAGGTGACGAACTCGGTCTCATGAACCCCTTTTCAAGAAGGTATTGTAGTTGTGCCATCATCTCTTGCATTCCCGACATGGATAGATGGTAGGAAGCTCTAGCTATCGATGCTGCTCCAATAACTAGACTAATTTTGAACTCTACGTGTTGGTCCAATGGTAATCCTGACAAGTCTTTCGAAAATATATCAGGAAATTCACTTACCACCCTTATGTCTTCAAAGCTTCTTCTTCTCGAGCTTGGCGTCAATCGCGTACACCAACTAGGATGATCACCCTTTCACCAATCATTTCTGTGCCTTGGCCATGGTGATGATCGCTACATCAGCTCTCACTTTTTCGCCATAACAATTATGTCGTTGACTTCCGTAATAGGGAGTCGGATCAATTTATTGGATCACAAAATCTCGGGTCATTCTTCACTAGACAGTTCATCCCAACTACTATATTGAAACCTCAAATTACCATGGGCAACAAGTTACTGTAAGCTCTTTTCCCTCAATCTCAAGTTTGCAACCTCTTAAGATATCAGGACTAAGACTTGACCACCATTTGCTATCTCTATTACTAACACGTCATCTAGTCGAGTAGTGGGCATGAATAGTTTTTTTAGCTAAAATCATTCGACACAAACGAGAAGCCAACACCCAAATCAAACAGAACATGCGTAGGTATGGAGTTTAGAAGAAACGAACTTGATGCCATGTCGGTCGACGCCTTTTAGTTAGCACATGAACTTGTTCAGTCCAAAAATAGGTTTTTAAAAAATATTATTGTTCATGACCATGCCATTTTTGCTTCATTAAAGGTGTTGTGAAGTGATCTTAATGTAGTCACTTGACAAAATACTGAAATTAAAGTTCAACACTTTGTGTATCTTTTTCCCTCAATTCTAAGGTACAAACTTGATGAATTCTAGTAGTCTTGTTCTTCGTTGTGGTGCGTTATTCAACAAAAAAGGGACACGACATGCTACATTCATCGAATCTTTTTGTTCATGTCTTCAATTACATTACCTCATTTCTTTCTTTCTTCTATGTTTGTTCATGTCAAACCCTTTGGGGTCGATTTATTGATAAAAGACTATTTTTGAAGACTTTTTAAAGGTCGTCTTATCTTCTCATCTTATATGTTTCACTTCTTTTAGTTACTTGATTTCTACGTTTGTTCTACTATAATGACCTTTTGTGCTCTAAACTTCTAATTTAATTAACATGGAGGGCTTAGAAAAATAGCGGTTAGAATCTTGAATCAATTTTCTAATTTAATTGTTTTATGGATTAACTGAAAGATATGTCTGATTTTTTTTTTACAATTGATTTATATGAAAAAAGGATTTTGTGAAAGTGTAAACTATTTTATTTCTGTCTTGAATGACATTTTCCACTTTGTTAGTAGTTATTAGATGTTACATCTTGACTAGCCATCCTCTCGCGTACAATTGTCAAGGCAAAGAATTTTGTTCCAAGTTTTTCTTCATGTTGTTTTGCTACCAATTTTCACAAATAAATTTTACTTGCAAAATATTGTTAACCGTAAATATTTATACATATGTTGTGAGAACAATTACACATTTAACATATGTACACTTATAACTCCATTTGAATACTTGGTGGAAAGTAGGGACGGAGCTATCATGGTGGTCACGGTGGCATGTGTGATATTACTTCTCCAGCAAAGTGTAAAAAAATATTAGTTTCGAGAAGGTCGAACTGTATTGTTTTAGAAGGTACTATTGTACCGTTCTCGACCTAAAAACCAAATTTTTTTTCCCAAAAAGAACCAAAAAATCTAAAAGTTCGTCGTAAATGAACTAAAAAACCTAAAAGTACTATGGAAATCAACCAAGAAAACCTAAAATTTCTATGAAAACAACCAGGAAAACCAAAAACCCATTTTTTTAAATCAATTAAAAAGCTAAAAAAAACGATCTCGATTCAACAAAAATAATCAAAACAATCCATTGAAATAAAAAAAACTTAAAAATCTCTTAAAATCAACTAAAACTTAATTATATGGTGTCATTGTTTGAAAAATATTGGAGCTCTGTTCTTAATGGAAAGAATGTTTAAAAGTTAAAAAAATGATGGATTACTCAAGTCCCTGAACTACGTTAATTTTTAACATTTTTCGTCCCTAAATTATCGAAAGACGCATATCGTCCCTGAACTATGCATTTTCGCTTTGATTTCCTCTCACTAACGATCGTTAACTTTTTTCGTTAAACCTAATTGAATGAGGGGTATCATGCTCAATTTACAAGTTCTTTTTAGTTTTTACAAAATTTATCAAATTACAGGGACCTGTTATGTACATATATATATAATATACATAACACACCCATACACAACACACAAACCTCACCCACTCCAAGGACCTTCAGCATCTCATGCCTTACCCACTCCGACGAACTTTTGGATCCCTCACGACCTTCCAGGTGACCCCTCCAACGATCTCTAGGATCGTTCACGGCCTTCCAACAAACTCCCACATCTCTAATCCCCTTCTTCTCCTACCCTCGTCCTTACCCGCATCTCTTGCCTCGTCGATGTTGTGGACAAAATATTCGACGGTCTTCCGCACACACACCAAATGATGAAATTGACTCTAATTAGAATGATGGCCCTAGATTCGATACGAGATTGATGACCTTAGCCGTCGACAATGAGTTATAAACGAGTTTCGCAACCTCCCACCCACCCCTCCCTCTTTCTTTCTTTGTTGGTGCCTAAAACCTCCGTCGATGACCTCCGATGAATAGTGAACTGATTTTATTTTTTGTTTTAGGTGTGATTCGTGTTTGGGTAACAAGTTTGAACTGAGGTAGTGAAAATATTTGGGGTAACATATCTGAATTTAGGTCGCGAATAGATTTGGGTACATATTTGGGTGTGAACGGATTCCAAGCAGGAAACGAAAAGGGATACTGGCGGGAAAGGGATGAAGCATGAGGGGTTTGCGTCGCCAGAAAATTGGTCGCCGAGGACGAGTCTTGGTCGCCGGACTTCGATTTTTGGTTAGCATCCTCATCAATGTGTCTATACATATGTGTATATATATATGTGTGTGTGTGTTGTGTTGCGGCATGTGTTATGTATATTTACAAAAAGGCCTTAATATTGATAAATTTTGTAAAAACAAATAAAGTAAAGAGAACGGTAAAATGACTATACTATCCTCATTTAGTTAGGTTTGTCGAAAAAAAGTTAGCGGGTGTTAGTGAGCGGGACCAAAATCAAAACGACAATGCATAAGTTCAGGAACGATATAGCTTTCGATGTTGAGACGAAAATTGAACTTTACTTTTTATAATATTTGAAATATGGTAACATATAAAATTAAAAACATGTGAAGAAAACAATAAAAATTAAAACAAATTGCATTGCAAGTTTGCAATGAATGAAAGGAAGGAAGAGGAGGAGGCGTGAAGGTTGGGGGTATTTTCGGAATTTACACAGAGTGTTGAAGAAAAGAAAAGGGAGGCAATTTTGGGGAAAGGGTTTTAATATATGATTCCAGTAGCTTCTTCTTCCTTCCTTCTAGATTAGATGAGAGAGATGGCTTCTTCTTCTTCTTCTTCTTCAAATCAAAACCAAAAGCAAAAGCAGGAGGAAATGAAGAATGTGATCATCGCTCTTCCTGCTGTTTCCAATAATAACAACAATGGTGCTACTCCATATCCTTCTTCTTCTTCTTCTCAGATCATCATCCATAGAAAAAGGAAAACACAGGTCCATTTCTCTCTATACAAAACCATCATTTTTCTTTCTTATTACTTTCATATATATATATATATATATAGGGGTGGGTTCAAATGTGAACCACTTTTTGGTTGTGAACGTGAGGACAACCGAGAGCACCACACGTGGCGGATGACTAAGCGCCACGTCAACTTCAGGGCGGATGACTAGGCGCCACGTCAACTCCACGGCGGATGACTAGGCGCGATTCATGGGAGGACATTGAATTAAAAGAGGGGACCATACTCAAAGCCGCCACGTGTCGCGCTCTCGGCTGTCCTCGCGTTCACAACCAAAAAGTGGTTCACATTTTGAACTTTCCTCTCTCTCTCTATATATATATATATATATATATATATATATTATAAGAACGAAAAGTTTGTTTATAGATTGATTATATATCTTTTACATGAATAATATATAGGGACCTGTTGATGAGAAGAAAAAGATAAAGAAGAAGAAGAAGAAAGTAGTAGATAAGTTGGTAAATAATTATTTAGGGCAAGATGATGAGAAGAAGAAAGTAGATGTTGAAGATAAGTTAGGGCAAAATGATTGTTTAAATACAATTCCACATCTTAAAAAGGAAAAGGAGGACACATTTCTTAATAATCAGAATCAAGTCCTTAACAAGAATCACCAGGATTATCAAATTCCGGATTATGGGGATGATTATGGAAACACTCATGAAATTCCAAATGGGGACTGTGGAAAGACTAATGAAATTCCAGATTATGGGGATTGTGGAAAGCCTCATCTTAAGGATGAAATCCCAAAACAGATGGCTACTCCTTTGAATCAGGGATGTGATCCTTACAAAAAGAACAAAAAGAAGAAGAGAACAAAATCTAGTGCCATAAAGCAGGAGGAGGAGGAGGAGGAGAACTTGGGAGGAGCTGATTTTCCTCAACAAGATAATGTTTGTATAAAAAACAACACGAGTAGGGAGGGTTTAGATGATGATGATAGTAATAATGTTCCCGTTGATCTTGATAATCCGTTTGCTCAATTTGCATACAAGGGTGGTCATTCAATTTCCAATACTTGCCATCATCCAAACCAACCTCAAAAGGTTTCACTTTCACCATCAGCTGTCAAAGTCTCACCCTACTTCCACAACAAGACTGTAGTAGTCAAAGAAAAGCAAGGATCCATTGATGCTCAAAACATGTCACCATCTACTGTCAAACTGTCACCTTACTTCCACAACAAGACAGTAGTAGTCAAAGAAAAACAAGGATCTACTGATGATCAAAACATGTCACCTTACTTCCACAAGGCATTCAAGGAAAAGGAAGACTCTATGCCACCTTCGACTGTCAAACTGTCACCCTACTTCCACAAGGCAGCATTCAAGGAAAAGGAAGACTCTATGCCACCTTCGACTGTCAAACTGTCACCCTACTTCCACAAGGCGGCATTCAAGGAAAAGGAAGACTCTATGCCACCTTCGACTGTCAAACTGTCACCCTACTTCCTTAAGGCATTCAAGGAAAAGGAAGACCCTATGCCACCTCCGACCGTTAGAGTCGTGTCACCCTACTTTCAAAAGACGGTAAAAGAAGAAGCAGATTCTTCTGTTGGTTATCACAACATGAAGGTGAAGAAGGTGAAGAAGGTGAAGAAGGTGAAGGTTTCGCCCTACTTCCAAAAGGCACTTAAACGAAAAGGTGCTTATGTAGGGTGCTTCAAGAAAGGGAGATTTATACTGCAAAAGGAAGAACCAAAGAAGAAGAAGAAGAAGAAAGATCCAGCACAAAACCTTACGGCTGCACAAAAGAGAGACGAGGCCTACTTGAAGAAGACTCCAGATAACACGTGGAAGCCTCCACGCTCTTATCATCATCTCATCCAGGAGGATCATTTCCATGATCCATGGAGGGTTCTCACTATATGTGTTCTTCTAAATCTAACACAGGGCGTGCAGGTCTGTTATACCTTTTTTCTTTATTATCCTATTCTTTTCAGCTTCTAATTCCGTTTGAGACTTGGTATTTGATAATTCAACACACATACACTGATACACAATGCACATTTTTTAACAGAGCCTTGTAATTTGTTCCATAACCCCAATGGTTGCCTACTTCACTATTAAACATAACTTTTTGATGTGAAGATGCTAGCACCTCAATATAGGGGTGTTTGTTTCTTAAAGAGTACCTCTTAAAACCTCTTAAGTCTGAAAATTAGGAGGTTTGCAGACTTAAGACTATTTGTTTTGTTTTTAAAAAAGACTGAAAACCTCTTACCGTCCTCTGAAATGCACCATCCACGTCTTATATTTTATATGTAAAATCAGACTTCAGACCTCTTAAAAAACAAACAATACCATAATCTTTTTCTATTATATTTTATGTATATAATACTGCTACTGGTGATGTAGGTAGTTGTATAACTAAACTTGTTTAAAGGCATTGGGCTCTGAAATAGTAGGAATGAGAAGGGACAAGACACAACACATTGTCGTGGAGTAAAATAGATGTTTAATGAGGTTGTTGTTTTGTAGGTTAAACGGGTGATATCGGATTTCTTTAGCTTATGCCCAGATGCAAAGACCGCTACGGAGGTTCCTGCACAGATTATTCGAGAGCTTATACAACCACTTGGATTATATAGAAAGAGAACCAAGATAATTAAGAGAATGTCTGCAGAATATTTAGAGGACGAATGGACGCATGTCACTAAATTGTATGGTGTTGGGAAGTAAGTTAGTTAATTTGTTGTTTTCGTTTTCTTCTTCTTCTTTTATGTCATATTTTTTCATGGTTACATTAGTTTAAGTATGTTATGTATGTTGTGTACGTATGTAGGTATGCAGCGGATGCATATGCAATATTTTGTACAGGGCAGTGGAAGCGTGTGAGACCAATGGATCATATGCTAAACAAGTATTGGGCGTTTCTTCACGAGATTCATATATAGCTGCTTAACTCAATCATATATATGATTTATTTTTGAAGTTATATATTTACTACAACTACAACAATCAATGACCAACTGTCGGTAAAGTTAAGTTGTGGTAATGATGCTAGGTTTTTGGAAATATTAGTATGGGGATGTTGCTGGGTGATTCTTAAAGTAAACATATTTCGTTAGCTACTGGTTTGTGTATTCGTGCAATATGACTGGATGCAGCTTTTTTTGGGATAGAAATTTATTCAAAAGTTTATGTTTCTTGTTCAAAAAAGCGCACATCAGGCGTGCATGATGCGTCCGATGCGAAGATTGAAATGCATCAGGTAGCCTTATGCGGTGGGGTTCAACGATGCCACTGTGATGCGCCTGATGCCTCGCCGAAGGCGTTCTTTCTATTTTGGGCTTTTACATGTTGGGCTTTCTATATGACCTGATAAAAAAGGCCAGACGACTCTTTCCCTCTATGGCTCTATTGACTCTATCGCTTTCAATCTGCCTTCCAACTCTTTCCCTCTCGAAATTCTTTATCAAAATTGACTTTTTATCAGTTAAATAGTTTGCAAGAAATATGCTAAAATATTGCTGAAAGCATCGATGTGCAGACGTGTGAAATATGTAGTATAGCGGTTATGCTTGATGTTGAAAACTTCCGTATATGATATCTGGTTATGCTTAATGCTGAGAACTTATGTGTATGTTATTGATAGAAGCACTGTTACATGGGAATGAATGTTTTTCTAGAACCCAAAAATGGGTTTGTCATATATACGGCATCTCCCTCAGTTGTATCTTGTAGATGATTACAACATAAAATCGCGTATATGATTGTAGCATGAAAGATGTTTTCAACAACCATAGTCGATTGATCATCCTTATTTGTTCTTCAAGGCTCTTCTTGTATCACATGCTTCTAATGGAACTCTTCATCACTGATTGAATATTAGTACATTACAATAAAACTTGCCCAACTTGTGTCTAAATTAGGCCATTATTCAAATAACCGTTTCTTCATGTCTATGTTAGCATCATGCAATCACAATAGTTAAATTTAAATCTGTTGAATTCCATGTTTCCAAGGACACCAAATTAAAAAAATCCTACTAAAAGAATGATGCCCAGCTTCTTAAATTAAGCCCAAGGGAAGCAATGAGTAAATTTTTAAAAATAAATTAGTGAAGTATAATAGATATCATATACTAGATTGTGTTGCATATAGTAGATGCACTGAAGTTTGTAATCAACAAATGTAACCTAATCATTTAAGCATTTACCAATGAAGTTCAGTTGCAACAATAGTGTTGCATTAGAGTCATTAGACAAGTAATTAGTAACTAAATAAATTACCAAATGGATTTGTTTTCAGTTTGATATTGGGTCAATAATCAAGAAAACATGTATATCTTGACCTTAAAATCTCATCTTAAAGCAAAAATCTTGTTAGAAGACACGAGGTATTACCACCTAGGGACCCAACCAAGTACCTTAAGGAGCAAAAAAGGATAAAGTTCATGTATTCTAGATCTATCTGAAAAGGATCAAACTTGACAACGAACCATCCTATTTCTCCCAGGGACTTGTCGCTTTAACTCTAGGATTTGTTGGAGCTGATATCGCAAATGTTTGCAACGGATCTTCTTTAATTGTTGCGAGAGATGAACACGTGAAGTGTAACAACCCAAATCCCAACTAAACAAGAACATACATAACAATCATATATGGAATGCACACTTGTAGACCGACAACATGAAATGAGACGTGTGAAGCCTCAACCCATAAGTATCTCCTGCCAAAAAGAAAAACATAATAATCTTAAGTATTGTATGAAATGTGTGATAATAATTCATTGATTGTATAATATTCGTCACATAAAACTTATTTATAAACAACATTTGATGTGTAGACTCCAACGTAATTGAACTTTTCTAGGACATCATTAATACATTTGATGAAATCCATTTTAGCTTTTAGTTAAGTTTCATTAAGTTAAGGATAATTAACAATATGGTATTTTTACTTAAGGATAATTTTTTTTACCTTTTAGTTGTAAGAATAAATTAAACTTTTGGTTTAAATGGTTGTTACTCGTTATTAAATTTCATCCATATTTAAATAAATTACATTTTTAATCATTGTAGTTGTCACCCAGTACTAAATTTCATCCATATTTAAACTAATTATACTTTTGATCATTGTGATTGTCATTTTGTTGACCTCTTAGGCTATCAGTACCGCAACCCTTCCAACCCTCCCAACCTAACTGTCACATCGATGGCCCTTGAAGTATGGATCAGAAAAGGTTTATGGTTGGTTAGTAATCTTGAAACTGTTGGCTTATCCAAGGTATGGGGGAACAAGTCTACCATTATTGTTTTTTAACTAGAGATGACAATGATACCTCTTACCCCATATATCTTTACTACCAATCAATGCATTTAGCACAAAATTCTTAAAGACAAGTTCTAATGTACAACTATTTTACCTAGAAAACTTTAAAAAAATTACTATGAATTACAACTTATAAGGCTACCTGCACCGGAGGGTGCGGGTTCCATCGACTTGAAGCGAGTAAGCCCGCCGGTTTTATTGGGTTGGGTGTGTGATGCCTTCAAGCCGGCGGGTTGGGAGGTATGCGGGTTGGGAGAGCCGTTGCCAAACGGCTCTCTCAACGGTCAAAAAATCAATTTTTTTTTACTTTTTTTTTTCATTTTTTACTCCTATATAAATACCCATTTATACCCAACTTAATTTTTCACACAAACTCTAAACCTTCAATTCTTCAACTCTTTAAACCTTCAATTCTTCAAACCTCCCACTCTTCAAACATCATGAACCCAAACGATCAAAACCTCGGATCTTCATCACGGCGCACGAAATGTAAACATCGGGCGGAACCTTCGAAGCCCTCTTTCAAAGTCGACGTTACGCACACCGGGTTCCCTCCACAATATCCACCTGATTACGATGTCGAAATTTCGCCGAAAGGTTTTTGTATCACAATTACTCATCCTCAAGCTCCTCAACCCGGGAGCTCTTCACAACCCAATCAACCGTTTCCTTATCAATCGTTTCCTTATCAACCGTTTCCTAATCCACAATTTCCTCCAACCGATTGGGGTACTCCTTATCAACCACAATATGTACCCAATTACCAACCCAATTA
This sequence comes from Centaurea solstitialis, assembly GCA_030169165.1. Classification (NCBI taxonomy): domain Eukaryota; kingdom Viridiplantae; phylum Streptophyta; class Magnoliopsida; order Asterales; family Asteraceae; genus Centaurea; species Centaurea solstitialis. The sequence goes on from CM058047.1 coordinate 59,786,395, forward strand.
CCAACCCGTACAAGAGGAAGACACTTCCGATGAGGGAGAACTTTCACCAACGACCCAACAAGAGGAAGAAATTAAGTTTTACACCGCCCCGCACGACTATCTCCGGGGTGAAAAACTCAAGGATACTATGAAGCGAAAAGACGAGATCAAAGCCAAATATGACTTGTAATTTTTAGTTTATTTTATTTAATTATGTAAATGTTTAATTTTAATTTTTAGTTAATTAATTATTAATCTTATTATTAATTAATTAATTACATTTTTTATTTAAATATATTATTTATTTATATAAAATAAATAAAATAAATTGAAAAGTGAGAAGGTTGGGAGGGTTGGGTGTGTGTTGTAGAGGGTTATGGGAGGGTAAAGAGATGGTTGGGAAAAAGCTGATGTGACAGCTGATGTGGCATTCAAAAAGTGAGTGGGTTGAGCAGGGGCGGACCTAGAAAAATTTTCCAACGGTGACACAATTTGACTTTAAGAAATTTATGTAGAAAATTTTTTCAAAATTTTTTATTGCTCTAGTGGTTGCTTCATTGTTTTTCAAGTTTAAAGTCTCAAGTTCAAGTCTTATTGCAAGCAATTTTTTATAAACACAATAAATATGAAATTAAAGCCAAAAATCTACTAAAGTTAAGGAACTTACCAACTAACTTGATTAGCAAGGCTTGAACCCAAGACCTTTATCATGAAAGATAAAGAACTTACCAACTCAACCAAGGAAACCTTATGGTTTTATTGCAGTTTCAAAATATATATGGTGGCACACAACAAATTAATACGGTGACACCTCTCACGACCCTTAATTTTTTACACTACAACGAAGGAATGGACGGGTGGCACGTGCCACCGGTCCCTCTAACGTAGGTCCGCCTCTGGGGTTGAGTGGGTTGATTGGGTTAGGTGCAGGTAGCCTAAGGCATAAGGTACAAATTGTCAATTCACTCATTTTATTCACATCTGACTCCCATTTAAAAAAAAAGAGTTATGCTTTTCTTTTTCAAAAGTCAACCCATCCCTTTTTAGCATTGTTACGGGACGTTCCAATGAAAGTTACTTTAAAGAGTCATCCCTTTTTCATTTCTATTAGTCTGAAAGATTGCTATTAAGATATGAAAGTTACTTTAAAGAGGGTCTAGTTCATGTTTTGAATTATCTAACTCAAGGAGGGCCTAGTTCATGTTTCAGATATTCAAAATTTTGATGCCTCTCTTCTTCCCTAAATCACTCTCTTTCTTGATTCCTGTTATGATTCTTGTGTATTGAAACCCATAATTAATTAGCTGATCAAATGACACCAATTTTGATCTTATGATATGCCAAACTCATATATTTTCATTCAGTTTTTTTGTATTCTATGGTGAGAATGAGAATAATGCCAAAGAGGCATCATGCTAGAAAAACTTGACATGATACAACAACTTGATTAGCAAGAACATAAAGATTAAAGGAAGACCCAATGGAAACTTCTTTTCTAATTTCTTTTTATTAGAGATGTATTTGTTAACTGGTTACCCGAAACTGCCCCATATCTAGAGCCGGGTACCTGCTTTTAGATTTAAGTTAAATGCATAACATTACTACAACTTGACGTAAAGTATTATCCAAGTCATTTTGTATCAAGACTCAATAGTTTCACCATTTATTGTATTTAATATTACTTTAAGAGTTTAATTAAGTCGTTTTGCATCAAGTTTTGACGTGTTTTTTTTATGGGATTAGTTTTCATCATTTGTTGTATTTAATTTGATACTTTGTAGTTTGATATACTTGTTACTTTAAGATGGTATTTGTTATATTTTTAATGTTTAAGATGTTTAAAAATTTTAAAACTTTGACAACGGGTACCCGGTACTGGAATCGGGAACCGACGGCTTCGAGACCGGCTTCAAAATATAAGGAAACAGGATAAGTGGTTCCGATTCATTCATTCTAGGAACCGTCGCTTCCGATTCCGGTTCCATATGAAAAAGGACGGGTACCCAGTTATGCTCACCCCTAATATTTAGAACCTGTAAGAACATTGACTTGTATGGTTTCAGGTATTTTGGATAATGATCATATTATAAATTTGAAGTATTAATTGCAAACATGCTTAAATATAAGATAACTTTTTTTAACCTTATTAATATAACAAAATACTCCATAAATTTCGGATTTAAAAATAATTTTGTTTGACTAAGGGTTCACCTTCATCTTTAAAACCATCATCATCATCTTCATATTCATAATCAGCATAATTTTGAGGACGGAATTTCTTAAAAGGAGGGGTTATTTGTGACACCTCAAATGGGGCAATTAAATAAATGTGAAAAGAAAGGAAAAAAGAGAATGAAATTTTATTTTATTGGGCTAAAAATGTAAAGAAAAACCTGAGAAAAAGAGGGCTCGTTATGCCATTTAAGGAAAACGACAAGTAAAGAGGTGGGTTGGTTTAAGATCAATAAGACTAAAAAGGAAAGAAAATATCAAATCAAGGGTGAAACCTGACTAAAATATCAAAGCCAGGGGTCTGAAGGTCATTTCCGAATGTTTAGGGGCTGTATCAAGAAGTTAACAGGTCCAAACTAGAGGGACCTGTTATGTAAAAAGGACAAATCTGTTATTGGGTAGTTTGGTGGAAGAAAAAGACAAACGAATTACAGATTTATGCAGCCATTAACTGTAATACGTTTTTGGTGGAAGAAAATGAAGAAAAATCTCAGATTTCTCTCTTCATTTTTGGTTAAAGAAGCTTCAGAAAATGTTGGAAATCAAGAGAGAAATCAGAGCTCGAAAGTGTTCATTTAGAGGTAAAATACTCAACCAAAATTTGACTTCTTTATATGGTTTATGGTTAGCTTCATTTTAAAGTCCTCTATAAAACTCAAATAATTGATGGTTTTGGTTGATTTTTGTTTCTATGGTTAAAGAAAATGAATATCCAGAGTTTTATAAAAGAAATCATCGAAATGGCTTTAAGGTTCGTTATTTTATAATGGCTAATATAAGTTTCATATCTAGGCCACCAATTTAAGTTTCAATTAATCCATAAACTTTAGGTTATTTTATAGGGGATAGTTCTCCGAAATGTATTAAACTATCCCCAAAAATCTATTGTGTGTATCAACCTACGAAAATTGCTATTGTGTGTATCAAAGTTTATTTTTTGTTCTATTGTGTTACACATGACCGGAACAACCGGTTATCAACCGGTTACCTCCGGCGACCACGTTCCGATCACTGTTTCGGCGCTCTTCCGACCATTCTTTGTCACGGGTGATCATCTTCGGCATTGGTGGAGGTCGGCATTGGAGGTTCTGGTTGCGATAACGATGGGTGGTGGGTTTTGGTTGCGATGGCGATGAGTGGCGGGTTCTGGTTTAGGTGGCGATGGGTGGTGGGTTCTGGTTGCGGTGGCGATAGGTGGTGGGTGGCGTTTGAGGTCGGCATTGGAGGTCGTCGTTGGAGGGCGGTGATGGTTTGCAACAACATCGATGATGGTTTGCACGGTGGTTCGCAGTTTCCGGCGACGATCTCCGGCGATGGTTTACCGGCTAAACAACGGCGGTGATGGTTTGCAACGATGGAAATGGGTCTCCGGAGATGGTTTGTGGTGGTTGCAGCGGCGGTATTGGGTCTCCGGTGAGTGTTCTAGATCTCCGACGACATCTCCGGCGATGGTTTACCGGCTAAACAACGGCGGTGATGGTTTACAATGGTGGCAATGGATCTCCGGTGATGGTTTGTGGTGGTTGCAGCGGCGGTATTGGGTCTCCGGCGAGTGTTCTGTATCTCCGGCGACATCTCCGGCAATGGTTTACGGTTCAACCGGTAACAAGTCATCTGATACGCACAATAGAACAAAAAACAAACTTTGATACACACAATAGCAATTTTCGTAGGTTGATACACACAATAGATTTTTGGGGATAGTTTAATACATTTTGGAGAACTATCCCCTATTTTATAATGGCTTTAAGGTATTAGTTTCTTTTTAAAAGAAATCATTAATGTTCCTATAAGTCCCATTTCTAGATTAAATATTTGTATTACGTATTTAGTTTATTATGGTTTAAGTTGATTAGCTGTAATTATTTGGATTACATTAGTCAAGTAGTTATTTTCTTAAAGAGAGTGTTTATGAAATTATCTATTTAAAAATGACAAGATTTCAAACATTGTATTTGAGTTCGTTTTTTTATTAGAACTTGGAGAGATGGGTTTAAACGTTTATAAGCTTATTAATTTGATGTTTGAAGGCGTCGTCAAGTTTTAGACTTGAGGTTTGATTAAAGTTGGTCGAGGTTGACCGAGTTGACTTTTACCTCATTCGACCAACAAGGATTTTAAAGACGATGTCATATTGAGATATTCGAGATATTAAGAGACTCAGTTTTGGAGTTTGACTGTAGGTCAGGTTGAGTTTGACCATGGTTAGCTATTGTTGACTTTCAAAGAAATTAAGTCATTAATAGGATAGTGTGCTATCAATTGTGTAGGTTTTCAGTCAAGAGCTATCAGTAGCCGATCTACACGCGATAAGGTGAGTCTTCATGAGACTTACACTGGGATGCATACCTATGTACAAATTTATTTTCAGCATTACATGATTTTGTATGATGATATGTGTGTATGCATGATGTTAGTTTACATACATGATTTGGTGTATTTTACATGTATGTTATTTCATGATCAGATCAGATGCATGCTATGTATTTAAATAGTTTTCGAACGACTCTAGCATGTTGTTTCAGTTGCAAGTTTTATGATCAGTTTTAATGGATGCGTATTTGACCAGTATATAAGTCACGACCAATATAAGACACGACCCAGATAGGTGAGCGACCAGTTAAGGCCCAGGGCGTGTTTGTAACTAAATGACCCATACCCGAGCAAATAATTTATGAGATCTCTTTTCTTTTAGTGTTGCATGTTTTCAGAAAATGCATACTATTTGGTACAGAGTTTACATGTTGATGTGTAAGCTTATGTGAAGTCATAATCTAATTTTCTTCTCTAAGAGGTGAGCAGTGCTAAAAATGAATGCAAGGTACTTACAATTGAAGCTTGTACAAAGTATGACAGAACATCTAGTATGGGCTTAGGCCTAAAAGTAAGATCTGTAAGTGTTCTGATTTAGATATTTCAAGAAAATATTGATTTAGAATCACTAGTGGCCTCGGGTGAAAATATGGGCATTATAGACCAATGTCATACTAATCACATAACTTTGTAACTTTGAGAGAGCAAACTTTGGTGAAATATACATATATCTCCATAGTGGCAAACTAGGTTTGGTTTAATTTGTGTTGGTTTTCTGCTCCTCGTTCTCCTTCTCTTTCTCTACTTATGTGTTGGATTTATCATTGAACTTGAATAATATTTTACCAAAGCTTGTTGCCAATTCAAAATACTTTGCATATATAGTTTATGCATGATGTGCTTGTATTTAACAATTCTCAACAATTTAACATTGTCCCATTTTGAGCATGGAGGAGAGGTAAGTAACATATTAATGTCTACATATCTTTTTCCGAGATTGCTTTGTTCTCCATAATTATTATGTATGTGAACTTTGTTAGGTTGAGGGATGAAACAAATATGACCCACTTCCATACATCCCTCTAGAAATTAACAAGCATTATAGAAAAAGAAAATGTTTAAAGAAGCTTTGGAGGGATACGGTTACTAAATATATCATTTAAGTGAACTTACAACTTTTTTTTCTATCAAAGGTGTCCAAAAATGTTACCAATGGTGGTTTAGCAAAGGTTTATGGGGTAAGTGTTTACTTAGATGCACAATCTCCACTACCTTATGAGGTAACATTTTTGATCATCGAAATGGGTTGTTTTTTTGCTGTTGTTGGAAGGCATAGTGGTATTGAACCAACAAACGACTACCACTAATACACACACACGTCTCCAGCGCGGTATCGGACAACCACAATCAACCCACTAATTCGCCGCTATCATGCCCAGCTTACACTGGATCTAGAGCCCAACACCCCCCCTCCCGCTTCCTCTCCCCCTTAGCTAAATTATGTTTTATAACTTTATTAGTGATGTTGACAGATTTATATTATTATATTTCAGTTTTAATATGAAATTTCAGGAAATGATTTATAATAAAATGTATATTTTAAAATATTTCTGAGCTAAAACAAGCTATATAATTTTTGAAACAATCATACCAAAATGCAAATTTATGTGGAACAAATATTTCATCATCAAATTAAATCCATCGTATGAAAAAGCTCTCTCACTCCCCCTCTCTCTGTATATATTTATTGAAAAATATTGTCTTATAATATTATCTTCTAAATATATCATTAATGATTTTTTCAATCAAGTGATTACACAATCTCATGAAATAAAATATGTTTGGAATTTTTATGTTTTAAAGATTTAATAATATCACCAATTCCTAATTTTGGTTTATTCAATCAAAAAGGAAATCTGCGCAAACCCCATTTCAAGTTTTAGGTGTAATTTCGTTCAAAACGATTAGGAGTTTAAGTTTTATTTATAGATATTATTCTTTTAGTTTTTTGATTGATTACAAATCTTATTATTTGGTTAATCTTTCATTTTTTTTTTCATTTGGTTTAATCATCTAATGCTTTTTTGTGAATCCGGTTTAAAATAACCCTTATTTTTACTACATATAGGTATGATTACTATATAACAAGTTAAAAAATTATTGTTGCTATATACATAAAATAAGACCAATTAATAGTTGCGGAATATGTTTATCCTCTATATAAAATTGATTTTATTTTTCATCACATATATCGTACAAATTGATGAAAGATATATGAATCATACTATGTATATATATCGTTATTATGCATAATCACCCTTTCCCCTACGTTTCTTGTTTTTGATTTTTGTCAGAGTGCGTACTCCTTCACACGAGGTCGGACCGATTTTGAAGCAATCTATTGATCCCCTTCTTCCCCATTGTAACAAAAGAGTCTTCTGATAAGGTGAACAAGAATTCGGTCACCAAAGATATCATCAATCGTGCTGTCAGACACACCATCGACTTCCCTACTCTCAGGTTACTTAAAACCATAACTTAGAGTAAAGTTTTTTGTGTCATTTTAATAGAATTATGAATCTCTTTTATGTCATTCTACGAAACTCTTAAGAAATCAGGAGTTCAAAGATTTTCAAATTAGGTGAAAAATCATATGAAATCGATCAGGTTGAAGTTTGAGCATAATTTTTTTTTTTAAAATTTGAATTGTATTCAAGAAATTGCATGCACCCTAAAGATGATCTTGATTCTTGAATTAGTATATATACATACACGTATTTAGTTGATTATATTAATTTCTTTTATCAAAGATTTTGTAGATTATATATATATACACACACATTATGTACATAGATGATCAGATTATATTTTCTTATGCGGATACAATTTTTTATCACATATTTATAAACCTATATACATGTGTATACATGCAAAATTATATTATATGTAAGGATGTAATATCTTTAGTAAAAATATTTTCAAAAGACGCTATAAGAGAATTAACAAACTTAATTTATTATTTTTAATTATATACTATTTTTATTTTTTATTAATAACATTGACATGAGATAAAAGTTCAGATTTAGAGATGTGATTCAAATAAGACTCACAAGGCTACGACTTAAAAATATACTCAAATATATATGATGTTTTTAGAAAAAGGTTTTTTATTTTTTTTTATTGATAAATTTTTAATATGATTTTTTTTAAATCCATCAGTGTCCACTGTTTATTGGACATTTTTTCAAATAATTTTTAACTTTTTATTGATAACTTTTGGATCCATATATAGGTAATCATTCGCCATTGATCTATTGAAAGTAATTTATTTGGATGCTAAATCAATTTTTTGTACTGGTGTTTACAAAAGATTTTTGTGTTTTTAATTGTTACAAAATATTTCTTTTATAGATCATTTTATATAATATAAATATATACACATACATACAGATAATTGATATATTCTTTCAACCAAAATTATGTAGATCATAATCTTTTATGAAATACAAATATTCTTTTATTAAAAAATGTAGACCATGTTACTATTTATTTTTAATAAAGATGTTCTCAAGACAAGACATGTTGTACGTACATGAAAGAATATGATCTTTTATTTTTCTCCTTTTGAAGAAAAAAATATATGATTTTGTTACTTAATTTAGTTTATTTGTATTAAATACTAATTGTGTGCTGGCACAATGCATGCAGCAGAATTCAAATTTTAAATCAAGCAAGTTGAATATATCTCACTTAAATCAAGCAAGATGTATACATGTATTCATTTACCCACCCCAATTAATATAGAGGCTACAACAACACTTAAAGTTTTAACTTCATTGTGTCAAAGCAACCATAGAGATCACCACCTTCGTGATTTCAACAACTTATATGAATCAACAAAACAAATAAAAAAGACAACTTCTGAGGAATGAAAGTTAAAATCATGGTTTCACTAAAACAAATCAATAAAAGTATATTAATTAAACAAGGATGAGAAATATTCCTCAAATCAGATTCTAATACACTATATTATATATATATATATATATAATCCATAGATGAGCTATATTAATTACCCATTACAATACCAAATAGATCTACTTCAGATTTTGCATATGTAGCCCTTTAAATGCAAGAATATAGGCTAAAACCAAGGGTATCAGTGATACATTCTCCAACAGTACTAGAGAAATTCACTATGCCTAAAAAAGAGTTTTACATCTACTCGCACTTTAACATACAAAACAATTTCTAGACTTATAAAATAGATATGAACTCTATAAATTAATATTGAGAGAACAAGTTCATAACTTCATTGAATATACAATTAGACATTACGAAAGACTATGATTGGAGTTTTACATCTTATGATTATAATGATTGGTTTTCAAGTAAAACGATAGGATCCTTTCTGCCGACCATCGATCAACCGATGAATTGTGGCCTGTTGATCAAATAATCGGTATCCGGAACTCACAGACGTCAAACACATACTATTATCCCTTTGAATGAGATCGCATGAATTCCTCAGTCGAAATGCTAAGACTTCTCTAAAAAACCAAAACAAGTTGACAAAAAAAAACACCAACACCAAGAAACTTCCCAGCACTGAAACAACCCAAGAGTATAATCCTCCATATAGTTTTAGTGTTTTAACATGTATTATTTTGTAACAATAATACTAAAAATTCCTATTTTGCAGCTCTTGTCTTGATCCATTTGATACTTGATAGCCAAATATGAATATAGGTTATGCAAATAAAGGAAACATGAGTTACTTGCCAAATGAACTTAAAATATCAAAAAACATAATCAACTTAATTAGTAAATTTAGTCATCTTCACAATTGAAAAATCCAAGCATGAAAGATTAACTTCAAGATAGTGTTATAGACTGAGATGAAATTAGTAAATTTATCCCACAACTAGTAGCAGACGTCTTCATTGCATAGAGCTCTGGATCAACTTATGAACGATTGAATATCTAAAAACAAAGTTTAAGATAAAAGCTAGTTGTTGCAAGTTCCAAAACCAAAAAAAAGAAATTAGGCATCCTCTAGATAGCATCCTCGCGGTCACGCCTACTTTCTCAAATACAAAAATCATCATCTTTAATCATAGACTACTCATAATTCTCAACAACGTTCTTCGTTATCACAGCCTATATATCATTATATTGCAAAAATAAACAAATAAGGAAACCAAACAATATAAACCATTTGTGGTCTCTTTAATAGAAGTTGTGAAGATAAATGATGAAAATTACACATGTATCCTAATACAGAAAAAGTGGTAAGTCGAAGTAAAGTATGTTAAGAGAATAGCACGTAGTAGGATGATAAAGATTGCTTACTAAGTAACAACTGGGATGATAATCTCAAAACCAATGTTGCTAATTCCATCCAATTGATTAAGATTGATTTTCTGGAAATGAAAAACAAAAGTGTAATAAAATCTCAATGTAAGTAGACAAATTTCATTGAAGTATCAAACACTACCAAAAACTGAAAAAAATATAATTTGGACAATTAAATTGTAGAAAGAGTTAAGACTAAAAATTCATCAAACAAGAAGCAATGATGACAAAACAAGCAAAACATTTGAAAGCAATACTAAATCCCTTTGGGGCATTTTCTCAAACACTTTATCTGCATATTGAGAAAAGATTGAAGAAAGCAATAAAATCAATACAAAATCAAAATTTTATTCAACTTTGTTAGCCCAACTTGTATTTCTAGCAAGATAGAAATGGAGCATGTGAGATATAAAGGCCTAATAAAGTTCAAAATCAGTTAATAAAACTTGAGTAAGAAGAAGGGATAGTAGGTTCATATCGATAAGAATAGCAGGGATATGAATCTGCTATCCATCAATTGAAATTTGATTTTGCCCAACCGGGATTTGAATCTGTTATCAAATGAACAACGATTGAATAAAAAGACATATTTCCTTAGCAAAACAAAACAACGATTGAAAGGAAACAAAATCTATAATCAGCGAACAACGATTGAATTACCTCGATCAACAGGCGTCGTGAATAAGTAGCTAGGATCAAGGGAGTATTCTACTTAACCAATAATACAGTATATATAACATTAATGACATGAGACAAAAAAAATACCTTGATGTTAAAAAATAAATCTAACCAATAAAAAACACTTATATAGTTATAAATTTAGAAGAAAATACAAAAAAAAAAATAGTGTGTAATTATATTATGAATTTGTTAATATGGAATTGATGAATAGTGTGTAATTGAAGAAGATGGAGCTGAAAGTATGGAGTGGGTTCTCATTAGAGAAATCAGTATGCAACCATGGCTTCTTTATGATGGCTCCTAACCATTGGATCCCTTCCACCAAAACCTTCACGAGACCACTCCGACTACTTCATCATCAACAAGACGACGATGTTCATGTTACCGTCTCCATTTCCCAACCATGTGCTACAACTCTCTCTATAACCATCCAAGACGGACTAATTATTTCCCCTTCTCAGCAGCAAGAAATCATGGTATATATATATAATTAGTTAATTAAATTAAATACTAATTGATTGATATAATATATCATATATGTATGCAGGATCAAGTGAAGAGGATGTTGAGGCTTTCTAAGGAAGACGAGAAACAAGTGAAAGAGTTCCATAGATTACATGAAGAAGCAGCCAAACGAGGGTTTGGTCATCTTTTCCGTAACCCCTCATTATTCGAAGATGTTGTCAAGTCCTTACTTCTCTGTAATTGCGGGTATGTATTGTAAATTAATTAATGTTTTGATCAACTTTTTTTTTTTTTAATTTTAATATTAATAGTAGCTATATATTTATTATGTACTATAGATTTAAAAGAAGCTTAGAGATGGCTGAAAACCTTTGTAGTCTCCAAAAAAGGGTTGGGAAAAAGATGTAGGAATAGAAGAAAAAAGTACTCAGGAAATTTCCCAAGTGCACAAGAGTTGGCTCTTCAATCTAAGGAGTCATTGGAATCCAAATGCAACTTGGGATACAGGGCTGCTACGATTCTGAGTTTAGCGAAGGCTGTAAAGGATGGAGAAATCAATCTGGACGATTATGAATTAGAATTCAAGGAGGTTGGTGATAATGAAGGATTACGGCTCCAAAGGTTGAAGAGAATAAAAGGGTTTGGTGATTTCGTTGCGTGTAATGTGTTGATGTGTATAGGTTTGTATCAACACATTCCAATCGACTCTGAAACCATCCGGCATATGAAAAAGGTACATAACTTCTTTAATTAATTGTTAGTTAATTGATAAACTAAAATCAAATACTAATGCTAATTACAAGTTTTATATAATAATATAAATATATACAGATCCATCAAAGAGAAGAATGTGAGAAGAACAATGTGAAGAGAGTGGTTAAGGAGATATATGACAAGTATGCCCCATTCCAAACCCTTGCCTATTGGTAAGCATCCATTCCCTTATGTTTAATTAATTATATATATATGCTATTTTTTAATATGTATTTAATTAATTTTAGGTTGGAGCTGGTGGAGTATTATGAGAAAAGTCTGGGAAAGCTAAGCTTGTTGGAGAGGTGTGACTACAAAAAAGTTGCAGGAAGCATAATTAATTCTACTAATTTGTAATCCTATGTTAATAACAGATCGATCCATGGTTTTGGTAAACAATTTGGTAATATGAAGGCATGTTTTATATGAAGTTTTTGGTATACCCCGGAACTTAACTCTATATATATATATATAGCCTTGCTGAGTTGTGTCTTTTTTTATTAGCATTGAATATGGCTTTTGAATTAATATTTTGGAATGCAGAGCTTTACATATCTATCGTTCAAGTGTTGTACCATACTATCTAAATATATCTATACTCCTTTATAAAAATTCTATTACAGTTACCTCTTAGAATTTTAAGATAATAGCATACCGTACAAGTGTGTAAAGCACAAAATTGAAACTCAACTTCCATCCCCTTCTCCACGTCCCCCCCACAAATTCTCTCTTGGCTAAACTGACGATCACTTGACTTCTAATCCGCAACAATGGAAGAAATCATCTTTCTTCTCTCTTTCATATCGGATTACAACTTCCCCTTGAAGAACTCATCTGCAAATTTGAGTTTTCTTTTTTCAACACTAGTAAATCCTACCCGCCGCATCGGCGGGTGTGAAAACTTGTGGCAATAGTATTCTTATTTGTCTAAATTTTAAATATTTTAAAAGCTTTGGGGTTTTATGAGAAAATTGTTAGTTTTTTAACCTAAAATTGACACAAGATACAAAAGATACAATAAACCTTGATCACTTATACACTCATAATGAATACATACTTTGGATCAAATATTATTCTCGTTTGAGGAATTTTTTTTAAAGGTGAAAATGAAGATTGTTATTCGTAACGAATAAGGACATGAGAACTTGTGAAGTTTGTCAATTTTGGTGAAAAATGCCTTTAGTTTAATCATTTTTTTTTATCAAATGCCTTCCTATAAATTGCAGCTTAAAAGGAAATGATATGCTGCATCTTCATCCTAATGTTCATCTATTTCGCATCCAACGGTTGATAACCATTTCTCACATTTCTCACCAAATTTGACACTTCTCAACACAACCCATAGGTGAAAATAATAGAACAAAAGTTTGTTATATGACATTTAGAGCAGGACATATTAGGACCAGATGAGACAAAACGCATTTCTTTTGGCCCACAAAAATAAATGAAACAAAAAATCCAAGAAACAAAACAAGATTGGTAAATTACGAAATTACACAAATTGAGTTTTTATTTCAATATGCCTTGCCAATAAACACTTGAATAAAAACAGGAGAGAGGTCTTACCAACATAGATTTTATTATGAAAAAACCACCCACCAACAGATGATATTATACCTTGATGTAAATCAGCCCATGGCATACTTCTGCGTCCAGCTACGAGCAGTGGCCTCGTATTTCGACTTGTCTGTTTTGTACATGTGAGCGATTTCCAGCATCAAAGGGTTGTTAGAGTTCGGGTCAGTTAACACCTGCAAAATCAGACCCATCACTTGTTAAACCTCTTCACATCTACAAGCAGGATGTGATATTTGGTTGGTTTTCCATTAACTTCTTTATGGATAAGGTTGTCTATGTGACTTAATTTGTCTGTATAGATTGGGAAAGCTTTTGTATGAGATGGTTTTTCTAATGTGGAAGGAGCATGTTTGGTAAAAACTTAGCTTTATGCATAAAACTCCCTTCTAAAAGCTACTTTATGTATCATTAAGCCACTATGAAACAGTCAAGCATAACTGATCGAATAAGTTGCGAGTCTCATTAAGTTCATTAAGCTGGTAACAAACAGATAGCCAACTTCGTGAAATGAGACTTTGCATATTATTTGGTCAGTACATAAACCACCTAACAAACAAAAAACAAGCAGGTATACCCCCGGCAGATATGCTTCATTAATCCACATAAGAATTTATTAGTACATATGTACTGAAACCATATCATGTAAATTATCTGGCAAGAAAATTTTGAAGGTATAAGAAAGAATGAATATACATTCAAAAAGGAGAAAACGGTTGTAAATACAAACCAACACCTAAAAGTAAGCCAGAGAGTTGAACCAGAGCAAATGTCAAATATAAAAAGTAGCAGCCATTAAGATTTATCAACCCCAAACGATGCATATTGCAAAAGCACCAAAAATTCAACCATTAAGCTCAAGACTCAATAAAGCTTGCTACAACATCTGATGACTACATAAATTTAGATAGAAACAATTTTAAATCTTTAACCATGTCCCACATCAACAGATGGAATATAGTTTAACTATCGTCATTATGTATCTGATTTTACAAATATAACAAGAACCATAGTATGAAAGAATCCGGTCCTTGAAATCAATATGCAAGTTAAAGAAGAAGATACAATCTTGATCAAGTAATAGTATTTGACAACTTAAAAACTCAAATTCATAGAACCCTAAAACTAAAATCAGAGGAAAAGATGGAGAAAGAGTAGTTTTACCCTTTGAGACTTTTGATCCGAGCAACCTGAGGTGACGACAATGGCAGATTCTCAGTCGATATGGAAGAACTTGAAGATGAAGCGAATGTTCTAGATCGGCTCCTAAGCTTCCTTCTAAAGAACTCAGCGATATAGAAATGAATGTTCCTTTGGATTAACATAAAGTTAAAATCCGAACACCACAATATGCACGAGCTTTCAAGCCAGAATCTAAACTACACATTACATCAGAAAAATAATAAAAAAGAGCAACATAAAATTTAAACAAACATATGAACGATATAAGAAATTAGAGAACCAACATAAAGTTGACAAAAGGAAAGTAGTGATTTTTATTTTACCTTAAGGTTAGTGTCAAGTACAAGTCATGAGGTATAGTTACCCGGTGGAGAGTCAAATTAGCATTCCCAAAAAATTGTCCAGTTACCCATTATCATATTCAAAAGGCATTTCTATATCACAAAATGGAAGAATGATTATAAGAACTACTCATATAAAAGGTAATCAAAATTACTTGCAAAAACATATGAAAATATCCATTTCTTACCATTTTTTATTCATCGAATCATTCATGGTGCAAGCTAAGCTTGGTAAAAAATTCAAATGCCATGGAAGATGAACCTTGAACCCCATCTGGCCATCTTGATACCACAAATTGGAGACCTACAAAAAGCCAGTGTCACTATGGTAAAATATAATTTTTCTTCAATATTAATTTTCAAACATTAACTTTAACCTCTTCATTCAATCAACGCCATCTATAAATAGAAGAAATTTTTGTGAAAGAAGCAGAACTTCATTAGCTACCGTTAAAATCAGCTAAAAAGACATACCATTGAAAGTTTCTTCATTTGTTAAGAGGACTAAAATTCAGTGGACAAACAATATTGGCAAAGGAACATATGCCTGTAATGCACCCTCCAGCCTTTCTGTGAGAAAGAAAAGCAAACACCAACCATTTAAAGATGATAGAAAAATCCATTTATTGTTTTCTTTCATATAGGTAATGTAATCATATATACAGTAATTTAGGTTAAACAAACATAAACCAAAATCGTAATATTATAATAAGAATTTTAATCGAATCAAGTGACAATAGTTTACCTTCCATCGGTCCAAATGGAGTACTCCCATCCTCTAGTCCTGTAATAAGCAACGAAGAAACTAAACTTTTGATCCTTCATTCTTAACTACTAACATGAAAGATTTGCAAATATGCAACTTTTATACATGAAATAGTATGGATTAATCAAATTAATAAGAAGTCAAATCAAAATCGATAGTAAAATAATTGAATCGCCACACCAATCCCCACCATTGTTACTATCTTCTGAGAAGATCCAACACCATGAACTCTCTCTTCGCTCAACAAACCTTTGAAATAAACGCTAAAAATCTCTGAATCCACGAAGAATTTGAAGTAGAATAAGAATAAGAATAAGATCCCTCGCAAAAGGGACGCTCGTCTACCTCCAACCAATGGTGCCGTACGGTCTGGAATTTTTCAAACTCTAGGGTTTGTATGTCTTGCGATGGCGGTTGCTGAGGTCGGATTAGAGGAGGAAGGTTGAAAAGCGAGAGATGCAGAGATGGGTTGAAGACGGAAGGGTAGGTCGTCTAGGAGGATGTGGAGATGGAACGTGTGTTGAAATTCAGTATTCTTGAAAAACGGTTTCTTGAAAGCAGTTGGTGAATTCTCTTTAATATATAGTATAGATATAGATTCTCAAATTCTTGCATATTCAACAAGGATTCCGGAAGTAGGTTTAGTTTTGTTATTATCATTGTTATACTCGTCTTTCAAGTCGCCCTAAATCATCTTTTCCAACATCAATCGCTTTGAATCTGTTTCCTTCACTGCAGTCCATTTGGTGGGTAATAATATGTATGGGTTTTCAAAAATAAAATAAAAAAATCGCTTTTAATTCTTGTTACAATTTCAATTCAATTCATGTTAGAATGTCGAATTAGGAACACTGTTCTTGGTGGTGCTCTATTACAACGGATGACATTGAACTGCAGGTACCTAAAACATTACTTCTTAATGAATATGAATAAAGTTTATCTATGTTAGTTTTTAACTGTTTAATCTTGGTATTTCATACTATGTTAATTTTTAACTGTTTGGTTAATCTTGGTATTTCATACGTTAGTTAGTTAGTAAGACATTTGGAAAATACACATTTGCTTCTCCATCAAATTTCATTAACATTTAAGTTTATACGATTCTCGACAAGGGTTTTGCAGAAAATGACAGATATGAGATGAATTTGGATTTAGATTGAACCCCACTTTTCCGACTTATGCTCTTCTTCAACAACAAGATTCGATCTTCAACTCTTCACAACTCTCTCTGACCATGGTATGCTTCTCAAACTTTCGGTATCTTATTCATGGTGAACTTTTGGGTTTTAACTTTGAAATTGACATTTGGGACTGTTAGTCGAATGTTTGGGTTTTTATTCGGTATCCTTTCATCATCTGTAAGTGGCTTTATTTCCTTCTAATTCTACTGCCTAACGTGATTGTTTTGATTTCAAAGATGAGTTGTAGTGGTGGTTATATAGGTTAACCAAATATGAATCATGCTTGAATATGTACTGGTTTAGGGTTCGTGTGATTTGAAGTTATATCAACTGTGAATTGCAGGTTTAAGAACCTGTGAGTATTATCCTCTACAAAACTGTCAATTGGCGGTTGTTTTGTTGTTATGAACGGGTTGTATCTCCTTTTGTGTTGGCTAATAAAAGTTGGTTTTTGATGTCGTTGAAAAAAAAAAACAATCCACTTTGGAAACATATCGTAGGATAATGATTTGATTGATTAATAATCTAATTATTTTCTGTTTGATATGACGGAAATCCACAATTGTTCTTGTATTGTGGTCAATTGGAGACATCTGCATCTGTTTCTTGGTTTATTGTTTCTGATCCTCCACCAATGGATGATTTAGAAAGATGATTGTTATGTGTTTTGTGAGTCTGATTAGAATGTACAAGTGTTTGCTTAGAAGCTTGTATGTTTGTCATGCAGGCTATGGAAACATATTTGGATGTTGTAAATTTGATGACATTGAAGGAATTGTAAGTTCTAATCTAACGGGTTGGATTTGATTATTCTTTATTTGGCATGACAAAACTAACCATTTTATTTCTATTCCTTTAAAGTCGGATTAGTTGTAACAATTTCTCTCGGAAGATCCCTGATTTCATTAGGGGATGGCAGCGTCTACAGACTTTGTGAGACTTTTGCATATTGTGTAATTTCCCACTTGTTGTACATAACAATTTCTCTGAGAAGCATACAGGCAAGTGGATTGGAGGGGCCAATACCTCTTAGCCTTACTTTCTTGACAAATTTATCAGACTTGTTAGTAATTCCTCATATATCATCTATTTGATTTGCATGCAATTATGGTCAACTAAATGTGTTAACTGAATCAAGAGATGCTGGGAGAATCAATGACTTGAGAGGACCCGACACACGTTTCATCCTTTACTGATACAAGTTTCAAGGAGTTGTTTGCTTTCCACACTTTTCATAGTAGACTTCTAACGGTTTCTTCTTTTAAGGCATTAGAAACTCAATCTTTCAAGGATCTTAAGGAATTGCAATCTAATCAGCGAGTTACCAAAATTCCTTGTTTCCCACCGAGACACTCTCTGGACATTATATTAGCATCTCAACTTCTCAAGACAATGCCATAGTTGGTAAAGCAATCCAGGTACACTTCGAATCCCATCCCCAAATTGTATAGGGTCATTTGGTCCGTTAAATGATTTTTCTTCCAGATTGTTTTTAAATCCATGATAGTTATAATAACGTCTTCCTTCTCATTTCATTTTAGGAAGCTGAATGTATATGTGAGAATGTTCTTGGTGCTGAGAATATGGAGGTGAAGGTGAACAGGACTGGAAATGAAGCAAAGATGGCGGCAGTTAAGAAGGTCCAGAGCTGTATGCACCACCAACATGATCCAACTTTGCTGACCGTGTTAATAGTTTTGGGAAGTTTTGTATAATGGTGGGTGGATTGGAAGTGTGACCTGCTTGGAACCACACTTGGTGAAGATGCCGGTTGTGGTGCAAATAGGTGTACATCATGTTTCTTCTCTAACAGTAATATATTTGGGCAAAAAGCTGATTAGCGGAAACCCCAACCGGCTCCACACGAAACCTTCCTTTAAGGTCTTTAACTGTAATATTAGCTAGGGTTATAAACAAGAAGGGCACTGACTAAAGTTCTTTGGTCTATTTGTTAGAGCCATAGAGCTTTCTGATACAATTGAAAATGTAGCAGTGCTTATCCAAGAGGTATTTGTGTTAACCCACCGACGCTACTCAACTAATCAATTGCCTTACACAATTCTGCATCTCTTTACGAAACTTTTTATCTCTCCGTTGGTTGCAACTAAGAAAAACTATTATAGCTTGCGATGGAGCGATGGAGCTGCCACTGTAATTGTTCTTGCAAAAGAGATGATGAAATCTGGATTATTGGCAATAATATTTGGAGCCAATAATGTTTCTTTAATGAAACAGAGAGAACCATAAAAGAAGAGGTCAAAGTTGTAAAGAAGAAAGCCATTCCGGTCAACAAAAGGGGTGAGATAGAAGGTAAAATCATTCGCTTGTGCCTAGCAGATGGTAAGCAACTCCTATGGCTTACTTTTAAATTTTATTGATTTCCCTTCAAACTTCTTCACTTATGCCATGTAAATTTTGATTTCATAAGTTGAATCTGCATTTGAGTTTCCTAGAATCTGTAGAAAGTTCGACTACCGTAATTTTGTATTTTCAATGAAAGGCAAGAAACCCAGTGGTCATGGTTCAAGCATATCGCCTTCTTGTAGCTGAAATGTTTGTTCAAGCCTTCATGGAACATTCGGCCCTTTTTTCCGTTTTTAGGTTTAAAATAGGCTCAAGTATCGGGAACTTAATTGCTTTTGAATTTTTGATTTTGAGAGTTGTTTCCTTGTTCAGTACGGTTTTCATGCTCTTTCTGATTTCAAGTGCAAAATGGGCCGTATGAAACAGATGTTGTGCTTGATTTTTGGTAAATGCTCTAGAAGTAAGCATACTCTCCCGAGAATAATTTTGACATATGAATTCTCTGTGGATAAGTGACACTGTTCCGATCTCTAATCCAAAATACTCCTAAAAGTTAACTCATTGTAGGTAAATGATGATTTTTATGGAAGTTCTGCAGTGCCTATTTCTGTGTTGGTGTTACCTTAAGGTTATTATTGGTCACTTTCTTGTGATTACATCATATTCTTTGTGTAGATCAAAGATATCATTACATTGGACAAGTATTTGCACAATTACCACACAAACATAATGAAGAAGTTGAAGATAAATAATGGGACTTCTTATAAATCATCTTACAAAGCATCTATATTTAAGTATGATAGGTCGTCCCATATGTTTTCCAGATGTTGCCCATCTTAACTACAAAGGTAATTGAATGTTTCTTTTTTTAATTAAGTTTACTCATAGATTGATTGTAAATGTTGACTTAACAGAAGTAAAAAGAGCTAGCAGGGCCTCTTGTGGAGTATAAGGGAATAATTGAAGCTGGTGAACTTGAAGATGGAGAGGTAATTGCCAGGTAACTTGTAAAGTAGTTCACTATTTGTAAAATCTCTAGAGCATGTTTTTGGATTGAATAAATTCTTTGGAACCAAATTGATTTTTTTTGCAACTATCAACTATGATGATGGGTACATAGGCAATTGTAACTTTTTCTCATATACGGAAATGTTGCAATGTCTTATGGCTGTTTGGGAGTATAAGTTAGGGCCTGTTAAACTGGTAATGTTTGGCCATATCATTAACAAATTGGAGGTTTGAAGACACCAAGATAATCAACCGTTACTGTTATTTACCACTTCTTTTGACTATCTTCATACATCTTTTTGTAGGTTGCGGCTTCTTGCAAGACAACAGCTGTCGCTTTTACCTTTGTGTCATCTTGCGAAGAGAAGAGATGATGAAGGTTGTTTCAATTTTTGTATCCTTTGATAAGGGCAACCCATGGTACGGCAAAACTAGGCGGACCCAATATTTCGTATTCATTTTGTCATCAAATTGTAAGTATAGTGTAGTCAACTAACTCTTTTAATCTATTCTGGTGTATGTTAGTCAAGTGAATGCTTTTATAATGCACTATGTATAAGATTGTTGTGGTAATCTTTTTCATGTTTCCTTGGTTTTTAGTTAATGAATTTCTCTTTCCATTGTTGACTATGTTTTGTGCCGATCACATTTGTGTTTTTATATATTGGTAAAACTCTTAAATACCTTTTACGATGTTACACATGGATGGCATGAGATATCAAAATCTCATTTCTTAGTGCAATAATATAACTGTTTATCTTGTGTGATTACTTCTAGGTTATGTTTATTTCTATAATGTTTCCAGACTAAGGGGTTGTACCCTATCCTTATCTGTAAGTATTTACCGGTAATTAAGATTCAACAGCTCCGATAAAATAAAGTGACATGCATGGTAAGTGTTTAGTAAATAACCCCTTAAAGAAAATCAAGTTCATGTGGCAATTTTATTATTAAGTTACATTCCATGTCATTCATATTTCATTCATTTTTCTCTTTGATCAATAAGTCTATATCTTATGTATAAACCAATTTTTAATCGGATGCTAAAATGCAACTCCAACTTGATTTGTGCCTAAGAGTAAAAATAAAAATAAAATGAGAGAGGCAAACTCACATAAAACATGTTCATTTTCCACCTTATATGCTATGTTTAATGCTCTTTGTATCACGTAAGTTTATATACTTCCCTCCAAGATTAAAAAAATGATGATGGTTAGGAAAACACTTAAATGGAAAACACATATCATCCTTCCAATTTCCGGGTGTAAGTTTCTTGTATATATGAATCATGCTTTGCTTTCATTTTTATGGATTTAGTTTTCAAAGATATATTGTCCAACTAACTAGACCTACCATCCTTCAAAACTTCCATTACTCTTAGTTTCGTATTATAATCATTAGTTGTTTATGTCTATTTAAGTTGGATCTATATCTTGATTAAATTTGATAGTTTGTTATCACCTAAAGTACATTTGAGTCAATGCATGTATGTGTCATACGCAACTTAAGAACCATGCCTTCATAAATAAATTAACATTCAGAGGGATAAAAAATTAGAATGAAAACATGAAATATGATTGTTATTCTGAGTTCTTAATTTCAATATCAAGATCCTTTGTGCAACATCTTGCGTAGCATTTTCATACTAAGTATCAGACCAATCAACCATATTAACCTTAAGTTTATAACCATTCGATTTGCGACTTAAAATTAAGCATTAATAGTGATAAAAAATATAAAATAAGAAAAAGATTGCATTCAAACTTCATAATCAAAGATAACTCGCGCATCATCGCAACCGGGTACGCAAAAGCAAAGTACTCTTAACCTTTTAAATAGATTATACAACTACACAACTTCATTATTAAGCTTTTGGTTGAGCGACCATGTTAACCACTGTAACGACCATGTTAATCACTGTAACAACCCATTCACATATGATAATCATACAAAACTAGAAAAATGTAAAAGACAAATTCAGGGGTTGAGTTTATGGTATTAAAAATCCCGCCGCAACGCGCGGGTACCTAACTAGTCTATATATAATAAAAGAGTAACTGACTGACACGTGTCGCGTTTTGGTGAGCCGAATTTCTATTTTTCCCGCCAAAACATGAACTAGACACTTTTTTAATCTAAATTCATTTTGCTTACTTGTCACTATTTGTCACATCATATGCATATGTGTCATGTGTCATATGTTGACACACATATTACACTGATTCAAAATTTAAAATCATTAAACTTTATCAAAATTTAAGATTATTATACTTTATTCTATTAAATACTAGTAATGTACCCGCACGCAATGGCGCGGGACATCTTAATTGTAAAGCATAAAGCCTTATATGTGAAAGGTAATTCTCAACAAACATTTGTAGCTTTCTACGGACCATAGACACATCACTTACCGACGTTGAAGGCCATGATGCTTGATAAAGGAATATAAGTTCCATTTAAATTTGGTCACATTGAACCATTTATTAAATGATCAACACATCTCCCGGTCATTTTAAGAAACAACCTCCCTTGACACCAATTACAAATATCATAAAATGCACTATTACAAATGGATAAAGGGATGTTATAACCAAAATAGTACATAGGTGACCAGAAGCCAGCATATCTGAAAATTTTGAATTCTTTTGAAACTTACAACAAACTATAGTAAGTGGGTGTCTTCAGAACACAAAATTTCCATGAATCGTAGCATAACAAGAAAAATTACAAGGCATAGAGAAGTCTAAAAAGGACTAAAATGCACTTTACATAAATGCACTCATCTAACTCATCAAGACGTCATCGAACTTTTCCAAACTATTATGTGCCTACCTGTTGTATTCCTTTTGCACACTTTGTTTCATGGACTTTTTGGCTAACATGAATTTGCTGATGTTCCCTTTCCATGGCTTTGTTTTTAATTGGCTTGCTTGGTTTTAGTCTTGAGAATTTTTCTTGTGAAACACATCATGAAATTCTTGCTGCTTTTCCTTTGTAAATATTTGCACATCTAGGATCTAGGCTTAAAGAACATCAACATAACAAGTTGTCCCTAGCTATATAAGAAAATAGTATATTTGCTCATGTTAAACATTCTAAGTAACCTCAAGATTAAAGATTGAATGCATGAAATACTTTAAACATATCTTGGTGAATACCATGACATGAACATATCAACCTAATACCATTATATAAAAATACACTACTACACAAATGACCTAATTACACGTCTAATTTTACACGGTTTTATAAAGGAACATGTAAAATTCCATCCGTGATTTTTCTAAGATTTATTTACACGGTCTTTTTGGAAGTAGAACCGTGTAAAAAAGTTCGAATAGCTTTTTACACGGTGGTTTCTAAAACCGTGTAAAAATATATACTCTTTTTACACGGTTAAATTTTACACGGTTTTTGAAATAACCATGTAAAAAACATATGTATTTTTACACGGTTCTAAAATGGGATCCGTATAAAAAGATTTGAAATTCTTTTTATACGGTTTTTTTAAAATAACCGTATTAATTGGGTATCCAATTTTCAAATTCGTTTTGGAAATTTTTTTGGAAGAGGTATCCCAGACCACATTGGGTCCAGACTAATCCTCGGCAATTTTGGGCCGAAAGGGACTTCCTTTTGGGAGGATAGTTGGGTGGAAGTGGGTAATTTAAAAGATAATTTTAGGAGACTTTTTCTCCTAGAGACTTCTAGAGGTGCGTCTATCGCGGAGAGACGCGAGTTTGTGGAAGGGGCTTGGAGGTGGAATTGGGAGTGGAGGAGAGAACCAAGAGGGCGGGAGCTAGGTGAGTTAGAAGGCCTTACGAAAGCTTTAGAGGGTTTCTCTCCTAAGATCAATGTGGAGGATCGGGACTTTTGGAAACTTGATCCGAAAGGTGAATTTTTGGTAAAAAGTTTAAGAAAAGTGATAGAGGAAGCTGGCGAGCGGG
Organism: Centaurea solstitialis; assembly: GCA_030169165.1. NCBI lineage: Eukaryota > Viridiplantae > Streptophyta > Magnoliopsida > Asterales > Asteraceae > Centaurea > Centaurea solstitialis. Next base: position 59,810,477 of record CM058047.1, read on the forward strand.
GGTGGCTATCGGTAGGAGAACCATGTGGTTGAAGGCGATCCCGAAGAAGGTTTGCATCTTCCTTTGGAGAGCTCGTTTAGGTAGGATCCCGGTGAGAGTGGAATTGGCGAAGAGGGGTATCGATCTACATTCCGTACTTTGTCCTAGGTGTGAAAAGGGTGAGGAGTCGGTGGAGCATGCGTTGGTTGGATGTGAGAAAGTGTTTCCGCTTTGGAAACGGGTCGGGAGGTGGTGGAAAACTTACCCCATTTTTCGGTAAGACTCAACCCTATCATTTACTTATTCGTTAAAAATATTGTTCACCAAAATGGCACTGTATGTATGTAACAGTTTATCTGGTAAGCACTATCGGTCCTTGCCCTGCTCTTACTGGTTTGCATTCAGATGTGATTATTGTTTATTATCATTTTTTGTTGTTGTTTTGGATATGTCATGGTTCAGCTTTTGAATTATTCAGTTTTGGTTTGGGAATTGCTATCATATACCCTGTCGATAATTCAGCGTGATTGTTACTTCTTAGTTTTGTTCAAAGGTTCTTTCTGCCATTGGCTGATAGCCATTTTACAAAATTTTCATATAAATGCTTGGAGGTCCAAAATGGATGCTGGATTTCGCCAACATCAGTTTTCTTATTCAAGACCAAGAAATCAGATTCCATCATCATCTTTTGAAGAATGTTTCCCCTGATTGTCATGTTCACTTGGCACCATCATCTAGAAAGCTTAGGTGACAACTGTAAGTAATAAGTGTATAAAAAGGTTTAAACATGAGTTTCTCTTTTTTTTTTCCTTTATGATTTGGAAAATAATATATGTACCAACATGAATTGGACATGTTAATTTTATAGTTGTTAGACTTTTATCAAACAATTGATTAGGTTTCGAGTGGGTGAACAAATTAAAGATTAAAAAAACAAAAACATCAATTGGTACGAATGGCTCTTAGGTACACTAACATTGTTGACGAGAGCTCCAAAAGATAAGCCAAGATTATAGGATTGATTCTTTCCTATATTTTTCCTTCCTTGTTTTTCTCCTTTCCTTGGTTATAGGATTGTTTCCTTATGTCTTTCTTTTCCTTCCTGTATATATATTAGGCCTCTTAATGAAATGAAAAATACACAACAAAAGACTTAAACCATTATTTGTTCTCTTTCTTTCACATGGTATCAGAGCGAGATATCTTAAACCCCTCATAAACTCGTAAAACCCTCACCATGAGCGAAAAAGAAGTCCCTCATGTCGTTGTCCAGAATGTACAGGATGCACCGTTCCCATCCGGAATCATCTTAGATGATAAGAAATTATCAGTTATGGTCGCAACTCATGGAAATGCGAATCGGAGCAAGGAACAAATTAGGGTTCCTCACGGGGTCCACACCGAAACCAAAAGACGAAAAGAAGATGGAAGCGTGGGTCATTGATAATCACCGTGTCAAGAGTTGGCTTATTGATTCAATGAGTCCGCAATTGATGCAACGGTTTATCAGACTTCAGACAGCTAAGGAGATCTGGGAAGCTGTTTCCAAAACCTTCTATGATGGTACAGACGAAACACAATTATTCGAGCTGAATCGGAGATCGTTCACCACACGTCAAAACGGAAAAACCTTACCTGCTTACTACAATGAACTGGTAAGTATTTTTCAAGAAATTGACTCTCGTATTACAGATCAGGAAGACGATGTTAATGCCGTCGTATCCGTTCACAAAACCCTAGCCCGTCTAAGAGTGCATATCTTCCTCGCCGACCTTGATCCAGAATTCAATCAAGCCCGAAGTGAAATACTGAGAAAGGATCCACCTCTTGACCTCGAATCAAGCTACGCGTATGTCCGGAAGGACCAAAATCAAAGGCACACTATGGAAGAACCCAAGTCGGAACCCGATGGCATGGTTCACCTGACCACTCGAAGCCGTCCAAAAGGAAAAAACATCAACGGTAAAGGTAACACCCTTACCTGTACCCATTGTGGGGAAGACGGACACTCCAAACAACGGTGTTATGAAATCATTGGCTATCCAGACTGGTGGGATTTCTCAAAGAAACCTAGAAAGAAAATAGGACAAGCCTCCGTTGCTGCCACCGCAAAACTCGAGGAGCCTCCTACTCCAGTTGCCGCCCACGTTGAAAGGAACACATCTGGTATGTCAAACACTGATAACTCTAAAAAAGGATCTTGGATTATTGACACAGGGGCTACTGATCATATGACAAATGACCCATCTCAATTGATATCTATGAAATCCTCTATGCAATCCGATATTCAAACGGCCAATGGGGGAATAGCACCGGTAACCTGTGAAGGACCAGCGAAAGTATCTAGTTCCATGAATCTAGACACCGTCCTTGTTGTCCCATCCTTATCTTCAAGCCTTTTATCTGTTAGTCAGATTACAAGAGCTTTGAATTGCTTTGTGACTTTTTGGCCTGATGAGCGTATGTTTCAGGATATCACGACACGTCGGATTCTTGGCTATGGTATTAGACGAGGAAAACTATACTATCTTGAAGAACATCGTGGTGAGGCTCTCAATACTGGAATAAGCGAAGGAACTAAGACGTTAGCATGGTTGTGGCATCGACGACTAGGACACTTGTCTTTTGGTTATCTTAGGAAATTAAAGCCATGTTTACTTTTGAATACTCAAGATTCTGATTTTAAGTGTGATATATGTGAGATGGCGAAAAACCATAGATGTTCTTATGCTCCTAGTAATAATAAAAATCAGTACCGTTTATGACTATACATTCAAATGTGTGGGGCCCGGCCCAAATTGCAACACCAAACGGTGCTCGATATTTCGTAACCTTTATTGATGAATGCACTCGTATGGTTTGGATTTCTCTCCTAAGACATAAAGGAGAAGTGTGTCATGTGTTTCAGGAATTACACCGAATGGTGAAATCGCAATACAATTGCAATATTCAGGTTTTCCAATCAGACAACGGGGGAGAATACATAAATAAGGAGATGCACCAGTTCTGCAAGGCCAACTCCATCCGACATCAAACATCATGTGCAGGCACACCCCAACAAAATGGGTTGGCAGAACGCAAAAATCGGCAATTATTAGAAGTTGTTCGTGCCTCATTGTTTGACATGAAAGTTCCACGTGAATATTGGGGCGAAGCTGTCCGATCAGCAGCTTACCTCATAAACAGAACCCCGTCTCGGGTCATCGACTTTCAGACCCCTATTCAGAAACTTCACAGGCTTGTTTCAGCACCAATGAGTCCAAATCTTGAACCAAGGGTGTTTGGATGTACATCATATGTACACCAAAACACAGGGAAATTGGAACCAAGGGCTGTCAAATGTGTGTTCCTCGGATATGCAGACCACAAAAAGGGATATAGATGCTATGACCCCAAAGAGCAAAAAATGCATGTCACTCGTGATGTTGTGTTCCATGAAAACACCCCGTTCTTCGGCCAAGAGTGTTCTCTTCACGGGGAGAAAATAAAAAACACGTATGAAGAAAACACCCATGACCATCTGGAAGAAAACGTTGAAGAGACTCTTGATGAACCAAACAACGAGACGAGAAGTCAAATGGATCAAAGTGATGAACAAGTCAACGAAACAGGAAGCTCAATGGTTGACGAGAATCTCACAAACTTGGAAGAAGATACTATAGCGTCCCCAAGTACTCCCGGAAGTACGATGATTCCCCAGGTAACTACCGACCCTACTTCTTCTGACACGATTGATCCTTCTGTCTTGCAAGAAAACGAGCCAAGATACCCAGCAAGACAAAATAGGGGAATTCCGAAAAACAATACCAACCTGACCTAAATGCTAAAGCGAAATACCCTATCAACAACTATGTGTCATCACATCGGTTGTCTAAATCCCACGCACTTGCAGTAAGCCAACTAGCCGCTATCTCCATTCCACATGATGTACATGAAGCGTTAAAAGAAGAAAAGTGGAAGAAGGCGATGAACGAGGAGATGGAGGCTTTGCAAAAGAACCATACTTGGGATCTAGTGACTCTTCCCCCAAGAAAGAAAACAGTGGGATGCCGGTGGATATACTCCATCAAACTTGACTCTAAAGGAAACGTCATTAGATACAAAGCAAGACTCGTAGCTAAAGGCTACACTCAGAAGTACAGGATCGACTATGGGGATACATTTGCCCCTGTAGCAAAAATAAATACTATCCGTATTCTTATCTCTATAGCTGCCAATCGAGGTTGGCTGTTGAAACAGTATGACGTTAAAAATGCTTTTCTAAATGGGCATTTAGAAGAAGAAGTTTTCATGGATCCTCCTCCCGGTATAAATTACACCGACAAAGTATGTAAACTGAACAAAGCGCTATATGGCCTAAAAAAGTCACCTCGAGCATGGTTTGGAAGATTCTCAAGCTTTATGAAAAAGATCGGGTATAAACAAAGTGATGCTGATCACACTTTGTTTGTCAAGCACGAAGGGATCAACGTGACTGCATTTATCGTGTACGTGGATGATATGGTAGTCACCGGAAACAATTCAGAAGAAATGGCGAAACTGTTAGGATTGTGTGCGAGACAGTAACAGGGTTACCGTGTCCAATGTTATAAGACACTAGTAGGTCACACCGCTGCACACCAAAATGAGAACGTTTGGATTACATGAGAAATAATTAATTGATTATTATTTAATGAGAGAATTAAAATAAATATTTAGTTAAACTATTTATTCATAATTAATTAATTAAAGAATTAATAATTATTTATGGAAATTATTTGAGATAATTACCAAAGAATTTTATTTGGAATAAAACTCTGCTAGGTTTATCCATATAAATAAAGGGTTAAGGGTTTATCAGAATTAATTCAGTTTTCAATCCTACAACTCAGAAAAAAAACTCTCTCTCTCTCTCTCTCTACTCAAAACCGGCGCCGATTTCCAAGAGGAGGTTCGCGTTCGTTTTTCGGGTAATCCTTGGTGGTGGTCTAGCAACTATCTCAATCGGTGTCAGTAGCGGTGTATCCCCTACAAGCTTTCCGGAAAACTAATCGCATAAGGTAAACCATCAAACCTCGCTAAATTGTATCTGTAAAGGTTAGGATTGGATCCGTTCTTGGGAATTGTTTTTTTTGTTTTCCGCTGCGCGTTTATTCGCATCAATTCCCAACAGTGGTATCAGAGCCACTTCCTAAACCTAACAGACCAGGTTTGTTAATTAGGTTTGTAAAAAAATTTGATTTTTATATGTGTATAGTTTGTAAAAATTGAATTTTTCTTAAAAACCTAAACGAATCGGAAACTGGTGGTGGAACGGCGGCAGACCAAACCACCGCAACCACCGTATCACCACAGCCACCGGCGTAACCACCGTTTGTGGTGGCCGGCGGCTTACCGTCAACACGACCACAAGACCGCACCACAGTTTGTGGTTACGGCTGTGGACAATGAACACCACCGCACCACCGATTGTGGAAGCGGTGGTGGTTGATCGAGGCGGCGACGATAACAAAGCAAAACCACCAAAAACCACCGCACGTGGTGATGGTGGCGTTGATCGGAAACGAAAACCCACCACCACAGTCGCGTGGTGGTGGCGATCCCCGTCCATACAATCGCGGAAAGCGGCGGTGGTGGTGGCAGCGGCCACTGCTGCCGTCGTACTTCGAATCAGCCGCCACACCACCGATTGTGGTGGCGGCGGCGATGATTGTTGTTGTTAATCGGCCGATCACGGCGGCGGTGGTGGCCCGAGCTGCTGCTGTCGCCGGTGGATTGATGATCCAATCGGTGGTGGCTATGGCCGCCATCGATTGAGATGATGGCGATGGTGGTACGGAGCAGCAGCGATGGGTGGTGGTTTTTCCCGATCTCGCCGGACAAAGCGACGACAGTGGTGGCGGTGGCTGCTGTTGTCGTCGCAACCCACCAGACGACCACGGTGGTGGTCGATTGTCGCCTTATGGTGGCATCGGCTGCTGCCGGTTTATCGAGGTGGGCGGCGGTGGTGGCAATTGCGTCATCATCGTCGCCGGCGATGGAAAACCACCGATCGACGGCCACGTTTTGGCGGATCGGTGGTAATCGAAATCGATGTTCTTTTTCGATCGTTTATCGTTAATGGGTCCCGATTAAGATCCGTTTCCGGATAGACTTCGAGATGAGAATCGTTTTAACCAGATAAGGTTTAAAACGGTTCAGAATTAAATTAATTTATTCGTTTTTAAATTAATTTTTAGTTTTATAATTATCCTATTAAAATCCAGTTGCATTTTAATTTGTTTAATTATGTTGAGTCATAGTCAAACCCTTTAGACCCGTGGTTGTGTTTTATTTTATCCGGGAGGCCTGCGTGCCATTTACAACCCATTTGTAATAGTTAGTTTTAATATTGAGACCTGAAGACGGAGCCAAGGAGACAGTCATGGAGCTTGGAGCCAGTGGGAGCGCCAAGAAGATTTGTCCCTTAGGAATAAAGACCGTCGTTTTGTGTTGGCTCACAAAACGACAATAGCTAAGGGTTTTTGACTATGACATGTTTTTGATGTATGATTGTTTATATTTATCAGTTATGATTGCGTGGTTGTTTTAGTTGCGTAATTTTAAATATAAACAATTTTAAATGCTTTTTAAAAGTAAAATTGGATACAAATACAGTTTGTGTTTGAATCCAAAGTTTTTGAAAACTGGCTTTTATGACCCTTGTTCAAATCATAGATTAGTAAGTGCAACCCACTTTAGGGGCACCTCCGGTGTAAGCTACATAGGGCGTTGTAAGTGCACACACTATGAACGCCCGTGTTCAAACCGAAACTGGAGGGTGATAAAACTCTGCGAATTATCTCCGGGTGGTACCGGCCAGAGTTTGTCCAGGTCCCGGGTGGTGCAGTCTATTTTGGTAATTATTTATTCACTGGGTGGTACCAGGCCAAAATATGCACGGATTATATATCCGATGTCCCGACGATCTAGAAGTCATATTTTCGAATTAAAATACGATTGGTATAGTTTTACCTACCATAAATCACATGAGTCGGTTTGACATGATCACATGCTTCCCGACATATGTGAAATATGGATTCTAGTCTAATAAATTTATTTTAAGGGTAATAATTTATTAGAATTTATATAATTATAAACTAAATTTGGAATTTGTTCTTAATTTGTAGATGTCAAAATCTGCAATTCCGTTTTATACCCCTGAGGAATCCCTAAGACTCATCAACTCAAAATGGAAGCTTACAGGCCAAAATTTTCCAGTTTGGAAAATGCACCTTGATAATATCTTGCGTGCACAGGGTAAGCTGTATGTTCTGGAAAAACCTGTTTCACGACCAGAGAGTAATTCTCCCGAGAGGGATT